>CM019828.1:111621310-112221310 GCA_009763385.1 Coix lacryma-jobi var. lacryma-jobi
ACAAGTGAGAAGTCCCTTGGGGCTTAGAACAAGAAGCATCAACAACCACCTTGGTGCCAATGCTAGGAGCACACGTGCCATGGGAAAGGCTACGCGGCTTCCTAAACGCCTTAGCTCGAATTCGCCGTTCATGCTTGACACGGCGAAAACAAAAATCGAGCGAATGTCCCTCCTTCTTGCAAAAGGTGCAATGGAAAACCGGATTGGGAGGACGAGTCCCAAAAATGTGAGAAGCACCCTTGTCAAGAGAAGTCTCTTGGACATCACTCGAAGAACTAGCAAGGTTAGGAGTAGCTATGAAAGAGCTATCCGAAACCTTGGCACTAGTGCTATCGTCAAAAGACTCACGCGCAACACAAGAACTCAACTCCGGTCGCAAAGATGCAGACTTGGAAACATCGACATCGGAGTTGGAAGAAAAGCGTGACTCAAAAGACTCAGCACAAAGGCTCTTGCATCTTGTGGCCAAAACCTCATTTTCAAACTTGAGGCGATCACAAGTACCACATGGAGCATTTTTAAGATTCTCCATCTCCTCTCTAATGCACTCGGCATATGTGGTACGCAAGAGCTCAACTTCCCTCTCAAGGTTGGCACTCATATCATTGTGCTCAACCAACTTGGCGCATATCATTGCGCAAAACTTTCAAAGCCAAAACTTCCTTTTCCAAATCAATGCAAGATGTGCAAATGAAATCGGTGGAAGAAACGTCACCATTCACATCGAGCAAAGAATCATGTATAGCACTAGAAGTAAGGCAAGCATTTTTATTTAAAGAACATGAGCTACAAGGCTTAGAATTTAATTCAACAATTTCAGCCCTAGCATGCTCAAGTTCATCTACACATGTGGAGTGAGTCAATTTTAAGTTATTGATTTCAGCAAGCAAAGACTCACATGAAACACATGGTAACAAAGCATCAGACTTTAGCAAGGCTATTTCAGTTTTAGCACAATCAAGGTCCTTGCTTAAGTCAGTGCAAACTAAACATGGTTCGGAAGCATTAGATATCAACATTTCATTCTCAGACTTTAAGCTAGCAAGGGAAAAGCTTAGCTCATCATTCTTCCTAACCATGTCACTACAACCGGTGCAAGGCAAAGGGGCACTAGACCTCAAACTAGCAATGGAGCATTTCAACTTTTCGACCTTTCTACGCAAGGTACTACACTGCTCAACAAAACTAGAACGAGCCTCATAGAGGTTGTGCAAGGTCACAAGGCTTTGAGCAAGTGTACCTCTCTTGGCCTTGCCAAGTTGATGTAGGAGATCCTCCGGTGAAAGCTCATCATGTCGCAGAAGGTTCAGCAGATCATTCACCTCGCGATCCCTCTCATCAACTCCGCTCCTCCTTCTTCCCAAGATGTCGTCCATGGAACCGTTCAAGCTGAAGGACAAAGACATACTTGAAGAAGAACTTGGTGCACTCCAAAAGCACCGTTTGTGTTAGCCAAACAAAAGCTCAAACACCTCAACAAGAAAAGTCAGAAACAAAAAAAACCGCTCTCAAAAGGTCGCCTTCGCGGATCCGGAACCGGTTAAGGTAGAGAGATCCCTAACTGGCTCCGATACCAATTGAAGGACCGAAAATGCTATAGCAAGGCGACCAGAGGGGGGGTGAATGGGAGCCTAAAAATTTCCTTTCAGAAACTACGGCCTCTGTCCCAACAAAATCAACCCCAAGAGCAAAACCGACACAAGTGATGTCCACGACCCAAGATAATGGGTGGATGTTCCCTAGGAACACAGCGGGACACCACAGAAGCTCCCTCTTCCAAATCCACACAAGTCAACTAGTGACATGATGGAGTTTGGGTAGCCTCAACCTCCCCGAGCAACGCGAGGGGGATTCAGGCAACCTCGCAAAGCGGGAAGCCCGATTTCTGTAGAGCACAGAATCGGGAATCCAACACAAAAAGCGGATCTCAAATCGGAGCTCGAACGCAAAAGATACGGAGGAAAACGTGCGCTGACTGCACTGACTGGACTCACTAGAGCGTCGGTCAACAGGCACCGGACGCCCGAGGCCGAGGCGGAAAGGCTTCGGGGAAAACCTCCGATTCGCCCGAGGCTCACTAGAAAGGCCTCAGGGAGAAACCCCGACTCGCCCGAGGCTGAGGGAGGCCTCGGAGCAAAACTTCGTTTCGCTCGAGGCTCACGGGAAGGCCTTGGCAAAAAGCTCCGACTCGCCCGAGGCACGAGGCCAGAGGCTCGAGGCCGAGACCGAGACTCGAGGCAGAGACTCGAGGCCGAGGGTCGAGGTCGAGACCGAGGCTCAAGACAGAAGCTCGAAGCCGAGGGTCGAGGTCGAGACCGATGCTCGAGACAGAAGCTCGAGGCCGAGGCTCGAGGCCGAGGGTCGAGGCCGAGGGTCGAGGTCGAGACCGAGACTCGAGGCAAAAGCTCGAGGCAGAGGCTCGAGGCGATGACTCCGCCTCGCCCGAGGCTCGAGGGAGGCCTCGGAAAAAACACCGATTCGCTCGAGGCCAACAGCCACTGCTCGGCTGAAGCCGCGATGCGTGGACTGACTCGGCTCGCTCGAGGGACGAAAACAGATGCGTCCGATGCTCTGACGACGGACGCGTCCGATGCTAAAAAGGCAAAACTAAAACATTACTGGACTTGCATCGGACGTAGTGAACAGTGGACTCGCAGCGTCCGATGGCAGCGTCCGATGGCTACTCCAAAAACACCAAAACTGGCACGAGGCAAAGGAGCCTCCGATGCAAAAGTGTCAGCGTCCGATGGAACAAAACCGAGCGTCCGATGCCCCCGAAACTGAGCTGTTCTTCCGCGGATTCAACTCGATCTCCTCCGAATCAAAAGCTCTAGGGCTCGGATTCGATCTGAGGAGTCACAAGGATGTCAGTGAGCTACTCCTAAAAGATCATGGCTTGAACCTAACTCCAAATAGATGAATCGCAAGAATTCGGGGCAAACGAACAAGAACGGATCCAAAACTAAATCCGCCCGATCTGTGAGTTCGTGAGGTATTAGAGAAATTCCTTCGGTAGAAAGAAGACTCTCACAAATCTACACAAGATGATTCAAACGGATTTGCGAAACTTCCCTCGAAATAAGAATTCACGTGAAGAACAAAAGAGGAAAACGTGCAAACGCGAAGAACAAAATCGCAAGACAAATCAAAGCACGAATTTGATCCTTGGACTCAGAGGAATGGATGATTCATTAAGCACTTGGTGTCGGGCTACAAGCCACTCCAGCAAAACAAAGCTTGGATGGCAAAAAGCTCAAGAACAAGAGCCAACTCTCTAACCCTAGCCTACTCTCACAGGAACAAAATGAGAGAGACACCACCTAGCACTCCCAAGGATGCGGCTGCCCTAGCAGCCCGCCTCATATATATAGGCGCACGTCCAATGACACAAACGCCCTTACATTAAGCACTCGACGAAATACCCCCAGGGGTACAACCGTCCAAACCGGTCCATCTTCATCCGACGGCCACGCCCGCACATCCGGTAGCTTCGCCTCGACGCGACCTCCCTGATGCCGCCACGTGCCGCCACCGTCGACCGCCGCGCCTTCTCACCGATAGCTTCGCCGCAACGCAAGCCTCTCGGTGCCGCCACGCGTCGACCGTCCTTTTGGACCAACCCCCTGGTTTTGAGGCCCAAACCAGGCAAACCGGCCACCCCGAGTTTTGAGGCCCAAACTCGGAAACCCACCACCCCAGGTTTTGAGGCCCAAACCTGGAAACCGTCCATCCCGAGTTTTGAGGCCAAACTCAGAAACCGTCGATGGTAGCTTTTTGAGGCTCAGCTACCGAACCCGCACCGTAGACGGGATGTGGTTCTCACACCCGACCACCGGCACCGATGCCGATGCATGTCCAGCCTCCACGCCGGGCACAACGCCTTCGCCTTCCTTCTTGACTCGGCCGACGGCACTTGCGCCGCACGCAAGCCCGTGTCCGACCTCCCGCCAAGCGACCCGACTCCAGCGCCTTCCTCCCGACTCGGCCGATGCACCGCACATCCCCATGTGCTCTTGCTTGCCGATGTCACGTGCCAGCTACTACAGCTGGTCCTCTGGCCCTCCGGTCCGTCAGTCCAAGCCTCCCGTCCGCCTTTCACCGCTCGGTTCGTCGGCATGGCACGTCCGCCGCACGGCACGCCCATCCTTCACCGCACCCGGTCCGTCAGCACGGCACGGCTCAACTTGACCTTCACCTCGCCATAGACCACTGTCTAAGAGCTCCACACCTGCACATCAACACAGCCAAGAGACACATGTCGCACACACACACACCAACACATAAACACAACACAACTCACGCCACCGGTTAGTCATAAGCATTAAGCGCATAGCAAATAATGACTCAACCGGGTAAAAGCCTCAAACCTTCCTCAACACAGTCAATCATTCATCATATGTATTCTCATGTTGGACCCCTTCTATCATTACCCAAGTTGAAAGATTCCTTAATGGCATTCGTGAGACTGTTGAGGAATACTTCATTATGATTCGTTAGGGTAGTAGACATTGCTTTGCTGATTACTTCTTGCATGGCATTGTGTTGGATCTGGATCATTGGATCAACATGACCTTCCAGAACCACTCTTGGAAGATGAGACTTCTGGATAGTCTTTTTATCCCTGTTTCTACTAAAGCTCAACAAGCACATGTAACGATATTGGTCAACAGTTTCTTCTATCATGCGTCGAATTTCATCTGGAAGTTCCTCCATTGTTATGTTCAATACTTCATCATTACTGATTGTCATGGTTAGACGATTGTGTCCCACCGGGCGTGCCAAAAGAATGTGTTGACACAAAAATTTGTATTAAGCGCCAACACACTCGAACACGGTCCTCAGCGGGCGTACGGAGCAAGGTCTTGACCTCCTGGACCTTCAAAAGGTGGTGGTGCCGAATCTAGGTGAGATCGACCTCGGACGTGCCAGTCAATTTGACCTGTCATTGACAAGGAGAAGAAAAAGTCATCAAATTGTGGAATCTGCCAGTTTGATGCCAGACAGTTCCAAATTATGCAGCTCTAATATAGCCATTGTTTATAGGACATTGACTTCAAAGTCAACTCCCAAAAGATTGCATGAAAAGCATTGATAAAGATATAAAGCAAAACGGCTATAGTATATGTAAAGAAATATTTAGAACAAGAAAACAACCGATAAGCTTATGCATGTGAAGAAAATAAAGATCTATGTGTACGTTTAAACGACATGAGATCAACAAATCGACTGATTGCACAGGCAGTTCTATTTGTTAACAGTGGAGTGTTTCCATGTAGCCATAATAACAAATAGATCGATAAAATAGCTTAAACATCAACAGTGGGGTGTCTCCATACAGCCATAATGATGACCAAACGAGATCACGTCCGGTGCAATTAGTAGATCCGTGAACTCCAGGCCATTCAAAAGTACGCGTTATGAATAAAGCATAACTGGATCGACTATTTTAGCTGATACAGGGTCCATGAAGAATGAACAAGATCTATCCGTTAAAACCATGATTCGACTCAAGATCAAACGAATCTAATCTATCATATATATATCAGTGGGGTTCGAAAATACAGCCGTAATAAACATGCTAGATCAAATTTGTCCTTTCTTAGATCAAACCTTGATTTTGCCAGGTATCTCGAACGCACAACACGTAACAATCAAGATTGACAAAATAGTCGATGAGAGGCTTAGATTGGCTATTTTCTTTGGTATAAGTGTATAAAGCCTTTGGATAGCCGAAACTAAACAGCTTTAAGCTTTAAGCTACTTTGTCAATCTTGATTGGGCAAGATATTATTTAAATTAAAGAAAAACATTAAAGCATAAACAACATCGATAACTTGATGAATCTATTAGCTTGCCAAAACCAATAGAGCTGATAACTAGTCAAGATCGACTAAAGCAAGAGATTGATCAGAGTCAAGACAGTCTTACAAAAGGCGAACTTAAACCGATAACTAGCCATGCCATAGCTTAACAAGAGTTTGGTCGATGCCAAATACAGCCTTATCGAACAATAACACAAGCCATTGGTGAAACTAACAAGCAAACCGGAGGTCGGCCGAGCCGATTCAGCCATGCCTAGTTGAAGGTTTCACCGGGTTCTACCTTACTCCTACTCCTAGGGTTTGGCCAGTGGCCGATGTGTTGATTGATTCATTGTCCTTTACAAAAATCAGGTTTCTAGCTATTTATAACCCGGTTGACTTCTGTTCTAACACGACTAGGATACATAAAGATAAAATAAAAGCCGACCCATACTCAAACTCTTCGGCCGAACCCAACAGCTCCTCAAAGTCTGTCACGTCTGGTCCGCATGAACTTTTGGTCGTGTTCGGGTCCAAACAAGTCTCTTTTATTTTTCTGGCTGATTTGTTTATTAACAAATCAGTCATTTGTGCCTACAAAACAATAATCCTTTCGGTCCAAAATCTGGTGTAAACAGCTTCCACCCTGGAATTAGCTACACCGGGATCAGCAAGCCAAGGTTATTCTCAGGAAATCTTCATGGTAGGACAATAGTCATTACTGCGACCTCCGAGCCCCCCAGATGTCTTCTCTGATGATGAAACCTTGAGCATGATATCTGATGATGACCAAGATGGACCCGGTGAAAATGAGACCATGAAGGAAGAGAGGTTGCGGAGGAACAAAGCCAAAGATGCACGCAGAAGGCGGGCATCTCATTGCAAGGAGGCAATGGAGCGATATCAAGCACGAACTCAGGAGTACCACAATCGCAAACGCCTAGCAAAAGAAACGGAGTGGGAAGCTCGCAATCAGCATAACCAGGAAACACAATCTCAGTATGATCACGACAAACGACGAGCTGACTGCTCACGCAACCTCGAACCAGAATTTATGAAGGTAGCCGAGCACAAGGTATATCAAACTCCTTATCAAAACATCATGGCTCTAGCCATAGAGATGAGAGCAAAAGACAACTGCACGCCAGACGAGGAGCGCCAGTTGATCATGCTTCAATCTACTGCACTGCAACTAAAAGGCAGGAATCTCGAGTCATTGGCTGATGCTTAGGACTCATCCCATCCAAGTCAGCATGGACCCGCTCATGAGTGACTCGGGCGAGTTCCAGCCAAGAGTCGTCTGGGAAACCAGGTCCCTGATCATGCGGAGAGAGGAGTCAAGTCATCCTACCAAGGAGTCGACATCATGGGCTCCGATGCAGTCGATCGCTTCCTCTGTTTCTCCCAAAGGTTTCGAGCAGTCCCTTTCCCCCCGAAGTTTAAGCCTGGGAACTACTCCAAGTACGACGAGAAAACATAACCAAAACGGTGGCTCAGAATATATGCGCAGGTAGTTGAGCTAGCAGGAGGAAGCGATGATGTCAAGGCACTGTTTTACCCAATGGCTCAAGAAACAATGCCTCTTGCACGGTTCGACAGGCTTAAGCTCGAGTCCATCGACTCCTGGGAACAACTTCACCGTGTCTTTATAGAAAATTTCGTGGGCGTCCCTAAGAGATCAGACCCTCAGACTAAGTTGAGAACCTGCAAACAACAAAAGAATGAAACTACGAGGGAATACTATAGACATTTTTCTGAGATACGTTCAACAATCTCAGATATAACAGATGAGGAAGTAATTGATCTTTTCGGCAACGGAATTTGCGAAAGATACAATTACAAGGACTTCATCAAGCAAGACCCGATCACCGCTGACGAGTTCCACAGAGCAGTGAATTCCATGATTGCAATAGAGGAACACACTCAGGAACGCTTTACCGAGCAGAACACACAGGGTGACCGAGGGGACAATCAGAGAAGGAACCAGCCTACTCAGCAAAACACCCACAAAAGGACAGGGGACAATACTGTAGCAGCCATGGAACCTCAGAAGAAGGGAAACAAGCCATCAAGCTTTGATGACCTCCTAGACAGACCATGCCCATTTCATCCGAAAGGGGGACACCCGGCTAGACAATGCAGACAACTCAAAGAACGAGGCTTGAACTCTAATTTCAACAAAGGCAAGAAAGACAAAGGCAAAAAGGCAGCTGAAGACCAACAACAGGGCGCTGGTGACTTCCAACATCCAAAAGGTAGCATCAATGTCATATTTGGAGGGTTAGCCACCAACGATAGTAACCGCCTTTAGAAGCTTTCCTTGCGCGAGATCATGTCAACGGAACCAGTGACCCCTAACTATATTGATTGGTCCGAGCATCCGATCAACTTCTCTCGAGCAGATCAATGGACTAGTGTCTCCAATGCAGGGCATTACCCGCTAGTCCTGGATCCAACGGTCGCTGGGTTCAAACTGAGAAGAGTACTCATTGATGGAGGAGTCAGACTCAATGTCATCTTTGTCAGCACCTTACAGAAGATGAACTTAGATCTAGCAACTCAACTCACCCCATCAAGTGCCCCCTTTTACATGATAGTACCCGGAAAGGCGGCAATACCACTCGGAAGGATCATATTACCCGTCACTTTTGGAACTCTGTTAAATTATCGATCAGAGTACATCAGCTTTGAGGTAGCCGACTTCGAGTCCTCATATCATGCCATATTTGGACGAACAGCCATCGCCAAATTCATGGCAGTACCTCATTACCCGTATCTTCTTCTAAAGATGCCGGGTCCTAAAGGAATTCTGACCTTCAAGGGAGATTTCAAGCGTTCCTTCGAATGTGACACAGAAGCTGTCCAAATCGCAGAAAAAGCTCAACTTGCCCTTGAGGTACAAGAACTTGCGCAAATGGTACACAATGCTAAACCTGGAGACTCGGAGATCCTGGCCAAAAAGGCAGGCACCATCCAACCTCCAGCAGAAGTATCTATGAAGGAAATCGACCTGGAAACCAGCGATCCATCCAAGACGGTGGTTATCAGTGCTCACCTATCTAAAGCAGAGGAACTCATGCTCACAAAGTTCCTCAGGGCAAACAAAGACATATTCTCCTGGAACCCTGCAGATATGCCTGGTGTTCCAATGAACTTGGCTAAGCACAAACTGGAGTTGAAGAAAGGCTCCAGACCCATCAAGTAAAGATTACGGTGCTTCTCATCCGAGAAGAAGGAAGCAACCAAAAACGAGATAGCTAAACTACTAGCGGTCGGCTTCATCAGAGAAATCCTCCACCCCGAGTGGTTGGCCTACTCGGTACTAGTAAAAAAGAAGAACTCCGCATAATGGCGCATGTGTGTCGACTACACCGACCTCAACAAGCACTGTCCAAAGGATCATTTCGGATTACTGTGGATAGATCAGATTGTTGATGCCACAACAGGGTATGCACTATTGTCCTTTTTAGATTGTTATTCTGGCTATCATCAAATTGCTCTCAAAGAAGAAGACCAGCCCAAGACGTTGTTTATAACTCCATCCGATGCCTACTGTTAAAAAACAATGTCCATCAGGCTGAAGAACGCAGGAGCTACCTATCAACGAGTCATCCAAGATTGCTTGTGTGACCAGATCGGCTGCAACATGGAGGCTTATGTTGACGACGTAGTCATCAAAACAAGGATCTGACTACTCTCATAACATACCTCGAGGAGACTTTCACCCGCTTATGTGCATATAAGTGGAGACTCAATCCCACTAAATGCGTATTCGGGGTACCCTTAGGGCAGTTACTCAGATTCTTGGTCAGTCACCCCGGCACTGAAGCCGGCCAAAAACAAATCAAGGCTATCATTGGGATGAAGCCACCAACAACAGTCAATGATGTTCAAAAACTCACCGGGTGCATGGCAGCTCTCAATAGATTTATCTCAAGGCTAGGGGAAAAGGGCTTACCTTTCTTCAAATTGTTAAAAGCCTCAGCTAACTTTCAGTGGGTGGAAGAGGCTGACAGGGCCTTTGAATAGCTCAAAGGATACCTAACCAACCCTCCCATCCTAACACCGCTAGAACCCAGGGAGTCGATGATGTTGTACATCGCAGCTACCACACACGTTGTAAGCACAACAATAGTGGTGGAGCGCAAAGATGAGAAGCACATCTATAACATCCAACGACTAGTATACTATATCAGCGAGGTACTTTCTGACACCAAAGTCAGGTACCCACAGGTTCAAAAATTGTTGTATGCTTTACTCATTACATCAAGGAAGCTGCGGCACTACTTCGAAGCACACGAAATCATAGTGGTTACGGATTTCCCACTGGGAGAGATCCTTCACAATCGTGATGCTATAGGTAGAATCTCCAAATGGGCAGTCGAATTAGGCACCCGAAACATCAAATTCACTCCAAGGAAGACCATCAAATCTCAAGTACTAGCTAATTTTGTCACCGAGTGGACAGAATTTCAGTAGGCTTTAGACGGAGCTATTCCCGAGCATTGGAAGATGTATTTTGATGGATCATTAAAACTCGGTGGAGCTAGCACCGGAGTACTATTCATATTGCCCATAGGAGAACAACTCAAGTATGTTCTGCAAATCATGTGTCCAGCTACCAACAATGAGGTAGAGTATGAAGCCTTACTCCATGGGCTCTGACTAGTAGTCACTCTAGGCATCAAGAGGCTATTAGTCTACGACTATTCCTCTGTAGTCGTCCATCAAGTCAACAAGGATTGGGACTGCACCAAAGAGACAATGGACGCCTATTGCACTAAAGTCCGCAAGTTAGAGAAGAACTTATTGGGGCTTGAACTCAACCACATTACACGAGACCTTAACGTCGCAGCTGATGTTTTGGCAAAACTCAGTTCCGACAGAGCCTCCATTTCGAATGGTGTTTTCGTCCATGAGCTATCCAAGCCCTCCACCCAGCAGAATGAAGAAATCTCTCCAACTCCGGACAAGCAGATACTAACAATATCGCTTGACTGGACTGTAATTTTCATGGACTATTTCAAAGAGCATAAGTTGCCAAGTGATAAATCTCCAGCCGAGCAAGTCACACGTCGTTGTAAGAACTACGTCTTAGTCGGGGATAAGTCATATCGACGCGGCGCCTCATCAGAAGTCTTACTAAAGTGAATCTCTCCCGAAGAAGGCAAAGAAATCTTGGAAGAAGTTCACTCTAGGTGTTGTGGCAATCACGCGGCATCAAGGACATTAGTCGGAAAGATCTTCAGGTCCGGGTACTATTGGCCGTCTGCCTTAAATGATGTTGAGGGATTAGTCCGTCGCTGCCAAGCATGCCAGTTCTTACCAAACAACAACACGTTCCCGCTCATGAATTGATATGCATCCCTCTGTCATGGCCATTCTCATGTTGGGGGCTTGATATGGTGGGTCCTTTAAAGCGTGCTCCAGGCGGATTCGAGTATATCTACGTGGCAATTGACAAGTTTACCAAATGGATCGAGTATATGCCATTGGTCAAATTTAATGCATCCAAGTCAGTACAATTCATGCAGAGCATCTTCCACCGTTTTGGGATGCCACATCGAATCATCACTGATCTTGGCTCTCCTTTCACTGCCATTGAGTTCAAGGCATGGGCCAGCGACTGCAGAGTCAAGATACACTATGCATCCGTAGCTCACCCACAGTCAAATGGCCAGGTCGAGCAAACAAACGCCATCATATCAGCCGGACTCAAGCCAAGACTATTTGATCTCCTAAAAGACCACGAAGGAAAGTGGTTGGAAGAATTACCAAAAGTAGTCTGGGGGCTACGGACACAGCGAAGCAGAGCAACATGGCAGACCCCCTTCTTCCTGGTCTATGGCACAGAAGCAATCCTCCTAGTAGACTTAATTTGGAATTCTCCAAGGACGGAGCAATATAACGAAGGCGAAGCTGATGATATGAGGTGACTAGAGATTGACGGTGTCGAAGAGGCTCGATTAGCTGCTCTCTTTCAATCAGCAAGATACCTACAAGCGATGAGTTGCTACCATGATAAAAATGTCCATCATCATACCTTCCATGTTGGTGACATGGTCTTGAAGACAATTTAGAACACCACAGGACGCCACAAGCTTATGAGCCCATGGGATGGGCCATATATAATTTAAAATCCGGCTACCAAACCTATAGAGAATACAATACCTTAAAGAGTAGGTATCAGTTCCTATAAGGTATGACATGGTGGGTAATCCCACTCTCTGTCACAACCCATCGGACAAAAGAATGCTCTGACTCCGCACTCAAGCTGCGGTCATCAAGAGGATATGATCCACCCTACAGGAGCCATCGAATTGGTCCATAGAGGTGCTTGATCACCTAAATCCCTTGAAACAGGGTACTAAGAGTAGTACTCGGGCAAGACTAAGTTTTCTTAAAAAACCAGTGAGGAAAAAGAAAAACTAAGTCCTACGGCCCAATTCAATGTCCCAGAAGAGCACTCGGATAGACCCATCCAATGAGACGCCTGGTCACACATCCATCATAAGTAGACCCGTTGATAAGGAAACTCTTACAATGATGAGTCAAAAATATTAGTAAAATATGAACCTGACAAACAGGCACAAAAGTAAATTTACTTTGTTTCTATACCAGTCAGAATTTTGTTTATAGGGGACAAAGAAATTAGACAAGACTACAAGAGGCTATTACTTGATGAGTTCTAACAACTGGGACTACTCCTCTCCTATGGTCTTAATCTCTTCTTGTACCGTTGCATGATCATCCTCGCTCTTCCTCGTCGGCAGCCTCATGACAGAGGATAAATCAAAGCACGGGAGATGAAGACGGAGGGTGGCAAGCAGTCCACTCGCCACTGAAGTAGCCATGTCCTTAATATATTGGGTAAGCCGCCCTGATGCGACCTTCTCTCGATCAAGCAAGGATTCCTCAGCTCCTTCGGGGCATGGTACTAACTCCCGCACGGGCTCAACAACTTGCTCCAAGGCTTTTCAGAGACTCCTGGGAGGCCTTCAGCTACACTTGGACTGCTTCAAGAGCTTCACACGACTCCTTGGTCGACTTCAAAGCCTGCAGCAGGTCCTGATCAGTGCCTTCACGAATTAATTTGGCTTCCTAAAGGGTATTTTGGGCGTTAGCAAATACCTCTTCAAGCTCTCCTTGTTTATGATTGAAAGCATTCTGCCATCCTACCGCAAGATTCTGAGCTTCTACAGAATACAGAACAAGACATGGATGAGTATTATGACTTCATAAAACAAGATGGAGGATATGACGAAATTTTTCTGACTAACCTGTCAGATGGTTATTGGCAGTCTTCACAGCCTCCCTGAATTTTTGTTCTGCGGTGGCGTGCTTGGCTATCAGATCAACCTCCCGTGGATTAGTCGTGTCCCGCTCAACCACCACAATCTTCAGCTTTTGCTGCAGCTCATTGATGCGGTTATTCAAGATCCGAGTCGCCACCTTCTGGCTTATTTGCTCTTCAGTTATATATTCCTTCAAAGCTTGAGTCCCGACGGATAGTTCCTGACGGATCCGAGTGACCTGCTCAACGACTTTCACGTCGAAGCCCTGCAAAAGAAGTTTTAGTACTCGGAGAGATCAAATTAGGCTAAAAGAGATAAGGCACTACCTCGATAAATTCTTTTAGCACCATAACAGGCGCCATAACTTGTTCACCCAGCTCCTTCAGCCGAATAAGATCTGGGTTGTACCCCATGACTTCAAGCTTTGATCCTTGACATGAGGACTCGGGGACTTCACCAGAATCTTTCTGCAAAGGATCTAACTATCTCCAAGGATGGCTCACCAGGCTGCCGAGTACAAAAGAACCAGTCTTTGATTACTCGATCAAACTCCAATTGTTCAGGAGAACGAAAGATAGAGTACAGAGCACCAACCTGAGGAAGTGGAAGACTATCTACCCGAGGACTCTTTTCAATAGCAAGATCACTAGTGGAAGAGGTATTTAGCTCGGTATTCACCTGGCCAGTGGCAGGAGGGACGACTTCCGACTCCTTCCATGCCTCCGACTCCTTCTCCTTCTGGGTCTTGATCGTCTCTGGCGGAGCCTTAGTATTCTCCACAGTTCTAAAGAGAAGTGCACATGGTTACTATCAAAAATCAAGAATGTGAGGCATATTATAAGGACTATGATTTCACAAACATGACTTACTTAGCCAGTTTCAATGACTTGGGAGTTTAAAACTCCGCTTCTTCTGCTGCTGCTCCGGGAGGACAGTTTCCCCCATAGCCGCTCCACCCACGAAAGACCCTTGAGCAGTCTCTTCATCTGTATCAAAGAAAGATATAAGACATGGGACCCCCTATAGCTTTGATGAACAAGTAACTAGCTAGCGGGTTCCCTTACCAGGAGCACCCGGGTCGCAATTTTTTCAGCCAACACTTTTGATGAATTAATTTTTCGACAAGCATGACGATTACCGGTGCGAGCCTTCTTAGGTATGGCTTCTTCAGCTTCATGGATTGGACTCGGAGATTGCTTCCGGCTACTCTTGGCAGTGGGATCTAGGATCATGACATCAGAGTCAGTCGATTCTAAACTGGATCCACCAAGGTCACCAAGAGAGTCTGACTCACTATGAAGATCCTCGCTCCGGATAGGACCCACATGAACGATTCCTCCCCCTCTTCATTAGCCCAGGGCAGAGAGGGCAATCGTTGTTGTTGCGCCCTGTCGACGAAATATGGTCGATAGCCCACCTAGGGGTATGCCCAAGGTGGTAGATTAGCGGGGAAGGTGCGTAGGACGACGATCCAGACGTGACACAAGGAAGAACTAGATGAACACTAGGGTTTATCCAGGTTCCGGCCGCTAGCTTTAGCGTAATACCCTACGTCCTGCATCGAGTTGTCTATTTTGTATGTAGATCAATGTGTTTTTGACAGGGGGTCCCTGCACGCCTTATATAGCCCACGAAGAGCAGAGTTATAGATCGGATCAGATCTATCAATAGGATAAGGAAACTTAATCAATTACAACAGTGTATCGCACAAGATATGATACTCTTCCTAACCGACTAGGTTTCCTTGATCTCCAATCCTGCGAAGGCCTCCGCGCCGCTTCCCGACCAGCTAGGCCTCGTGCCCAACCAGATGGGCCTCGACGCCGTAGTCCACAACGAGTTGGGCTGACTTCTTCGAAGTAGCCCAAGTCTAGCCGTGAGGGTACCTGGGTTTATACCCCCACAGCTAGTCCTCGAGCACATTGAATCTTGGAGCGGTGCACAAGACTTGGCGATATTCCTGAACATTCTGTTCCCGTGCTTGAAACCAAGTCTCCGACCAGGTTTTAAACTATTATTCGCTATTTCATGAAACTCCCAAGTTGTAGTGTGCTCTTTGTAAGATAAAAAGAAAAAATGACTCCACATCGCCCATGAAGTGTGCCCACTTTATACTGAAAAAGTATAAGAAATACTCAGGTTAAAAATCTTCTGCTATCTCAGATAACACAACAAACTCACCGACCAGGTGAAGTGTGCCCACTTAGTCCCTGAGACTGACAGTAGGTGACTCTGTCACGTGGTGCCAGGGTCTGAAAAGAAAAAGTGACCCAATATACATGTGTGGACGAGCGCCATGTATACACGGTAGTTCCTAAGCTTGGTAGAAGGTGACACCATCATGTGATGCCAAGGTCATAAAAGTAAAGAAAAACCATATACATGCGCGACCAAGTGCCATGTATACACGGTAGTCCCCGAGCTTGGCAATAGATGACATCGTCATGTGATGCCAAGGTCATAAAAACAACTGTAAGTCCATGATACACCAGCACCGCAAAGTCTGGTCACCCGTGAGCAAAGAATTTGCTTTTTACGATCATTTTCCGTTAAAATGTGCCCTATCTTATCCGCTGTCTACTTTTATTGTAGATGAAGTTGTCTTGTCTTTGAAAGGGACTTTGGGTATTGTTGACGTAAAAATTCGATTCAGTCACGCCAACACACTCGAGCGCATGGTCCTCAGAGGGCGTACGAAGCAAGGTCCTGACCTCCTGAACCTTCAGCAGATGGCGGTGCCGAATCTTAGTGAGATCGACTTTGGGCGTGCTAGTAAATTTGACTTGCAATTGACAAGGAGAAGAAACAATTGTCAAATTGTGGAACCTACTGGATCAATTCCAGACAGTTCCAAATTGTACGTCTCTGATATAGCCACTTGTCATTAGGATATTGACTACAAAGTCAACTCCCAAGAAATTGCATAAAGGCATTGAAAAAGTATATAAGGCAAAACGACTGTGATATATGTAAAGAAATATTCGAAGCAGATAAATAGCCGATAAGCTTAGGTATATTAGTAGAATAAAGATCTATGTGTACGTCTAAGCGACATGAAACCAACGTATCGACTAATTGCACGAGCAGTTCTATTTGTTAACAGTGGGGTGTCTCCATACAGCCATAATAACAAATAGATCGATAAAATAGCTTAAACATCAATAGTGGGGTGTCTCCATACATCCATAATGATGACTAAGCTAGATCACGTCTTATGCAAAGAGTAGATCCATTAATTCCAAGCCACTTAAAAGAACACATTATGAAAAAAGCATAACTGGATCGGCTATTTTAGCCGATGCAGGGTCCATGAGGCACGAACAAGATCTACCCGTTAAAACCATGATTTAATCTAAAATCAAACAAACCTAATCTATCATATATATATATATCAGTGGGGTTCGTTCGAGAATACAGCCGTAATAAACATGCTAAACCAAATTTGTCCGTTCTTAGATCAAACCACGATTTTATCGAATATCTCGAAAGCACAACATGTAACAACCAAGATTGACAAAATAGTCGATGAGAAGCATAGATCGGCTATTCTCTCTGATGTAAGCATATAAGATCTTTAGGTAGCCGATCTAAACAACTTTTAAGCTTTAACTGCTTTGTCAATCTTGATTGGGAAAGATGTTGTTTAAAACATAAAGAAACAAATTAAAACATAAAACAACATCGATAACTTAATGAATCTATTAGCTTGCAAAACCAATAGAGCCGATAACTAGTCAAGATCGACTAAAGTAAGAGATTGATCAGAGTCAAGACAGCCTTACAAGAGACGAACTTAGACCGATAACTAGCCATGTCAAAGCATAACAAGAGTTTGGTCGATGCCAAATACAACCTTATTGCACAATGACACGAGCCATTGGTGAAACTTACAAGCAAACCTGAGGTCGGTCGAAGCCGATGCAGCCCTGCCTGATTGAAGGTCTCGCCGAGATCTACGTTACTCCTACTCCTAGGGTTTTCGCTGGTGGCCGATGTGTTGATTGATTGGATGATCCTTTACAAAAATCGGGTTTCTAACTATTTATAACCCGGTTGACTCCTGTCCTAACACGACTAGGTTACACAATAAGTAAAACAAAAGATGACCTTGACTTGAACTCCTTGGCCGAGCCCGACATGTCTTTAAAGTCCATCATGCTGGTCCACACGAATTATCCTGGTCATGCTTGGACCCATATAAGCTTCTTTATTTTCTGGCCGATCCCTTCCTTAATAAACCAACCGTTTGTGCTGACAAAATAATAATCTTTTGGTCCAAAATCTGGTGTAAACGGGTATGTTCAACCCGTGACTCAATGGAACTCCTTTTTCTAAATGAAACTGGTTCATGAACCGACATAACTTGGCTATAAATGTCTCTAGACCATGACCTAAATTTCCTCAACAACCATGTCACCAAAGCCTCAGACTCCCGACGTTCTCAGGATGAATGTTGCCGAGCTAACCAACCCTCCTGGTGTAGCCTTACTTGTAGCATATGAACACCAATGTTCCTGAGAGAATTCTTGTGACACGAACATTTGGTAGGATGTTTCCCAATCGATTCAGTACGAGGGGAGGCAACGAGGTGCCTGGGAGAATTCTTGTGATGCCGGCAATAATCCTATGCCGTGCAATCCCATGTGAGTTCTTCGAGGACCCGTCACACCGGAGCCTTCACCCGAAGATTGTCCTTGGTTCTCCATGGAAACTTAAGGGTACGAGTGTGGTAGTCTTGCCGGTGCTGAGCCGTGTAATAACACCCATAACAGGTTGTACGATCTTTATCATCTTCCAAGTCTTGTAGGCGACGCTTGCGGCCATACGGTATATGTAGAGCAAAGAGGCCGACCAGTCCCCATTATAACTGGTGAAGCTGGAAATGAAGACGACGCGGCTCTACCACGTGTGTGCCTGTAACTGGTCATCCGACCAGTCCCCAGCTTTGCTGAGAAGGCTGGCGAAGGAGCCGACCAGTCCCTAGTATAGATGGTGAAGCTGGTCGTGAAGACGACGCGGCTCTGCCACGTGTGTGCCTGTAACTGGTCATCTGACCGGTCCCCAGCTTTGCTGAGAAGGCTGGCAAAAGAGTTGACCAGTCCCCAGTATAGCTGGTGTAGCTGGTCGTGAAGACGACGTGGCTCTGCCATGTGTGTGCCTGTAACTGGTCATCTGACCGGTTCCCACCATTGCTGATAAGGCTGGCGAAGGAGCCGACCAGTCCCCAGTATAGCTGGTGAAGCTGGTCGTGAAGCCGATGTGGCTCTGCCACGTGTGTTCCTGTAACTAGTCATGTGACTAGTCCCCAGCTTTGCTAAGAAGGCTGGCGAAGGAGCCGACCAATCCCTAGCTTTGCTAAGAAGGCTGGAGAAGGAGCCGGCCAATCCCCAGTATAGCTAGTGAAGCTGGTCGTGAAGCCGATGCGGCTCTGCCACGTGTGTGCCTGTAACTGGTCATCTGACCAGTCCTCAGCTTTGCTGAGAAGGCTGGCGCAGGAGCCGACCAGTCCCCAGTATAGCTGGTGAAGCTATTCGTGAAGCCGACGCGGCTCTGCCACGTGCGTGCCTGTAACTGGTCATCTGACCAGTCCCCAGCTTTGCTGAGAAGGCTGGCGTAGGATTTGTACAATTTAGTTTACTAAAAAAACACTTTATTTACTTACCATGGGCTTTGCATTTGGGCTTTGGGTTGGGCCATATCAAGATTTATACGATCTGCCATAATGCGAATGGTAGAGGTGCGGTTTCCAAAAACCCTGGGCCTGAAAGGTTGCACCGTCTTTATAAAAACATGAAAAATTGTTGTGGTCATCCCTCACTCCGCCCATTGCCATTCCCTATTTTTCCGTCTCCTCCGCTGTTACCACCTCGTACTGTAGCCCTAGATCCTGAGAAGCTTACGTGAACTCCGTTCCCACTTTCTCCAGTAGATCTAATGGCGCGGAAGGCGAAGAAATCGGCGATGACTCCGGCTATCAGGTTCGTGTTGGCATTTCTTAGCGCAACCACCGGAGGATAGGTTTAGGATCCATCCTCGGCGATTACGCCAGAAATACTTGCTGACATCTCTTAGCATCATCACTAGGGTAGGCCATCATCCCTAGGCACGGTGCCAGGAATGCCTATTGTCATTCCTTAACAACATACACTGAGTATGGTGGTTCCTAGCGATGCTACCAAGGGATATCAGTGTCAACCTCATACGCAGCCACTTAGCTACATATCCGGTATCGGAGCCGAAGTGCGATGGCACTTCATATACCAAAACATGTGGCTTTAGTGACGACCTAAGAGGCTGGCCTGGTAAACCAATTCGCTTACAGACAGGGTCCGCAAGCGCACGGGATTACCGTTGTAGCATTTCACCGGGAGTATTCTAGGAATCGTTATTTATATTTTACCACTGGGAAGGCTAGGTGCGAAAGGATTCGAGATATATCCATGACAAGAACATAATAAATGCATAGTTGACTAATTGACCATAGCAGGAGGATAAACGATAATTTGGATACGGAGATCAACACACACACATTGCCTAAGATACATGGAGTTTCTACCGGGATAGAAGAAAGAATAAAAGAATAAAGAATGTCCTACGGAGCATGGATCTTAATAAAGTTATGTCAATGAATCAAGTATACATGGTTATGATCAAGTCAACGTTAGTGCTAAGTACTGGATGGATTATGAGACCCGGGAACACTAGTCTGCCAACAGGATACAGCGGGCAATTTACACTCCTACCCCAAAGCCGAATGTGGGGGATTACATGGGACAGACAGGGCTGTCACCAACTACCGCCTACCCCTCAACCCGGGACTAAGCCAGACATTCACCCAACTCCATATACCCGAGAACCACTCTCGCGCACATGAAGAACACTTACATCTCCCCGATAAAGATGTAAGCACACCCAAAGGCACGGCAAAACACCACCCAACACATATCACTAAGCTATCAGGATCTAAACATGTTGAATGAAGAATAGTACTTATGTTCATTATGAACAAGGATCTAAAACTATGAACTAGCTCTAGAACGATGAACAATGTTGATAATGAACATAAGTACTGTTCTTCATTCAACATGTTTAGAACGATGAACAATGTTGATAATGAACATAAGAACTATGAACAAAGATCTACTTTGTAAAGAACAAGGCTCTAATTCAAGAACATAACAATGTTGATCATAAGAGAATAAGAACAAGTATGAGAAGAACTTAGTATTCATAAAGTAGATCTTACAACTCCTCCTCTCCTCTTGCAAGTAGTACTTGCTCCAACTACTAGAAGATCTAAACTAAGGTAGAGAGCTCCAAATACAAAGTGGAATGAAAGACAATGTGTTGAATGTGTGATTGATTATGAAAGAGGGAGCTCTACCTCTACTTATATACTACAACATGGTTGGTTCTGGTTATCTAAACATGGAAACCTTCTAAATCGACATGAGCATGGTGGCATGCAACCGCCTAAGGAGAGTGGGCCCAAGAGGCCCCACCAAGGGTGCGCCCGCACCCCGAGCACCGCCTCTGGCCACCGCCCTTCGCGTGTGGGCTCTTGGTTGGGCCTGGATGTCTGCCATGTGGGTTTTGAGCCCAAGTTGGTTCCTTAGGCTGTCTTCTCCCATATTTCTTGGTTTTACGCTTTGTAGGAAAGCATATTCTTCTCACCTTTTCCACTGTTTTCTTGTTTGATATCTGAAAAGCAATGATTCTTCAATACAAGTGCAAATAGATCAAGGTGATAGCATATGTATGCAGGTATGCCTTGTTTTGTCATTGGTTGGCTCATAAAAGTTGTCGGTAAGCACCGCCAACAGTCGGATCAAGAATGGCTGCCGTCGAAGAACACGGAGGAGAGCATCAACTGCCTCGTCTCCGGCGGCCTTCTTACGGACAAGGTGACCAGCGGCAGGCGGGCGTCGAGCCGTGAGACCTATCCCCACCCTAATTCCGACGAAATAGTCATTTTTTAGGATTATTTTATTAGGGGGTTTGGTCTTCCTTGCCATGTGTTTCTTCAAAAACTCCTTGATTTCTAGGGAATCGGGCTCTGCAATCTTGGCCCGAACTCCATCCTCACCATTTTTGTCTTTATCCATCTGTGCGAGGCGTATCTTGGGATACACCCGCACTTCAACCTCTTCCGCTATTTTTTGCAACTGAAGAAAAATAATCGCGGGAAGCGCGTATGTGTTGCTGTGGGAGGGGATGGCGTCTGAATACATCACAGTTCCCCTTCAAAGTAATGTGAGCGACTGGCAAGAGAAATGGTTCTACATGACGTAGTGCCAGACTCCCCGTATTACTTGTGATGTTGGCAAGAGCGTTGAGTCGAGCTGGACGTGGTCGGCGATGATGAGGGACAGACCCGATCTTCAGTGAGGTAGCTGGTAAATTTGATAGGTGGAGATCTCGACATTGGCGATCCGGCTTCAAATCAGACACGATTCGAATCCTGCAACCGTTACACCACTGCTCTGTTGGTTATCAACCAAGCACAACTTGATTGACCTCGCCAAGAAGGCTTTTCCTCCAAGTGAATCGAAGAGCACAAGCAAGAAGGTAAAGCACACAATCTAAAATTGCAAATATAAAAGATGCGAATATCAATAGAGGGTTCAAGAACTCAGATCCAAAGGACTAATCGACACAGTGGAGGAGATCAAGAACGGGGGCCCTGGATCACTGTAAAAGGATTCGACACCACAGTTACAATGAACGATTCAGTTTCTCGATGAAAAGCTAAACACTATACAAAACCCGAGCCCTAACAATGATGACAGCGGCTAATTATAGGGTTTAGGATGTCACCCCTGCTGGACGCACCCCCTAATGGGCTCTAAGACGATACACAGTCCAACGGACCAAAAGACGGTGTCGCAGCACCCTGGCAGATTCTGGACGCTGACTTGTTTCAATGATTCCTGTTGACTCAGGATGTATTTTGATGTGAAACCAAAGCCATTGGTTAGCTTATCAAATTATCTTTCCAATCATATCTGGTTCGTCAAAAACGAAGTCTATATGCGTTCGAGGCGTTGATTTTACCCGGGACTGCTCCCGGAATCTGAGATGGACTCAGACTTGAGTTGGACTAGCACTCCACCATAGTAAACTCGAGTTGGATGTTCTTGTTGGTACTCCTCTCTTCGGCTTGTACATGATGGAGTGATGTCCTCATCATCCTCCTCTTCTTGAATTGGATTCGTCCTTGACTCCATCATGGCGATGTCCTCATCATCCCCTCCTTCTAGAATTGGAGTCGTCCGCGACTCCATCGCATCACCAAGCTCCTTCAAAAGGTTAGTGACTGCACAATGCGAAACACAATATATAGGATCATGCGTAGCAACACTAACATGGCGACAAAGCATAGTATAACAGGGAAGCATCATTATTATCACATAACTCAGCAGTAGTAGCAGAAGTTGTAGCAGACAAACACCTCCTTTAAACTTAATCTCATTTTTTAGCATGTTTAATAATATCCGTAGGAGACAAAGGCAGCAAAGTAATTTTCTTGTCCTTATGTATGATAGTGTATGTATTAGTTCTACCATGATGTAAAGCATCATTATGAAATTCCCATGGACGATCTAACAAAATCAGTAGTATCATGGTAAGAGCCTGTGAAAAAGCTAATGCGTGCTGATTTAGTTACCTTAGTCATACCATTATTATTGAACCATTGAAGTTTGTATGGATACGAATGTTGTCGTGTGGTCAAGTCAAGCTTCTCAACCAAATCTGAACTCACCAAGTTGTTGCAACTCCCGCTATCAATGATGGTGAGAACACGACAACCCTGCACAATGAGATACATGTGTTGGATCTTCATCTCATCTTCATGTCTCACACGTGTACTCAACACACGCTGCACAAAGAAGGCTAGTGTAGTCCGCAGCAGCAGCCACAGAGTCAATGGTGATTGTCTCCTTGTCTTGATCATGCTCGGTGGAATCTGCATCAATGTTAGCAACAAGGGCTAAATCATCTTCAACATCACTAGCACTTACATATCCATCCTCGGTAGCAATGAAAGCGCGACGACTGGGGCAATCCTTCATGACATGTCTCATGCCTTTGCATCGGTGGCAAATGATTTTAGAGCTGGACGAGAAATAGCTAGTAGAAGCACCCGAAGTGGCACCTTTCTTCAGCTGTGGGAACTGCACATTAGACAATTTACTTACCTTGGAAGGTGTAGATCGTTGTGGTGCAACAGGAAGTTTGGACGTCTCCAGCTCAGAACGATGCTAAAAATTTCTCCCATTATTCGACCTGAAAGGTTGTTGTTGTTTGCGTCCCTGTACTTCGCGTTCAGCTTTAAGAGCAAGATGATATAATTGGCTGAACCTGTTCCAATCTTTGTAATCAAGAATATCCTGGATATCACGATTCAAACCACCAAAGAATATAGCACTAGCATCATTATCATCTTCATGTATACCATAACGTGCCAAACCAATAAGCAATTCTTGATAGTATGCTTCTACCCCTTTTCACCTTGTTTTAAAGTGTACAATTTTAAAAGCAAATCACATTGGGAATAAGGAGGAACAAAATGAGATTTCATATGTTGGTTTAATGCATTCCAAGTTTGAGGTACAGCAGTAGCATTATTAGCATTGCAAAGATCACTCCACCAGAACAAGGCAAAATTAGTTAACTCACTAGTAGCAAGTCTGACTCTATGCTCAGCAGGAACATTATGAGAATTAAATTTTTATTGAACAGCAAGCTCCCAATCTAAATATGCCTCTGGATCCATATTACTAGCAAAAGGAGGTAGGCTAAATTTAATTTTAGCAAAAGGATCATTATTACCTTGAATATTACCTCCCATACCGCGATGATTGAAGTTGAGACGGCGACGGGCACCAGCATCAGCATCCTCATCTTCATCACCAAAAACATCTGCATCTTCGTCATCACGATGAGGTTGAGGTCGTTGCTCAAGCTGTTCAATGCTGTTGACCATATTGTTCACGTTGCGCGTCAGCCCGGTCATAAGGTTGCGTTGTTCAGTCATGAACGTTGAAGCTCGCCCTTGTACACGCACTCATTGAAGTCCGTCGGAATTCCTACCATTGTTAGAAGATAGAAAAAGACAACAACAAAGTATTATCCCTATCAACTAAAAGGAACCAAGTGGTGGTGGTGGTTGTTGTGAAAGTGGAATGCAAAATCACAAGTGGCTTACCACCGTATTGCTTGTATTCTTACCAACACCAAACAAGAGCAAACCAAAGTGACGAAGCAATCTGTTGTTGAGCGTGGGGTAACAGTTGCAAGATGAATCTGTGTTGATAGAAGAATATGTGGAGCTATGGGTAGACACACAATATGACAGCAAGGATTAGCAATTAACGAGTAGAGATTAGCAAAGTTCAATAAGTATCCAAAGTACAAGTCACAGGTGCCGGCTAAGATGTGTCAAGACGTAGAGCAACAAGGTGAAAACAAAGCACGAAGGAAAGAAGTCACAGAACAAGCAACTAGCTCGGATTTTCCTTTTTCCTGAATTTTTCCCTGATTTTCCCAAAAGGCACTAGTAGGAATCAAACTTTTTTATTTTTTCACTATTTTTTTATATTTTTCTCTAAACAAGGATCACAAAAGATACAACCACAAAAATTGGCACCTGCAACTGAGGTGGGATGTGGTATACACAAAATCAGCAAGTTCTCTGAAAAGCGTGTAGAATCCTTGTCAAATTTTTTCTTTATTTTCCCAAATTTTTTTGGCAATTTTGAGGGGAGCAAACAACGCAAAGCAAAGTTTGGGTCAGCTCCAAATGGTGTCAAGAAGCTCCAATGAAAATTTCAGATTTTTCTGATAAACGAGTGAAAAGTTATGCCTGTTTTACCGAAGGTATCTCAAGTTATGTTTTCTGGAGGCACAATACGGCAGCGGCAGTTAGGGCAACACGACAGTGGCAGTTAGGGCAAAGCGACCCTAAATTCCAACACCGATCACAAGATCAATCGTCCTTGTGACTAACAACAGTAGGTATTTGCCAGATGATGTAAGGAGGGCTGCAATTGAGGCAAAAAAATAAGAGCGGTTGGCAACCTATCAAGGGTTTGCGCGGCGACGAGAAGTTACACAAGGCAGCTAGCGGGACAAGTAGAGTAATGTGGTGGCTTTGACTTGTTGTTGGGAAATGGTGGATGGGATAGCGGCGGACGACAAGAATCACAACAATGGGCAATTGAACTATGACCACGAACACAATTTAAACCAGCAACAAGACTCGACCACAGACACAAACTCAACAAAGTGAATCTGAAACGAAATTGCAAAGGCACAAAGGGTGATAGGACAACGGAAATGGAAATATTTTAGGGCTTTTGTGGACTCTAGGTAATGAATAATTATGAATCTAAGACAAACGAGATAATACCTCGCGGTGAACCTGAAAGCTCTGATACCAATTAATGAGGGACAGGCTCGATCTTCCGTGAGGTAGCTGGTAAATTCGATTGGTGGAGATCTCGACATTGGCGATCCAGCTTCAAATCAGACACGATTCGAACCCTGCAACCGTTACACCACTGCCCCGTTGGTTATCAACCAAGCACAACTTGATTGACCTCGCCAAAAAGGCTTTTCCTGCAAGCGAATCGAAGAGCACAAACAAGAAGGTAAAGCACACAATCTGAAATTGCAAATATGAAAGATGTGAATATCAATAGAGGGTTCAAGAACTCAGTTCCAAAGGACTAATCGATACAGTCGAGAAGATCAAGAATGGGGCCCTGGATCACTGTAAAAGGATTCGACACCACAGTTACAATGGACGATTCAGTTTCTCGATGGAAAGCTAAACACTAAACAAACCCAAGCCCGAACAACGATGACAGTGGCTAATTAGAGGGTTTAGGACGTCACCCCTGCTGGATGCGCCCCCTAATGGGCTCTAAGACGATACACGGCCCAACAGACCAAAAGACGGTATCACAACACCCTGGCAGAATCTGGATGCTGACTTTTTTTGACGATTCCCGTTCACTCAAGATGTATTTTGACGTGAAACCAAAGCCATTGGTTAGCTTATAAAATTATATTTCTAAGCATATCTGGTTCGTCAAAAACGGAGTCCGTATGCGTCCGAGGCGTTGATTTTACCCAGGACTTCTCCTGGAATCCGAGATGGACGCAGACTTGAGTTGGACTGGCACTACACCATGGTAAACTCAAGTTGGATGTTCTTGTTGGTACTCCTCCTCTCCTCGGCTTGTACATGATGGAGTGATGTCCTCCTCAGGGGAAACCCTCCGTAAGTGAGATGGAGCAGGTCCAGGAGCTACTTCGGTTGGTGAAGGGGCTTACAGCCGACGGGATTCAGGTCACAGTCAACTTCATGTTCCGTCGGGTGCAGCCGTGCAAGGAAAGGGTGCGGCCCGGCTATGAGTACGTGGGGTGCCCCGACCCGACCCGTGAGAGAACGGAGGACCTGGAGGTGAAGGAGTTGGAGAGGCGTGTGCATGTGGTGCTCCAGTTCTCAGATTGGAAGAAACCAAAGAAAGTAACATAGCCGTTTAGTCTGGCGCGGCCCGTCCAAGATTTGAGTTCTCGTTTTTGTTGTCCAACGCCTTTGTTGTTAATACTTTGCTGGAGTGATTGAGTAGCCGGATTTTAACTTTTGCAGGATCACTTCGCCGTTTACATCTCGGATGTGTCGTCGACTGACTGGTCGGAGGGGGTTGACACTCGGCCGGCGGGTGGCCGGCCCCCTCTCCCCCAGGCAGGAGACGCGGCCGCCGAAGGAGCGAAGAAGAGTACATCGGCCCAGAAGGCTGCCGACCCACGTGTTGTTAAGGCTGCGGGGAAGCACCCAATTGGCAGTCGTGGGGCCACCATGAGGTCTTCGTGAAGGGCGACGCGGATAGGTGGCTCCTTGAGTATCTGCGGCGACAGTCGCCAAAACATATCCTAGTCGATCCACGATTGGGATGACGACGATGACGAAGATGAGCCGCTTGCATTCAAGCGTGCTCGGGTCGAAGAGCCAGCAAGGTCGGCAGTGCAGGTCCCACTACCCTCGTCGACACAAAAAACCAGAGGCCCAAGACTGAGTGGCAGTCTGTGCGTTAGCCACTTGTATGGTCCAGTCTTTAACTGCGCGACTGCATATGTGTAGGAGCGGCTTGGGTTGAACTAAATATTTTATAGGGATCCTGTGCCTGAGGTTGAACCTATTGCCAGCGACGAAGATCCCGGGCTGTGTTGGAACGCACTTGCCCCACCTCCGCACTTGTGCAGGGGAAGGAGCGAAGGCGGCCAAGTGTCGGGTGCAGTGGCGAAGGTTAAACGGAAGTGGAAAGTGCTCGAATTCCCAAAAGGTCGTCCCTTACACTGTTCATCCCCCTGGTATTTATAGGGAATGCCAAGGGGCACGGGCCAAATTACAAAAGGGTACAGCAAAGATTCCTTGCCTCCGCGCAGGGAGGAAGGGCAAAAGCGTAAATGCACAGCTGAAGCGGAAACCCTAGTCGGCCACACCCCAGCGCGCCGCCATCTGGCCCTTGTTCACCTTCGGGGAGAGGTGCGGCGGTCTTGACCTTCGGCCGCGCTCGCCCTTGGGCCCGCGCACCTCCGCCATCTGCCGGACCTTCGGCTTTACTTGCCTCCGGGGGAGAAGGACGAAGGTTTAGCCTTCGGCCATGCTCGCCGGACCTCCAGGCTTCGCTTGCCTCTGTGGCAACGCACACTTGCCGCTTGCCTGGACCTTCGCTCCAAGCGAAGGTGGCGTCGTGAGTCAGCGAAGGTTTCCTGCAGTGCGACCGTCGCCTTAGACCTGCACGGAAGCACAAAAAAGCGACGAGGGTTGTCCCCGCATCGGGGGTCAGGGTAACGGTCTCCAATAGGAGAGGGGCCTCGCAAGCACTCCAGGCGTTGCGCGAGGGCTGAGGTCGAGCACCAGATCGGGCGGCGCTTCTGCCGAGGGTCCTTTCCCCCAACAGGCTGGTCAGGGCTCCTGACGCTGAGCCCGACCAGTCCGACAATAGAATGGTCGAAGGGCAGGTGCCAGAGGTAGGAGGTGGTACGGGTCCCGAAGGCGGCGGACACCTGACCTCTGATGGGGCTGGTCCTGGAGATGGAGAAGTCGAGTCTAGCGGAGTTGAAGCTCCTGACCAGTGTTCGCTCGAAGAGGTACGCCTTGACTTCCTTGGGTCGGCTGGCTCTGCCCATGCATCGCCAGTTGCGCTGCTGCCTCCTCCAGAGGCTTCCATGGAAGGCGCTATCGGACACGCCATGGACCAGGCTGAAGCTGAGGAGGTCCAGATGATCCTCAAGGATGAAGTCAAGGAGATCCCTCATCCACCGAGGTCTCCCGAGCGCGTGGTCCGTGTGGCACGTGTACAGGCCGGTGAGTGGGTCTTTCATGAGGAGAACGCGGACAATTGCCCGATGAAGAACTTTGACCAGATGTTGAACCAACTCCGGAAATATGCACAGGTAATATGTTTAGAGATCTTTTGTAAGGCTAGAACATTTAGTGATTAAACTTGATAACTCTGATGATTTGCAGGGGTTGTCGTACGTGTCAGAAGAATAGCGTCGATGTTATGAGTCCATCGTCCCCCTGGCAGATGCGAAGCAGAAACGAGAAGAGGCGTGTGGGCGTTATCGAGCTGATTTGGACGACGCCAGATGGGTTGAAACTGAGCTCCGTGAGGTGACTCGGGGTCAGGCCTCGGAGATCAGCCGCTTGCTTCGCAAAAATGAAGGTACCATTTTACCGTCTTTAGCTGCTTAATAGTTGAACTCCCTGCCAACCCTCCTTTCTTGCAAACAGAGCTGGCTTCGCAAGTTTCCATAGAAAAGTTGAAAGTGCAAGACAGCGAGGCCACAGCGAAAAGGGAGAAAGCTCGGGCTGATGACCTTGAGAAAGAGCTTGAAGGTTACCTGATTGGCCGTTGATGCTGTATGTTTTGTTGTCTGCTTACTTGTAGTGACTCGCCGTTTGCTTTGATTTAGGGAAACGTCATTCCGGGCAGAACCAGGTCATGATGGCTTGCGAAGGGGCGAAGCTTTGGAAGGCGCGGAGCCATGCTATGGTCTGAGGGGTTGCTCCTGTCAGAGATGTGATGTATGCAGCCGACCAGTCCAGTGAGCTCCCGCCCTGACCAAGCAGTGTGTTGGATCAGTGTGCCGGGTTATGGCCAGACATGAAGAAATTCGTGGTTGTAGCTGGTGAACAGGTTGCCTCGTACGTGCTGCCGGTGGCGCGTGCGCATTATCCGGGGGTGGACGTGAGGAGGCTAGAGAGCGGCTTCCCTAGGAACACTTCGAAAGTCCAGGTGTCCGAGCTCTGCGAACAATCCCGGGAGACGGCAGCCATTCTTGTAAAAGATTTGTACCTCTATGGGGAGCCTAGGGAACCCAGCGCTCCATAGTACCGCAAACTTTATTAGTTAGCCTTTCTATAAAATGTAATTTTTAAGTTTTAAGTGACCATATGTTATGACAAATTTTCTTTTAACCATGGTATGTTATATGAGAATTTGTTTGGGTTTGATTTGGTGATAGAGAAAAAACTGAAAAAACCTGAAAAATGACGAATGTTCTTATTTATTGAATTATGAAAACATAGGGATAAGTACATATCTTTTTACTCCAAAGAGTAGTCACGAATAGAAGCATCGAAGATGGTCGATGTGCCAAGAATTTGGGACATCAGTCCTGTCGAGGTCGCACAGTCTGTAGGAGGTCGGTCTTGTGACTTGCTTGACCAAGTAAGGGCCCTCCCATTGATACGAAAGTTTGTGTAGACCGGAAGTGTTCTGGATTCTACTGAGGACCAGGTCTCCTATAGCAAAAAGTCTTTCTTTTAAGTTAAGGTTGAAGTATCTTCGGAGCCCTTCAATGTATTTCGCGGTGCAGATGCATGAGTCCAATCTTCGTTCCTTTATGCAGTTGACCTCTAGCTCTCTGGCCTGGTCGGACTTCTCCTGGTCATAATGCTCTACTCTGGGAGATCTGAACGTGACGTCCACTGGTAAGACTTGTTGTCGGTCCTTAAACACCTGTTTTACCATCAACATTCGACCCTAAAGTCCACCAAAAAGGCATGAAATGTAGTCAAATAGGTTTCAAACTAACCAAATTCCACATGTCCATAGAATTTTATTTGAATGCAGGATTTGAGCCAAATTTGGACACATGGACCCACCAGAGGCCAAGCCCACTCAGCAGGGCCCAAATGGTCCTATTCCATTTATCTACCTATCCATCCACCCTACCTTAGCCATCCATTCCATCCTTACCTAGCCATCCATATATTCTTTCTAGCCTTCCATCCCTTTTCCCCTTTTCTCTTTTCTTATCTCTTCGACTCTCATCCCCTCCTTGACTCGACTCATACACCACCCTAGCCTTCCCTTGGGATCAAATAAATCGACACCTGGTACTCCCAGGCGAAGTGCTACTACGATAGTTCTGTGCGCTTGCAGAATCTCCTCCTGGTAGATTGCATTCTCTCTAGCTAGCTCCTACTAGTGTCGGGATTGACAACCCCGCTTGGCATTAGTAGATAGCTGCTTTAGCTCCACTCCTTTAGGTATAGTGACCGGTCTTACTTCAGGCATTTCTGACGCCGTTGCCGGGGATAGACTCTATAGTCTACTCTTAGTAACAACGTTAGCAAGTGCCAACAAGCATTCCTGGGCCGTTACCGGGAATAGTTGCCTAGCACTATCTTTAGTGAAGCTAAGAACTACCAACAGACTGCTTCTACACGGAACACCATGTAGTACGGGGAGACGCCTGTGTTCCGACTAGGCTGTGTTCTGAGTCCCTATACTACTGCCGGTAACTCTTTCAACCATCGACAAGCCTTTGGGTCTTTATCATTCGCCTTGTACAACCTCTTCTTTAGTGCTTCGAGTATCATGCCGTTTGCCCGCTCAACTTGCCCATTGGCTCTTGGGTGAGCTACGGATACATATTTCACGACTATGTTTCTGTCTTCGCAGAAATCCCAGAAATCTGCACCGGTAAAAGTGGAGCCCAGGTCGGTAATCATGCAATTAGGCAGACCAAAACAGTGGATGATATCGTCAAGTAGCTCTGCTGCCTTTTGTGCTATAGATTTCACCAGCGGCTTGTACTCTATCCATTTGGAAAATTTGTCAATCATGACGTACACGTACTGGAATCCTCCGGGAGCCATTTTGAATGGTCCGATCATATCTAAGCCCCAGCATGAGAAACGCTAGGATGCTGGTATAGCCTGGAGGTCATGCACCGGTACGTGGATATGTTTGGCAAAGAATTGGCACTCGCAGTATTTAACTAGCCTTTCAGCGTCTGCAACTGCTGATGGCCAGTAGAAACATGCTCGGAATGATTTCACAACCAACGTCTGGGAAGCGGCGTGATTACCACATATGCCAGCGTGGATGTCTTCTAGGATGCGTATGCCCTCTTCCAAAGACACACATTTTAGAAGCAACTCTTCTTTTGCATTTTTGCCCATGAGTTTCCCGTCGACCAGGACATATTCCTTACTGCGCCGGATGAGGCGCTCAGTCTCGACTTTGTCCTGGGGAACGTTTGCGCTGGTCAAATACTTTATGTATGCCTCCCTCCAATCACCGCCTGTTTGTTTGACGACGACGATTGTCTGGTCGGCCAAGGGCTGTTCGGCGGCACCGCATGGCCCTTCATCAATAGATGGCTTAACCAGGTCTTGGACGAACACGTCGTGTGGTATCTGAGTTCTGGTTGACCCTAGCTTGGAGAGGGCATCGACGACTTGGTTATCTGCCCTCACTACGTGTTGAAACCGCAAGCTGTAGAACTTTCCCTCAAGTTTTCTTATCTGGGCAACATAAGCGTCCATCTTTTCGCTGGTGGCATCCCAATCTTTGTTGACTTGATTTATGACCAAGGAAAAATCACCAAAAACTTCTAGTCTTTTGACTCCCAGCTCGATAGCAATTCGGAGGCCGTGCAGACATACCTCGTATTCTGCAGCGTTGTTCGATGCTTTGAAGTGAATCCGAAGAACATAGCTCAGCTTGTCTCCAGAGGGTGAGATGAAGTGAACCCTAGCACCTACACCTTCGAGATTTAATGACCCGTCGAAATACATTACCCAGTGCTCGGTACTAGTCGGTGGAACTGGGGTCGTCATGTGTGTCCATTCAACTATGAAGTCAGCAAGCGCCTGGGATTTAATGGAAGTGCAACTACGAAACTCAAGGGAGAAAGGACTCAATTCTAGAGACCACTTTATTATCCGACCGTTGGCATCCTTGTTGCGTATGATGTCGCCTAGTGGGTACTCAGTAACCACCGCGATTATAAAGTAATCAAAGTAATGCCACAACTTCCGAGAGGCGATTAGCACTACATATATCAGATTTTGAACCTGAGGGTACCTGGATTTTGAATTGTTGAGCACTTCACTGATATAGTAGACTGGACGCTGAACCTTGTAGGCCTGTCCCTCTACTTCACGTTCTATGACCACGACCGTACTCACCACTCGTTCCGTTGCCACGATGTATAGTAGTAGGGTCTCACCATCTTTTGCTGTGGCCAACATCAGTGGTGTTGTACGGAGCTGTTTTAGCTCGTGAAAGGCAATTTTGGCTTCCTTCGACCACTCAAACTTCTCGGAAGCTTTGAGCAGCTTAAAGAACGGAAGGCCTTTTTCCCCAAGTCATGAGATGTAGCGACTTAATGCGGCCATGCACCCTGTCAGCTTCTGGACGTCTTTCACGCACCTTGGGGGCTTCATTTTTAAATGGCTTGGATCTTCTCAGGGTTTGGCCTTAGGCCATCCTTGCCTACCACGTTGCCCAGCAGTATGCCAGACGGGACCCCAGAGGTGCATTTTTTGGGATTGAGCTTCCACTAAAATTTGTTTAGCGCCTCAAGGTTTTGTGTAGATCATTAATCAATGTGGAGGTGAGCCTAGTCTTCACGACGATATCATCGACGTATGTAGCTACAAGCTATGCTCGTATTTCTTCATCTAGGCACTTCTGAATTGCCCGCTGATACGTGGCTCCTGCATTGTTAAGTCCAAAAGACATCGTAGTATAGCAATACGTCCTGAAGGGAGTGATAAAAGAGGTTTTTGCCTGGTCTTCTTCTCTCAGAGAAATTTGGTGATAACCTGAATAGCAATCTAAGAATGACAGTAGCTCGCAACCGGCCGTGGAGTCAACGAGCTCGTCAATTCTTGGTAAAGCGAAGGAATCTTTAGGGCAGTGTTTATTAAGATTGGTGTAATCAACGCACATTCTCCATCCTGTATTCTTCTTTTGAACTAACACCAGATTGGCAAGCCACTTCGGGTGATACACCTCTTTTATGAAACCAACAGCTAAAAGTCAAGTTATTTCTACCCTAATAGCCTCCTTTTTGTCACGAGCGAACCATCGTAGCTTCTGCTTGATCGTCTTGGCGGTCTTCGAAACATCCAAGGAGTGCTCGACTAGCTCCCGAGGGACTCCGGGCATATCTACGGGTTTCCACGCAAACACGCTTATGTTCTCCCTCAGGAAGCTGACGAGTGCGCTTTCCTATTTGGGGTCGAGGTCGACGCCAATGCGCACTGTCTTGCTCGGCTCTCTTGCGACAAGCTCCACCTCTTTAAAGTCTTTGCTCCTGGTTGCCACGCGCTTGGATTCCTTGACTAGGATGATTTGCTCCTTGGGAGCGATTTTTACTGCGTCCACCCGCGTTTCCTCCATGCGGATTGAAAGATCATGGGCTTGGGCGGTTGCGAAGCTTTCCTTCTCGCACTCGTAGGCAGTGGAGATGCTGCCTCTTATGCTCAAAACGCCTTTCTCAGAAGGCATTTTTAACAATAGGTAGGTGTAGTGCGGAATTGCCATGATCTTTGCCAGGGCCGGTCGACCTAGCAACGCATGGTATGATCCCTCAAAGTTGATGTAGCCGATGCGGTGGTGATCCTTCGTGCCGAATTGGACCGCTAAGGTCACCTGACGTAGCGGTTGCGAGGCTTGGGATGGCAAGATTCCCCAGAACGGAGCGTCATAGTGCTCCAGATCTTTGACCCTGATACCGAGCTCAGGCAGGGCATGTTTAAATAGTATGTCGAGGGCACTGCCCCCATCGATCAGTACCTTCTCGAATCGGACCCCGTCAATCGTGGGATCGATGACGAGGGGAAAGCGACTAGGCTCAGGAATCTTAGCCCACTGGTCAGCTCTGCTGAACGAGATCTCTTGGTGTGACCATGCTAGGTATTTTGGGTCCGTTACTCTATCGTCGACTCGGTCGACGGAGTAAACACCAGGCTCATTGAGCTTACGAACTCTCTTTTCGGCCAAGATCGCTTTTCCTCCGAATATGGTTTGGACAGATTTTTCGGCTTCTCTAAAGCCTCCGTGCCTAGGGTTCCTGCCCGGATCTCCATCTTCTTCACGTGGGCCCTTGCCTTCACAATGTTTTGGCGGCTCATCTTCACGCTCGGCCTCGGGGCGTTGCTTCTTCGAGCCATTATGGAATATGGCTTTGAATCCCTAGCACTCCTCCATCGTGTGTCCCATGCCTAGATGTGCAGGGCAATCTTGCTTTAGGATCTTGGAGTAGGCCGAGTCGTAGTTGTGCTTGCCCCCGGTCTTGGTGTTGTTAACCTCGTTACCGGGAGCTCGGTTTCGGTTTATCTGTCTCCTCTCATCTCGGTGGTCGTGCTTTCGGTTGTTGCGGCGATCGTCCCGGTATCTGTCTCGCCGGTCGCTGTGAAAGTCATCATGGGGAAGATCGTCGTGTTGGGACCTCTGGTCTCGGCGGTCATCCACGAGTTGCGTGTTGTACTCCTCTGCACGGGCCCAGATATGGGCTATGTTGAGCAGGTCCTCCACCGTCCTTGGTTCCTTGAGTAGCAGCTCATTTCTCAAGCCTTCATGATGATGCAGGCCTCTGATGAAAGCTGAGATCGACTCATCATCCGTGACGTTGGCTACACGGATTCGGGCGTCAGAGAAGTGACGGATGTAATCCCGCAGAAGCTCACCAGGGCGGTCTTTGACATGCTCCGGGTCATATTTGCTGGCAGGCTGTTGACAAGTGGCCTTGAAGTTTGATATGAAAGCTTTTTTCAGGTCAGACCAGGCGTCGATGGAGTTGAACAGGAGGCTCAAAAACCACTGGCTGGCTGCATGGTTGAGAACCACCGGTAGGTAGTTGGCCATTACATCTCCTCCTCCGCTGGTGGCTCGTACGGCTGTCTCATACAACATGATCCATTGACGAGGATCTACTTTCCCATCGTACGACCTCAGGTCATGGATCTTAAACCCCTTTGGCTAGATAACCGACCGGAGTTTCTTTGGGAACTGCTTCAGACCGGTGAGGCTTTGGTCCTAAAGACCGTGTTCACGATCCCATGTGTTGCGCCTCTCCATCTCCTGGCGTAGCCTTGTGTCCTTGCAATCTTCGATGTAGTTGCGTAGATCGGATCTTTCATTGATGCTGTCGCGGAAGTCGTGTGGCCCGTTACTTGGGTTGTTTCCTGCACGCTGGTCGGCTCTGCCGCCATGGCCACCTCTATGGCCGCCGCGGTTGTTCTCGTGGCGTTCTTGGTTGTTGCTGGACTTTGGGAGCGGATCAGGGGTCCTGTGACTCCTTCTGGAGCCAGTGGGGGCGGCGTGTGAAGGTCCTGCGACCTGATCTTGGACTTGCACCTGGGATGCCTTTAGATAAGCACCTAACTGCTCGAGCTGCGGGTCACCGGGAGGTTCTCGACCAGGTTCATTGCCATAACAAGGTTGGCCTAGGGGGGTCTTGTGGACCTGATGGTTGTCGCACATGTCGAACGCATTGGATAGGTTGCGCTGTATGCGTTGTCCTCTGGTGCCTTTGGCTATTCTCCGAGCAGCCCTATCAGCGTTTCTAGCCAATCGTTGGGCCTTAGCCTCTTCAGTTTCACCATCCACCGCAGGCTCATCATGGCTGACTGCAAACACCGACCCCTAAAGCGCGGGAGGGGTCCAAAGCATGGCGAGTGGTCCAGAAGCTTGTCCGATGAATTGGATCTGGTCGATCTAGCACTCGACGCTGAGGCGGTAGTCGAAGCAGAAGTCAAAACTGGCATGTAAGTGCTGGGATCGGAGTGCTCAAGTTTGGGCGATCGCTGGCGCGGAACACAGCTGTACTCAGTAAAATCCATGAACAACATTGTAACTCATCCCCCGTAAGTGGAAGTCGAGTTCGTCAATCCGTGAGGAAAGACTCAAGTAGAGAGCCCCTTCAGGTGTCTCTGTTCTGCCTCGTCTGGTCTGGAGACCTGGGAGGGCAAAATTGGACTGAGCGCCCTATTCGGGTGTAAGTGATGACCAGGCCAATTCGTGGTCGCGCTGCTCCTGACACGAGCCGGTCGTCGGGGTTGCTGCCATCCCTCCTCATCGGCCCCATGCTCAAGCAACTGATCTCCGATTGGATCTGCCAAAGCTAGGGTTTCGACGATACCCGCCATGTGAAGGACCGAGAAGCACTCAGAAAGCGACCAGAGGGGGGGGGGGGAATGGGAGCTTCAAATTTTCCTTACGGAAACTAGTAGCCACTGTCCCAAGAATAAACCCCAGAAGCAAACCCTAGAGCTTGCAAATGTCCACAACCCTAGATGTAGGGTGGATGCTTCCAAGAAGCACAGCGGGACACTAGACAACTCTAGAAAGCCAACGCAAAAGACAGAAATCAATTCCGTCAACGAACGAGCGAACCGTGGACAAAACCGTGTGAAAACAGTAGCATCGGATGCTGCCTGCGTCCGATGCCAGACCACCGGACGCGTCCGATGCGAAAACTGCCTCTCGGGAACCTTACTGTTCCACCATCGGACGCTGTGAACAGTGAACAACCAGCGTCCGATGCTTTGGCTCCGGCGCGTCCGATGGCCAACGGACGCGTCCGATGCCACTACAAACGCTCAGAAAGTGACACGCGTCACTGGAGCATCTGACGCTTAGAACCCTAGCGTCCGATGCTCCCGTGTCAGCGTCCGATGCCCCCGAAAACTGTGCAGTTCTTTGATGATTCAACCCGATTTCCTCCGAATCAAAAGCTCTAGGCCTGGGATTCGATCTGAGGGGTCACAAGGATGTTAGTGAGCTATCTCTAAGAGATCATGGCTCGAACCTAACTCCAAATCGGTGAATCAAGAAATTTCGGGACAAGGAAGCAAAAACACGATCCAAAACAAAAATCGATCGATCTCCTAGACCGTGAGGTTAGAGGTTAATTCCTTCGGTGGAAAGAAGTGCCTCATGATCTAGAACAACTTGGTTCAAACGGTTTTGCAAAAGATGAACCAACCAAAGAGATCGAGCGACGGGAAGAACGTGGAGAAAAAGGATTCCGTGAAGAACACCAATGAAACGCGAATCACAACCACGATCTTGCAGCCGAAGCGCAAACACACGCTACGACAAGGAGGTTACGGCCTCCTTTCCTCAAAAACACCAGTACACAGAGTCAAGTCTCTCTGCGGATCTCAGCAGGCTACAGCAGGGGATGGGAGAGCAAGAAACCCTAAGTGTGAAAGAGCAAATGACTGAGATAAATGGGAGGAGGGTGTCTCCCGACTACTTATCCTACTACTAGCCTAAGTCTATTTCCTACTCTACCCCTCTCTATTCTAATTACAGAGCGAACCAGCTAAACCCTAAGGTTATTCTGGACCAACTCGGTGGTAGGTGTATCCGACGGCCACGCCCGCACAAGTCGTCCGCGTTGCCTCCACGCAACCTTCCGATTGCCGCCACGTGCCGCCCTCGCTCGGCAGCCCCGGTTTTGTGGCCCAAACCGGGAAACCAGCCTTTTCCAGCCAACCCCCGGTTTTGAGGCCCAAACCAGGAAACCAGCCCATCAGCCTCTGAGTTTTGAGGCCAAACTCAGCAAACCCTCAGCGCCCAGGTTTTGAGGCCCAAACCTGGAAACCGTCCTCAGCCCGAGTTTTGTGGCCAAACTCGGAAACCCTCAGCCCGAGTTTTGTGGCCAAACTCGGAAACCGTCCACGCCCAGGTTTTGAGGCCCAAACCTGGAAACCGTCCATCGATGGTTTTTCCCTAGCTCTACCACCAAACCGACGTCGTAGAGAGGATGCACCGCCCGTGCACCCCGTCCACCGACACGTGTCCCCAGGTCCTCGACCCGAGCAACACCGTGCCCCGCATGTCTCCGCTCGTCGCTGTCCCAGGCTGCCAGCCACCACAGCTGATCCTTAGGCACTCCGGTCCCTCAGTCTAAGCCTCACGTCCGCCCTTCACTGCTCGATCCATCGGCATGGCACGTCCGCCGCACGGCACGCCCATCCTTCATCGCACCCAGTCCATCGGCACGGCACGTCTCAACTTGACCTTCACCTTGCCCTCGATCACTGTCTCCGTGCTCGACACCTGCACAACACAAGCCAGAGAACATGCGATCAAACCCGTTGACAATCACTCATCACTCAGAGACTCGGCATACACCCATGTATCCGCACCATGACCCGATCTATAGACTCGATCAGATCGGAGTTGTCAATGCGCTGCCCCTGGTAACGGGGAAGCGCCGGTCTGCACGAGGGTGCCAACTTCAGAAAAGAATATGACGCCGATGCCTTCGGCGAGGGTGAAGAGGATTTTGGTGCAGGCGCCGCCTGCGATGCCTCCATGTTTTTGATGGCGGCGTCACCTCCGGTGACCCATGAAAATGATCCAACGGTGAAAGCCAGACCCACCGGAAGATTCATGGAGGTCGGGATGAAAACCATCTTATTCGTCATTGCATCCGTACGCACACTCCCCACGGTGGGCACCAGCTGTCAACGAAATATGGTCGATAGCCCACCTAGGGGTATGCCCAAGGTGGTAGATTATCAGGAAAGGCGTGTAGGACAATGATCCAGACGTGACACAAGTAAGAACTAGATGAACACTAGGGTTTATCCAGGTTCGAGCCGCTAGCTTTAGCGTAATACCCTACGTCCTGCGTCGAATTGTCTATTCTGTATGTAGATCAATGTGTTTTTGAGAGGGGGTCCCTGCTCGCCTTTTATAGCCACGGGGAGCAGGGTTACAGATTGGATCAGATCTATCAACATGATAAGGAAACTAAATCAATTACAACAGCGCATCTCACAAGATACGATACTCTTCCTAACCGACTAGGTTTCCTTGATCTCCAATCCAGCGAAGGCCTTCGCGCTGCTGCCCGACCATATGGGCCTCGACGCCGTAGTCCTTCACAACGAGTTGGGCCGGCTTCTTCGAAGTAGCCCAAGTCTAGCCATGAGGGTACCTGGGTTTATACCCCCACACGCCCTTGATCCTACCAAAACGGAAGGAAGAAAGCTAATATTCAGTCAACAAGATATTTAAAGACAAGTATTCACGTGACGAGTATTAAGAAGTCTTACCTCCAAAGGTGGATTAACGACAGAAAGTGTTGTCATCATTGGGACGAGGTGTTCACGACTCTTCAGAAGCCTATTCATCCTCCTCAAAATCTCTTCATTCGACAACTCTTCGGTAGAGTGTCGGCATGGGTCCTTCACGCCAAGATATTCGAAGCCAAAATTGGCTCATTGTTGTAGCTGATGGACTCGGTGGGCGATGAAATCCTGGACGACAGTATATTTAGATAATCCGCCCAATTTCAATGCGGCAATTCTATCGATCAAAGGCTAGATGTGCTCCATCTCCTCAGTAGAAACTTTCTCCTTCCAGCAAAGGTTCTTCTATGGAGGCCATCCATCATGATGACAGAGTGCTGGAGATGGGTTGGCTACATAGAACCAACCACTAGCCCACTCTCGGACTAAGTCTGACAATCTACAGCAATGTACTGGGTTCCAACCTCAAACCTTAGTTTAATACTGGCTCCACCGACTACCAAGACGTTGGCATCACTCAGTTGACTCTTCACCCAAAAGAAATAGCGGAACAGAGCAAACGAGGGACATATCCCCAAAAAAGCCTCACAGAGGTGGGAGAAGATAGCAATGTGGAAAATGGCATTAGGAGTAACATGGTTGAGGGTCAAACCATAATAATGGAGAAGCCCCCTTAAGAAATCCAATGCAGGGAGACCTAACTTGCGCTCGACGAAGGACTTGAACATGACGATCTCCGTGGTGTTTGGGGCTAGAGTCCGATGGTCAAAAGGAGCCCTCCATCCATCAAGAGGTTGAGAACGAAGAAACCCTAACTGAGCTAGGAACACCAACTCCGTTTCTCTTGAATCGGGAGCCTTCCAAGCAAGGACTTCAGTGGGAGGACAGGGGTGGCGTGGCCTACTACCGGTGGTCTTGCTCTTCTTTTCTGTCTGTGATTCTTTCTTCGGGCCCATGTTGACTACAAGGATTTTCTTGCGCATCAACTAGAGGTTGACTATCAGAGAAGTGGTCTCGCAAGCTTTCTAAGATGAGGCACTCAGAATGCGTGAAGAAAACCTTAAGCAACGGCGGCCTAATATAGATCTATCAAGGGCAACCGTCCAGTTTCCTCAGACGACGTTATAGAGTCGTTAGAAACCCTAACAGTTACAGTATGGCCTAAATGGCGTTAGAGAGAAAAATGAGGCAAACTGATATACATGAAGCATCATTATTTCAAGAGATACAATAGTACTCGAAATCAAAGACAAAGGAGTCGGATGAATTTCCAGGTACCCGGATCTTATCAAATATTACTCGGAATTACACAGGGATACATGGTTACATCTTGAGGATTATCCAAATGCTTACAACAGTTCCGACTACAAGCAAGATCAGGATGTAGAACATTGCCCTAGCAGTGTTATCAAGATACGAAGCCTTGATGCACAGGGCATCAAGGCCTGGGTTCAGTGAGTCAGAGCAAACTGGTACAAAACCTTGGATAGACTCTATCTTTCAGTGCATCCCAAGGCGGGCTTTTGGATCTATCTCAGCACACAATTTGGAGCTCGAGAACCAGTCCAAATGTCGACGCCTTTTGACAACCTAACCTGTGACTCCACCACTGTCGATGATGGGGAGTGTCACAAGAGTTCTTCTAGGAGCAACTTCGTACTCTTATGCTCTAAACCACTCGGAATCTATCCTAACGGATGACCCCTTCACAAGAGTTCTTTTGGGCACTACAACCTTATTACATAAGGATGATTACAAGACCCGAGGGCTCGGACATTTCAACTACTGACATTATGAAGACCTTGGAGGCAAAGAAGACTATGCACTGCTTTGAGTGTGGATTTCTTGCTTCCAAGGCAGGGTATTTATAGGCGCCCTGCTCTGGTATATGGACCAAGTCCACAAACACAACAGATGGAATCTTATAAGTACAACCACGAGCGGACTGTTGCACATGTTAATCTGACAATAATAAAGCTTATCCCTACCAAGCGAGGACTTCAATGGGAACAGACAACACAGTCACAGTTACGCAAAATGACAAAAAGTCATTAATGTGGACCCATGGTACAGTTACTCACAATTATTGATGACCTACATGGTGATATTTTTAGTGGGGGTGATAAGAGATGTTTGATGAAAGCATTACCCACCTGAAGCCGGATATTATCACTCAGGTGGATCGTTTAAGAAGTGTTATGTACCTATACCTTACTACTTTCAAGGATTCTCTGGATGATATACTGAAGACCCTAAACACCGACTCCTCGAAGTACTCAAAATTTATGCTCGGGGGCTGCAGGGTATATATCACCAGGAAAAAGTTTTTCTCAAAAAGGATTAGTTGGGAAAGATCAGAAGGACCTCAAAGCTATTTTTATTAAAATAATAAGAGGCTCGGGGGATACACCCTATGGGTGCACTTTTTCTAAAAAGTGGACACCAATAGGAGTCTTTTTCCTTCCTATGGAGCACCTCAAGATTTCTCAAGACATTCCTCGGTTAAGTCTTGAAAAGAAGCCAAAAGATAACATTTTAGAGAAATTTTGAAGAGCTCGGGGGCATGACGGACCATAATGTCAGAGATATCATCAATAGATGATTACTCAGACCAGTCCTGGGAAGTCATGAGGAGATCTGAAGACATGACGCAAAGCAACATGGACTAGGACTCTAAATGTAACTTAGTTGGACTACTGAAGGAAGTCTTGTAATTAGAATAGGACTCCTCTGTTGTAACCGACTAGGACTCGGTATGCGCTATGCTCTACCAGACTATATAAGGACAAGCAGGCGCATACCCTTACCATCGAATCTTGAATCATAACACAAGGCATACACCGTAACTGGATGTAAGGTATTACGCTATTTAGCGGCATGAACTAGTATAAATCGTTGTCTCTGTGTTCTCGTCAAGTCCTATGAACGCCGATTCCCACCGAACAAATCGTCTCGAGTAATCCCATGATGAGTTGATGGTTAACAAACACCGACAGATTGGTTTCATCGATCCGTATATCTTATTCAAGGACCCAAGTACTACCCATAATGTATGGAAAACTCAAACGGAGAGGAATCTCCGGAGGTTCTTCATAAACCAAAGGGACAAAAGATATATACTATTCCCCTACAACTTAGGGGAGTGTTGTTATCATATGCACATTTTATTTTACTTACCCAATTTGGCATAAAGATATATATGCTGACTCTATAACTAAATGCAGCTTTTACGGGATACTAATTGTGTTCGATGTCCACGAGAGTCATTTGCTAATCTATGACTCGTTGAGAAAACCATAAGAAGATTACAAGATATGATAGACATTATGCGAGGGTAAATTTGATCTTTAAATGTTGATTCCTGCTCTTCAACTCTGCAATAGTTAATTAACGATCCAATTATTATGTAGGATTTGGGCTTGGTTCGTTCACAAACAACGTCCGGATCTGAAAGCAGCACTCCCTGATCCTCTACGACTAAATGTAAGTTCTACTACCTCCCCACATCTTTACCTTAATTAGCATGACTCAGCACACGCGCGCTCAGCCGAGAGTAATCTTTTTATATCTTGTACAGTGGGTTCTACGGCAGCCACCGGGAAACAATTTATGTGCATACTATGTTTGCGAGTTCCTCACGGTGCATGAAAAAAGAACTCCTCTACAGAGTCAGGAAGTACGTAACATGTAAATAAATCTATTTTATTTATTTTTTGCTGTTACATAAATATTATGTATGTTAATACTTTCTTTTTCTTTAATGTAAATTGAGGAAGATATAGTTGAAGAAAAGTGTTGGATATGGTCCGTCTCAAAGCAATTTAAGAGACCATCGCTGGATTCCTTAATGACCATGTCCTCAAGCCCGACATCGAGTACAGGTTTAATAAGGACGATCCAATGAAGCCAAACCAGGACGAACACTTGTATGACATCTAAGTGGCGAACAATATTTGTGTTGTAAATACAAGGATGCATGGATAATGTTATAAATTTTATCTACATATGTATAGCTAGCTCTATATAATATATATATATAGTTTCATAATTTATTTGTGTGTAATTGTAAATTATATGTGTGTATATATATATATTATAGGTGCGCGTATACATATATTAGCATCGAAGAAAACCTAATGTAATTGTAAAATCGAAAACAATAATCAATTGAAACGAAAAAAAGAAAAAAGAAAACACCCTTTAGTCTTAGTTGGTAATACCAACCGAGACTAAAGAGGCCAGCTCAGTCCCGGTTGGTATTAGTCCCCCTTTAGTCCCGGGCTAGGGAATCGGGGCTAAAGGTCGGACCTTTGGTCCCGATTCCGTAGTCTCGGCTCAGTGCCCGGGACTAGAGGCCCAAATGGCCCGGTACTAAAGGCCCATCGTCCAGTAGTGACAATTATGTGTAATGTCTTAGGCCATGTTTAGTTAGACCCGTTAAAGTTTAGTGTCCACTAAAGTTTAGTGCTCCCTTAAGTTTAGTAGCTATGTTTGGTTGACTAAGGACCACTAAAGTTTAGTTACTTTTAGCTACCTCTATATGACAAAAGACCTCTAAATTTTAGTGACCCCTAAACTTTAGTGGGGTGTTTGATATTTTATGGACTAACTTTAGTGACTAAACTTTAGAGGATCTAACCCAACAGGTCTTAATCGTTGACAGTATACGATAATGATAGCAGTCACTGTGCATCCGAATTAAATATTCATTCCTTGTGCAAACAGTGTTCATCCAAGTTTAAAATGTCTCAATTATTATGCAAGCACTGCTTACCCTAATCTTAAATACTTAAATACTTTCAGTTACTGTGCAAACACCGTTACCATAAATATTTGTGACCACTGTTCATCACGGGAGCGGCGGCCATCACATATAGTATATTTCAACTGAACGAGTGATATAGCACATGAAGACATACATATGCTCATCTATCCCACGATCGATCAATGTAGTACAAGAATGACATTCGAGCCCTCACAATATAGACTATATTATATTATAGAGTCTAAACCTATTTATTGCATTCTTATTTATTGTATTTTGCTCACACTACTAGAGAACAGACCTTTAGCCCCGGGCCATTTTGGCCTTTAGCCCCGGACATGGAGCCGGGGCTAAGGAATCGGGACTAAAGGCCCGACCTTTAGCTCCGGTTCCCTCGCCCGGGGCTAAAGGGGGTTGGTAATACCAACCGGGACTAAAGAGGCCTCCAGCCGGGCCACGGTGGCTGGCTTCTTTAGTCCCGGTTGGTATTACCAACCGGGGCTAAAGAGGCCGCTGCTTTTTTATTTTTTCTTTTTCTTTTCTTTTCAATTGGTTATTGTTTTTGGTTTTACAATTACATTAGGTTTTCTAATACGTATTCTTCGCTGCTAATATATTCCATTAGGCCGGTTTCAAATACGTATTCTTCGCTGCTAATAAATATATATAAACACATAAAATTTACAGTTACACACAAATGAAATATGAAACTATACATATATATTATAGAGCCCTACCTATACATATGTACATAAAATATACAACATTATCCATCATGCATCCTTAACTTAATATTTACAACACAAATATTGTTTCTGACTTAGAGGTCATACAAGTGTTCATCTTGGTTTGGCTTCATTGGTTCGTCTTTGTTAAACCAATACTCGGTGCCAGACTTAAGCACATGGTCATTAAGGAAGCCCGCGATGGTCTCTTGAATTGCTTTGAGGCGGACCTCATCCATCACCTGGTTGTTCAACCATGTCTCCTTCAATTTGGATTAAAAGAAAAAGGAAGTATTAACATACATAATATTTATGTAAAAGCAACAAAAAATAAAATAAATTTATTTACATGTTACGTACTTGCTGACTCTGTAGAGGAGTTCTTTTTCATACACCGTCAGGAACTCACAAACATAGTATGCACATAAATTATTTCCCGGTGACTGCCGTAAAACCCACTGTACAAGATAGAAAAAGATTACTCTCGGCTGAGCGTGCGTCTGCTGATGGAGTGATGCTAATTAAGGTAAAGAGGCGGGGAGGTAGTACAACTTACATTTAGTCGTAGAGGATCAAGAAGTTGCGCTTTCAGATCCGGACGGTGTTTCTCAATAAACCAAGCCCAAACCCTGCACGATATATGTAATTGGATCGTTAATTAACTATTACAGAGTTAAAGAGCTAGCAGGAATCAATATTTAAAGATCACATTTACCCTCGGATAATATCTATCATATCTTGGTAATCTTGTTGTGGTTTTCTCAGAGAGTCATAGATTAGCAAACGACTCTCATGGAGATCGATCACAATTAGTATCCAGTGAAAACTGCATTTATATTTATATAGTCAATACATATATCTTTATGTCAACCTATAATAAAATGTGCGTATGATAACAAAACTCACCTAAAGTTGTAGGGGAATAGTATATATCTTTTGTCCCTTTGGTTTACGAAGAACCTCCGCAAATTCCTCTTTGTTTGAGTTTTCCATGCATCCAAGAGAGTACTTGGGTGCTTGAATACGATATATGGATCGATGAAACCAATGTCATTGTCATTTTTACGCCTTAGTTGTCTCATCATGTTTCTGCATATGTTTACAAACGCTTGCTAGTGTGAGCATAATTACTTATACATATACATAAGCTAAAGTGAGATTATTAAAATAAACAATCACTTACAGGCAAAAGCAGCTGACGAGAGATTTGTCGAGAGCGTCCATGTGGCAGAGCTGATGTAACTCATTAAACCAAACATATATGATGTCATCGCCACAAAAGTAATCATGGTCTCTAATTCTGACGCAATTATAGTCATCAGCTTTTTTGCCACACGCTGTGAGGTACCACTGATTTAGCAAGTGCATTTGTGTACCAAGATCCCTCAGGGCCGCTGGGTTGTATAGACTTTGACCATATACATATGCCCTCTGCCATTTATCAACAACTGCAGCACTTTTGATGCCTGCTTCTCCGAGTATGTTTTCCACATTTAAACCAGTTTCCTCAAAAAATTTGAGCAGATGCTCAGGATCAATGTCTCCATATGCTCGTTGTATGATGTCCATGTTTGTACCGTATTCATTCCCAACAACTAGATCCGGCACTGATTGCTGCTTTTGTTCCCCGAGCTGTGGGACACCCTTTCCTGCTCTCTTCTTTGTCTTCTTCGCCTCCTCAAGTGATTTGCTGAGCGTGCGATCATAGTCTGATTTTGGCGAAGCCTTACGAGCAGCACGTACCTTTTTCTGGTGAGCGTCCACAGTTTGCCTTAGTTTTTCAGGACGAACAAAAAGGTACGGCTTCTCCGGGTTTCGCTTTGCTCGACCACTAGCAATGGCAGCGTCGAAGAACTTGTTCAAGTCTTTTTGCACTGCAACTTCAGTCTCCTCCTCGGACATGTCATATGCAAGTTTTGTCATCTTGGGAGCTAGTTTTCTCACAGAGGCTGTCTTCTTCGGAGGTGGTAGGGCTGACGCCTTTGTTTGTGTGACTGGCCTCTTCTTTGTTGGCGGTGGCGGTGTTGGAACCCGCCGTGGAGATGGGGCAGGTGGCGGTGTTGGAGCCCGCTTTAGAGGAGATGGTGGGGCCGGTGGCGGTGGTGTTGGATCACGCCGTGGGGGAGATGGGGCCGGTGGCGGTGTTGGATCCCGTTGTGGAGGAGATGGTGGGGCCAGTGGCGGTGATGGATCCCGTCGTGTTTGATCTTGATCATCATCGCCCGCAACACTGTGATCATGTGGTGAATGGATAATTGGACTTAGGTTGGGGGATGTCCTGTTGCGAAAACAACAAGGCATGAGTATCCATTTATACTATTAGCTCACCAATACTATTAACTTTCATTCACTAATTTCATACACACCTAGGGTTAGGTTGTTGAGGAGGAGGAGGTGATGCGCCAGGAATTATGATATAGCGCTTGCGCCAACATATGAATGTCTTCTCCGCTTCTCCTAATGTCTTCTCGCCATCACCTCCTTTAATGTCAAGTTCGACATTGTTGTAACCTTGCACCACCCTATCCACCGAGACGCTAGCATATCCAGGAGGTATTACTGCCCCATGACATCTTGGTGTCTTTGTAGGATCGATAGGAGATACAACACCTATAGCCACCATGACTGTGGCATTCCCCTGTGGAATGTGCAGTTCACATGTTGTGAGAGGCTCGGTGATGTCGTCCACGGGAAAGTGCAGTCCTGCGTCTGGGATCTCTGTGGAAGCGCAACTGCTTTTCATTTGATCAGGGGGGCTGATGTTGACTCCCGGCTCTGATGCAGGTTGCCTTTGCATCGGACTTACTGCTAACTGCACTTGCCTTTTTATTTATTCGCTCATTTTGTCCTCAAGTGCTTTTTCTTGCTCAACTGCTTCACGAGCCGCAGCATGTGACTGAAGAACCATTTCCTCTAACCTTTCCATCTGCTCTGCCTCCTCCTCCTTCTTTCTCGCGCGACTTCTATAGGTATCTTTGTCCTGAGGGAAGGCATGCTCCCACGACAGCTCCCCATAGCCTCTGGTTCTCCCACCATGTTCAGGATTCTCCAGGGCGTATGTCAGCTCATCCTTTTCTCTGTTCGGCTGCCACCTGCCACTGTCAGCCATTTCTCTAGCATAAGCAAATCTTTCTGCCGCTCTATGGAGTTTTTCGCCATACTCTATCCTTCCTGTCTGTGGGTTCAAGCTTCCTCCATGACTAAAAAACCAATACTTGGCGCGCTCAGGCCAGTTTATTGATTCTGGTTCAATGCCCTTGGCTAGCATCTCTCGTTCCATTCTTTCCCATTTAGGAATGGCACTCTTATAGCCACCTGATCCCAAGTAATGGTGGTATTGTTTTTGTCGGACATTCTGTTGGTTCCTTCTGACCCGTGCCTCACCCTCTTCTGATTTCTTGAATTCTACAAACTCATCCCAAAATGGCCTCAACTTGACGTAGGCCTTAGTGTTGAAATCCGGAGTTAGATCCTTCTTGATAAATGTGTTATACAACTTGTTCTTCCAGCCCTGGAATAGTGTTGCCATTTTCTTCATAGCCCAGTCCCGAACTCTTGCCTTCAAATTTCTATCTTCTGTTTCAAGCGTGCAATGTGCAAGGACATCTTGCCAAAACCAGTTCCTTATCAAGATCAGAGACAAAACTTATATGAGGAGCACTTGTCTTTTTCTTCCATTCACGAGCACTGATCGAGATCTTATCCCTCACAAGATACCCACAATGGTTAACAAATTTCTGTGCTTGCTCTCCAAGTACTTGGTCGGTTTCCTCATAGAATTCCGAGATAATGTACTGGCCATCCAACGGCTTCTTCGGACCTCGTACGGTCCTACTCTTCCCGGTAGTCGTTGTCGATCCGGAGGGCTACATATGTAGGAACAGTACATTATAAATACATTTATAAATTATTTAGAATTTTAGGTGCACATAGAGATTGTAGATAGGTATACCTCGCCAGTATTGTCTTGCATGATTTCTTCATAATCGGCAAAGTATTGACTGCCGTCATCTACTTCTTGATTATTGTTATCATCACCTGCTAATTCTTGATTAGCGCCGCTGTTGATTAAGTCGTACATTTCCTCCTCCATGTTGTCAACTAGGTCGACCATTTCTGCGAATAACATGGACGATAATAAACACCATATTTCTGGCGAGGTATTGGGGTTTAGGGTTTCGGGTTTGGGGTTTAAGGTTTAGGGTTTCAGGTTTGGGGTTTAGGGTTTAGGGTTTGGGGTTGAGGTTTTAGGGTTTAGGGTTTGGGGTTGAACATTTAGGGTTTAGGGTTTCGGGTTTGGGGTTTATGGTTTAGGGTTTTGGGTTTGGGGTTTAGGGTTTAGTCGTTTAGGCTTTAGGGTTTCGGGTTTGGGGTTTATGGTTTAGGGTTTAGGGTTTGGGGTTTAGGCTATCGGGTTTGGGGTTTAGGGTTTAGTCGTTTAGGGTTTAGAGTTTCGGGTTTAGGGTTTTAGGTTTGGGGTTAGGGTTTTGGGTTTTAGGTTTGGGGTTTGGGGTTTCGGGTTTTGGGTTTCGGGTTTCGGGTTTAGGGTTTTAGGTTTGGGGTTTAGGGTTTAGGGTTTCGGGTTTGGGGTTTGGGGTTAGGGTTTAGGGTTTTAGGTTTCGGGTTTCGGGTTTCGGGTTTGGGGTTTAGGGTTTCGGGTTTGGGGTTTATGGTTTAGGGTTTCGGGTTTGGGGTTTATGGTTTAGGGTTTCGGGTTTAGGGTTTAGGGTTTGGGGTTTAGGGTTTGGGGTTTAGGGTTTCGGGTATATCTAAAGACCAAAATATCTAAGTGATTATTCCATGAACATATACACGACCATATTCGTAAAAATAACACTACCGACATGATCGAAAAGTCATATCTAAGTGATTATTGCATAAACTTATACACGACAAATATAAATAAATATTTACAAACCTAATGACCAAAATATCTAAGTGATTATTCCATAACCATATACAAGACCATATTCGTAAAAATAACACTACCGACATGATCGAAAAGTCATATCTAAGTGATTATTGCATAAACATATACACGGCAAATATAAATAAATGTTTACATACCTAAAGACCAAAATATCTAATTGATTATTCCTCCTCCATCTAACATAAAGGACACACCGTTGATGAGAGGACGACGACGGACGACGACGAGGATGATGTCGCGGTGAGGACGACGACCGACGACGACGAGGATCACGTTGCGGTGAGGATCACACGGTGAGGATCACTTTGCGGTGAGGATCTCTTTTTATCTACATGTGTAAACATAATATTTTGTTAGGGTAAAAACCATTTTCTATAAACATGATTTTCTACAAATGTATAAATCCTCTCACAAACTTGAGAAGTTTACCACAATTAAAGATCCTCCTCTTTCATTTTCTATATATTTATTTTTTTCTTTTTCTATAAATATATATGTATTTATATTTAATTTCTATTTTCTATATATGTATATGTATTTATATTCATTTTCTATTTTCTTTTCATATGGATTTCTATTTTCTTTTTCCTTGCACACAGTCCACACACACTTCACACACTACACATTGCACACACACACTGCACACAGTGCACACGCACACGCACACGCACAAACACTTCACACACACACACTGCATGGCCGCACACACACAAGATCGACGCGCGGTGGCACTCCTCGCCGGCGGCGCGACGACGAGGCACACGGCTGGAGCGGCCGCGAGACGACGGCGAGGACGAGGCGATCGACACGACGGCACGAGGGAGCAACGGCCGGCGGCGAACGGCGAGGCACAGGGCGCCGCAAACGACGGCGTGGGCCGGAGCTGAGAGGCCGAGATGGCGGCGGCGAGGGAGGTCGAGGGCGCCGCGCACGCGTGGAAGGGATGCCGAGGGCACCGCGGAGGACGGCGAGGAAGGCCGAGGGCACCGCGGAGGATGGCGAGGACAACGGCGAGGGGGAGGACGAGACGGCGGCGAGGCACAGCAGACGTACGACGACGAAGACGGAGGCGGCGGCGCAAACTCTGACGTCGATCTGAGGAAGGAGGAGGGCCCTGTGCCCTATATACGCGGGCACCTTTATTCCCGGGCGGTGGCACCACCCGGGACTAAAAGGCCTTTAGTCCCGAGGCGTAAGCCCGCTCGGGGCTAAAGGGTTGGACCTTTAGCCCCGGGCGGGCTTACGCCCCAGGACTAAAGGTTCCTTTAGTCCTGCGTGGTGCCACCGCCCGGGACTAAAGGGGTTTCTCCCGCCTTTGTTTTGGGTTTTCTGTATTTTGGGTTTTGAATTAAGATTTGGCTATATTAATATGTTGTAGTACTTGTTAATTGCATAGTAAATTTAATATTAGGCATAAAATTACTTAAAAATAACAGTTGTATTTCCTTTTACCTTATTGTATAGTAAAAAATTTTGTAACATAAATTCTTTTCTTTTCTTATAATAACGAATATAAATGTAAATAACAATTCATATTTTGTTAATGCAAAAATATAATGTTAAATTTAAATATCTAAAACAACTGGTTCTCGATAGGAAAATTATTTTTGCATTATCTGATTGTTAAATTTTGGGTTGTTCATCTTTCATTGTCCAAATACACAGTAGAGAAATTCACTGTTAAATTGCAATATAATTTAAAAAGATAAATTTGTTTAGTTCATTTACGTTTCTGTGTCGTATTGGACTCAAACTTTTTCTTTGGCTATCACGTGACGCGGGTGAGGCAACCAACAAGTTTGTGATTTTTTGGAGATGGTTTGCTACTTTTTCCGGTTTAATTGATTTACTGCGCACCGTCACCCAATAATAATAGGGTCAACTGGGCCTACCACCAAAATAATCCAGAATGGTGCCAAACTTTTACACAGGGTCTTGTATGCCCTAGGAAGAAGAATGTTGTGAAGGTTGATGAAAAACCGTAGAGGGTCGGAGGTGTAATTCACTAGCTTTTATCTCATTCGGCATAGAGGAAAATATAATAATAAAAATAATGATCAGAAAAATCTAACACCTCTTGTGGGGCATCAATTTGGGCTTATATACCTGCCAAAAATAAATCAAGTCATTTCGACACCGACATCAACGAACCATGACTATCCATAATCATTATTAATTACACAAAAACTGTAATACAAAATATTAGTTAAAACATCACTATATATCAAGCGGGTACACTGGTGATCTTCTTCTTGACGTATGTCCCTTGGTTATGATCATGTCGTAACCATGGAGTCTCCTCAGCATTTAGCAGGATGCTTGGGTCTTTGGTCACACTGAAGGGCGGTATTCGGTCATCCCTTTCATAATCTTCTGACATGTCTGACTTGTCCTCAATTCCCACGATGTTTCTTCTTCCTGAAAGAACTATGTGGCGTTTTGGCTCTTTGGTTGATTTATCGTTATTTTTCCCTCTCTTGGGTTTTGTAGACATGTCTTTCACGTAGAACACCTGAGTCACATCAGCAGCAAGGACGAATGGTTCATCTTTGTATCCAATATTGTTGAGATCCACTGTTGTCATTCCATACTCCTTGTCAACTGTTACTCCGGCTCTGGTCGTCTTGACCCATTGGCATCGAAACAAAGGGACTTTAAAATTAGGTGCGTAGTCTAGTTTCCAAATCTCCTCTATGCGGCCATAATATGTTTGCCTCTTCCCAGATGGGTCTGTGGCATCTACGCGAACACCACTGTTTTGGTCCGTGCTCCTTTTATCTTGGGCAATGGTGTAAAATGTGTTTCCATTTATCTCATACCCTTTGTACGTGAGGATGTGCCATGATGGTTGCCTAGCCAACAAATATAGTTGCTCATCAATATTGTTATTACCCAGACATTCTTTTCGCAACCAAGTGCTAAAAGTATTCATGTGCTCACGTGTAATTCAAACTTCATTCTTCCTAGGAAATTGGGATCGTAGGAACTCCTTGTGTACCTCGATATATGGATCCACCACGGATGCGTTTGAAAGAACTGTGTAGTGCGCTTTATTGAAATAATCGTTCCCCGTACCGATATATGTTTTCTTCCCTAGTGTTCCCTTTCCACATAGCCTCCCCTCGTGCCGCGATTCAGGAACACCAATCAGGTCAAGGTCAGGAATAAAGTCAACACATAACTCAATGACCTCCTCTGTCCCATAGCCCTTGGCGATGCTTCTTTCTGGCCGAGCACGTTGGTGAACATATTTTTTTAGTACTCCCATGAACCGCTTGAAGGGGAACATGTTGTGTAGGAACACAGGACCGAGAATATGAATCTCCTTGACCAGGTGAACTAGGAGGTGTGTCATGATATTAAAGAAGGATGGAGGGAACACCAACTCAAAGGTCACAAGACATTGAACCACATCATTCTGTAGAGTAGCCAGTTCTAGTGGATTAATTGCCTTCTGAGAAATTGCATTGAGGAATGCACATAGCTTCACAATGGCCAGACGTACATGTGGAGGTAGAATTCCTCTTAAAGCAACCGGAAGCAATTGCGTCATAAGCACGTGGCAGTCATGTGACTTTAAGTTTAGGAATTTCTTCTCTTGCATATTTATTATTCCCTTTATATTGGAGGAGAATCCAGATGGGACCTTGATGCTGTTTAGGCATTCAAACATGATTTCCTTCTCTTCATTGCTAAGAGTGTAGCTAGCAAGTCTTAAGTAATGGCGTCCATCATCTGTCTTCTCTGGATGTAGGTTGTCTCGTTCTTTCATGCGCTGCAACTCTTGTCGTGCTTCAAGTGTATCCTTAGACTTCCCATACACACCCATGAATCCTAGAAGGTTGACACAAAGATTCTTTGTCTGGTGCATCACGTCGATCGCGTGGCGGACCTCTAGTACATGCCAATAGGGTAGCTCCCAAAATATTGACTTCTTCTTCCACATGGGTGCGTGTCCCGTAGCGTCTTTCGGAACAGGTTCACTGCCCGTCCCCTTTCCAAAGACTACTTTCACATCCTTGATCATCTCAAGTACATCTTCTCCAGTTCTATTGCGAGGCTTGCTCCGGTGGTCTGTCTCACCTTTAAAATGCTCGCCTTTCTTTCTAACCTGGTGATTCACAGAAAGAAATAGATGATGCCCAAGGTACACTACCTTTCTACATTTTTTTAAATATATACTATCCATGTCATCAAAACAATGTGTGCATGCATTATACCCCTTGTTTGTCTGTCCTGAAAGATTACTTAGAGCAGGCCAATCATTGATTGTTACGAACAACAATGCTCGCAGGTCAAAGTGTTCCTGTTTGTAATCATCCCACACACGTACACCTGATTTACTCCATAAAAGTAGGAGTTCCTCAACTAATGGCCTCAGATAGACATCGATGTCGTTGCCAGGCTGCCTCGGGCCTTGGATGAGCACTGTCATCATAATGAACTTCCGCTTCAAGCATAACCACGGAGGAAGGTTGTAGATACATAGAGTAACATGCCACGTGCTATGACTACTGCTCTGTTCCCCAAAAGGATTCATCCCGTCCGTACTTAAAGCAAACCTTAAGTTTCTAGCGTCTTTCGCAAATTCCGGTAATTCTCTGTCTATTGCTCTCCACTGGGACCCATCAGCAGGGTGTCTCAACATGTTGTCTACCTTACGGTCTTCTTTGTGCCATCGCACCAACTTTGCATGGTCCTTGTTTCTAAATAGACGTTTCAAGCGTGGTATTATAGGAGCGTACCACATAACCTTGGCAGGGATTTTCTTCCGGGGACGTCCTTCACCCTCAACATCGCCAGGGTCATCTCGCCTGATCTTATATCGTAACGCGTTACATACAGGGCATTCATCCAAATTCTCGTATTCCTTGCCACAGTACAGGATGCAGTCATTAGGACATGCATGTATCTTCTGGATTTCTAAACCCAAAGGACATACGACTTGTTTTGCTTCGTACGTAGTGGCGGGCAATTCGTTAGGTTTCGGAAGCATCTTTTGTTTTATAATCTTCAATAATTGTCCAAATGCCTTGTCAGATACACCATTCTGTGCCTTCCATTGTAGCAACTCAAGTGTTGTACCTAACTTTTTTTGTCCATCTGCAGCAGACGGGTATAGTAATTTCCTGTGATCCTCTAGCATACAGTCAAACTTAGCCTTCTCCTTTTCACTTTCGCAATCTCTTTGTGCATCACGAATGACATCACCAAGAGCATCATCTTCAGCGAGTGTGTCTTCTGCACTTACCTCTTCTTCACCTTCCCCCATTGCAGTATCACCAAAGTCGCCGTATTGAGCAATAATGTCATCGTCAGGGTCCAATTGTTCTTCTTCACCTTCTTCCATCATAACCCCAGTTTCTCCATGCTTCGTCCAACAACTATAGTTTGGCATGAAACCCGACTTGAACAAGTGTGAGTGAAGACTCCTTGAGCTCGAATATTCCGTTGAATTATTACAAAGGGCACATGGGCAGCACATAAAACCATTCCGCTTGTTTGTCTCAGCCACTCTTAAAAAATAATGCACGCCATCAATAAATTCTTTTGAGCGACGATCAACATTGTACATCTAGTGACGTGTCATCGTCTGCATTATATGACATATCACATAATTATATCTCTCATTCTTATAAAAATTTTCTAGCTCAAATTTATAAACAAGTTCATGACACCCAAATTTAGTAAGCATCACTGATGGCATATAAGTAGTAGCAGTTGAACTTGTCTAATTAATTATTACATTAAGATAACAGCCTAATCCACTTGGCCACAACCAAAGCAACTAACAACACCTGCATATTTTTCTCACATCACAGTCCAACAAGATGGACTACCTGCCACTCCAACCTGATAGGAAGGTAAGGTAGGGGTAGGTTCAGTAGGAATTGAGTTGATTCTTGAAGGTAAGGTAGGGGTAGGTTCAGTAGGAATTGAGTTGATTCTTGAGTTGAAAGCCTCTAGAGCTGCAGAAGCTTCCTCAAAAGAACTGTATTTTTTATTTTTTATGCACAACTCCCTTAACTTCGAGGACATACTGACTGCACTCGGCCCAGCTTGTGTAAATACCTGGCTTGGTGCCATCGAAAACAACATACCAAGCAGGCATCCTTCTGCATTTGTAGTTGAGCAGTAAACTAAAGTATTATATTATATATTTCTAATTTTTGTATACAAATCAATTAAATGATCTCTATTTCTAAAAAAACTAATTAAACCGGTCATATTTTGTAAACTAAAATATTATATATTTCTAATTTTTGTAAAAAAATGATTTAAATGATCTCTATTTCTCTAAAAGATTAAAATAAACTAATTAAACCGGTCATATTTTGTAAACTAAAGTATCATATATTTCTAATTTTTGTAAACAAATGATTTAAATGATCTCTATTTCTCTAAAAGATTAAAATAAACTAATTAAACCGGTCACATTTTGTAAACTAAAGTATTATATATTTCTAATTTTTGTAAACAAATGATTTAAATGATCTCTATTTCTCCAAAAAAATAAAATAAACTAATTAAACCGGTCACATTTTGTAAACTAAAGTATTATATATTTCTAATTTTTATAAACAAAATGATTTAAATAATCTCTATTTCTCAAAAAATGAAACTAAACTAATTAAACCAGTAACATTTTTCTAAAAAAATGATTTTAAAGGTCTCTATTTCTCTAAAAGATTAAAATAAACTAATTAAACAGACATATTTTGTTTTTAGAGTACTAATTTGAACTATCAAGTCAATGAACTCAAAATAGCTTCAAAAACCATATATATATATATATATACACGTGGCAGCTACAAAAATGAAAAACTGAAGCTAGTAACCTTTCAAGGAGTCGATGGCGGCGTAGATGTGATGAAATAAATCAATCGCCGAAGATGTGTTAACAAACAGAAATCACTGGAGAAGAGAGCAAACAAGCAAACAAAGTGACTGAATGAAGAAAAAATGAAGACAGCTCGGGCAAACGGCTGGAGGAGGAAGAACAATTCAAATATAGGGAGGGCCATTTAGCCCCGGTCCTTATCCCCAGCCAGGGCTAAATTCCAACATTTCGCCCCGGCTGGATAAACCAACCGGGGTAAAATCTTTTAGTCCCGGTTGGTGTTACCAACCGGGGCTGAAGATGCCAACATTTAGCCCCGGCTGGATACACCAACCGGGGCAAAACCTTTAGTCCCGGTTGGTGTTACCAACCGGGGCTAAAGGTCAATCTTTAGCCCCGGTTGGTAACACCAACCGGGACTAAAGGCCCCTCTAACAAATGAGCCGTTGGGCTGGGGAACTTTAGCCCCGGTTGGTGTTACCAACCGGGGCTAAAGACATTTCTAGTCCTAGGCGCAAATTTTTCCGTGACTAAAGCTGATTTTGCAAATCGTCCAAAGGTCTGTTCTCTAGTAGTGTCATATAACTGTATATTTATTGAAGAGAGAGGGAAAAAAAGACTTCAAATCTTATTTAGACTCTAAGCGTATGATATCTTTGAGGTAATAAATAGACTTAGACTCTAGGTAGAGTTTGCATTGTGAGTGTTTTTAGGATCGGGACCATTGAAAGCCCTAGTTTGGTTTTTGGCTAATTGATAAAACATATTGGACTAATCCTATGTGCTAAGTGTGTAGCTTAAGAAGGGATTCGTGCCAAGCCAAGTGATGGAGTTAGCTAAGTGGCAACCATGAAAAATATGATGATAACCACAAGCTAATCAAGTGATCAAATGCTTCACATTTGGTGAAATGGAAAAGAGAAGAGAAGAAAAAAACAAAAAAGAAAAACAAAGGAGAAAAAGGCCCAAAGGCAAAGGTATAACCCGATTAGGGCTCTTTATTTTAGTGATCAAGACAATTAATGGGTGTGATCATATTTATGATAGATAGTCATTGAAAGGATCAAGATGCCCAAGAGGGGGGGTGAATTGGGCTTTTCTAAAACTTTAGCAAGAATTAAAACCTATTAAGCCCAATTAACTCCCTTGTGCCTAGAAGTGTGTTTCTCTCTATTCTACCGCACAAAAGACCAAGTCTATGCCACTCCTACTGTAGCAAAGCAATTCAATAGTAAATGAACAACAAGTATAATGCGAAATTGAATTTCTTGAAAGTAAATGCGTAAGTAAAGGAGTAGAGATGACAAGACGATCTTTTTGCCGAGGTATCGAGGTGTCGGCACACCCCCCTAGTACTCGTTGGAGCACCCGCGCAAGGGTATTGCTCCCCCTTGATCCGCGCAAGGATCAAGTGCTCACTATGAGCTGATTCTTTGCCGCTCCGGCCCGGTGAATCGCTCACTACCGGTCACAAGCTTGCTTGGGTCATCCACAATGCCACCGGATGCTCTCCAAGCTTCACGATCACCACCAAGCCGTCTAGGTGATGTCGATCACCAAGAGTAACAAGCTAGAACTCTCACTTGACCAAGACAAGGCCAAAGAGATGGATGGATGCACACTTGCTACTCAATTCTCACTAGGAGGTCACTAATTCTCTCAATTAGCAATTCACTCAACCTCACTAGGGCTCTTGCACTTTCTCACACTCACAATGTGTCTCTCAGCAGATGGAAGTGGCAAGAACTCTCTAATGGATGAGGGGAAGGAGTATAAATATTCCCCCCCAACCGGTCATCCAAAACAGCACCAAACAGGTGCCTCTGCGGGGGCATCGGACGCTTCGATGCTAGGCATCGGACGCTCCGATGACCTCGACCAACAGTCGACTGTACCATCTTGTCAGACCTGTTAAAGGAACATCGGACGCTACGATGCCACCACAACGGACGCATCCGATGTGGATTTACCCTCTCAGGAACCTCTCTGCTTGGACATCGGACGCTGGCCCTCAGCGTCCGGTGCTCACTCAGTTTCACGCGCACGTGAATAGAGGCACAGGCGCATCCAATGTGAACACATCTGCGCGTCCGATGCCACGCACCAGACTAAACCCTAGTCTGAGTGAGCATCAGACGCGTCCGATGCTCACCAGGCCAGCGTCCGATGCCCATAACAAGGGCAAAAACAACTCGGATCGCGACGCGGCCTTAACGACATTCGATCCTCTCGACATAAGGCATCTCTCTGAGCTACCTAGGGCTATGAAATAACAAGTGTGCACCACACCTACCTCAATAGACTCATCTAGGTCAAGCTACTGATTCACGCTCCCCTTTATAGTACGGCCAAAGGAAAAACAAAGACCTAAGACTACCTAAGTGTCCTCCAACACCATATGACACTTAGCCTAGTCTACCACCGTCTTCGTCGTCCGTCCTTTGAAAACTGAAGCGATATCGATCGCCAGGGGACATGAACTCCATATGCCCGTATTGTCGCCATTACCGTGACCTAACTCAATTCCTGTTTCTGCAAAACACACGTTAGTCACAGTAATCTTGTGTTTCATCCAATCACCGAAACCCACTAGGGGCCAAGATGCGTTCAATCTCCCCCTTTTTGGTGATTGATGACAACATGAGATCGAGTATAGATAGAAGAGGTTTTTAAATCATGACATGTATGAACTTGTAATGAATAAGAGAAAGAGATTAGAGGCAAGCTCATACATATCATGCCATCATTCTGCACTCAACAAGTTAGAGTGAATAGCAAGTGCAAGAGTAAAGAACTCGAATACATAACAAGTGAGAATTAAGCGCAAGTAATAGAGCGAAACGAAATGACATGCCAAATGATATATCATAGTGAGCACAACACATGTCATGAGATCCATAGCACAAGTATATAACAAAATATAGTGCCAAAAGATGCGATAAGTAAAGAGCATATGAGAACATAACACATCAAAAGAAGCAAACCCCTCTCACACCGCTCCTCCTATCGCTATACTCATCCACTCTCCCCCTTTGGCATCAAGCGCCAAACTAAGCGTCGGAGGGCGGAGGTGGTGTAGATGAGTCGGGTGCAGACTCTGGAGACCTCTGAGTGAACTCGAACTGCTGCAAGATGGCCTCAGAGTCTGACGAAGAGGAGCCAGTGGCCTGCTGACCCTCTGGAGCTGGAAGCTGCGGCGAAGCGGTCCGGGTCAACTCTGGCTGCTCTACCTGCTCTGTCTGCTCTGTCACAGTCTCTGTAGCTGTGGCTGCGTGAGCCTCGGAGTGCGGAAGCTCTGGAATAGAAGATAGCTCTGGCTGTGCTGTAGTAGTGGTCTCGGACTGGACAGGCGCTGTCTGCTCAGACGACGCGACGGAGCTCGGTAGGGTATCAGTGGTAGAGGTCACTGGAGCCGTCGTCGTCTGGACTGGGTCTGGGAGGTCCGGCGTAGGGAAGCCAGTAAGCTCACTGAAGGTGGCAGACAAGTCCCGCGACACTATGGTGGTCGTCGCGAACAGAGACTCTGTCGGACATGGCGTGAATCCAGTGCACAAAGGACTGAAGACTGGGGCTCCTCCAGGCGGAGTGGTGAAAATGGTGAACTCGGAGGAGCTTTGGCCAAAAAACTGCTGCTGCTGAAACTGCGGCGGCTGGCCAAACTATGGCTGAGGTGGAACGGGTGGCTGCCACTGAAGCTGCTGCTGTGGGGGAGGCTGCTGCCACTGCCACTGGGGAGGTTCGCTCATAATACGCTCCATGAAAGACAAGGTCTGCTGGTGAGCTAAGGCCTGAGCCTGGGCTATCCTCTGCTGCTCCTGGGCAAGCCGCTGGATGTCCTGAGTGACTGTCCTCTGCTGCTCCTCCATCCGAGATAGTATCGCAAGTAAAGCAGGGTCGGAGGAAGCAGTACCACTCGTCCCGGCCTGAGAGTCGTGTGCTCGAGGCTGGTAGTGGGGCGGGATGTGGTAGTCCTCGTCAGAGCTGTCTGTGGGGTCGTCGACCACGTAGGTGTCCTCACCCTCCAAGTCGGCAAGCTCCTGCTCTGCGAGGGCCCGGACGGTCTCGTCCTGCTCCTTTGCTGACTCTGGCACCTCAGGTCTCTGTTGGGAGCTGGACGGTGCCCCCTGCTGCTGCTGCTGCTGCTGCCTGCGGTCCCGACCATGTCCCAGAAGCTGACTCATGTTGTAGGCGGGGAACACGGTCGCGGAGCCTGTAAGTGACTGGTCTGGACGGCCCCCTGTAGTGACAGCTACCTTTCAAAGGATAAACGAAATCCAGTGAGCATAGTGTAGCTGCATTTGGGCCTTGATGCCCTCTGCCACTGTATCCTCCATCTCACAAATAATCACATCCAATATATCAAACTTCTTCTGCTGAATCAAGTACGCAAGAAGCCACAGCTGAAGGCGTGAGATGGCCTCACGGAAGCCAACACGGGGCAGCAAGGTGCGCCTGAGGACCTCGTGGAGGATCCGAGCAGCAGGAGTGAGATCCTTCGGCGCTCGGCTCGAACCCTCCCCGAAGGGCTCACGAAAGCAAGGACGCACCAGGTCTGTGGGGGCTGCTCTCCGCCGTGAGGGCGTCGCGGTGGCTCGGTCCTGTCATAGCACAAGTCGTAGATCCGAGTCTGGGAGTGACAAAGACCGAACCAGTCTCTGATCTCTGATGTGAATAGCCGGTAGTTCTCGCCGCCAAACGCAAACTCGATCGTCTCTCTGTCCGGGTGCACCCAAAGAGAAGCATAGAACTGAAAGACCCAGTCCTTTATGTAGGAGCCAGACCGCCCCAACAGGTCTGCGAAGCCTGGTAAGCAGGTGAGGGTGGGGCGAAGCTGCTCTGACGCCGAAACAAGGGCCTCTAGGGTGCATACCCTCTATGAACGCAGGCTGATCCCGGCGTTCCTGTAGCCACGGTAGAAATCCTCCTCCAGCACTGTGAAGAAGTCTACCCCTGCCGGCTCCTACTGCTCTCTCGGGAACCGCTGCTCGACTGGGATGAGCCTGAGTGTCTGGATCTGCGAGCACATGGCGGCTCGGAGGTCCAGTCGCGGTATCGGCGGGGGCGCACGCCTCGACGGAGCACGTGCTCCCCACAGAGGGACGTCGGGCCGGGGTGGCACCTCGGTCCTGCGGCGGGACGACCGGTGCCTGGGAACCTCCTCTGGATCTGCCTCCTCGGCCTCTGCCTCTGCCTCAGCTGCCTCTGCTGGCTCGGCCTCTGCCTGGCCCTGCTGCGAGCTCTAGGGCTCGAAACCTGGTGCGGTGAACGTGGTCCGGCGACCGACGGCCATAAGACTGCCAGTCGGCGAGCCGTGCCGATGCTCGACCTCCTCTATCGCTCTGCGCTGGTCTGGGGACAACTGGTCCTGAATCCTGAGTCCGCCAGCACTGCCACCCTGCTCGGCACGCTCTGCAGCCGCTGCAACCTCTCGTGCCTGGTCCGCCTCCCTCTGCTCCTGAGTGTGCTTCCTGCGCGTGATCAACTTCCCCTTCTCGGGCCTCTGACCGGAAGGAGGGGGACGGGGAGGAGAGTCCCCTGGGCCACCACCAACGTTCTTGCAGCACATAGCTGACAAGAACACAAAACACTGTCGCTGAAAGGGGCTCTGGACTACCGCTGAAAGAACCACTGCCGCTGAAAGTGCCTGACAACCGGCTGACAAGAAACCCAACTGACAAAGAAGCTCCCCTGACACTGAGAGACCAACTGCCGCTGTCACTCGCGAGGCTTGGCCTCGATCCTTACCCGCGGGCTTGGCCCCGAGTTATCTGACACTGCCCATCTGCCAAGCTGACACTGCCACTGACTCGCTGCATAGAATAGATAGGAGATATATAAGAGACATATAATCTAGAGACGATAAAGGGCCTATGGAAGCAAAGCAATGGGGATAAGAGAGAAAAGGGCTTTGCTACCTGTTGAACGATGAAACGAACCCAAGAAGAGGTAAGCACTGACGTTCCGGCACCCACGTATCACACCTAGGTGGACTGCAAAGGAATTGGGTGAAAATAGGGTTAAAAACTGAAGGAACGACTATTGGAGCATTTCGACGAACACTTGGCATGCACAGATTATGGAGAGGGAGGGAAGAGCTCACGGTTGCAGTTTTGCGGGCCGGGGAAAGTCGCCGGAGAGTGGAGGAGGCTCGGGGACGAAGATGACGAGCTCTGGAGAACACTGAGGGCGGCCGGCGAAGCTCCGGCGAGGGGCGCGACGGCGGCGAACAAGCAGGCGAGCGCGCGGTGGGAGCGGGCAAGGGCGGCTGCAGGAGCGCGCGGCCGCGGGCGCGAGGCTGGGTGGGGCACCGAGCGGGGGGGGGGATCGCGGCGGCGGAGCAAGAGGAGCGCGACGGCCGTTAGGGTTTGGTGCTCGGGGCGGCGGCGGTGGATCGGGCTCGGGCGGGCGGGTGCATGAGGAAGACGATGAGAGATGTGACACGTGGGACCCAAACGTCAGCTATATAACTCATTGTGCCGCTTAAAGAGGCATCGAACGCGCCATTGTGATCACAACGGACGCTCCGATGCCCATCCAGAGAGGTTCAAAACGGCCAAACTCACATCAGACACGTCCTTTGCCTTAGCAACGGACGCTAGGCAGCATCCGATGGGGAAACGGACGCTCCGTTGAGTACACAACAGACGCTACGCCAACACTGTTCCAGCCGGGGCTGTGTACAGTGGGGGGCATCGGACGCTGGAGCCAGCGTCCGATGCTGCAAATTGGCTTATTTCGAAGATCTCCATTGTGGCTCCCTCTCCCAACCAAGTTCCAACTCAAATAAGAGGCAAATAAACACCAGTTAGAACCTAGTATGAGCATCCTCGCATAAACCCTCAATTTTATAAGTATTTTTCCATAGGTGATATATGCTTTTTAGGTAAAATAGGCGATAAATCCCGAGGAGACAACTTGTGGCCACCAAAACTAGGGGTTTCAACCATCACGAGCCTCAAATGCTCCCCCTAGCGGTGGACGAACACAGCGGTTGCTCAAAGCTTAACCAAAAAGAAACGTCAAAGCAACACACATTCATATGCAATGCAAGACGGAATTTGAATCTAGGTTGCTTGTCAAGTTTGCTCATGGGTAAGCTTCTTCACACGCTTTTTAGGGCGGTTATCTTAACCACGTCTGACAAGCCTATGTGCATAGCATAATTTAAACATGGCATATGATATAATGCAATGCAAAGACAACCCCTTTCACCTTTTGACAAAGTTACTTAGATCAAGCACATTGAGCTCACTTCGCAATCTACAAAGAGTGTTTTCATCTAGGGGTTTTGTGAAGATATCTGCCAATTGATCTTTGGTTCTAACTCCCTCTAAGGATATGTCTTTCTTTGAAACATGGTCTCTAAGAAAGTGATGGCGAATATCTATGTGCTTGGTGCGAGAGTGTTGAACCGGGTTGTTAGCAAGCTTAACCGCGCTCTCATTGTCACACAACAAAGGTACCCTTTCTAGAACTACACCATAGTCTAAAAGGGTTTGTTTCATATAAAGGATTTGTGCACAACAAGCACCCGCGGCTATGTATTCCGCCTCGGCGGTAGACAAGGCCACACTATTTTGCTTTTTCAAACTCCATGAAACTAGTGATCTCCCAAGCAAATGGCACCCTCCGGATGTGCTTTTTCTATCTACTTTGCAACCCGCGTAATCCGAATCGGAATACCCAACGAGTTGGAAGTTAGCTCCTTTGGGATACCAAAGGCCAATGCTTGGGGTGTGCTTTAGGTACCTAAGGATTCTCTTCACCGCTATGAGATGTGATTCCCTAGGATCGGCTTGAAACCGAGCACACATGCACACACTAAACATGATGTCGGGCCTAGATGCGGTCAAATATAACAAGCTACCAATCATAGAACGGTAGAGAGTTTGATCAACCGGGTTACCTCCCACATCTAGGACGAGATGTCCGTTTGTTGGCATTGGAGTCTTGATAGGCTTGCAATCATCCATGTTGAAGCGCTTGAGGAGGTCTTTTGTATACTTCTTTTGAGATATGAAAGTCCCCTCCTTCAATTGCTTGACTTGGAAGCCTAGGAAGAATGTGAGCTCACCAATCATGGACATTTCGAACTCCTTCGACATCAAGTCACCAAATTCCTTGCAATAAGCTTCATTTGTCGACCCGAAGATGATATCATCGACGTAGACTTGACAAATGAAGATCTCTCCATCAAGCTTCTTGGTGAATAGTGTGGTGTCGACCTTCCCAATGGTGAAGCCCTTCTCAATGAGGAAGTCCCGGAGGCGCTCGTACCATGCTCTTGGGGCTTGCTTGAGCCCATATAGCGCCTTGGACAACCTATAAACATGATTAGGATATCTAGGGTCTTCAAACCCTAGAGGTTGATCAACATAGACTAGTTCATTTATGAAGCCATTTAAAAATGCACTTTTCACATCCATTTGATATAATTTAATGTCATGATGTGATGCATATGCAAGGAGGATACGGATGGCTTCAAGTCTTGCAGCCGGTGCAAAGGTCTCTCCAAAATCCAATCCTTCAACTTGAGAGAACCCCTTTGCTACTAGCCTTGCCTTGTTTCTAACAACCTTGCCTTGATCATCTTGCTTGTTTCTAAACACCCATTTTGTTCCAATGACTCTTGCGCCTTTGGGTCGCTCTTCAAGTGTCCAAACTTGGTTGCGGGTGAAGTTGTTTAATTCTTCATGCATAGCATTCACCCAATCCGGATCACCTAGAGCTTCATCTACAATGGTAGACTCAATGTTGACGTTTGTTAGTGCAAATAAGAATATGAAAGATTCCACAAGCGCACAGAACATCATTGTAGCATTTTACCGGGAGTATTCTAGGATCGTTATTTATATTTTACCACAGGGAAGCTAGGGTCAAGAATCTGATAACTCACTATCATGCATCTACTAACTCAGAGTACTAAATAGACTAAAGCAGGGTAAATGATATATGATATGAATATGAAAGTACATCAAAGAGAATTCATAATAAATGTAAAGATAACTATAGTGGGAGAACAACGGGAGAGATCAAGGTTCCTATGTTCTTCTCTATTACTTGTTTTCTAAAGCAACAAAGATGAAAAGATATAGCAGTCATAAACATTGACACTTTGGAGCAGCAAGTCCTTTCCAACTCTCGAAGAAGACTGGGAAAAAAGGTAGTTGGGAGAAGGCTGCCAAAAGCTCTACGAAACATCAATCCGAACGTGGTGGACTACAAAGGCCTAACAGAGCTATCACCCCTAGGGCTACCACAACTATTCCGTGGGATTGGCGCAACCTCAGGTAACCTATAGACTAAACACCATGTCTAATCTATCGATTACTACTCTAATTACCATGAATAACTAGAGCACTCAATACGAGCGAAGATCCCATGCCAAGATATAACAACTATACTAATCATATAATAAAGCATAAAGTAAATAGAGAAGATAAATATATTAAAGCATAAGTCTTACAAAGAAAAGATACAAGACATACCAAAACTCTGAAGACTCCTCCGGAACCGGAGCGCAGCTCCGCTCTCCCTAACTCCCGACTAAAGCTAATCTATTACATTGGAAAATCTAAACCTAATTCCCTAGGGAGGAGAGGTTGTCCTTCGAGGGACGCCTCTACAAAGACTCCCAGATGATTATGGTCTGTTGCCTCAGGGGGGTCCTGGGTTTATTATATGGGTGCTCCTGGCCTCCCCTCCACCTTGGGCAAGCGATGTGGGACTAAATCCTTCGTCATATGCACTTGGGCCTAGATGGGCCAAAACGTGTTGGAGAGGTCGGTTGGAGTGCGTCACGCGAAGGGGGACGAAATTGGGCCCAATACCCGACCGGTCGGTCCATAGAGGAGACCGGTTAGTCTGCCCCTATGACAGGTGGGCCCCGCCTTCCGTGGGTCGCCTTCTCTTGAATTCTGGAATGTTCCGGAATGTTCTAGAATCTTCCAAGTCGTATCCACCGAGGACTCTCGCTCCGGGACTCCAAATATAGCAAATCATATGTCTGTTTCGATCATCTCGACGAGGTCTTCGCAATGGTGTGCTCTGTTTCATCACTTGAGATACTTTTATATGGTAAAACATGGATGTCCTACAAAACAAGTGAGAGCACCAAAACTCATGGAACTTGTTAGTTTCAAACCCTACAACTATGCTTTGTGATTCATTTAGTGTCATTTCATGCAATAGTTGATGGTTAATTATGAGCATTAGTGAGCATCAACAAGTTCCCCCAAGCTTAACCTTTGCTAGTCCCTTAGCAAAGTCAAACTCAACAATGGATCAGGAGTTGCTGCAATATCTGCACTTCTAACAAGTACACATGCATTCAAACAAAAGTTCTCATTTTGATTAGAAAAAGATATCATATTATTTATCATGGGGCTTAGTACTTTACCTTGAATCTTGAGTAATTGAACGATAGAACGATCAAATCAAGCACCATGTCTCTAGTTCATTCACTTCACCATTATTCCGGAGTTTTTATAAATTTCCAAAAGTTTAAGAACATATGTTGCCAAATTAAACAATGGATCCAAAGAGAAAGTCAACCACACCATTGAATCGAGAAGTGCATGTGTATGGAAAATGGAGGCGGATGCTCTTTTGAATATATCACTCTCTTTTGTCTATTAGAAACACGTGGCTATCAGGCTAATTCTACTATCGGGCACGTGCCCATTTTTTCTGATATTCATCATTTTTTTTCTTCTTTTTTTTCTTCGAGATTCCGGACACTTGTCCCTTTTTATTTCTTCGGGATCTATCTTTTTGAGGTTTCGGACACTTGTCCCTTTTTATTTCCTCAAGATTTTTTTCTCTTTTTTTTCACTAGCCATATGCTTCCAACAAACTTTAGAGAGGATAGCAACAGATAATCATGAGCATTTATGCGAAAGATGGATGAAATGTGTAAGTGATCTCAATTCAATAGCATGATAACTTCTCATAGGGTCAACAAAGCTTAATTTAACTCAATGCAATTATTTGTCATATTAATATTGGAAACTCTCCGGAACTCTAGTGTTGTTTTAGAACAAGATAACAGTAGCTCAGATCATCACATATCATATCTGTCAATTATCTAGACTCTGGATCAAGCATTTGTTGCCCATATATTTAATTTCATTTTAAGGCATCATTAATTTTTAAACTTAAGAGAACTCATGCTTAAAGGCTAGGTACTAGAAAGAAATACAATAGAGCAACCATTCATCATTTCCATTTTATGAAATTAGGGAGAGAGTTCTTCCGATTTGACATGCTTTATTTATTTAATCTAACACACACTATAACCTATTATTTAAAATATTTAGATAGTAGTAAGACATACCTGAATCACGAAGATAACGGGGGTGCGTCTCCCCCAAGCTAATCATTTCGATCGCATCGAGCCTTCATGTGCCCGAATATTTTTGTTCTTTTTTTTTAAGGGTGAGCCTTCATGTGCTCACATTTTTTTTATTTTGAATTTATTTATAGAAAGAAAACTTAAGAGGATAAAAATACTTACCTGGATACACAGGGGTGCTTTCCCCCAAGCTAAATGTTGACGTAGTCGTTTGATCTTGCAATGTAGCAAACTCGCAGTGAAAATGTTCTTCCTCTATCAGAGCATTAATTGATGTTGATGGTTGTTGAAACAGTACTCCAACAGTGGATGGAACATCCACTTGCTCGTCAGCTTTTCTTGGTCTTTCAATCCTATGAAACTCAAATAGACAACAAAACTTGTGGAATAGATTAAGCGTTAGTGGTTGGTCACTCAAGCCTTAGTTGTCCAGAGTTTCAGTAAGATCTCTTTCTCAATATTTTTGTATTTTAATATTTTTTTATGATGCAAGAGAAAATGCAACACGATGAATGTATGCATATTTATTTTTGTTTTTATGCCACCATGGTGAATATTTCATGTGGGTTTTTACTCACCATAGAATTATTCACATGGGGCTTTAGGTTTTATGATGCAGTGCAAAAAGTAAAATATTTTCTCTCTTTTTTTTATGCAATGCTAATGCAGAAAAGTAAATATGCTATGGAGAGATGATGATGGAAAGTAAATATGCAAAATGGAAACTAATGCAGAGAAGATAAATATGGATAACTACCGATTTACCTTTCGGCGAGGGTTCAATGTTTTAAGTCCTCTGAACAGGACTTCTTACCATGTTCATTCCTGAGGTGCATCATTTGATTCCGATATGGTGTCACTCATGTTCTTCGTTCGCCCAGCAATTTGAAGTGAAACATTGATTGTGAAAGCTGGTAGCATCTTGCTCAGTGTGCGTGTTCTTGTTGATCCAGGACCTCCACCTTGTAAAATTTGGGAGTTGACAAACTCCTCCATGTTTTGCTCAAGAGTGTGTCCTGCTCATAAAGACAAGGTAGAGATCAAGTGCATAGGCTCTGTTGGTGGAAAAACACCAACAGAACCAAAAGTTTGTTCATTCCTCTCTAACCTTAGACACATTGCATAAGATAAACTTGTTGTTTATGTGTTCTATTCAATCATAACATGAGTGACAAGATCAGAAGATGAGCATGAAAGTAGCATCTTAAAAATATTTAACAGATCATATTACTTAACCCAAGGAAGGATAATCTATGCATAATGTGTCGATCTTTTCATGATTGTAATATATCATCTTCCAAAGGTTAGATGCATAACATTTTAGCTCATTTGGTTAAGATAGTGAGATTCAAGAGAGTAAAGCTAAGAACAAAAAGTAAAGAACTGAACATGTTGAGTTGATTAGGTTGGATCATGCGAGGTGCAACTTAAACATGTTTGGTTCTTTATTGATGCGCATACCAGAATTAAAGAGAAGCTCTTAAAGTGATAGACACTTACCTTGAAATGTTACCTTATCATTGAAGAGTGATTGTGTCGAACCACCTTGTGGAAGCTTCTCTTGTTTATCTGGTTATTGTTCATAAATGGCTTGTCTTCTCTTGCTTATCTCACAGTGGGCTAGCTGAGTCTTCTTCTCAACAGGTCCAGACGATGGAGACTTTGTCAATTATTCTCTTGATTTGTATGCTCAGGTACTATCTCTCCATCTTCTAATTCTTGTGGTGCAGTGGCTTCATCCTTTATGATGTCTTCCTCAATTCCTGGTAGTTGGTTCTTCCTTCATCGGTTGAGTCAACGTCTTCTCTTGGTTTTCTTCGGCTGCTCATAAGTGGTGTAGTCAGTTCTTTTGATCGAAGATCCAAAGTGGACGTCTCCAGGTCTGACATAGATGACAACATTGGTGGTGTTCAAGAACGATCTTCCAAGAATGAGTGATGGATCATATTCTTCTTCTTGGATAGGGCAGCGTCTAGTGTCTTGTACTGATCAAAGTGGTGAGAAGGAGGTCAAAGTGTCTTGAAGCTGGATTTCTCCTTCTTACCCTTGATCATGAAACAAATCTAGACAACGGAATTGTGTCTCCCCCAAGCTGGCTTGTGAAGTAGGTGGATGCCCAAATTTGTTCAACAACATGTTCATGTGTTGAATTTATAGACCTTGTTGTTGTTGAAGTCGTACCACCTCGTCCCCCAAACTAGCTCTTGTGTTGCATTGATTAGTAGTGAGGAGAACTTCCACTGTTTGTCTTCATAGTGAACCACCAATAGACTTCCTTTGGATGACACACAGATGCATGTTATAATGTAGTGGCATATCGTCACCCTGATATTTGTTGTTGGTGTCGGTGTTGATGTCTTCAACAATGATGAGCGTAGGCATAGATTGACCAATACGGGGTGAGTTGCATCCTGCTCGTCATCAGTGTCCTGGCATAGGCCTTGGGATGGCTCAAAGCTTGGCTGCCTTCGACATCACTAGTGACTTGTCTGATGTTGGGGATGAGGACCCTCGGCAGCGGCACCACACAGAGCGCAGGCAAAAGCGACCTTCGCGTGATCCGCGCGTCCCCGCTCGCCCCTTTTCCTCAGGGGACCGAACCCCTCAGACCCGTTTTCTAACCCTCGCCACGGATCCGACCACCGAGGCTTTGTTGCAATTCTCTGCAGGTTGAGTCGACGACAACCAGGCGGGCGACCCTCGCTCGCCTTGCGAGGCCACTTTGCTTGCAGCGAAGGTTTCGGCAAGGCGACGGGAGGACGCTGGCTCGAGGATGAGCAGAGTCGGGGGTCCAATTTTTCACGTCTGCCCCCGAAGGTGGGCAAGACCGAGTGGCGGCGCACGGAGGGAAGGCTGATTAGGGTTTCCGCTGCAACCGTGTTTTCACTTTTTTGCCCCTCCTCCCTGCGTGGAGGCAGGGAATCTTTGTTGTACCCTTTCGTAATTAGTCCTGTGACCCTTGGTGGTCCCTATAAATACCAAGGGGTGAACAGTGTAAGGAGGAGGATTTTGAGGGAATAGGGCTACGATTTCAGTCTTTGTTTCCCTTACCTTCATTTCCAACCTTCGACGCTTGGCCACCTTCGCCTTTCCCTCGCGCGAGAGCGAAGGGGAGCAAGTGTGGTTCCAACAGTTTGGCGCCGTCCGTGGGGACCGAATGGCGGGGAACAGGCGAACCAACACCACCTGAGACCTTCGCACGGCTAGAGATAATGACGACGGTGGTCCCACCTGCTGAGGAGATACCAGAACCCTCAAGGGCGTAGGATGTCACCCCGGACGCGGAGGTCCCAGGCCCTCAAGCCCGGACCGTGCTGCACCCTCACACCCCCGGGGAGGGACAGGGAGCAGACGAAGAGGAGTTGGGCCTCGAGGCCCTCGAAAGCCTTCAGGCTGAGCTGCAGGAGAAGAAGCGGCGTCTGGACCAGCTAGAGAAGCACAATCGGCTGCGCGCCATCAGGCAGAAGGCGGACGAGGCCAGGGAGCAGCTTCGCCGAATGGAAGAGTCCCTCGCCGCGGCTGAGGCCGAGGCAGAGGGCTGGAACAACGGGGATATGCCCCCGCTGTAGGAGGGAAATGAGGAGCAAGTTCGAGACAACCTTCGCCATCCACCACCCCCGCCACCGCCACTCCAAGAGCCTTACCCAATGAGACAGCAAAACTTTCGCCAACTTTACCCAGATGAGAGAGAGCAAAACCTCCGCATCCAAAGAAGACCTCAGCAACACCAAATGCCCTATGACCCACGGTCACCCCTCTCCTAGATACTCCAAACTCAACCCTGGCCTCCATGCTACAACCCACAAAACTTACCTCGTTACGACGGGCTTTCCGACCCTCGTCAGTTCATAATGAGCTATGAGGCGGCAGTCGCCGCGGCAGGTGGAGACGAAGCAACAATGGCAAAATCCTTTGTCATTATCTTGCGCGACATCGCGCAAACTTGGTACAGCAACCTTCGCCCCGGCACCGTGGATTCTTGGGCCAACCTCAGAGACAGGCTCTGCACCAACATCAAAGGCATCACACCAGCCCCTTCAAACCCCATCGACTTGTTCAATTGCAAGCAAGAGGAGCGAGAACCGCTTCAAGACTACTGGCGAAGGTTCATCCAAATTAGAGCAAGAATTCCGGGGATATCCGACGAAGCTGTAATCCTCGCCGCAGTCAGTGGCCTGCGTCCAGGCCCATGCTCATCAAAGTTTGCCAGGAAGCCAGCGAATTCAATCGAGGAGTTACACGAAACAATGGAACGATATTGTAGAGCAGACATGGACTTCAGAGCGAAGTCGGACGCTCGGCGCTCATAACTGAAACCACAACCGAGGCATCAAGCAAGGGAAAGCAACCCTCGCCAAGAGCAAAGCAACGTTGGTGCAATCAACAAAGCAACAAATCACGAGGATCAAAGACGGGACGCTCAACCCCCAAGCAACCAAACCTCTCAGGGTCTGCCACCCTAGCCGAATCAGCGGAACCAGCAACGAGATCCCGCTAAAATGTGTTGTCACTTCTGTGGTCTCGGAAAGGGACACACAACAAAGCAATGTGAATGCTTCGCCAAGGGGAAAGAATACCAGGAATCCAGGAAAGCTGCTTCGTCAGACACTCGAACCATCCACCACACCAGGAAACCAAGTTTCCACCCTTCAAATACCCAATTCCATTACACCCCCGTAAATTATGGCCTACCCTCGCAACAACCCATTTACCCCCACCACCCACACTTCAGCCAAACCTCCTACCAGGCAACAACAATCCCACAATGCCAAAACACTCCATACACAGTCACATACCCAACAACCCCCCAAAACCAAATTCCAACAACCCACCAAACCAGCAACGCTCTGCCACCACCACCACCAATTCCCGCTTAACCAGCACCCCAGCCTGTCAAAGCCGAAGCCCAGAGCCAATTGACCATCAACAATCCAACATCAACCTTCGGTGTGATTCTAGCTATCACCAGAGGTTCAAATGAGGATCATGGTAATAAACGGCAGAGGAAGGAACATGCCAGACGAGTTCACCACGTGGCCGTCGAAGGACCCCACAGATTCGGTTGTTGGTCTCACATCCCCATAACCTTCGTTTCCAGCGACATGAAGCTGAGAGATTACCCTCACACCGATGCTATGGTGATCGAAACCAACCTCGCTGGGTGGACTGTCACCAAAATCTTGGTTGATATAGGAAGCTCCGCTGACATATTATTCGCCTCAACCTTCGACAGCATGAAGCTCGATAGAAACCTCCTACAACCCGCTGACAACCCCCTATACGGCTTCGGCGGTCAACAAGTGAGAGCGATTGGCAAAATACCCTTGCCCGTGACTTTCGGTGACCAAACGAACTGCAGAACTGAGCACATCACCTTCGATGTCGTCGACATGTTCTATCCATACAATGCCATTTTTGGCCGAGGGGTCACAAACGCATTCAATGCTGTCATCCATCCCACTTACCTATGCATGAAGCTTCCCGCTCCGAAGGGTGTGGTTGCAGTATTTGGGGACCAAGACATTGCAAGGGCAGCTGAAGGAAACATAGCCCTAGGGCAACGCAATGTACACAATTTGTCAAAACCTCAAACCCCCAGCATCAGCGACAAGGGTGAAGTCTGCAATGACAGAGTGAAAGCGGCGCCAAAGAAGGAAACCAAACAAGTCCAACTCTTCGAGGGTAACGCCGAAAGAAAGGTGCTCATCTCAGCCAATCTAGACCCCCAATCAGAAGGCAACCTCGTTAACTTCCTCAGAGAAAATTCCGACACCTTCGCTTGGTCCGCAGAGGACCTAAAAGGAGTCAACAGATCAATGATTGAGCATAGCCTGAACATCAAAATAGGCTATCGCCCAATCAAACAAAAGCTTCGCAAAATGTCAGAAGAAAGAAAGGAGGCAGCGAAGGCTGAGGTAAAAAGGCTTTTGGACGCAGGCGTCATTCGCCCGGTCAAATACCCAACTTGGCTCTCAAATGTGGTCCTAGTCCAAAAGAAGAACAAATAATGGCGAATGTGCTTGGATTTCACTTGCTTGAACAAAGCTTGTCCGAAGGATGATTTCCCTCTCCCAAACATAAGCACCCTGGTCGACAGAGCGGCAGGTTGCCAAACACTGTCCCTCCTTGATTGCTTCTCAGGCTATCACCAGATTTGGATGAATGAAGAAGACGAGGAAAAAACAAGTTTTATCACACCCTCGGGCACCTATTGCTTCCGAAGAATGGCAGAAGGCTTGAAAAATGCAGGATCAACCTTCGCTCGCATGACCTCCGAGGTTTTCAAGGATGAGCATGCTGTCTCTGCCTATGTCGATGACCTGGTTGTCCAGAGTGAACTAAAAGAAAACCACATATGCGACTTATCGAGGGTATTCAGCAACCTCCGGTCCACCGGGTTGAAACTAAACCCAGAAAAATGCGTGTTCGGGGTAAGCGAAGGTAAATTGCTAGGTTGCATCGTCTCAGCCAGAGGAATCAAAGCTAACCCCGAGAAGATTGACGCCATCATGAACATGGAACCTCCGGCGACCAAAAACGCAGCTCAGCGTCTGTCTGGCCGCTTAGCAGCACTTAGCAGATTCATCTCAAGATCCGCAGAGCGAGGGTTACCTTTCTTTGAAACACTCAGAAGCAATGCTCCATTTAATTGGGGTCCCCGGCAGCAAAAGGCCTTCGAGGAGTTGAAAAAGTATCTGACCAGCTTGACTGCCCTAACCAGCCCAAGCAAGGGAGATTTATTGTTACTCTACGTCGCAGCTTCGCCTCACGCAGCAAGCGCAGTTCTCATCAAGGAGCTCTGCGAAAATAACAAGACCAGACAAGCCCCAATCTACTATGTTTCAGAAACCCTCGAAGGCCCCAAAAGAAATTATTCGGAGCTTGAGAAAATAGCATACGCCGTCGTTATGGCATCAAGAAAGCTCAAGCACTATTTCCAAGCGCACGAGATCCATGTACCTTCGTCGTACCCCCTCGAGAACATTTTCAAAAACAACGAGGTAGTTGGAAGAATAGCAAAATGAGTAGTCGAGCTTAACAGTTACGCTGTGACCTTCGTCGGCAGAACAACAGTCAAATCACAGGTACTGGCTGATTTCATAGCAGAATGGACACCCAACCCCCGTGCTGGTGAGCTGCAACACGACCAGTTCTGGGTCGTTTATGTCGACGGCGCCTGGGGTGCAACTGGTGCCGGTGCCTCGGCCATTCTAATCTCGCCTTCCGGGTCGAAGCTGAGATACGCACGAAGGCTTGACTTCAAATGCACAAACAACTCCGCTGAATATGAAGCTGTGATTCTGGCACTTTCAAGACTACGGTCATTGTCAGTCCGAAGGGCACTCATCAATACAGACTCGCAAGTCATTGCGGGGCACATTGAGAAGAACTACAAAGCAAAAGATCCAGAGCTTCAAAAGTATTTTCAATATGTCCGAAGGTTAGAATCTTTCTTCCTCGGCATAACTATAAAAGCAATATCAAGGACTGAAAACAGCGAGGCAGATTGCCTAGCTAAAGCAGCCGCACAGCACTTACAGCTTCCACCAAATGTGTTCTACGAGGTTACCACTCGGTCAGCTTTCGAAGCTTCTGAAATCAGCGTCAAGCTGATCAGCGCAATTCAGTGCGAGGATTGGAGAGCACCTATCATGGCCTACATCAAGGGGCTCCATGAATCAAACAACAGAGAAGAAGAAAACAAACTAAAGCAAAGAGTGCGAGGATACAAGATTGTTGACAACACCTTGTACAAAGCTTCGGTAACCTCACCATGGCTCAAATGTGTGTCACAGTCCGAAGGCAATGACATTCTCAAGCTAATCCACGAGGGCATCTGTGGTTCCCACAACGGCCCGAGGGCTCTAGTCGGCAAAGCGTTCCGGCAAGGTTTCTACTGGCCAACAGCATTAAGAGATGCGGAAACCATCGTCAAGCATTGCGAGGGTTGTCAACTGATGGCAAAAAACCAAAACGCTCCAGGGGCACCTACAACTCTCATATGCCCAATCTGGCCTCTGCAAAGGTGGGCGATGGACCTCGTAGGCCCACTACCGACGGCTCCAGGGAACCTTCGCTATGCGGTGGTAGCTGTGGAATACTTCACAAAGTGGATTGAAACAAGGCCATTGACCTCCATCACTTCCCTCGCAGTAAAAAAGTTTTTCTGGCAACAAATAGTTTGTCGCTTTGGAGTTCCTCAACACCTAATCGTCGACAATGGCACTCAGTTTGACAGCGAGGTCTTCAAAAAATTCTGTGCGCAAATTGGGACAATGTTATGCTTCGCCTCCATCCGGCACCCACAATCCAACGGCCTGGTTGAAAGAGCCAATGCGACAATATTCCAAGCTATATCCAAAAAGTTGCAAGGTAGACCTAAGGGTAAATGGGCCGATGAACTACCTTCGGTCACCTGGTCTCACAACACCTTAGAATGCAGAGCAACAAAATTCACTCCTTTCAAACTCTTGTTCGGCGAAGAAGCGGTGCTTCCAGAAGAACTCAAATATGGGTCGCTCAGGACAACCCTCGCATCTGACGAGCAAGCCCAACAGCTTGATAAAGACCTACTCGAAGAAGCAAGATGCAACGCATTGCACAACCTTCGTAAGTACCAAGAAGAAACCAGAAAATGGAGAGACAAAAAGATCAGAATCAAAGATTTGAAGAAGGGTGACCTCGTCCTCATCAGAAAACAAAACGCCAGCTTGGTAGGAAAATTCCAGCCCAAGTGGACAGGTCCATTCTTGATTGTGGAAAGCAATCGCCCCGGTTCTTTCCACCTCTCCGACAGCGAAGGAAACATCCTGCCTCACACCTGGAACATTGACGACCTTCGCAAATTCTACATATAGCGGAGCCTTAGCGAGCCCTCGCACCATGTAATCTTTTGTTTCACTTTTGTTTTCTTCCATTTCTGTGCATGTAACAAAAACAGAAGGAGCTGCACTCTTTTTCCTTACGAAGGGGCGTAAGGTTTTTTAACGAGGCAGCATCCACAACCTTAATACAGGTTAGAACCCCCGAAAAAAGAAGTCATCAAACCTCTACATTTACTAGAAAACATCGAAAAAGCACCTCTTCTTCAAAGAGTGCTATCATCGATGCAATTTTTTCTTTTTCTATTTAAGATTGCTTAAAAAACGAACGTTTTCTAAAAGCAAACTTCACCTCTACCTAAGATAAGGGGAGGCGCGAAGTCCAAAAAGCCGAGAACCCTCGCAAAACACGTCAGGGGCTCGCAAAAAGCAAACTTCACCTCTACCTAAGATAAGGGGAGGCGCGAAGTCCAAAAAGCCGAGTACCCTCGCAAAACACGCCAGGGGCTCGCAAAAAGCAAACTTCACCTCTACCTAAGATAAGGGGAGGCGCGAAGTCCAAAAAGCCGAGCACCCTCGCAAAACACGCCAGGGGCTCGCAAAAAGCAAACTTCAACTCTACCTAAGATAAGGGGAGGCGCGAAGTCCAAAAAGCCGAGCACCCTCGCAAAACACGCCAGGGGCTCGCAAAAAGCAAACTTCACCTCTACCTAAGATAAGGGGAGGCGCGAAGTCCAAAAAGCCGAGCACCCTCGCAAAACACGCCAGGGGCTCGCAAAAAGCAAACTTCACCTCTACCTAAGATAAGGGGAGGCGCGAAGTCCAAAAAGCCGACCACCCTCGCGAAATCACGCTAGGGGCTCGCAAAAAAGCAAACTTCACCTCTACCCAAGAGAAGGGGAGGTGCGAAGTCCAAAAAGCCGAGCACCCTCGCTGCAAATGCCAGGGGCTCGCCGAAAAAGCAAACCCCGCCGCCCGTGGTAACAGTAGACGCGAAATCCAAAACCAGCTTATCAAAAGCGTTGCGCGAGCCTCGCTAAAAGAAAGTGGGGGCGTCGCTGTTTTTTCAAATCAGCGAATCAAAAGCGTCACGCGAGCCTCGCTAAAAGAAAGTGGGGGCGTCGCTGTTTTTTCAAATCAGCGTATCAAAAGCGTTGCGCGAGCCTCGCTAAAAGAAAGTGGCGGCGTCGCTATTTTTCAAATCAGCCTATCAAAAGCAATGCGCGAGCCTCGCTAAAAGAAAGTGGGGGCGTCGCTGTTTTTTCAAATCAGCCTATCAAAAGCATTGCGTGAGCCTCGCTAAAAGAAAGTGGGGGCGTCGCTGTTTTTTCAAATCAGCCTATCAAAAGCATTGCGCGAGCCTCGCTAAAAGAAAGTGGGGACGTCGCTGTTTTTTCAAATCAGCTAATCAAAAGCATTGCGCGAGCCTCGCTAAAAGAAAGTGGGGGCGTCGCAGTTTTTTCAAATCAGCGTATCAAAAGCGTCACGCGAGCCTCGCCAAAATAAAGTAAGGGGCGTCGCTGTTTTTTCCAAAATCATCCCATCAAAAGCGTAACGTAAAGCTTCACAATCACTTTAGTTAAACCACTACAAACCAATTCAGATAAATTGCAGATTTTACTTACCTCAACCAATAATGCGGCTTACATCTTAAAAGGAAAAAGTCAAAGTTACAAGGGTTCAACCCCACGTTCAACTACTGCCAAGTCATCCAAACCCTCGGCCACCTCCTCAAACCCCCCCCCACTGGAACTAGGGGTCCCCACAACAAAGGAGCTGCAGGGACAATTGGCAGCTCCCCGGGCAAAACCCTCGCCCTATACATGTATCTATGCCTTATCTCACTAACTTCCGAAGGTTCTTCCTTCGGAATCATAAGCGCCCCATCCGAACCTATACCAAGCTCCCTTTGCCCAAACAAATACTCCAAAGCTGTCTCCTCGTCAATATCATCATCTCCGCTAGCTTGCAAGATCGAAGAAGAGCCAAACAAAAAACGGTCGGCCTGACGGTCCGTATAATCTGCTTCACGCCAAAAACGACCCGACCTACTATTCTTTAAACCATACCTTCGCACCTTTGACCACCAAAAGCGTTCAAAAGAAAGCGAAGGATGTTTAAACCTAGCACGAGCCCACGATTCACCAGTTATAAAAACATCTTGGTAATTTAACATCAGCGGAGTCACGTCGAAAACGTCTAGCACGGTTCCGTCAGGAACCTGCATGTTTCACAAAAATACAAAGATGCTTCAGCCTCAAGTTTTTACAACCACAATCTCTACAAAAGGGCTACCTCGCCACAACAATCCCAGGGATCACACCTGACCAGCTTCTCTATGGGCTCCACTCGCAGCTCCGTCCTTGATAGCTTCCGAACCTTCGCCAATGGCGACAGTCGAGGCTCCGGCAGACGCCTTCTCCGCCGTGGATTCCTCCTCGGCAGCCTCGACGATCGAAGCAGGCTCCTCTTCCATCGCCGCTTTTTGCACCGCGGCTTCTTCAGTGATCGGGATGTCCTCAGTCAAGGCCTCGATCTCGGCGAGCGTAACCCCCGCAGCACTTGATTCAGGAGCAGCTTCGGAGCAACCCCCTACTTCAACTTCCGTGGGTGGCGAGGGCATCGCATCTTTTCGAGCCTATAAGCAAAACAGAGGCAAACAATGCCAAGATCAATAATAACCCCTTTGAAACAGATCAACAAAATCGAAAAATCTGGAAAAGTACGCAAACCTGACGTGTAGCCTCGGCAGCTTCTTCGAAGGCAAGAGCTCGGCCGCCTCCGGAGATCCAAAACCTGCGGAGCAGACGCATCGCGCAGTTCCGGACTTCAGCATCATCAACCTTCATACGGCGCACTTCATCGACCGACGGAAAGGCATGGTTTGGCCTCTTGATTTTGCGAAGATGATCACAACCCGCCAGTCGAAGCGTGCTCGCCATAGCCAAAGCCCCGGCGTAGCCCCCGAAATCGGCTGCGTTGACAACTAGCGAACTAAATACATCAAGTTCATTACTCAGCCAACCCTCGAAGACTTCCGCGCTAGCTGCAGGCAACGGCTCTCCGGCAGAGCCCCCGGCCTCAGTCAGGCAACAATCAAGCTTACGCTGGATGTTCTCCATACTCGTCCGCCAGGATTCGCTCAAATCCCCTAAGCGACCCTCGACATCGGCCAACGCCTTGTCCTTCGCCTTTCCCTCGGCAATCAAATCTGCATTACGCTTCGCTAGTTCAACTGCCTCCTCTCGAGCCTTCGCGGCCTTCTCCGAAGCATTCTTCAGTTCAATTTCCTTATTTTTCCAAGCTCCGGGCAAGTCTGCCATTCTCCGTCTCAAGCTCATCAATTTGGATTCTCATAAATTCCATGTCGGAGCCAACTTTCCGCCTCGCCGCGCGGTTCAAGAGCATTAGCTCCGCCAACTTGACGTCAACGTCGGCAAAAGTATCACCAACCGCCTGGTCCGCAAGTTGAACCTCTGCCTCCGGCACACAAATGCGGTCGAAAATTCGGCCTAAAAAACGCCTTTCTTCTGGGCCACATTGCAAGTGACAATCCCGAAGGTCCGGACTGGTGAACAGCTCAGTTGCCGGATCAGAAATCCCAAGCTTCTTAGCATACTCCGGGAGGCTTGACCGACTCGCCTCGCCGTACGGTCTCTTTCCCCGGGCTCGGTTGGGCTCGAGTTCGCCATCAAACTCAAAAGCCTCTACCCACAGGTGCGAGCCCGCAAAGCTGGGAATCGACCCTCGTCGAGGACTATCTGGCTCAGTGTCTCGAGCGATGCCGTCCGCGCTCTGGGCAACCATCGCACCAGCGCTTGGCGAGGCTACCCCTCTTACCTGGGTGTCATCGATGGACACCTCCTCATCAGTGTCATGTTCTTCGCTGGAAGCTTCGCTGCTTTCATAAGATGAACCCTCGTCCGTTCCCCCCTCCTTTCCATCTTTCTCCTCCTCCACCTCTTCATCATCAGACTCATCCTCGTCGTCCGAAATCTGGATCAAAGCACTGATCCCTCCAACTCGGGGCACCCGACCTGCAGCCCTACCAACACCTCGGCCGGAAGCAACAATAGCTGACGAAGAGGTACTAGCCGAAACGGCCGCGACCTTCGTCGCGAGTGTCTTCACCCGGCCACCGGCACACCCACGGCCTCGCTTCGGCCGAGAGACAACTCCCCTCTCCCCCGAAGCGTCGCGCTTCCTCTTCTTCGGCGCATCCTCACTCGAAGGAGCTGGCCAGTCCGCATACCGAACCCCAAGAATATCAAACATTCTGTTCACCCGACCTCCGCTACCCACCGAGCTGTGGATCGCCTTGGTCTCCAGCGTGGACAGTTTCCCGACAAGTTCCACAGTCCACTGCTGAACACGCTTGCAGATGACCTCGATCCCATCTCTGCGTGAGGGAAACTTTTGGAGAGTTCTCTCCCAAATCTTGTCAAGATCCAGTCCCGGCTTCTTTAAACCCCTACCTTCATATTTGGGATCATCCTCCACTTTGAACCATGCTTGCCTTCGCCCAAGAGGCCAAATCTTGGCACAACAATACTCCTCCACCAGGTCACGCGCGCACTGCGAGCGGGCAACAACCCTTAGGCAGTCAACAGAGGCGTGAGCCTCGGCGCTCATCCTAGCTTCGGCGCTTACTTCTCCAAGCAACGGAAGCTCACCACAAAGATCAACATCACCACTGAGTTTGTAGTAGAACCAGAACTCTTGCCACCCACTGCTCCACTTGTTCTTCTATGCTTGTACCGGTAGCTCCGCGCCGGCGCGTTAGCAGAAAGTGTAGACGGCGAACTGACCGAGACTGGATCTGCCCTCGCCATCAGTGAACTTCCGAGGCTGCATATGGACGCGATGAGTGCGTACAAACCCTTCGACTTGAGGGACAATCCCCTGAGATCGGCAGGCCCAAACATAAACAGGCATCTTCGTGAAGCACGAAGGTGTAAGCTGATGAAAGCGCAAATTAAACCTTTGTAGAACTGAAGTCACGAAGGGGTCAGCAGGAAAGCGAAGTCCGGCTAAAAAGAATTCCTCAAATACAACAACCTCGTCTGCATCTGGCTTCGGCACCGTCTCCCCAGCACTGGCCCTCGCCTTGCCCTCCTCAATCCAACCCCACCTAACATAGGACGCCAAATCAGTGGCGCCAACCCGACTAAGCCCGAACTCAAAGGTAGTCCCCTCATCCGCAGCGGCGGGAGATACAGCGCGAGCCGTTTGTTTCAACCTCGCCATCTCTAAAAACTAAGCCTCGCTAAGACGCAAGCAGTCTAAGCCTTCGCAACTATGCGAAAAGCAACCTTCGCAACAACAAACGAGCAGCAGCAAGATGGCAAGCGCGTTCGAGGGCACAAGACAAAAGCCCCTCACCTACCCTCCTATTTATAGGACTAGAAGCGGGAGCATCCGCCGAACAAATCGGCACAGTAGCCAAAAAACTCGGCACGAAAAACGGAGCGGCCTTAAACAGTACAAAAGCCAACAGTACTACGGCCCGGCCCAGAGCAGTCGCGGGCGTCGCTGCCTAGGGTCTTTTCACGTCCCCCATCGAAAGGCACTGCTTGGGCCTAAACTCTGCCCCTTAGATCCAAAGCAACGAGGGGCTACTGTTGGGGATGAGGACCCTCGGCAGCGGCACCACACAGAGCGCAGGCAAAAGTGACCTTCGCGTGATCCGCGCATCCCCGCTCGCCCCTTTTCCTCAGGGGACCGAACCCCTCGGACCCGTTTTCTAACCCTCGCCACGGATCCGACCACCGAGGCTTTGTAGCAATTTTCTGCAGGTTGACTCGACGACAACCAGGCGGGCGACCCTCGCTCGCCTTGCGAGGCCACTTTGCTTGCAGCGAAGGTTTCGGCAAGGCGACGGGAGGACGCTGGCTCGAGGACGAGCAGAGTCGGGGGTCCAATTTTTCGCGTCTGCCCCCGAAGGTGGGCAAGACCGAGTGGCGGCACACGGAGGGAAGGCTGATTAGGGTTTCCGCTGCAACCGTGTTTTCACTTCTTTGCCCCTCCTCCCTGCGTGGAGGCAGGGAATCTTTGTTGTACCCTTTCGTAATTAGTCCTATGACCCTTGGTGTTCCCTATAAATACCAAGGGGTGAACAGTGTAAGGAGGAGGATTTTGAGGGAATAGGGCTACGATTTCAGTCTTTGTTTCCCTTACCTTCATTTCCAACCTTCGACGCTTGGCCGCCTTCGCCTTTCCCTCGCGCGAGAGCGAAGGGGAGCAAGTGCGGTTCCAACATCTGATGATGAGTTTTGTCTATCCACGGGTTGGGTTTTGGATCTTTAAGTTCACACCATGAACAAGCAAACCTCATCTCCTACAAAATGTTAGTGGACGCATACCCGAAGGATTGCACAGAATTTGAAACATGGGATGTTGTCCACAACTTTTTTTTTCTTTTTTTTTATCCATGCTAATGAAAATATGATTTTAGGATTACTTTAGCATAGATTAGTATTTTATGTGTTGGCTGCATTTTAACATGGTTCAAGGCAAAAGATAACTTGCAGTAGAAGATGAATTTAAATAAACTTTAATACTCACAGTTCTTTCATCCATGATGAATGAGCTGAGTCTTCTTTTTGTAGTTCATCGTATGCCTTGCTTCATCTCTGATGTGAATTCATCTCAGGACTTTCCCAAATTGTATTTGAGAGTTTTCTGCAGGGGTTAGTCCAACAAAATAACCAGTATCTATTCTAGCACTTTTTAGTTCAATACTCAAACAAGACTCCATGTCTAATTTGATTAAGGTAGACTATTTAACCTAAGCACCATGCTTAATTTAAAAGCCTATGGAAGTATGATCAATACTTCCAAACCAAAACTTACTAGCATCGACAAAGGTAGCATGAAGGCATAAAAGAGATTTATTCAGATATAGAAGAAAAAATATGATCACCGTGAGAAATACTTTTTTATTATTTCTTTTTTTAGATGCAGATGACATGAATGCAGACAAAGGAACTAAATAGGATGTGGTTTTGATAAAAGAAAACTTAAACTAAATGAAGTGGATGAATGATTAAAAGTAAACATGCAGTGGAATGCAAGAAATTAAAAAGATAACTACTCATAAAGTTTAAAGTCCATGAGCAAGACTGTCTCACCTTGATCATACTTACCATGACTCACAACTGGGACTTGTGAGTGGCGCAGCGTAACTATCTGTCACATGGGATGAGAGTTGAATTCTTGTGACGGCGACCTTTTCTCCAATCTACACATGGTTAGAATGATATATATGTATACACAAACCTGTGAGATGGCATGGCTCCAGAATAATGATGGATCTTGAATGTTCAGGCACCCTGGGTTCTTCATTCTTGTGGAAGCTTGCCATAAGGTCAAAACGGCATCTGATGTCCTGTCTATTACACACTCAACAGAACAAGGGGTAATCCTACTAAAGCTAGTGGTACACTAAATTAGCAGATATCAAGATCATTATCAAAATCTTTACACCAATTGCTTCCCCGGCAACGGCGCCAAAAATGCTTGTTGACGTTTGTTAGTGCAAATAAGAATATGAAAGATTCCTCAAGCGCACAGAACATCATTGTAGCATTTTACCGGGAGTATTCCAGGATCGTTATTTATATTTTACCATAGGGAAGCTAGGGTCAAGAATCTGATAACTCACTATCATGCATCTACTAACTCAGAGTACTAAATAGACTAAAGCAGGGGTAAATGATATATGATATGAATATGAAAGTACATCAAAGAGAATTCATAATAAATGTAAAGATAACTATAGTGGGAGGACAACGGGAGAGATCAAGGTTCCTATGTTCTTCTCTAATACTTGTGTTCTAAAGCAACAAAGATGAAAAGATATAGTAGTCATAAACATTGACACTTTGGAGCAGCAGGTCCTTTCCAACTCTTGAAGAAGACTGGAAAAAAGGTAGTTGGGAGAAGGCTGCCAAAAGCTCTACAAAACATCAATCCGAACGTGGTGGACTACGAAGGCCTAACAGAGCTGTCACCCCTGGGGCTACCACAACTATTCCGTGGGATTGAGCGCAACGTCAGGTAACCTATAGACTAAACACCATGTCTAATATATCGATTACTACTCTAATTACCATGAATAACTAGAGCACTCAATACGAGCGAAGATCCCAAGCTAAGATATAACAACTATACTAATCATATAACAAAGCATAAAGTAAATAGAGAAGATAAATATATTAAAGCATAAGTCTTACAAAGAAAAGATACAAGACATACCAAAACACTGAAGACTCCTCCGGAACCGGAGCGCAGCTCCGCTCTCCCTAACTCCCGACTAAAGCTAATCTATTACATTGGAAAATCTAAACCTAATTCCCTAAGGAGGAGAGGTTGTCCTTCGAGGGACGCCTCTACAAAGACTCCCAGATGATTATGGTCTGTTGCCTCAGGGGGGTCCTGGGTTTATTATATGGGGGCTCCTGGCCTCCCCTCCACCTTGGGCAAGCGATGTGGGACTAAATCCTTCGTCATATGCACTTGGGCCTAGATGGGCCAAAACGTGTTGGAGAGGTCGGTTGGAGTGCGTCACGCGAAGGGGGACGAAATTGGGCCCAATACCCGACCGGTCGGTCCATAGAGGAGACCGGTCGGTCTGCCCCTATGACAGGTGGGCCCCGCCTTCCGTGGGTCGCCTTCTCTTGTCTTCTGGAATGTTCCGGAATGTTCTAGAATCTTCCAAGTCATATCCACCGAGGACTCTCACTCCGGGACTCTAAATATAGCAAATCATATGTCTGTTTGGATCGTCTCGACGAGGTCTTCGCAATGGTGTGCTCTGTTTCATCACTTGAGATACTTTTATATGGTAAAAACATGGATGTCCTACAAAACAAGTGAGAGCACCAAAACTCGTGGAACTTGTTAGTTTCAAACCCTACAACTATGCTTTGTGATTCATTTAGTGTCATTTCATGCAATAGTTGATGGTTAATTATGAGCATTAGTGAGCATCAACACTCAACAAGAGACACAAAGGAGTGATGTTCAATAAATAAAGCAAGTTTTTGAGATCGAGTCATTACACCCCTTGTTGGACTCCCTATGATGAGATCTTGAGGATGAGCTTTTAGTAGAGGAGTAGTCCTTTGATCAACCACTTGAGGGGCCGCTTGTGGAGCACCAACATCTTGAGCTTGTACCACTATTTGATCATGGGAGACATAAGTGTCTTCATTTGGATCTCTCCCATCTTTGTCATCATCATGTGGTACATTGGATGAGGATGGCTTGTCAATGACTTGCACATCATCATCATCATCTTTAGGCTTGATGGCTCCAACCGGCATGTTCTTCATTGCTTCCCTCAATGGTTCATCGCCTACATCATCAAGATTCTCATGCTCTCCTTGAGAGCCATTAGATTCATCGAATTCCACATCATATGTTTCTTCTACCATCCCGATGGCATGGTTGAATACTCGATATGCTTTGGACTTCAATGAGTAACCAACAAGAAAACCAATATCACATCGGCGTTGAAACTTCCCTAGGTGTTGGCGCTTCTTGTAGATGTAGCATTTGCACCCAAACACCTTAAAGAAAGATATATTCGGCTTCTTGTTGTTGAGTAGCTCATAGGGGGTCTTGCCAAGGAGACGATGGGGGAACAATCGGTTTGATGCATAGCAAGCGGTGTTGATTGTTTCCGCCCAAAATCTTTCTGGTGTAGTGTACTCATCTAACATTGTTCTTGCTAGGGTGATTAGTGTCCGGTTCTTCCTCTCAACTACCCCATTTTGTTGTGGTGTGTAGGTTGAGGAGACTTCATGCTTGATCCCAACTTCATTACAATATTCCTCAATGTGGGTGTTGTCAAATTCTCTTCCATTATCACTTCTTATTTTCTTGATCTTCAAATCAAACTCATTTTGGGCTCTCTTGGCAAACTTCTTGAATGAAGGGGTTGCTTCGGATTTGTCATGAAGAAAGAATACCCAAGTGTATCTAGAATAGTCATCAACAATCACTAGGCAATAGGGATTTCCACCCAAGCTAGCATATGTTGTTGGCCCAAATAGATCCATGTGAAGTAGCTCTAACTCTCTTGATGTTGACACAAAGGCTTTGGTTGGATGAGTATTTGCAACTTGCTTGCCTACTTGACATGCACTACACAATTTGTCCTTCTCAAATTTGACATCCTTCAAACCTCTAACCAAATCCTTCTTCAATAGCTTGTTGAGAGTGTTCATTCCCACATGAGCCAATCTTCTATGCCATAGCCAACCAAGTGATTGCTTAGTGAACAAACATGTCTTCAAGTTGGCATCTTCGGAGGAGAAATCTACTAGATAGAGGTTGTTGTATCTAAAGCCTTTGAATATCACTTGTGTATCATCTTTCTTGGTCACAACCATTTCGTTGTCGGTGAACAAACATTGAAAGCTAAGATCACATAGTTGTCCAACGGATAGCAAGTTGAAGCTCAATGATGCAACAAGAAGCACATTGGAGATGGTATGATCATTTGATATTGCCACTTTGCCCAATCCCTTGACATTGCCCTTTGAGTTGTCACCAAATGTAATCTTTTCTTGGTCATCGACATTCTCTTCTGGTGAGGTGAACATCCGGGGATCACCAGTCATATGTTGTGTGCAACCACTATCAATCACCCAATGAGATCCACCGGTCTTGTAGTTCACCTACACACACAAGAAATCAAGCTTGAGCTTTTGGGACCCAAACTTGTTGAGGTCCCTTAACCTTCTCAACTAGTGACTTTGCAACGCATATTTGCTTTGGCCTATTCTTGTTAGGAGGCCCCATGAACATGACTTTCATCTTGCCACTAGAGTCTTGTCCAAGCATGTAGTGACCATTGAAAGCAAAGGGCCTAGCATGCTTGGGCAAGGGTGTGGGTTTTGGTTCTTCACAATCATGAGCAAAATGACCTTCTTTTCCACACTCATAGCATCTTCCAATCTTCTTCTTCTTTGGCTTAGTGATGCTCTTGCGTTGCTTCATCTTCTCTTCAAGATAGCCAATGCCATTTCTATTTGTCTTCATTATGGTGTTCATGAGTAGCTCACTTTGAAGACATTGACCCTTGGTGAATTTCTTCAATCCGGTGGTAAGGTGCTCCTTCTCTTTCTTGAGCTTGTCATTTTCTTATTGGAGCTCCAATTGAGATGGTGTCATTTTGTAGTCCCTCTCCATCTTCAATCTCTTGTTTTCTTCTTTTAGCATGTCTAGCTCAAGTGACATGCTATAGTCATCATCATGAGTCTCAATAGTGACTTGCTTTGTGGTTGCAAGCTTCTCTAGATCACTCTTGAGCTTTGCATTCTCACTCTTGATCTTGATGTAGTCATCATAGTGATCGGCCACAACCACTTTCTTTCCCTTGCCATTAGCTCTTTGCTCATTCTTTGAGCGAAGTATAACTAGTGGTAAGATCACTATGCATCTTATCAAGTTTTTCATTTTTAGCTTTGAGCTCCTTGTTAGAGGACTTGAGCTCCTTGATAGATGATGACATAGTAGCAAGTTCATCTTTTAGCTCATCACTAGCATGTATAGCATGATCATACTTCTCAACAAGAGATTCATTTTCATCAACAAGCTTTTCATTTTTAGCTCTAGTCTTTCTTATGATTTTAGAGTAGTTGTTTAGCAAAGTAACAAGCTCATCATAAGAGGGTGCCTCAAATTCACCATCACTATCACTATCACTAGAGTCATCATCGCTTTGTACCTTTCGATCACCTTTAGCCATGAGGCATAGGTGTGTAGATGATGATGGTGACGGTGGTGGTGGTGGTGTAGAGGAGCCAATGACTAGAGCGGCCACCTTTTCCTTCTCATCATCACTATATTTATTTGATGAGCCACCGGAGGAGTCAATGTCGGTGAGTGTTGACGGTCCTTAAACACCTGTTTTACCATCAACATTTGACCCTAAAGTCCACCAAAAAGGCATGAAATGTAGTCAAATAGGTTTCAAACTAACCAAATTCCACATGTCCATAGAATTTTATTTGAATGCAGGATTTGAACCAAATTTGGACATATGGACCCACCAGAGGCCAAGCCCACTCAGCAGGGCCCAAATGGGCCTAAGGGGGGTGGCGCCCGCCACCCCTAGGTGGCGCCCGCCACCTCTAAGTGGCGCCCGCCACTTGGGTTGGCCCAAGCTTCACTCCCTGCCACGTCACCGATCCGTGTGACCTCCCAAGGGCCAAATCTTGGCCCTTGGTCACTAGGTCAATGGCATCAGACGACTCAGGGAGGAGTGGCATGGATCAAGGCTGAATGGCGGTTGCTAGGACATGCAACCGACCTCCAAACCGCCTTGGACAACCACCTGGATGTCGTTGAAGCCAAGGCGGTGCATCCAACGGTGAGGGAGGTGGCGGCCGCCACCTAGGGCTGGCGCCCGCTACTAGGGTTATCCCTAGGTCGGCTGGCTGCCCCCTATAAGTACCCCCCTCACTCATTTGGGCTATAAATACCCCCCTGGTGACACTACTTCATTTGTACCATTACCTCCCACACAAGAGAAGCAAAGCAAGTAGAAGCAAGCAAGTGAGAGCTCAGAGAGCTTAGGCAAGTAGGTAGCTAGTAGAGCAAGGCATCTTTGCCTCGCGGTAGCGCTGCTCAAGGCTTAGCTCAAGAGTAGAGGCGTGCGAGTGATCGATTCTGGAGCTGGGAAGAGTCTTCCTTCATCTCCAGTTCAGGTTTTGCTCTTGTATCTCAAGCACTTTACTATATTCTAGTTCATCATTTCAAGTATTAATTTATTCTACTTATCAGTATTGAGTGGTATACTTGATTGATTGCTTGAGTGCCTAGCTATCCTACAGTTCAATTCACTTAGCCGTAGTAGTTAATCTCTAGTGTGCTTAGTGATTGATCTTTGCCAATAGGTTGCTTAGTTAGTTTAGTGTTTATCTTATTAAGTCAAGTGTTTGCTCTGACATCCGCAAGGGTGTCTCTATTCAAAGCTAGGGTAGAGATAGTTAGAAAATAGTTAAGCGTGGTGCTTAGTTATAGACTTACCTTCACATACGGCTGGACCCCCGGATAGCTGTGGTAGCAAGCAGGTGGTGACAGTCCTGTGCGCCTTGAATTCCACCACGTAGTTGGCCCAGTTTAACAGTAAGGCTCGTTGTGCTAGCGTTCAACCTAAGTAAGTGGTAAAGGCTAGTATGCCTCGATACTTGACAAGATAGGAATAAAACTACACTCAACTTTGTTGCTTTATTGTCTTTTGTCTGCCTTGCTTCGTAACTATCTTGCTTCGCAGTTATCTTGTTTGTAGTTATCTAGGATTAGTTATTAGTTAGTAGTTAGTTATCTTAGTTATCCTTAGTTATCCTATTCCCTTTTACCTACCTATCCATCCACCTTACCTTAGCCATCCATTTCATCCTTACCTATCCACCCATATATTCTTTCTAGCCTTTCATCTTCCCTTCTCCCCTTTTCCCTTTTCTCTTTTCTTCGACTCTCATCCCCTCCTTGACTCAACTTATACACCACCTTAGCCTTCCCTTGGGATCAAATAAATCGACACCTGGTACTCCTAGGCGAAGTGCTACTATGATAGTTCTGTGCGCTTGCAGAATCTCCTCCTGGTAGATTGCATTCTCGCTAGCTAGCTCCTACTAGTGTCGGGATTGACAACCTCGCTTGGCATTAGTAGATAGCTACTTTAGTTACCCTATCCTAGGTGTAGCTAAGAACTACCAACAAGCATTTCTGGCGCCGTTGCTGGGGAAGGCAATCGGTGTATCGGTTGAGTCCGTGTCGAATTTATCTTCGCTTAAGCTCCCGCTTAGCGAATCCCATCTTACCCCATTCTTTCTTTCCTTAACTCTTCTTATCTTTTTCCTTCATCTTCTTCAACTTCTTTGTTTCTTATCTCGTTCTATCTTCACAATGGCCAATAAGACCATTCGTGAATTTTCTGCTCCTTCTGCCGCTAATGTAGCGATAGGACCAGACGTGATCGATGCCAACCTCAATTTTGAGTTGAAACCGGCTCTGATCACGATGGTCCAAGCTAGCCCGTTCTATGGCAAAGCTCATGAGGATGCCAATGCTCACCTCCAACAATTTTTGGAGATTTGCGGCACCTTCACCATTAAGGGGATAACCCAAGAAGCCATCCGTCTTCGTCTCTTTCCTTTCTCTTTGCTAGGAAAAGCGAAGCAATGGTTCTATACCGATCGCAACGCTATAGACACATGGGACAAGTGTTCCAATGCTTTTCTCGCCAAATTCTTTCCTTTGGGCAAGACGAATGCTCTGCGCAACAAAATCTCCAGCTTTACGCACAAGCCGAGGAATCTATTCCCGAGGCTTCGGAGAGGTTGCAAGATTATGTCGCTGCTTGTCCGCACCATGGTATGGAGGACTGGCTATTGATCCAGAACTTCTACCATGGCCTAACCCCTCTCTCTAGAAGCCATTTGGATGCCGCCGCCGGCGGTGCATTCTTTTCTCTGAATGTTGCAGATGCTAAGGCTCTCATAGAGAAGATGGTGTCAAACCAAGGATGGAATGACGAAAGACTACAGCCCCGTAAGCGAGGTATACATTCCCTTAAGGAGGCCGACATGATCGTGGCCAAGACGGACCTGCTGGCAAAGAAGCTGGACAGCTGTGAGAAGATGAACCAACAAGAGAGTGTCCAATCTCTGGAATCCTACATGACTTGTGAAGTCTGTGGAGAAACCGGACATTCTGGGAACCACTGCCCCGAGCTACATGAAGATTTGAACTTCATCAACAACAATAACAGTTTCCGTCAACAGAATCAAGGATGGAATCAGCCTGCAAATTCTCAAGGTAACAATTCATTCCCTCGCTCTAATTTTCATAATTCTGATGGTTTCTCGTTCTTAAAGAATCTAGTCTACTCTCAAGGTAGAACTACTGAATTTTTGAATAAGAAATTAATGTCGAATGATAAAGCCCTTGAGAATATAAATGCTAAATTGGAAGATTTCTCATCTGCTCTGAAAAATCAATTAAGCTTTAATAAGATATTAGAAACCCAATTAGCTCAACTTGCTGCTATCATACCATCTTTTGAAACTGGCAAAATTCCTGCTAAACCTGACATGGAAACTGCTAATATGGTTGAAATAAAATATTTTAACTATTATGAAGATCAAACCATGACTGTTAAAAAAGGTGATCCTGGTAGTCCCATAATTAGATGCTCAATCTTTGGTGAAGTCTTTAAAAATGCCATGTGTGATTTAGGATCGAGTGTGAACATTTTATCTAAAGATTTTTATGAAAACTCATTCTTTCCACCCATGTCATCCACATCTGCCTATGTTGTGCTAGCTGATCAATCCACTTGCTATGTAGAAGGAATAGTTAATGACTTACCTGTTCATATTAGAGGCTCCTATGTTCCTGTTGATTTCATAATACTAGATATGGGAAATAGGAAAGATGTGCCTCTAATCTTAGATAGACCCTTCTTGAATACTGTTAATGCTTGCATATATGTGGGAAGTGATAAAATTCAAATGACATTAGGAGGGAGGAAGGAAATATTCTCCTTCTCCCGTGGTCCCGCATATGCCGCTAACATGCAGGTAGCAAAACCCGTTCGTACCAAGAAGAGGCGCCCAAGAACAAGGTGGAACAGAAAGAAAGAACCACCTCCTGAGTTGTGTGATTCACATAACAAGGGAGAGGTGCCAAAAGAAGAAGAACCAGATGGAGTACTAAGAGAAGAAGTGCCCAAGGAAGAAGATCCACCCGATAAGGATGAAACTCCATGGACCTAAGGTATGGTTTCACTTTTAATTTTTCCCTTCAATTTTCCCTTTTTCATTAAATAACATATGTCATGCATGAAACTAAAAAAAATCAGTTATCATTAGTTTTATGCATAGGTATATGTTAACTTAGTTAGAACAATAAAATATCATAATAGGATAGTTTCCCTTTTCACAACATTAGATAGTTTCCCTTTTAATAAAATGAGAACAAGAGCTCCGACCGAGAAAGAAGAAGGCTTTTCACCAAGCAAGAAGCCAGCTTGGGGGAGACTCCCGCTCCGATAAGGTATGTCTCAAGCCTACACTTTACATTCAGTTCCTAAATTCTACATCTTTTGAATGTCACATGCTTGCCTAAATAACCACTCTATGAATAAAATTGATAAAATCTGCTTAAACAAGTTGAAACATGAATGAGATTTGAATTATGTCATGCAAATGCTATTGTTATGGTTTGAATAACTGGTCTTATCTAAGTTGTAGCTTTTGTGGGTTGCACATGCTTAAACTGAAATCATGCTTAGTGAATAAAGTTTGTAAGAAATGGAGTAATTCTTTAAACTTGCTAAGGTGAAATTAGGACCTAATCTGGAGGATTTCTTTTAAAAAATATGAAAACCTTGCTAAAAAGTTCCTCCTAGATTTTTATCCCATCCCACCACCAGCCAAATATTTGTTAGTCATTAGTCAAAACCACAAAGAGCTTTGTTTGTGATGAGCTTTGTTAGACCTCATAGATCTTAGTAGAGAAGCTTATCATATCTTTTGAATCAAGATTCACGCACACCCACCATAATTTGCCTACTTTCCACTTTGGAAGTTTGCAACCACCAAATAAATTGCTTATTCTCTACACCGGAGATATGCAATACCCTGCCAAACATCCCATTGCTAGCCTTATGCTTATTCCTACATTGGGAATAAGCATTTCTCCCTCTTCCCCTTTTTCATTTCAAAAATCCTTTCCTATAGATGTCTGGGGAAATCTAGAGCTAAAAGAGAGAGAGAAAAAAATTGAGCAAAGTAGCTCAAGAAAGGACTATGTGCTGAAAAAAAAAGTGAGCAAAGTAGCTCAAAAGAGGACTATGTCCTAAGAAAATGTGAGGACACATCTTTTGTCTACTCACTATGTATCCAAAAAAAAAGAGAGAGAGAATTATCATTAGCTCTAGACCCCAGAAATTAACTAGGAAGGATTACGAAATATCTCTCTATACACTTCCACATAACCACACATGCACATCTTGATCAATTTTTATGATTTGCTGCTCCTTATGATCTGAGTGTCTAGCTTAGCAATAAACATCAGGCAATTTGCTCATGGTTCTTCGCCTTCCTATAACTCCACATATCATTCTTTAGAAATAGGAGAGGCTACATTTTGGCCTAAGTGAGGATTTAAACACCATTGAGTGATTGAGTGAATCTTGGAGGACTTAAGCAAGTTGTTATCTTTTGAAAACCTTGAAAAACCTCCAGACAGAATCCTTGTCAAACCTAAGCAAGATAAAAGTTTCCTATCTACTGCTTTATTTCACTCTTGCATGTTTGAAGTGAAAAGCTATAAGCCCCACATTGCAATGATTTATGATATATGCTAAGTTATTTCTCACTATACAATATGCACTTGCAGACATCTTAAGTTGCTATCTATTTCATGCTCAATTCTTAAACCGCATTGTTGCTCGAGGACGAGCAACAAGTTAGCTTGGGGGAGCTTGTTGACGGTCCTTAAACACCTGTTTTACCATCAACATTTGACCCTAAAGTCCACCAAAAAGGCATGAAATGTAGTCAAATAGGTTTCAAACTAACCAAATTCCGCATGTCCATAGAATTTTATTTGAATGCAGGATTTGAACCAAATTTGGACATATGGACCCACCAAAGGTCAAGCCCACTCAGCAGGGCCCAAATGGGCCTAAAAGGGGTGGCGCCCGCCACCCCTAGGTGGTGCCCGCCACCTCTAAGTGGCGCCCGCCACTTGGGTTGGCCCAAGCTTCACTCCCTGCCACGTCACTGATCCGTGTGACCTCCCCAGGGACAAATCTTGGCCCTTGGTCACTAGGTCAATGGCATCGGACGGCTCAGGGAGGAGTGGCGTGGATCAAGGCTGAATGGCGGTTGCTAGGACATGCAACCGACCTCCAAACCGCCTTGGACAACCACCTGGATGCCGTTGAAGCCAAGGCAGTGCATTCAACGGTGAGGGAGGTGGCGGCCGCCACCTAGGGCTGGCGCCCGCCACTAGGGTTAGCCCTTGGTCGGCTGGCTGCCCCCTATAAGTACCCCCCTCACTCATTTGGGCTATAAATACCCTTCTGGTGACACTACTTCATTTGTACCATTACATCCCACACAAGAGAAGCAAAGCAAGTAGAAGCAAGCAAGTGAGAGCTCAGAGAGCTTAGGCAAGTAGGTAGCTAGTAGAGCAAGGCATCTTTGCCCTCACGGTAGCGCTGCTCAAGGCTTAGCTCAAGAGTAGTGGCATGCGAGTGATCGGTTCTGGAGCTGGGAAGAGTCTTCCTTCATCTCCAGTTCAAGTTTTGCTCTTGTGTCTCAAGCACTTTACTATATTCTAGTTCATCATTTCAAGTATTACTTTATTCTACTTATCAGTATTGAGTGGTATACTTGATTGATTGCTTGAGTGCCTAGCTATCCTACAGTTCAATTCACTTAGCCATAGTAGTTAATCTCTAGTGTGCTTAGTGATTGATCTTTGCTAATAGGTTGCTTAGTTAGTTTAGTGTTTATCTTATTAAGTGAAGTGTTTGCTCTGACGTCCGCAAGGGTGTCTCTATTCAAAGCTAGGGTAGAGATACTTAGAATATAGTTAAGCGTGGTGCTTAGTTATAGACTTACCTTCAGATATGGCTGGATCCCCAGATAGCTGTGGTAGCAAGCAGGTGGTGACAGCCCTGTGCGTCTTGAATTCCACCACGTAGTTGGCCCAGTTTAATAGTAAGGCTCGTTGTGCTAGCGTTCAACCTAAGTAAGTGGTAAAGGCTAGTACGCCTCGATACTTGACAAGATAGGAATAAAACTACACTCAACTTAGTTGCTTTATTGTCTTTTGCCTGCCTTGCTTCGTAACTATCTTGCTTCGCAGTTATCTTGTTTGTAGTTATCTAGGATTAGTTATTAGTTAGTAGTTAGTTATCATAGTTATCCTTAGTTATCCTATTCCATTTTACCTACCTATCCATCCACCTTACCTTAGCCATCCATTTCATCCTTACCTATCCACCCATATATTCTTTCTAGCCTTTCATCTTCCCTTCTCCCCTTTTCCCTTTTCTCTTTTCTTCGACTCTCATCCCCTCCTTGACTCAACTCATACACCACCTTAGCCTTCCCTTGGGATCAAATAAATCGACACCTGGTACTCCCAGGCGAAGTGCTACTGCGATAGTTCTATGTGCTTGCAGAATCTCCTCCTGGTAGATTGCATTCTCGCTAGCTAGCTCCTACTAGTGTCGGGATTGACAACCCCACTTGGCATTAGTAGATAGCTACTTTAGTTACCCTATCCTAGGTGTAGCTAAGAACTACCAACAGTGAGCCAATCACCAACAATGTAAGCTTTGCCACCTTTCTTGTGGTATTGCTTCTTCTTCTTGCTATCCTTCTTGTAGGACTTCTCACTTCTCTTCTCATCTTCGCTTGATGAGTCATATTTCTTGCCCTTGTTCTTGTTCTTGTAGTTGTCTTTCTTGGGCTTGGTGCATTGGTGAGCAAGATGGCCAAGTTCACCGCAATTGTAGCAATCCATTTTGGAGATTGGCCTTCTCTTGCTACTTGTGAAGAACTTCTTCTTTCTTGAGTCAAAGTTGACTCCATTCTTGTGAAGCTTCTTCAACATCTTGGTGGTTCTTCTCACCATGAGAGCGATGATGGAATCATCCTCTTCATCACTTGAGCTTTCATGATGCACCTCAATAGCCTTGGACTTGCCCTTCTTGTCAGGCTTGCTTTGAAGGCCGAGTCCTTCTTATTGTCGGTGGAAGAGCCACCACTTGGTGTGATGTGCATGTACATCTCATGTGCATTGATCTTTCCCAAGATTTGAGTTGGTGTAGCAGTGGAAAGATCGCCTTGATGTAGCACCGTCACAATGTGTCCATATTTGTCAATTGGGAGGACACAAAGAATCTTCCTCACAACATCGGATGGTTGCATTTGTGTGAGGCCAAGTCCATTGAGTTCTTCTACAAGAACATTCAAGTGTGAGTACATTTCATTTGCATTTTCATTAGCATGCATATCAAAGGAATGAAGCTTTTGCATAACTAAGTGATAGCGCTCCTCACGCTCACTCTTGGTTCCCTCATGGAGAGCACAAATGTTATCCCATAGATCATGGGCATTCTTGTGGTTTCGGACGCGGTTAAACACATCCTTGCAAATGCCTCTAAATAGAATGTTTTTTGCTTTTGCATTCCATTTTTCATTTTCTTCCTCATGTGGCGTGAGGCTAGTGCCCTCCTTGGGTTTGGGGAACCCGGTTATGGCAGCTTCGTGGCATCTCACATCAACCGCTTCTAGGTACAACTCCATACGGATTTTCCAATATGGAAAGTCATCTCCCTCGAACATGGGAGGTGGTCCGTCACCTCCGGACATCTTAACTCTAGGTGGTTAAGCCTAAATCGAGAGCACGAGGCTCCGATACCAATTGAAAGGATCAAGATGCCCAAGAGGGGGGTGAATTGGGCTTTTGTAAAACTTTAGCAAGAATTAAAACCTATTAAGCCCAATTAACCCCCTTATGCCTAGAAGTGTGTTTCTCTCTATTCTACCGCACAAAAGACCAAGTCTATGCCACTCCTACTCTAGCAAAGCAATTCAATAGTAAATGAACAACAAGTATAATGCGAAATTGAATTTCTTGAAAGTAAATGCGTAAGTAAAGGAGTAGAGATGACAAGACGATCTTTTTGCCGAGGTATCGAGGTGTCGGCACACCCCCCTAGTCCTAGTTGGAGCACCCGCGCAAGGGTATTGCTCCCCCTTGATCCGCGCAAGGATCAAGTGCTCACTATGAGCTGATTCTTCGCCGCTCCGGCCCGGTGAATCGCTCACTACCGGTCACAAGCTTGTTTCGGTCATCCACAATGCCACCGGATGCTCTCCAAGCTTCACGATCACCACCAAGCCGTCTAGGTGATGCCGATCACCAAGAGTAACAAGCTAGAACTCTCACTTGACCAAGACAAGGCCAAAGAGATGGATGGATGCACACTTGCTACTCAATTCTCACTAGGAGGTCACTAATTCTCTCAATTAGCAATTCACTTAACCTCACTAGGGCTCTTGCACTTTCTCACACTCACAATGTGTCTCTCAGCAGATGGAAGTGGCAAGAACTCTCTAATGGATGAGGGGAAGGAGTATAAATATTGCCCCCAACCGGTCATCCAAAACAGCACCAAACAGGTGCCTCTGCGGGGGCATCGGACGCTCCGATGCTAGGCATCGGACGCTCCGATGACCTCGACCAACGGTCGACTGTACCATCTTGTCAGACCTGTTAAAGGAGCATCGGACGCTGGGCAGCGTCCAATGCCACCACAACGGACGCGTCCGATGTGGATTTACCCTCTTTGGAACCTCTCTGCATGGATATCGGACGCTGGCCCTCAGCGTCCGATGCCAGCGTCCGGTGCTCACTTAGTTTCACGCGCAGGTGAACAGTGGCACAGGTGCGTCCGATGTGAACACATCGGCGCGTCCGATGCCACGCACCAGACTAAACCCTAGTCTGAGTGAGCATAGGCCAGCGTCTGATGCCCATAACAAGGGAAAAACCCTCGGATCGCGACGCGGCCTTAACGACTTTCGATCCTCTCGACATAAGGCATCTCTCTGAGCTACCTAGGGCTATGAAATAACAAGTGTGCACCACACGTACCTCAATAGACTCATCTAGGTCAAGCTACTGATTCACGCTCCCCTTTATAGTACGGCCAAACAAAAAACAAAGACCTAAGACTACCTAAGTGTCCTCCAACACCATATGATACTTAGCCTAGTCTACCACCGTCTTCGTCGTCCATCCTTTGAAAACCAAAACGATATCCATCGCCAGGGGACATGAACTCCATATGCCCGTATCGTCGCCATTACCGTGACCTAACTCAATCCTATTTCTGCAAAACACACGTTAGTCACAGTAATCATGTGTTTTATCCAATCACCGAAACCCACTAGGGGCCAAGATGCGTTCAATCATACTATCAAGAGGGGATAAACCATGACTTAATGGTGAGAGATGATACTAGTTTCATGGGGATGAAACTATTCTGCACTGTTTCCAAAATATAGAGGTGTTCGAAACTGTCACATGAAACTAGCATCGTGTAACACCCTAAAATTTATAGTCTTGGAAATAGAAGAGAAAATGTTTTTTTATGTATTTTTGGTGCTCATGAAAATATAGAAGAAATAAAACTTTTCTTTGAATTAAAATATATCTTAGGGTAACAACATGTTTGAGCATATTTTGTGATGAGTGGTTTGCTCCAAAGTTTGGCAAGATTTCAAATTCATTTTGAAAATGCTTTTGAAGTGGCTTAAAACAAAAAGAAAAGGCTTTCTCTCTCTCCCTCACCCCTCTCCCCAATCTGGCCCGAAGGCCCAGTCGGCCTTGGCCCGCTCGCGCCCCTTCCCCCTTCTTCCACCGGCCGGCGGCCCAACTCCCCTGCTCCTGCAGTCGGCCCGCTCGGCAACTCCCCCTCCTTCCCCTTTTCTTTTTTTTGCGCGGCCCACGACCGAACCGAGCTGGCCCAGCCAGCGAATGCGGAAGCCGCGCGGACTCCTCCCTTCCCTTCTCTCTCTATCCGACGAACCGGTCCCAGCTGTCAGTCGGTTCTTCCTCCTCTCGTCAATGGCAAGGACTCCTACCGAGTCCAAGTCGGCTACGCCGAGCGCGCCTCGTCCTTGCCCTATCCGCACATGGAGCCCCCTATAAAGCTCCCTGCAATCGCCGCTTTCCTCCTTGTTGAAAATCGGTTGATCTCGTGCTCTAGTTTCCTCACGCCGCTCAGTTTGGATCTTGCCGGAGCCGCCGTCCGCCCCGACCAGTAACCAGCTCCCTCCGTCCCCTAATCGTCGATCACGTCGCCTCAGGTGAGTTCGCAAGATCGAGGGCTTCACCCTGGTACCCTCTCCGTGTTTCCCCGTGGCCTGAATCATCAAGACGCCATCTCCGGCGAGCTCGGGCTCGGCAGGCCATGGCGGCCACCGCCTCCTCCTTCCCCTCCGGCCGGAAGCGCCGCCCCGCTCTCTCTGGAATCTAATCTCGCCCGTTGATTGCAGATCCAACGGCCGAGGAGGCTCCATACCCCTTCGCCCCTGCCTTTTTTCTAAAGAGACCCTCGGTTTCTTTAGATTAGAACCCGTCGTCCAAAGCGCAAACGCAGAATACGCCTTCTCCTCGGGAAAACGTAAAGCCAGGTCTGTTCTATCCAAAATACGTTTTCTAATAATCACAAGTTTGCCACTGAAACTGTTTTCGCTATAAAATCTCCGTTTTAACTCCGTTTTGACCCGTTCAAATTGCGTTAGGTTCGTAATTACATAACCTACAGGTTTTTGCAACTGTTAATCATGTTTACAACTTTTAAATTTCTAGTTTAGTTTTAATCTAATATTTTATTAAAGAAAACCTTGTTTAATTCATAACTTTTCCGTTATAGCTCCGTTTTTAGTGGTTTTCGTGTTCACGCGTTCGTCTCGACGAGTATAACTATTTTATAAACTTGCCTTACCTGTTTTATGTATTGGTGTACTGTTTTCTAATTTAATGCATGTTTTGCTTGTATGTTTGCTCCTGTGTGCCGATGTTTGTTGCGTATAGACGAAGAGTTGCAAGTGAACCTGCAAGAGCTTGACTTTGAAGACTGTGATCAACATCAACTTAAAGAAGGCAAGTGCAGGCACCCTTTGATCATGTTCTTTACCTATTCACCATTAATCACTATATGCATGCATGTGTCTAATTATGTGAACCCTAAGGATTATCCTAGTTTTCCATATCTTCCTTGTTACCTGGGTTTTATGATGGGTAGTAATGCTATGCTAAGCAACTTTTCTTGTTCTATAAATACCACATGATGATGATATATTAATGATGACTTAATGAATATGGAAGTATGCTTTAATGTGGAACTCAGTGACTCGGGCACATGGTATGGTATGGTGGTTATGGTAAGTTTGGCTTGTGGTTTGTGATTTGTGCTCGGGTCCGCCTTTTAGGACTGGCTCATGGAGCAACCACCCAGGATAACAGTGCAACCACGAGATGTTATATGGCTCTAACCGGGCTAATTAATTAGAGGATTCTAGTGTTGCGTTAACCGGGCGGCGCTACTGCGGGATGGCCCAAGAATGTGGTATGGACTTAGGGGTCCTCTGGTTGCTGCGGCTTCCAGTAGGAACTTTAGGTGGTTATCGCTCGCTAGATGAATCTTTGTAAAGGCCCGTGGTGAAACCTTGCCATGCACCTTGGAAGTGTAGTATGGGAGTCATGACCCTGGCATATGGGAATCACTGCTCGTTGGGAAAAGTGTGCAACCTCTGCAGAGTGTAAAACTGGTATATCAGCCGTGCTCACGGTTACGAGCGACCTGGACCCTCACATGATTAGTTTCGGACAGTTGGACTTATAGACATAAGATGATGGTTTCTCAGATGGAGGTGTTTACCTCGGTTGATGGTTATTTTAATGGTGGTATTCTTCTTAACTAATGGGATGGGTTATCCTATACTCACTTATAGTAATCAGGTGCTAATAAAACTTGACCAACTAAAATGCTTATCGCAGTTAAACAGTGTCAGCCTACCTTTGTTCAAGCCCTGCATGTCATTTTTATTTTCCACCTGTACTTGTTGAGTACGATATGTGCTCACCCTTGCTATTCCCCACAACCCCAGACGGTAGCCAAAGTTACCCAGAAGATTAGTGGCGATGTCATGGAGTTTACCAGAAGACTATCAGTTGTGCTCGGCGTACGGTGCCCCCAGTCAGCCGTCCCTGTGAAGACTGGAGCCTCAAGTGAAGATTAGTTTATGTTCCGCTTTACTCTGATATATGTAAGTGTTAATATAGCTATGTTATGTTATGTAATAACATTGTTTCTGATATTCTATACTCTGTTGTTGTATGTGTGGACTTCCTGGGCACACATATGGCTATCCTGGTTTTGTTCTTAAAACTAGGTGTTACAGAATGGTATCGGAGCTGTGTTGACTGTAGGACGTATGCCAACTAGAAAATGGCGTTTATAGGATTCCAATTTGTTATACAACCCTTGTTCTTGATATCCTTTGTTTCTACTCTTGTTAATATTCCTTTCCTTGAACATTTGACCTTCTCCTTGTCTATTTACCTTCAAGTCCTTGATTCTTGCTCCTACTCTATCTATCTTATGCTTCTTGCTATTAGATCTGGTTCTCACCTTTGCTGCTACGTGACCTTAGGATGTCTAGAGCAACTGACCCCTTTAGACTGTCCACCATAACATCAAGAGCGTTAGTTGCATTGAAGCATGTTTGGGTGTGCAAGTTTGTTTGTTTTTATGCCATTGGATGATTTGCTTCTTTGTAATGAGTGTGATGTGTTGTGGGCAATGTTCACAACTACATCAAGTTGTTAGTTTAGAGAGTTGTTAGTTAGTTTGGGGGATCTTATCTTGTTCCTTGTTCCAAAATCTTTCTTCTAGCCTCTTATGTTGTCCCCCTCATCTTCTCAATCTTTCCTACTCATGTTTATCTCTCCACCTATGCTTACAAGTTCTTGGTTAAATCAGATGGTGAACACAAGAAGGCAGGCAAGCATGCAAAATGCTACCAACCAGAGCTCACAACCACCTCCTCCTCAAGGCAACATGGAACAGTGGATGACGATGCAGACTCAACTCATGCAGTCAATGGTTCAAGTGGTGACCAACCTCCAGCAAAGTAGTGTGCCACCAAGGGATAGTCGTGTTGAGTTTATGAAAGGACATCCTCCAGTGTTTGCTCATGCTGTTGATCCATTAGAGGCAGATGATTGGCTACGTGCAGTAGAAAGACAACTCAACCTAGCACAGTGCAATGATCTTGAGAAGGTGTTGTATGCATCAGGACAACTTCAGGGAGCAGCTCAAGATTGGTGGGAGTCATTCCAGTATGGACGTCCCAACAATGCTCCTGCTATCACTTGGGAGGAATTCACTGAGAATTTCAGGTCTTATCATATTCCCGCAGGATTAGTAGAGCTTAAACAGGAAGAATTCAGAGCCTTGAAGCAAGGATCAATGTCTGTGGTTGAGTATCGTGATAAGTTTGCTCAGCTATCGCGCTATGCTCCAACAGATGTAGATGATGATGATAAGAAACAGTATCGCTTTGTTAGAGGATTGTATGATGGTCTTCAACTCCAGCTCATGTCCAACAGCTATCCCAACTTCCAAGCACTTGTGAATCGTGCCATCATAGTTGATAATAAGCGCAAGGAAATGGATGCAAAGAAGAGAAAGCTTCAGGAGCAACCTCATAGACATACTCGTCCTCGCAGTGCCTCTCCGCAAGCGAATAAGCTTCAGCCGGTACCTCAGATCAACGATAATGAGTATCGTCAGCAGTCACAAGAGCAACACGCAAACTTGCAAGAACTCCATCCTGTTACAGGAGTTGTTACTCCTGAAGCGGTTATGATCTCTGATACTCCCGTGTCGGCTACAACGACTAAGACTCCTAAGAAGACTAGAACCTCCAGCAGTCTATCAAAAATGGGTTGCTACCATTGCAAGCAAGAGGGACATCTCATGCGACAATGCCCAAAGAAGTATCCATATGTGTATGGTAACAAGAATCAGAATCAGAACCGTGTTCAAGCTCAGAATCAGAGGAATGAAATGCAACAAACTTATATGCGAGGCACAGTGAACAATATGACCATGGATGATGTCAGAAGTGATCCTGATGTGATACTCGGTATGTTCCTTGTCAACTCTATTCCAACATCAGTTCTTTTTGATTCAGAAGCTACACATTCCTTCATCAGTAAGCAATATGCCACAAGACATCATTTTTGTGTTGTTACTATGAAGCACCCTCTGCTAGTTAGTTCACCTAGTGGAGAGATGAAAGCCGCCCTTATTTGTCCGAAAGTTAGTCTCAACATAAGGGGGGTAGAATTCCTAGCTAATCTGGTAATCTTGGAGACTGAAGGTGTTGATGTGATCCTTGGAATGGATTGGTTACCTATACATGATGGTACCATAGATTATGCTAGAAGAGCTGTGTCTTTGGTTAATTCCTCAGGTGAGGAAGTGGAATATGTGGCCTTTTTTTTGTCAGTTGAAGAAGGTTTGCTCAATCAGATAAAAGGCACTCCCATTGAAGAAATCAAAGTGGTATGTGAATTCCCTGATGTGTTCCCTATCAATCTACCCGGTATGCCACCAGATCGAGAAGTTGAGTTTCTTATTGATCTTCTACCTGGAACTTCCCTTATATCTAAGAGACCTTGTAGGATGGCAGTTAATGAGTTAGAAGAACTCAAGAAGCAATTAAGAGAACTACAAGATAAAGGTTTTATTCGTCCGAGTTCATCACCATGGGGAGCTCCAGTTATACTTGTGAATAAGAAGGATGGAACTCAGAGAATGTGTGTGGACTATAGATCACTCAACGAAGTTACGATCAAGAACAAATGTCCTTTGCCTAAGATTGAGGATCTTTTTGGCCAGTTGAAAGGAGCTTGTGTTTTCTCTAAGATCAATTTGAGATCCGGCTATCACCAATTGAAGATTAGATCAGCTGATATTCCTAAGACTGCATTCACTACAAGATATGGGCTTTATGAATACACAGTGGTGTCCTATGGGTTGACTAATGTGCCAACATATTTCATGCATCTCATGAATAAGGTTTTCATGGAATATCTGGATAAGTTTGTTGTGGTTCTCGTTGATGACATTCTCATATGCTCTAAGAGTGAAGAAGAGCATGAAGAACACTTAAGGCTTGTTCTGCAGAGACTCAGAGAAAACCAGTTGTATGCTAAGCTGAGTAAGTGTGAATTCTGGTTGAATGAAGTTTCTCTCCTTGGCCATGTTGTTTCTAATGGAGGTATTGTAGTAGATCCAAGCAAAGTAAGAGATGTGCTGAATTGGCAACCACCTCAGATTGTGAGTGAGATCCGAAATTTCCTTGGTTTGGCAGGCTATTACAGAAGATTTATTGAAGGATTTTCCAAGATAGCAAGGCCTTTAATAGCTTTATTGGAAAAAGGAAAGAAGTTTGAATGGACGACAGCCTGTGAGGAAAGTTTTAGAATGCTGAAGAATAAACTAACCGCCGCGCCTGTGCTAGCAATGCCTAATGTTAGTAAGAATTTTGATGTGTATTGTGATGCTTCTCGCCATGGTTTGGGATGTGTGCTTATGCAAGAAGGTCGAGTTATGGCCTATGCTTCGAGGCAGTTAAAGAGACACGAGAAGAATTATCCTACTCATGATCTAGAATTGGCAGCTGTGGTTCATGCTTTGAAAATCTGGAGACATTATATGTTGGGTAATAGATGTGAGATTTACACCGATCATAAGAGTCTGAAGTACATATTCACTCAGTCAGATCTTAACTCCAGACAACGCAGATGGTTGGAAGTTATTAAAGATTATGATCTTGGTATTCACTATCATCCTGGAAAAGCTAATGTTGTAGCAGATGCTTTGAGTCGAAAAAGTTATGCTCATATGATCATAGAACATCAACTCCCAGCTGGGTTATGCAAGGAATTTGAAAAGTTCAACCTTGGTTTGGTCGCTAGTACTCAAGCAGTGGCGATGGAAGTCGATTCGACCTTAGAACAGGATATTCGCAAAGGTCAACTGGATGATGAGAAGATAAAGGATATTGTTGATCTCGTTAAGAAAGACAAAGCACCTGGATTCTATATAGATGAATATGGAACTGTTTGGTTCAAGAAGAGAATTTGTGTGCCAGACTTGAAACATGTCCGTGATTTGATATTGAGAGAAGCTCATGAGTCAGCTTATTCTATTCATCCTGGTAGCACTAAGATGTACCAAGATCTAAAGAACCGATATTGGTGGTATGGTATGAAGAGAGACATAGCAGAATACGTGGCTTTGTGTGATACGTGTCAAAGAGTGAAGGCAGAGCATCAAAGACCAGCAGGACTGTTGCAACCACTAAAGATACCTGAATGGAAATGGGATGAGATTAGTATGGATTTCATAGTGGGTTTACCTCATACTCAAAGTGGTTATGATTCGATTTGGGTAATTGTGGATCGCTTAACTAAAGTATCTCACTTCATTCCTGTCAAGACTACGTACTCTAGTGCAAAACTTGCAGAACTATACATGTCGAGAATTGTGTGTTTGCATGGAGTGCCGAGGAAGATTGTGTCAGATAGAGGTACTCAGTTTACATCTCGTTTTTGGGAAAAGGTTCATGAGTCTATGGGTACGAAATTGAATTTCAGTTCAGCCTATCATCCTCAAACAGATGGTCAGACAGAAAGGACGAATCAGGTTCTAGAAGACATGTTGAGAGCTTGTGCTGTACAGTATGGTACTAGTTGGGATAAGAGTTTACCATATGCAGAATTCTCTTATAACAATAGCTACCAAGCTAGTCTCAAAATGGCCCCATTTGAAGCTTTGTATGGCAGAAAATGTAGAACTCCTTTGTTTTGGAATCAAACAGGAGAAAGTCAGGTGTTTGGACCAGAAGTTTTGAAGGAAGCAGAGAGACAAGTTCGAATCATTCGTGAGAACTTAAGAGCAGCTCAGTCCAGACAGAAAAGCTATGCCGACACACGTCGTAGACGATTAGTTTTTGAAGTGGGTGATTATGTCTATCTCAAAGTGTCACCTGTCAGAGGATTCAAAAGATTTAAGGTAAAAGGAAAGTTGGCACCTAGATATATTGGCCCGTTCAAGATTTTGGAAAGAAGAGGTGAAGTAGCATATCAGCTTGAGTTACCTACTCAGTTGTCAGATGTACACAATGTGTTTCATGTATCACAGTTGAAGAAGTGTTTGAGAGTGCCAGAGGAACAGTTACCATTAGAGGAAGTTAACTTGAAAGATGATCTTACTTATACAGAGCATCCCGTGAAGATTTTGGAAGTCGCTAAAAGAGTTACCAGAAGTAAGGTTGTCAGAATGTGCAAAGTCCAGTGGAGTCATCACTCAGTGGATGATGCAACATGGGAACGTGAAGATGAGCTACGTGCAGAGTTTCCCTATCTCTTCAAAGATCCTTCCGAATCTCAAGGACGAGATTCATCTTAAGGGGGGTAGATTTGTAACACCCTAAAATTTATAGTCTTGGAAATAGAAGAGAAAATGTTTTTTATGTATTTTTGGTGCTCATGAAAATATAGAAGAAATAAAACTTTTCTTTGAATTAAAATATATCTTAGGGTAACAACATGTTTGAGCATACATGCTGGTGCATAATTTATTTTGTGATGAGTGGTTTGCTCCAAAGTTTGGCAAGATTTCAAATTCATTTTGAAAATGCTTTTGAAGTGGCTTAAAACAAAAAGAAAAGGCTTTCTCTCTCTCCCTCACCCCTCTCCCCAATCTGGCCCGAAGGCCCAGTCGGCCTTGGCCCGCTCGCGCCCCTTCCCCCTTCTTCCACCGGCTGGCGGCCCAACTCCCTTGCTCCTGCAGTCGGCCCGCTCGGCAACTCCCCCTCCTTCCCCTTTTCTTTTTTTTGCGTGGCCCACGACCGAACCGAGCTGGCCCAGCCAGCGAATGCGGAAGCCGCGCGGACTCCTCCCTTCCCTTCTCTCTCTATCCGACGAACAGGTCCCAGCTGTCAGTCGGTTCTTCCTCCTCTCGTCAATGGCAAGGACTCCTACCGAGTCCAAGTCGGCTACGCCGAGCGCGCCTCGTCCTTGCCCTATCCGCACACGGAGCCCCCTATAAATCTCCCTGCAATCGCCGCTTTCCTCCTTGTTGAAAATCGGTTGATCTCGTGCTCTAGTTTCCTCGCGCCGCTCAGTTTGGATCTTGCCGGAGCCGCCGTCCGCCCCGACCAGTAACCAGCTCCCTCCGTCCCCTAATCGTCGATCACGTCGCCTCAGGTGAGTTCGCAAGATCGAGGGCTTCACCCTGGTACCCTCTCCGTGTTTCCCCGTGGCCTGAATCATCAAGACGCCATCTCCGGCGAGCTCGGGCTCGGCAGGCCATGGCGGCCACCGCCTCCTCCTTCCCCTCCGGCCGGAAGCGCCGCCCCGCTCTCTCTGGAATCTAATCTCGCCCGTTGATTGCAGATCCAACGGCCGAGGAGGCTCCATACCCCTTCGCCCCTGCCTTTTTTCTAAAGAGACCCTCGGTTTCTTTAGATTAGAACCCGTCGTCCAAAGCGCAAACGCAGAATACGCCTTCTCCTCGGGAAAACGTAAAGCCAGGTCTGTTCTATCCAAAATACGTTTTCTAATAATCACAAGTTTGCCACTGAAACTGTTTTCGCTATAAAATCTCCGTTTTAACTCCGTTTTGACCCGTTCAAATTGCGTTAGGTTCGTAATTACATAACCTACAGGTTTTTGCAACTGTTAATCATGTTTACAACTTTTAAATTTCTAGTTTAGTTTTAATCTAATATTTTATTAAAGAAAACCTTGTTTAATTCATAACTTTTCCGTTATAGCTCCGTTTTTAGTGGTTTTCGTGTTCACGCGTTCGTCTCGACGAGTATAACTATTTTATAAACTTGCCTTACCTATTTTATGTATTGGTGTACTGTTTTCTAATTTAATGCATGTTTTGCTTGTATGTTTGCTCCTGTGTGCCGATGTTTGTTGCGTATAGACGAAGAGTTGCAAGTGAACCTGCAAGAGCTTGACTTTGAAGACTGTGATCAACATCAACTTAAAGAAGGCAAGTGCAGGCACCCTTTGATCATGTTCTTTACCTATTCACCATTAATCACTATATGCATGCATGTGTCTAATTATGTGAACCCTAAGGATTATCCTAGTTTTCCATATCTTCCTTGTTACCTGGGTTTTATGATGGGTAGTAATGCTATGCTAAGCAACTTTTCTTGTTCTATAAATACCACATGATGATGATATATTAATGATGACTTAATGAATATGGAAGTATGCTTTAATGTGGAACTCAGTGACTCGGGCACATGGTATGGTATGGTGGTTATGGTAAGTTTGGCTTGTGGTTTGTGATTTGTGCTCGGGTCCGCCTTTTAGGACTGGCTCATGGAGCAACCACCCAGGATAACAGTGCAACCACGAGATGTTATATGGCTCTAACCGGGCTAATTAATTAGAGGATTCTAGTGTTGCGTTAACCGGGCGGCGCTACTGCGGGATGGCCCAAGAATGTGGTATGGACTTAGGGGTCCTCTGGTTGCTGCGGCTTCCAGTAGGAACTTTAGGTGGTTATCGCTCGCTAGATGAATCTTTGTAAAGGCCCGTGGTGAAACCTTGCCATGCACCTTGGAAGTGTAGTATGGGAGTCATGACCCTGGCATATGGGAATCACTGCTCGTTGGGAAAAGTGTGCAACCTCTGCAGAGTGTAAAACTGGTATATCAGCCGTGCTCACGGTTACGAGCGACCTGGACCCTCACATGATTAGTTTCGGACAGTTGGACTTATGGACATAAGATGATGGTTTCTCAGATGGAGGTGTTTACCTCGGTTGATGGTTATTTTAATGGTGGTATTCTTCTTAACTAATGGGATGGGTTATCCTATACTCACTTATAGTAATCAGGTGCTAATAAAACTTGACCAACTAAAATGCTTATCGCAGTTAAACAGTGTCAGCCTACCTTTGTTCAAGCCCTGCATGTCATTTTTATTTTCCACCTGTACTTGTTGAGTACGATATGTGCTCACCCTTGCTATTCCCCACAACCCCAGACGGTAGCCAAAGTTACCCAGAAGATTAGTGGAGACTATCAGTTGTGCTCGGCGTACGGTGCCCCCAGTCAGCCGTCCCTGTGAAGACTGGAGCCTCAAGTGAAGATTAGTTTATGTTCCGCTTTACTCTGATATATGTAAGTGTTAATATAGCTATGTTATGTTATGTAATAACATTGTTTCTGATATTCTATACTCTGTTGTTGTATGTGTGGACTTTCTGGACACACATATGGCTATCCTGGTTTTGTTCTTAAAACTAGGTGTTACACATCGAGGATGATCTTACAGTGCAAACACCATTACCATAAATATATTTTTGACCATTGTTCATCGCAGCCGTGGTGGCAGTGTGCCTAGTTGTGCTACCGTATTGTTGGCACTCAAAAATGACTTAAGATGAATTACATGCACTCAAAAATGTTTTAACTTGAATTATAGGCACTAAAAAATGCCTTAAGTGAATTACAGGCATATGCAGTATGTTATGTACTCCCTCCGTATACACTACTACACAAAATCTTTAACGCGACACTTGGAAAAGTGGCTCCGAGGCGGGCGCCCTGCTGCCCGCCTCCTTTAATGGGTGGCAGGACAGCCCGCCGAGCAACCGCCTCGGTTAATCGTTAACCGAGGCGGGCGCTATAACACAACCGCCTCGGTTAATCCGTATTAACCGAGGCGGTCGGTTTACAACAACCGCCTCGGTTAATCGATTAACCGAGACGGTTGCCTCTGCCACTACAGTGCCCGCCTCGGTTAATCCCGCCTATATAAACAGCAAAATAATATGTCACACATGTATATGTCACACATAAATGTAATGAAATAATATAAGTATGGATCTTATATTTTATATAAGTTTTGCATCTTGTATAATAAGCATGGATCTTATATATAACACATATCAATTTTACATATGTATTAAGTGAATTACATATATTTATGAATTTTACATATTTTGTAAAACACATATATATGATAAGTATGAATTTTGTATAACACATATCAATTTTGTATGAATTTTGGGCAATAATATATTTTTTTTATAAATTTTAGATATTTTAAATATCAATCTTATATATTTTGTATAACACATATCAATTTTAGATATTATAAATTTTGTATAACACATATATCAAATTTTGTAATCAATTTAAAAAAACTAAAAATCTTAATCGTGGCGGGCGACTAACAGTGCCCGCCACGGTTAATCGATTAACCGTGGCGGGCGGTACAAGGGCCCGTCTGGGTAAACATTAACCGTGGCGGACACTGTTATTTGCTCGCCTCGGTTAACATGTGCCTATATAAGGCAACCGTGGGCGCCGAAATTTTCTAAGTCCTTCGGCATTCAGTTCCTACCCCGAAGGGCTGCCCAAATCCATCCCCACCGCCGCCGCCGTCGTCGTCACCATCTCCGACGCCGCTCCGCCTCGAGCGCCTGCTCCGCCTCGACGTCCTCGAGCGCCTACTCCGCCTCGACGTCGTCCCTGTCCTCCTGCTCCCGTCCGTGACGTCGTCCCTGTCCGCCGCTCCATCTGAAACTTCACAAACTAGAAGACGTAGTTAGATAACAACCGTAGAGGCCGGTTTGTTTGGGTAGGTACTACCGGGTGTAAAACACCGGTACTATCGACACAAACAAACGGCACAACCAGGATCCTACAAGGAACTACAAATCCAATGTAAGTGAACTAAGAATGTAATACAAGAATCTACCCCACTTCCCTAAGTGAAGGACCGGGAAGCTAACCGAAAGCGACCAGAGGGGGGGTGAATGGGAGCCTAAAAATTTCCTCTCGGAAACTACGGCCTCTGTCCCAACAAAATCAACCCCGAGAGCAAAGCCGACACCAGTGATGTCCACGACCCAAGAGTATGGGTGGATGTTCCCTAGGAACACAGCGGGACACCACAAAAGCTCCTTCTTCCAAATCCACGCAAGTCAACTAGTGACAGGATGGAGTTTGGGTAACCTCACAAAGCGGGAAGCCCGTTTCTGTAGAGCACAGAGTCGGGAATCCAACGCAAAAAGCGGATCTCAAATCGGAGCTCGAACGCAAAAGATACGGACGAAAACGTGCGCCGTCTGCACTGACCGGACTCACTGGAGCGTCCAGTCAGGATCGATCGGACGCGTCCGGTCAACGGAAACAAAGCGTCCGATTCGCCCGAGGCCAAGGCTGACGAAGAGGCCTTCGGGAAACGTCCGATTCGCCCGAGGCCGAGGCTGACGAAGAGGCCTTCGGGAAACGTCCGATTCGCCCGAGGCCAAGGCTGACGAAGAGGCCTTCGGGAAACGTCCGATTCGCCCGAGGCCGAGGGCTCGGATTCGTCCGAGGCTCGAGGGCTCAGCCGAGGCTCGAGGAAAGGCCTCGGGAAAGCCTCCGGCTCGTCCGAGGCTAGAGGAAAAGCCTCGGGAAAGCCTCGAGCGTTGGTGGCCTCGGCTCGATTCGCCCGAGGGTCGAGGGAAGGCCTCGGGACGCTCGCGAGGGTTGCTGCGCGAGACTGGCTCGACCGGACCCTGGGTGCGTCCGGTCAGTCAACACCGGACGCGTCCGGTCGCCAAAAACCCGATTTGGGAGCTCTCTGTTCACGACTGGACTCACGGGAACAAGCGTCCGGTCGTTACAACTGAGCGTCCGGTCAAGCACCGAGGGGGCAATGAACAGTGCCTTCAGTGCGTCCGATCGCACCCTCAGTCCAGCGTCCGGTCGTGTAACAGAAAACACGTGACAAGATCAACGACCGGACTTCTTGAACTGTGCGTCCGCGTCATCCCCAACGATCCGAGTGTCCGGACAAGGGAAAAAATCCGCGCACAGCAAACCTTCAACCACCGGACGCTTGGCCCTAGCATTCCGGTCACCCCGACAGCACCCCTGTTCGTCCACTGATTCGACTCGAACTCACCCAAAACGAATCCTCTAGGGATCAAACTTGGTGAGTGGAGTCACAAGGATGTTAGTGAGCTACTCCTAAGAGCTCATGGCTCGAACCTAACTCCAAATCGGTGATGAATCAGAGTAAAATCGGGGGAAGGGAGAAAAACTTTCCCCGAAAACTAAATCCGCCCCCGATCTGTGAGTTCATGAGGTATTAGAGAAATTCCTTCGGTAGAAAGAAGACACTCACGAAGCTACACAAGATGGTTCAAACGGATTTGCGAATCTTCCCTCGAAACAAGGAATTCTCGTGTAAGAACAAAAGAAGGGAAAACGTGCAAACGCGAAGAACAAAATCGCAGGACAAATCAAAGCACGAATTTGATCCTTGGACTCAGAGGAATGGATGATTCATTAAGCACTGGTGTACGGGCTACAAGCCACTCCAGCAGATCAAAGCTTGGATGGCGAAAAGCTCAAGAACAAGAGCCCACTCTCCTGACCCTAGCCTACTCTCACAGGAACAAAATGAGAGAGGACACCACCACTGGTCTGCCAAGGATGCGGCTGCCCTAGCAGCCCGCCTCATATATATAGGCGCACGTCCAATGACACAAACGCCCTTACATTAAGTACTCGACCAAATACCCCCCCAGGGGTACAACCGTCCAAACCGGTCAATCTTCATCCGACGGCCACGCCCGCACATCCGGTAGCTTCGCCTCGACGCGACCTCCCTGATGCCGCCACGTGCCGCCACCGTCGACCGCCGCGCCTTCTCACCGATAGCTTCGCCGCAACGCAAACCTCTCGGTGCCGCCACGCGTCGACCGTCCTTTCGGACCAACCCCCTGGTTTTGAGGCCCAAACCAGGCAAACCGGCCACCCCGAGTTTTGAGGCCCAAACTCGGAAACCCGCCACCCCAGGTTTTGAGGCCCAAACCTGGAAACCGTCGATGGTAGCTTTTTGAGGCTCAGCTACCTGAACCCGTGCCGCAGACGGGATGTGGTTCTCACACCCCGACCACCGGCACCGATGCCGATGCATGTCCAGCCTCCACGCCGGGCACAACGCCTTCGCCTTCCTTCTTGACTTGGCCGACGGCACTTGCGCCGCACGCAAGCCCATGTCCGACCTCCCGCCAAGCGACCCGACTCCAGCGCCTTCCTCCCGACTCGGCCGATGCACCGCACATCCCCATGTGCTCTTGCTCGCCGATGCCACGTGCCAGCTACCACAGCTGGTCCTCTGGCCCTCTGGTCCCTCAGTCCAAGCCTCCCGTCCGCCTTTCACCGCTCGGTTCGTCGGCATGGCACGTCCGCCGCACGGCACGCCCATCCTTCACCGCACCCGGTCCGTCAGCACGGCACGGCTCAACTTGACCTTCACCTTGCCATAGACCACTGTCTCCGAGCTCCACACCTGCACATCAACACAGCCAAGAGACACATGTCGCACACACACACCAACCCAGAAACACCACACAACTCACGCCACCGGTTAGTCATAAGCATTAAGCGCATAGCAAATAATGACTCAACCGGGTAAAAGCCTCAAACCTTCCTCAACACAGTCAATCATTCATCATATGTATTCTCAATCTCCCCCTTGATGAATGCATTGACTGACAATAAAATCAAAAAGGAAGGGTTTGAAGGCCAGTCTCACTCAAGTGCCCAAAAGCCAGGTAAAAGCAAACACAAGGCCACTTGAGAGAGGGAGGATCATGAATACTCCAAATAAAAACTCTCGGTCCCAAAAGAAATGGGAAAAGCGGGCAAAACCTCCACATCACCGAAGAGTCAAGAGAAGACAAGAGTTTCATGAATCCCAAAAGGCACTCGAAAACCAATCTCGAAAATTGTCAAACAATCATCACAAAAAGAAACCAAGGTACTTATCCACTTGGATTCACTTGGGTTACTCCCCCTTACTTGGGTTTCTAAATTTCCCCCCTTACTTGGGTTTCTAAATTTCTCCCCCTTGATGAATGAATTGACAAAAACTAAGCACAAGAGATGGTTTGAGATACCAACACCGAAAGCTTGGTCCCCAAAGACATGGGCAACGGCTCGACGCAACCAAGTCAAAAATGAGCTAGTCCTCAAGAAGAGGCAGAAAAGGGCTCAACACCGCTAGCTCAAGGCTCGACACCAAATGAGGCTGAAACAGCGCATAAGAAGCAAAACTGCTAGTCCCTCAAGATAGAGGCACAGAGGCTCAACACAACTAGCAGAATATTTGATACCATTCAAAATCAGCCACAAATTGGTGAAAACAGCTAGTTCCTCAAGACAGAGGCAAAACGGCTCAACACAACTAGCTGAAGGCTCCAAACCAATCAAAAATACCAAGCAAAAACTGCTAGTCCCTCAAGAGAGAGGCAAAACGGCTCAACACGACTAGCACGCTCGATACCAATGCCTTACGGCCAAACATGCTCCGCACCAATGGAAAACCAATCGAAGCGTACCAATGAAGGAACACAAGGAAGGTTCAATTCCAATTGAAAAAGCCCAAAGAAAAGGCTCAAGTCGAAATGGAGCACAAACACTCGGAGCATGCGGAGAAGCAGCAAGACAAAAACGACTCCCCCTGAAAGCAAGCCTATATACAAAAGCTAGGCAATACAGCTCAAGACATCAATTGCATTCCATACCGGAAGATGGATACCAATTGGAACACATAAAAGAGCTATACCGAGTGAAGATACCAATTGAAGAAGAAACCAAAAGAGCTAAAACTCCCCCTCGCTCAAAGCTCTCCCAAAATGCATGACTCTCCCCTTTGTGCCAACACTCAAGCTCCCCCTTGAAAACAGCTTCTCCCCCTTGACAAAAGGGAACATGCTGAGGGGTTTTGACATTTCCACAAAATTGACACAAACACAAGACAAGTCATCCAAAAGCATATGGGGGCAGTGATACCAACTGAAGGTAATCATAAAGTGTATCGGAGCTGGGGGTATGTACACTAAGCTAAAAATGCATGATATGCACAATGCAACAGCTTCAAGTGTATAGCAATCAAAAAGAAAAGATGCTCAAAAGGGTGCTGCCCTGAAAGTATAATAATCAATACAAATGCTAGCAAAGGCTCAAACTGATCAAATGAATACGAAATATGAACAATTAAGCATATGAGCAGTTTTAAGCCATTTGAAAAGGAGTTCACCACTAAAAATAGCACTTAGCATGAATAGACAGGAAATCAACCAAGTGCTAACTCAGGTATAAAAGGTGAACTACCCCTAGCAAAGTTCAATCATCATGCAATAGAATGAAGCATAGACTTGTGTTAATATTTTTAAAAATTTATTGGTGTTTGCAGCGGTATTAACACAAGTTCATATTAAAGCATGTGATTGCGAGAGGTTGAAAGCATGGTCATTGCCTAACTTTTCAACCGGGCTAAGCCTATGCAAAAAAAGCAATCAGAAGCTTAAAGCACCGGTTTCGGTCTTACACTACACGGCTCAAGTTTAACTCAAATGTGCAATGAGAAACAGTCTCGATACCGTGATGTGCTGACACATGCAATCCCATCTCGATATTTTCATTTCACTAATACTTGGATCAAAATTTTAAGCACAATGTACATATGAACAATCCAAGCAAGTGAATGACTCAGTGCAAGAGACATAGCAACCTAGCATACAAAAGATAGCATAAGTGATCTCAACACATCCTACCCATGCTAGTTGCCAATCTCAATGGTGAACAAATTAAAGGTTTCATAGTTGATTAGTCAAGTTCACCATTTGCAAAAATAGCTTAGCTCATAGCATGTATCAAGTGATCAAAAAGAGCCTAAGCTACAAGCATCATCATGAATAAACAGGGCATACCAAAAAGAGCATAGTCTTATTTTCATTACTATATACATGAAGCTCTAAAATGCAAGATGTACATGATGAAATGCATGCAAAAGCTAATCTATCAAAGACAAAGCAAAAACTAGCCTAAAAGGAACACCCAAAACAAAAGGGTATCGGAGATGACCAACTATGATACAATAAGCAAAATGCTTCCCCAACTAAAAGGGAAACACACATCCAGCTCACAAGCGAAGAGCCAGGAAATGCTCAAGCGACAGGCAGCAAAATCCACATCGGAAAGACCACACAGCAGAAAAGGGGTCGAAGAAGGAGTGTACCAAAAACCGAACTCAGAAGTGTGTCGGAGGTACCTCATGAAGCACATGACCGCCTGCTAGTGTGATGCCCGAGGGGACGCCTGATGCTGCTGAACTCCGGGGCGCCTGCCTCGCCGAAGTCGCCTCCCCTTCGCCTGATGCTGTCGCTCGCCCAGGTGCTGCTGGTGCTCACTGGAGAACTGCTCGAACGGAACCCCAAGTCGTGGAAGAAGTGGGATCGGGTCCGTGAGCCGAAATGCTCTCTCCAGGCTCCTGTTCTCCTGCACACTCAAAAGCAGAAGAAAACACAAGGCATTGTCTCGTCCAGTGTGACCTCAAGGTCTCCACGAAAACGGTTAGTCACATAAAAGCATAAGGTAAGCTCTCAACAAAAAGAGGTCTACCCATGAATGATACCGCAAGGAGATATGAATCCAAACTAGACAAGACTACCATGCAACAGGATAAAGCACTATGGAGCAAAATGCATCCTAAGGACATGATCAACTCAAACGCAGCCTAAACCTCAACACATGCTACAATGCAAGATAATGATAGCAATAGATCCAAAAGCATGTAACATGATAAAATCGAGGAAAGACTAGTGCTCAAACTAATCATATCAACAGGATACATGTAGCTAACCAAAACTAGCACCTGAAAGGTGACACCTAATGAACATCACACCTCTACAAGTAAAGCTCATGGAGAGGTATGGTAAAACATGGCATAAAGTTCATAAGGATCACAGACTAGCATGAAAAGTGGATAATCCACAAAAGCTATACACAAAGCTAGCATGACATGATATACAAGATAGCACATGCTAGACTAAAGCAAAACATGATACAAAATAAAATGTACATGTAAAAGCTATACAAGTAAGCACCTGAAGAACCATCTCATACCACAAGACATAAATCATGGATGAACAAGGTATGAGTGTATAAGAAAGCTCACCAAGCTATACAAACCTCTTTGGAGGCAAATCTAAGCGGGATGCAGAGAACCATCAAAACTTGATCACATCTAAAAGATCAAGCTCCATTCGGCGCATGTCCTCCACCCCGCGTCCTCATATCTACACACAAGAGGACAAAGTAACCCGAGCCTTGGATCCCGAAGGGTTAGCAAGCATGTACTTGGGAATCCAGGACTTGGTCACAAATCTCAACTTCTCATGTGGGTTAGCATGATGCAAATGCTGGTTCAAAAGCGATTTTGAAACACCCTTGGAAGCATTCCTCAAAAGGACAACTCGAGGAGAAGAACGAGTCGTACCACGGGAAAAGAGGCAAACATCTTCCAAGGTCTTTGTGGAAGAACCAATAGAAGCATCATGAACAGCATGACGTGGACGAAGAGAAGAAGCACTAGAAGCATGTCCACGACCATGACCTATCCCACTAGAAAAGGAGTCATAAATCCCATCAACAAAAATGGGCTTCTTACTAGGAGCACAAGCGTTCATGCCATGAGACGGGCTATGAATCACCATCTTCCTAGAAGAGCAAGCTTGGCGCAAACGTTTGGCACGCCGATAGCAAAAGCTTTCTTGATGCCCATCTTTCTCACAAAAAGAGCAATGGTACAAAGGCCTACTGGCAGGCACACCATTCTCCGACAAGTGAGAAGTCCCTTGGGACTTAGAACAAGAAGCATCAACCACCAACTTGGTGCCAATGCTAGGAGCACACGTGCCATGGGAAAGGCTACGCGGCTTCCTAAAAGCCTTAGCTCGAATTCGCCGCTCGTGCTTGACACGGCGAAAACAAAAATCGAATGAATGTCAATCCTTCTTGCAAAAGGTGCAATGGAAAACCGGATTGGGAGGACGAGTCCCAAAAATATGAGAAGCACCCTTGTCAAGAGAAGTCCCTTGGACATCACTCGAAGAACTAGCAAGGTTAGGAGTAGCTATGAAAGAGCTATCCGAAACCTTGGCACTAGTGCTAATGTCAAAAGACTCACGCGCAACACAAGAACTCAACTCCGGTTGCAAAGAAGCAATTTTAGAAGCATCAACATCGGAGTTGCAAGAAATGCGTGACTCAAACGACTTAGCACAAAGGCTCTTGCACCTTTTGGCTAAAACCTCATTCTCAAACATGAGGCGATCACAAGTACCACAAGGAGTGTTTTTCAGATTCTCCATCTCCTCCTTTATGCACTCGGCATATGTGGTACGCAAGAGCTCAATCTCCTTTTCAAGGTTGGCACTCGTATCATTGTGCTCAACCAACTTGGCGCTCATATCATCGCGCAAAACTTTCAAAGCCAAAACTTCTTTTTCCAAATCAATGCATGATGTGCAAATGAAATCGGTGGAAGAAACATCACCAGAAACATCAAGCAAAGAATCATGATCAACACAAGAAGTAAGGCAAGCATCTTTATTCAAAGAGCACAAGCTACAAGGCCTAGCATTTATCTCATCAATTTCAGCCCTAGCATGCTCAAGTTTATCTACACATGTGGTGTGAGTCAATTTTAATTCATTAATTTCAGCATGCAAAGACTCACATGAAGCACATGGTAAAGAAGCTTTTGACCTAAGCAAGGCTATTTCAGATTTAGCATAAACAAGGTCCTTGCGCAAGTCAAAGCAAACAAGACATGGTATGGAAGCATTTGATTTCAACATTTCATTTTCAGATTTTAAGCTAGCAAGAGAAAAGCATAGCTCATCATTCTTCCTAACCATGTCACTACAAGAGGTGCAAGGTAAAGAAGCACTAGACTTCCAATGAAAAAGGCCACATTTCAACCTAGCAATGGAGCATTTCAACTTCTTGATCTTTCTATGCAAGGTATCACAAAGCTCATCATATCTCAGGTTATCATCACAACAAGCTTCAAATCGTTGGGACAAAATCCCAAGACTAGCGAGAAGTGTACCTTTCTTGGCCTTGCCAAGTTCACGTATACGATCCTCCGTTGAATGCTCATCATCTCCTAGGAAGTCCAGCAAAGCTTCCACCTCACGTTCCACCTCAAGAGTCGTACTCCTCCTTCTTGCCAAAATGTCGTCCTCGATCATATGTCCAAGACTCAAACCTAAGGACAAAGACACACTGGAAGAAGAACTTGGTGCCATCTCGAAAAGCACCGTTAGTGTTAGCCAAAACACAAGCTCAACACCTCGACAAGCAAAGTCGGAAACAGAACTGCTCTCAAAAGGGTCGCCTTCGCGGATCCGGAACCGGTTAAGGTAGAGAGATCCTTAACTGGCTATGATACTAATTGAAGGACCGGGAAGCTAACCGAAAGCGACCAGAGGGGGGGGGTGAATGGGAGCCTAAAAATTTCCTCTCGGAAACTACGGCCTCTGTCCCAACAAAATCAACCCCGAGAGCAAAGCCGACACGAGTGATGTCCACGACCCAAGAGTATGGGTGGATGTTCCCTAGGAACACAGCGGGACACCACAAAAGCTCCTTCTTCCAAATCCACGCAAGTCAACTAGTGACAGGATGGAGTTTGGGTAACCTCACAAAGCGGGAAGCCCGGTTTCTGTAGAGCACAGAGTCGGGAATCCAACGCAAAAAGCGGATCTCAAATCGGAGCTCGAACGCAAAAGATACGGACGAAAACGTGCGCCGTCTGCACTGACCGGACTCACTGGAGCGTCCAGTCAGGATCGATCGGACGCGTCCGGTCAACGAAAACAAAGCGTCCGATTCGCCCGAGGCCAAGGCTGACGAAGAGGCCTTCGAGAAACGTCCGATTCGCCCGAGGCCGAGGCTGACGAAGAGGCCTCCGGGAAACGTCCGATTCGCCCGAGGCCGAGGCTGACGAAGAGGCCTCCCGAAAACGTCCGATTCGCCCGAGGCCGAGGGCTCGGATTCGTCCGAGGCCAAGGCTGACGAAGAGGCCTTCGAGAAACGTCCGATTCGCCCGAGGCCGAGGCTGACGAAGAGGCCTCCGGGAAACGTCCGATTCGCCCGAGGCCGAGGCTGACGAAGAGGCCTCCCGAAAACGTCCGATTCGCCCGAGGCCGAGGGCTCGGATTCGTCCGAGGCTCGAGGGCTCAGCCGAGGCTCGAGGAAAGGCCTCGGGAAAGCCTCCGGCTCGTCCGAGGCTAGAGGAAAGGCCTCGGGAAAGCCTCGAGCGTTGGTGACCTCGGCTCGATTCGCCCGAGGGTCGAGGGAAGGCCTCGGGGCGCTTGCGAGGGTTGCTGCGCGAGACTGGCTCGACCGGACCCTGGATGCGTCCGGTCAGTCAACACCGGACGCGTCCGGTCGCCAAAAAACCCGATTTGGGAGCTCTCTGTTCACGACTGGACTCACGGGAACAAGCGTCCGGTCATTACAACTGAGCGTCCGGTCAAGCACCGAGGGGGCAATGAACAGTGCCTTCAGTGCGTCCGGTCGCACCCTCAGTCCAGCGTCCGGTCGTGTAACAGAAACAACACGTGACAAGATCAACGACCGGACTCTTGAACTGTGCGTCCGGTCATCACGATCCGAGTGTCCGAACAAGGGAAAAAATCCGCGCACAGCAAACCTTCAACCACCGGACGCTTGGCCCTAGCATCCGGTCACCCCGACAGCACCCTGTTCGTCCACTGATTCGACTCGAACTCACCCAAAACGAATCCTCTAGGGATCAAACTTGGTGAGTGGAGTCACAAGGATGTTAGTGAGCTACTCCTAAGAGATCATGGCTCGAACCTAACTCCAAATCGGTGAATCGGAGAAAATCGGGGGAAGGGAGAAAACTTTCCCCGAAAACTAAATCCGCCCGATCTGTGAGTTCGTGAGGTATTAGAGAAATTCCTTCGGTAGAAAGAAGACACTCACGAAGCTACACAAGATGGTTCAAACGGATTTGCGAATCTTCCCTCGAAACAAGGATTCTCGTGTAGAACAAAAGAAGGGAAAACGTGCAAACGCGAAGAACAAAATCGCAGGACAAATCAAAGCACGAATTTGATCCTTGGACTCAGAGGAATGGATGATTCATTAAGCACTTGGTGTACGGGCTACAAGCCACTCCAGCAGATCAAAGCTTGGATGGCGAAAAGCTCAAGAACAAGAGCCCACTCTCCTGACCCTAGCCTACTCTCACAGGAACAAAATGAGAGAGACACCACCACTGGTCTGCCAAGGATGCGGCTGCCCTAGCAGCCCGCCTCATATATATAGGCGCACGTCCAATGACACAAACGCCCTTACATTAAGTACTCGACCAAATACCCCCCAGGGGTACAACCGTCCAAACCGGTCAATCTTCATCCGACGGCCACGCCCGCACATCCGGAAGCTTCGCCTCGACGCGACCTCCCTGATGCCGCCACGTGCCGCCACCGTCGACCGCCGCGCCTTCTCACCGATAGCTTCGCCGCAACGCAAACCTCCCGGTGCCGCCACGCGTCGACCGTCCTTTCGGACCAACCCCCTGGTTTTGAGGCCCAAACCAGGCAAACCGGCCACCCCGAGTTTTGAGGCCCAAACACGGAAACCCGCCACCCCAGGTTTTGAGGCCCAAACCTGGAAACCGTCGATGGTAGCTTTTTGAGGCTCAGCTACCGAACCCGTGCCGCAGACAGGATGTGGTTCTCACACCCCGACCACCGGCACCGATGCCGATGCATGTCCAGCCTCCACGCCGGGCACAACGCCTTCGCCTTCCTTCTTGACTTGGCCGACGGCACTTGCGCCGCACGCAAGCCCATGTCCGACCTCCCGCCAAGCGACCCGACTCCAGCGCCTTCCTCCCGACTCGGCCGATGCACCGCACATCCCCATGTGCTCTTGCTCGCCGATGCCACGTGCCAGCTACCACAGCTGGTCCTCTGGCCCTCTGGTCCCTCAGTCCAAGCCTCCCGTCCGCCTTTCACCGCTCGGTTCGTCGGCATGGCACGTCCGCCGCACGGCACGCCCATCCTTCACCGCACCCGGTCCGTCAGCACGGCACGGCTCAACTTGACCTTCACCTTCACCTTGCCATAGACCACTGTCTCCGAGCTCCACACCTGCACATCAACACAGCCAAGAGACACATGTCGCACACACACACCAACCCAGAAACACCACACAACTCACGCCACCGGTTAGTCATAAGCATTAAGCGCATAGCAAATAATGACTCAACCGGGTAAAAGCCTCAAACCTTCCTCAACACAGTCAATCATTCATCATATGTATTCTCACTAAGTATGATAGATAGCAAATCTACTCTCACCGAGCCTTGGTAGCTTCCCTTGATGTAGATCGAGCCTTCCCAACCTAAGAAGAAGATAGGGATAGGAAGAACACGAAGAACACAACAACAAGCGTAATATAGAAAGTAGAGACAACAACAAGCACACGGGACACGCGATTTATCCCGAGGTTCGGCCAATCCACTAAGGAGTGCCTACTTCCTCGTTGTTGAGGTGACCACAAAGGTCGGAGTCTATTTCACCTCCTTGCCTCACTCAAGCAACCACAAAGGCTACGAGTGTTTCTCCACTAGAAATCTTAGGGTAATACAAACACTTCGGGGAGCCCTCACAAGTGAATCAATACGGGCTTCCACGGAGAACACCTAACCGGCTAGAGCTCAAGGAGCTCAAGAGTAAAAGACACAAATCAAGCCGGCTAGATGGAAACCAAGTGCTCAAGTCATAGATCGAAGCTTCCCACTCTCTAATCTCACTTCCCTAGCTCAAATCTTGCAAGGGAATGAATCTCAGAGCAAAGGGGGAGAGAGAGGGGAGGAGTCAATGCTCGGAGAGAGTTTGTCTCGAGTTAGGTCAGCAATAAGTCTGTGGAATGAGTGGACGCCGTGAAAAGTGAAGAGAGGAAGCATTTATACTCCCTCAGTCCCTAGGCTGGTCGGTACTACCGACCACCCATGGTCGATACCACCGACCAGTTCACAACGGTCGCATAAAACCAGATCTGACCAAAAGATCAACTACCGACCTCACGTCGGTACCACCGCGAGCGGTAGTACCGAGGTTATGACGGTACTACGGCCAGGCCAAATCGGCCGCGAACAGAGAGCTCCTCAGTTAGGGACTTGGTCCCTCGGAAACTACCGACCAGCGTCGGTACCACCGAGGGTCGGTAGTACCGACGTTATGCCGGTACTACCACCAAGTCACAAGCGAGTCAGTCCAGAGAGCCCTGCAAACTTGGTTACCACCGGCCAGGGCTCAGTACCACCGGGGGCGGTAGTACCGAGGTAATGGCGATACTATCGCCATGTCAATTTCAGCGCGAACAGAGAGGCCTGAGAAATCAAGCTTACTACCGACCTGGGTCGGTACCACCGAGGGCGGTAGTACCAAGGTTATAGCGGTACTACCGCTAGGTCATTTTCGACTCTACACAGAGAGCTTCGCAAAACCATGTTACTACCGACCAGGGTCGGTACCACCGAGGGCGGTAGTACCGAGGTTATGGCGGTACTACCGCCGGGCCATTTTTGACCAACACAGAGAGGGTGTTTGAGTACTGCGCGGAGAAGCCATGGTCGGTACCACCGACCACATAAAAATACCCTCTATGTGTTCGTGATTGTGCTGTGTCTCTCAAGCGAACTATGGTTAGTCGATTTGAGCACTATTCTCCACATCTAGCCAACCTACTTTGTGACCCTCTTCATAGTCCGCCTTACCTATAACTCAAGTTTAAAAAAGAAATTTTAAACTACCACTTGAGCTAGGCATCTTTATGTCCAAATGTATCCTGCGTGCTTTGTTCACGAGATTTCAATGTTTCAAATCTTTCTTAGGACTAACACCTGCATACATGCTTTTATAAACCGATTAGTCCCTAATTTGATTGTCATTAATTAGCCAAAACCCACATTGGGGGCGAATGCACTTTCAAACTCCCCCTTTTTGGTAATTGATGACAACCAACTTAGGCTTACGATAAGGATAGAAAGAATTGAAGCTTTTGAATTTCAAAATTTAGTTCAAGCTCCCCCTTTGTGTATGCTTTGGATATGAACTTCAAACCTTGATTAAAAACAAGGTTGCATACACAAGAACAAGAGCTCCCCCTAAATTTTGCAATCCGTGGGGTGCCTAAGAGTGTGTGACAACATCATATATATCAATATGTGATGCATAAGCGATATGACATGGTGATTCACATAACAATGTAATAAGAAAAGCGAATGGCTATGGAAGAAAGAAAAGGACTCAAATCACATAGCCATATCAAAAACAACAATCACCATGACAAGAGCATAAATATAGAGGATGAACCAAACATGAATATAACATTAAGCACAAAAGTTTAACATCCTCATCATCACATCACAAATAAAAAGTAGCATACCACACTTAGTTCTCAAAGTTTAACCCTCTCTCACAGCTAGCTATTACAGCAGGATAAGCCTAACACTCCCTCTTTGGCATCAAGTACCAAAACGGGTAGGCCAAGATAAGCAAAGGACTAGTAATAGCCGCTGGAAGACCCACCATGATAAGAACCACCGAAGAGAGAGGAGTAGGCACTCTCACAAACATCACCACCAGGGAAGGACGACGGAGCAGAAGAATCCGGCGAAGGAGTAGAGTCGCGAGGACCACCAATCCCAGCTGGATCGGCGTCGGGGCCAGCAAAGCCCATGTACGAGCCGCAACCACCACCTTGGTATGATGTAGATCCGCCAGCAAAGGACGTACCCATACCATAGTCAGGGTAGAAGGGAGGAGGCTGGTACTGAGGAGGAGGCGGGGGATAAAACAGAGGAGGCTGGTATAGCATAGAGCTGTAGAAGCCAGCCTCACCACCACTGGGCTGCGGCTGCTGGAAACCACCACCATCATCATCATCATCATCGTGCCGGGCTTGAGCATCATACTCCGCAAACGGATCTGGATGGGGTCGGACCGGAGAACGCGGAGGAAGACCAAGGTGCTGACGCACCTCCTGCTGATGCCGCTCGTCGCGCTCGGCCCTGTAGCACATCCACTCGAAGATCTTGCCGAGAGCGGAGCGAAGACCGCCACTCCTACGCCTCTCACGACGCGGAGGAGGAGCGGTAGCAGGGGGACCTCTCCACGAGCCTGCTCTGGGCCCTGTGCCTCGTTAGGCGCTGCTGCTACTGCTGCTGGAGCCTTGTCGCCTACAACACCTTTCTCCTTGGTCATCAAAACAAACTTCCGAACACTGTAGTCCTTGACCGACCGGTCATACTCAAGGGTAGCTCCCACTACATGCTCAATGATGTGCATAAGATATGGAGCATAAGGCAGGAGCTTGTGAGGGTCATTGTACACATCTGATATCTTTTGCCAGAGAAAATGAGAAATGCTGAACCGTCCACCTGGCAAAGCAAACTGAACAAGGACCTTGGCAGCATCATCTCTCAAATTGTCCTGGTCTCCAACCTTAGGATCTAGAGTCAGGCGCATCAAGTTGTTGAGCACATAGTAGGCAAGCTTCAGGCCAGGGACTTTGTGAAGGACCGAGAAAGCACTAGCAAGGCGACCAGAGGGGGGTGAATGGGAGCTCAAAAATTTCTCTCAAAACTTTGGCCAAATGTCCCAAAATCAACCCTGAGAAACTGCGACCGAAACCGTGATGCCCACGACCCTTGGAAGAGGGTGGATGATCCCTAGGATCACAGCGAGGCACCACGAGAAGATAGCAAACCAAACACCAAAATCTCCAGCTCGAACACCACCCAAAAAACCAAGTCCCAAACGTAGATTGACGGCTACATCGAGAAACTCCTAAATACCTATGCTAACAAGTAGCAAAGATACCTAGAGAGGTTCCTTGGTCAACTCTAGGGCCAAACGAGAAGTCCGGAAACCAAGCGAACAACCCGGGAGAGCAAACGCACTAAACCGGATCAAACAACCGATTCCCGGACTGTCCGCAAGCACGTTCGCGGACTGTCTGCCCAGTGGCGGACTGTCCGGGCTCAGGTCGCGGACTGTCCGCCGGCCAGATGAGCAAAACCGAAGTGCTGCTGCAAGTCTCCTGGACGTTCCCGGACTATCCGCGGCTTTGAACTGCGGACTGTCCGCCGTTCAAACAAAAGCCAAATCAGTCGAAGAACAGTGCCACTGGTCTGGCTCGTCCCCGACGCGCGGACTGTCCGCGCCCTGAGTGGCGGACTGTCCGCGGTCACTCAGGGAGGGCGATTTTGATCGCCCTTCTCCCAAATCTTCTCCAAATTGATTCAAATCAAAATCCCACGTTCCCAAACTTGGAGAGGATGATCACGGAGTAGTTAGGAGACTATCCCCAAGAAATCATCCGCTCAAATCGAGTCAATCACCGGGAAATCAAAAGGGGAGGAGGATGAACCGAAAAGCGCCACGAAAACGAAATCAACCTGATCTACTTGCTCGTAGGGAGATAGATGAATTCCTTCGGTGGAACTGATCTCCTTTCAAATACGAACAAGTTGATTCAAACGGATTTCGCAAAGACGCACGAGAGAGAGAGATCGAGAGACGGGAAAATCGCGGAGAAACGAAGAACGCGAAGAACACGAACAAAGACGCGAATCAACACATCGATCTGCAACCGTGTGGCTACCACACGCTATAACAGTGAGGTTACGGCCTCATTTCCTCAAAATCTCTAGTACACAGAGGTATGGTTCTCTACAGATCTCAGCTAGCTACAGCAGGGGATTGGGAGAGCAGGAAACCCTAAGTGCAAAGAGCAAATGAACTGAGATAGGAAGGGAGGAGGGTGTCTCCCTCTACTTATCCTAATTTCTAATTCAAATTCTACCCCTCTATAATTACAGAGTGAACCAGCTAAACCCTAGAGTTATTCTGGACCAACTCGGTGGTAGGTGTATCCGACGGCCACGCCCGCACAACTCGTAGCGTTGCCTCGACGCAACCTCCCAATTGCCGCCACGTGCCGCCCTCGCTCTGCACCCCCGGTTTTGTGGCCCAAACCGGGAAACCAGCCTTTTCCAGCCAACCCCCGGTTTTGAGGCCCAAACCGGGAAACCAGCCCACCAGCTTCTGAGTTTTGAGGCCAAACTCAGGAAACCCTCAGCGCCCAGGTTTTGAGGCCCAAACCTGGAAACTGTCCTCAGCCCGAGTTTTGAGGCCAAACTCGGAAACCATCAGCCCGAGTTTTGTGGCCAAACTCGGAAACCATCCACGCCCAGGTTTTGAGGCCCAAACCTGGAAACCGTCCACCCGATGGTTTTTCCATGGCTCAACCACCAAACCGACGTCGTAGAGAGGATGCACCTCCCGTGCACCCCATCCACCGACACGTGTCCCCAAGTCCACGACTCAGGCAACACATGACCGCAAGTCTTCACTTGTAGCTGCCACAGGCTGCCAGCCACCACAGCTGATCCTCGGGCCTCTAGTCCCTCAGTCCAAGCCTCACGTCCGCCCTTTGCCACTCTCGGTCCATCGGCATGGCACGTCTCTACTTGACCTTCACCACGCCTTTGATCACTGCATCCGTGCTCGACACCTGCACAACACAAGCCAAAGAACATGCGCATCATCCCAGTTGACAATCACTCATCACTCAGAGACCCGGCATACACCCATGTATCCGTACTTTGAAGTTTGCCACTGCACCATCCATGTAGACACCTGAATTATGCAGCTGCTCGGTGTACATGCCCCCACCATACATCTCTAACAAGCGAGGGGCATCCCTGTCCACATGGTCGAATCCCAACAACCTGGCGAAGGTGACGAAGTTGCACTGGTAGTGGACCCCTTGGGTCATCCAGTGCAGCACCTGAGCCTCCTGATCAATGAAAAGGGTTGCCCAAAATTGACAAATAATTTCCTGGTTGTAGCTGCGCTCACCAGAAACCAACCTCAAGATCCTCCACTCCTCTAGCCTCTGCACCAAAGCCTGAATGTCTTCTGAGTCCTTGTCTGTCAAGGAGCGGATAACCATCTTCTTGTGCTCAAAGAGAGGGGGATGACCCTTAGCACAGAGACTCTTCTAGAGGACTGACACATAGTAATCCTGCTGGAACCTCGACCAAAACCTCCGATCAACTGAATCATCTCTGATAAAGAGGTATGGATTCTCCTCACGCTGCCTTCTCATTAGATTTCCCTTCTTCCTATCAGAGTAATCAATTGGATTCCCAAGATGTGCGGGGGAGACGGCGATCATCAAGGCTCCGGCTTCGGGGTGCAAAGGAAAAGCTCTGTTGATAAGAAGCAGCCCTGAAGTCGGAGGAGAAGGCGGTCCAACGCGGGGATCGATGGAACGACCCTCACGATCAGGACCAGCCGGCGAAGCCACTCCGCCCATAACGACGCTATGCAGGCGTCCGGGCGGACCAGCAACAGGGGGCGGAGGAGCAGCATGCCCACCACGGGCGTGGCCGCTTCCACTTCCCCTGGCACTATCCACGCTGCGACGTCCTCCTTGGCCCTCGGACGAGCGTCCACGGACCTGACGAGGGAGTTCCTCCATACTCCCGCCGGCGGACCGAGCACGGCGCCCGGGATTGCGTCGCTGCGGCGCTGCTTGCTCAAGACCACTTTGCTCCAAGGCAGCATACTCCTCATCATCATCATCACTAGCGGTCTGAGCATGAGAGGGCCTCCGGCTCATCTAGAAAAAGATAGCATTGACCGAAGTGAGACAAAGGTGATGGAAAGATGACTTCAACGGATGTAGCAAAGATGACGATCGAAATAGGGGAGGAAAATCCCTCACTGCGCGCGGTCGGTACTACCGACCCCAGCGGGCGGTACTACCGACCGCACAACAGCGTGCGGTTCCCCTCAACCCAACCACACAAATCGTCATGAACTTGCAAACCATACATCCTAGAGGGATCTACACACTAGATAGAGCAATCCTACCAAAGAAATCAACCTAGAACAAGGTACATTTAGAGATCGGGCAAGAACACCCTAGTACCTTGTTTCTCGAGGAGAAGAGGCCGAAATCCAATGAAGGAGATACTTTAGGGCTTCAAGAACAGCACCAAGACGATCTCCACGCTCCAAGGCACCTTTCCACCGGAGGGATTGAGATTTGAGTGGAGGAGAAAAGAGATCAAGTGGAGAGAAGGAGGAGATGGGCGCGGCGGCTGCATGACATGAATAGGCGGCGGCGCAGTCAAACAGGATTGACTAGGGTTGAAAGAGTTTCACCGCGACCTTTTATACTTGGGACCACACGGTCAGTACTACCGCCCATGGGGTCGGTACTACCGACCCTATGGCGGTGTTGACAGAAGTTATAGCATGTTTTACCTTATCAAAATACCGTCAACATGCCTCGATTTCAAGGAAGTATAGCATATCATGAGCATATTTATCACTAATAAGTTCCACTTGTACTCTTAGCTTGTGAACATGTAGGAGATGCCAAAATGAACAAAATGAGGCTAGGTGGGCCCACCAAGGGGGTCGGCCGACCCCACCTTGGTGGCCACCTCGGCCAAGGTGACATGGAACGATCCAAGAGAAGCATGCTCAGGCCAATATCATCCCTTGGATCAAACATGTGCTTTTACTCAATGGTGCAAGATGAGAAGCACATGGATTCATGGGTCCACACCGAAACTAAATGCAACCAACTTCATAAGACTTGCTCCATGACATGTGGGGTCACCAAGGGAGAAAAGATGGTGGGCCAGCCCTGTCATAGGGGGGTCGGTCGATCCCCCCTTGGTGGGCCCTGGCTACACTGTTCAGCCTTGTGACATCAGCACCTTCTAGAAGCAAAGTGGTGGGCCCACCTGTCATTGGCTGGGGTCGGCCGACCCTGGGGTGAATCCCATCCAAAGTCGGTTGCTTGCACATGTTTCACACGTGAACAATATCCTGGCCATCCATCCATGACAGTTACTATGGCGGTTTGATCCAATGGCCAAGGAAGGAGAGCACGCGGATCGCTGACGTGGCACCGGAGTAGCCGCTACTCCACCTCCAAGCTATAAATACCCCCCTAGAGCTCTTCATTTAGATGCATCCAAGGAGAGAAAGCCTACTTAGTAGCTTTAGTGTTAGAAGAGAGGGAAGGGAGTGAGGAGTTCCACGGAGGAGTCCCAGCCTGTCGGGAATCTTCTCCAAGGTGCGCCTCAGCGGATGCGATTCTTCTTGTAAGTGTTACATCTGAGTCCTTCTAGTATTTAATATTCTGGTCTGGTAATTTAAGTTTACAGTTCTTTTACTTGGCACATTGCTTTACTTTGTTGAAGTGCTCTAGGCATAATAAGCTTAGCTTTAGAGTAGTAAGATTAGTGTAGACGTGGTGTCTAGGCTATATCTTGCCAGTGTGGACTTCTTGTCGCACTTGTGTAGACGCCTGGTGGTAGAGTGACAGACACAGCCAGTGCTTGGAGTTCCTCTCAAGTGTTGTAGGCAAGTTGATAATAATAGTTGGGTAGCAGCATTGCCGCCTCAGTAGTTGTTAGGTGGAGAACCTTTTAATCAACTACTGTTTCATCCTTCGCCCCTAGTAAGGATCGAGGTGGTAAACCTCAGTACTCTTAGAAAACCAGTACCAGATATTGATATTAGGAAGACCTCTCTATCCCAGTTATCATATACCCTTTGATCATCCTTTGATGACCCTGCTTCTAGTTAATCCACTTCACATTCCCTGTGGAAATACGATACCTGGAATACTCTCGGTGAAAAGCTACAATTGACTACCGTGCGCTTGCGGTATATCCATTTGCCACTTCTGGTGTCAACAAGCATCTCTGGTGCCGCTGCCGGGGATTAGGCTCCATAGTCTAGTTCTAGTGGTTGCATTAAGAAGTGTCAACAGGCGGTACCACCGACTGTGCAAAAACAGAGTGGACAGAGAGCTTTTCTAGGAGAACCTTGAGTGGTATACTACACATACTTCAAATATGTCCAGATTTCATATAAACAGTACATAGCCATGGACATAAGAGAAGCATGCAAAATAGATTTTGAAATCACACACAATATTTTGTCAAAGCATTTGACTAGATCTCTAGATGAAAACAAATATGTGCAAGACATCAAGCCATGTTACGAAAATCAATGATATTTAGTTCACTCCTCAAAGCACAAAATCTTGACTCATCTAAAGGCTTTGTGAAGATATCGGCTAGTTGCTTTTCGGTGCTCACATGGCGTATTGCGATATCTCCTTTGGCTTCATGGTCTCTCAAGAAATGGTGTCGGATGTCTATGTGTTTTGTGCGAGAATGGTTTACGGGATTGTTTGCTAGCTTGATAGCACTCTCATTGTCACACAAAAGTGGAATTTTGGTTTCCTCACATCCGAAGTCTTTTAGTGTTTGCTTCATTCAAAGTAGTTGAGCACAGCATGCTCCGGCCGCCACATACTCGGCTTCGGCGGTGGATAGGGCAACACTATTTTGTTTCTTAGAACTCCATGACACCAAAGACCTTCCAATAAATTGGCAAGTCCCGGTAGTGCTCTTTCGATCTACCTTGCAACCGGCATAGTCTGAATCGGAATAGCCAAGTAGATCAAAAGTGGAGCCCTTGGGATACCATAAGCCAAGATTCGGAGTGTGCACTAAGTATCAAAAGATTCTCTTAACGGCCATAATATGACATTCTTTCGGATTAGCTTGAAACCTTGCACACAAGCACACACTAAGCATGATATCGGGCCTAGATGCACAAAGGTAAAGTAATGAACCAATCATAGAGCGATATACCTTTTGGTCCACTGACTTACCATCCTCATTTAGATCAAGATGTCCATTGGTAGGCATGGGGGTCTTGATGGGTTTGGCCTTGTCCATCTCAAACTTCTTTAGCATATATCTTGTATACTTGGTTTGACTGATGAACGTGCCATCCTTGAGTTGCTTGATTTGGAATCCAAGAAAGTACTTCAACTCACCCATCATGGACATCTCGAACCTTTTGGTCATGATCCTACTAAATTCCTCACAAAAAGCCACATTAGTACTACCAAATATTATGTCATCGACATATATTTGGCACACAAAGATATCATTATCAACTTTGCGAGTAAATAAAGTAGCATCGGCCCTTCCTATCTCAAAACCCTTTTTGAGTAGGAAGTCCTTAAGACAATCATACCAAGCTCTAGCGGCTTGTTTGAGCCCATAGAGCGCCTTGTCGAGCTTGTAGACGTGGTTGGGAAACTTTGGATCTTCAAAACCCGGTGGTTGCTCCACATATACCAATTCGGAGAGGGGGCCGTTGAGGAATGCACTTTTCACATCCATTTGGTATAGCTTGAAATCATGGTGAGTAGCAAAGGCAAGTAATATACGAATTGACTCAAGCCTAGCTACTGGTGCATAGGTTTCCCCAAAATCCAAACCTTCGATTTGAGTGAAACCTTGAGCCATCAACTGTGCTTTGTTTCTTGTTACCACGCCATGCTCGTCTTGCTTGTTGCGGAAGATCCATTTGGTTCCTATCACATTTTGCTTGGGCCTTTCCACCAAGGACTAGACTTCATTCCTGGTGAAGTTGTTCAGCTCTTCTTGCATAGCCATCACCCAGTCCGGATCATCAAGTGCTTCTTCCACCCTAAGAGGTTCTAAAGAGGAGACAAACAAGTAATGTTCACAAAAACTTGCTAAGCGAGAGCGTGTCATTACCCCACGCCGTATGCTCCCCAATATGTTGTCAACGGGATGATCCCGTTGAACTATATGATGAACTCTTAGATGTGGCACAAGTGATCTCTTTTGGATGGGTCCATCTTCATCATATGTGTTGATGTCCCCATCTTCTTGTTGGTCTTCATGTTGAGCTTGAGCTTGATCATCAAGTTGATGTTGTTGAACATCCTTTGCACCTCCATCTATCGGAGTTGCGGAAGCTTCACCATGTACATTTGAATGTACATGATGGATATTTGAATCTTGAGGAGTGTGCAATGGATCATCATCATCATCTTGAATCTCAATGGGTCTCACATCACCGGTTGCAAGCTTCTTGATAGCTTCGGATGGAGACAGGTCATTACCTACAAGCTCATCATTGACTTGCTCCTTTTGGGAGCCATCAGACTCATCAAAAGTCACGTCTACCGTTAACTCCATAGTGCCGGTGGCATTATTGAATACACGGTAGCCATGTTCGTTAGTACCATAACCACGTAGAAAGCCTTCATGTACCTTAGGTGGAAACTTTGAACTTTTGGCCCTCTTCTTAAGTATGAAACACTTGCAGCCAAAAACTCTAAAGTAGTGCACCTTCGGTTTGTTACCGGTTAGAAGCTCATATGGCGTCTTCCTTCTTAGCTTGTGAAGGTAGAGGCGGTTGATTGCATGACACGCCGTGTTCATCGCCTCCGCCCAAAAACCATGGGAAGTCTCGTACTCATCCAACATAGATCTTGCGGCTTCAACAAGAGTTCTATTCTTCCTTTCCACAACCCCATTTTGTTGTGGGGTATATGGAACGGAGAACTCATGCTTGATTCCTTCATCATCAAGATACTCTTCTATGTTGGTGTTCCTAAACTCGGTCCCGTTGTCACTTCTCACTTTCTTGATCTTGATATCAAACTCATTTTGTGCTCTTCTAGCAAACTTCTTGAAAATGCCTTGAGTTTCACTTTTATCTGCTAAAAAGAACACCCAAGTAAAGCGAGAATAGTCATCAACAATAACGAAACCGTATTTGTTACCACCGATGCTTTGGTAAGCAACGGGTCCGATGAGGTCCATATGCAATAGCTCCAATGGTCTTGTGGTTGACACGATGTTCTTGATTGGATGCTTTGCTCCAACTTGCTTTCCGGCTTGGCACGCACTGCAAATCCTATCTTTCTCAAAAGAAACATTGGTTAGTCCAAGGATGTGCCCTTCCCTTTGAAGTTGGGCCAAGTTCCTCATCCCAACATGAGCTAGTCGGCGATGCCAAAGCCAACCCATGCTAGATTTTGCCATTAGACATGTTGTTGCGGATACATGGGTGTATGCCGGGTCTCTGAGTGATGAGTGATTGTCAACTGAGATGATGCGCATGTCCTTTGGCTTGTGTTGTGCAGGTGTCGAGCACGAATACAGTGATCAAAGGCGAGGTGAAGGTCAAGTAGAGACGTGCCGTGCCGATGGACCGAGAGTGGCAAAGGGCGGACGTGAGGCTTGGACTGAGGGACCAGAGGCCCGAGGATCAGCTGTGGTGGCTGGCAGCCTGAGGCAGCTATAAGTGAAGACTTGCGGTCATGTGTTGCCTGAGTCGTGGACTTGGGGACACGTGTCGGTGGACGGGGTGCAAGGGAGGTGCATCCCCTTTACGACGTCGGTTTGGTGGTTGAGCCAGAGAAAAACCATCGGGTGGACGGTTTCCAGGTTTGGGCCTCAAAACCTGGGCGTGGATAGTTTCCAGGTTTGGGCCTCAAAACCTGGGCGCTGAGGGTTTGCTGAGTTTGGCCTCAAAACTCAGATGCTTGGTGGGCTGGTTTCCCGGTTTGGGCCTCAAAACCGGGGGTTGGCTGGAAAAGGCTGGTTTCCCGGTTTGGGCCACAAAACCGGGGGTGCAGAGCGAGGGCGGCACGTGGCGGCAATCGGGAGGTTGTGTCGAGGCAACGCTACGAGTTGTGCGGGCGTGGCCGTCGGATACACCTACCACCGAGTTGGTCCAGAATAACCTTAGGGTTTAGCTGGTTCGCTCTGTAATTAGAGAGGGGTAGAGTAGGAATTAGAAATTAGGATAAGTAGAGGGAGACACCCTCCTCCCTTCTCGATCTCAGTCATTTGCTCTTTGCTTTTAGGGTTTCCTGCTCTCCCAATCCCCTGCTGTAGCTAGCTGAGATCCGCAGAGAACCATACCTCTGTGTACTGGAGATTTTTGAGGAAGTGAGGCCGTAACCTCACTGTTGTAGGGTGTGGTAGCCACACGGTTGCAGATCGATGTGTTGATTCGCGTTTTTGTTCGTGTTCTTCGCGTTCTTTGTTTCTCCGCGATTTTCCCGTCACTCGATCTCTCCCTCCCGTGCGTCTTTGCGAAATCCGTTTGAATCAACTTGTTCGTATTTGAAAGGAGATCATTTCCACCGAAGGAATTCATCTATCTCCCTACGAGCAAGTAGATCGGGTTGATTTCGTTTTTGTGGCGCTTTTCGGTTCATCCTCCTCCCCTTTTGATTTCCCAGTGATTGACTCGATTTGAGCGAATGATTTCTTGGGGATAGTCTCCTAACTACTCCGTGATCATCCTCTCCAAGTTTGGGAACGTGGGATTTTGATTTGAATCAATTTGGGGAAGATTTGGGTGAAGGGCGATCAAAGTCGCCCTCCCTGAGTGACCGCGGACAGTCCGCCACTCAGGGCGCGGACAGTCCGCGCGTCGGGGCTAGTTCAGTCCAGCCGCGGCCAGTCCCTGTTGGTTTTGGCTCGGGTCACCGGCGGACAGTCCGTGGTGATAAAGCGCGGACAGTTCGGGACCGAGTAGGGGGACTTCAGCAGCAGTGTGTTTTTGCTGACTTGACCGGTGGACAGTCCGCCACCAGAGCGCGGACAGTCCGCAATAGGGGCGGACAGTCCGGGACCCCAGGGCCGGACAGTCCGGGAATCGTCTGAAGCTTCCGGCTTAGTGCGTTTGCTCTCCCGACTTGTTCACTTGGTTTCCGGACTTCTTGTTTGGCCTCGTAGTTGACCAAGGAACCTCTCTAGTTTGCTACTCGTTAGCATAGGTATTTAGGAGTTTCTCGACGTAGCTGACAATCTACGTTCGGGACTTGGTTTTTGGGGTGGTGTTCGAGCCGGAGCTTTTGGTGTTTGGTTTGCTATCTTCTTGTGGTGCCTCGCTGTGATCCTAGGGATCATCCACCCTCTTCCAGGGGTCGTGGGCATCATGGTTTCGGTCGCAGTTTCTCGGGGTTGATTTTGGGACATTTGGCCAAAGTTTCGAGAGAAATTTTTGACCTCCCATTCACCTCATCTCTAGTCGCCTTGCTAGTGCTTTCTCGGTCCTTCAGTTGTAGATTCTACCTTACTAGTTGAGAAGTCAACTAGGTAAAGTTTTCCCTTCAACACGCCTTTAAATGCAATAGAGGAATCCCTTCTTCTAGAGATGGTCACACCCTTATCCATAAAGAGACAATCGTAACCCATTTCATAAAGTTGAGAAACGGACAACAAGTTGTAACTCAACGAATGCACAAGTAATACATTAGATATGGAATTTTCAGTTGAGATAGCAATTTTACCCAAACCAAGCACTTCTCCTATTCTGTTGTCACCAAACACAATGTTGTTGCATGTGTCGTTGTTTGGTTGGAAGGAGGAGAACATTTCTTTTGCCCCGGTCATATGATTGGTGCATCCACTATCCAACACCCAACTTGACCCACCGGAGGCATATTCCTACAAAACAAGATTATGTTCTTGATTTAGGTACCCAAATGAGATTGGGTCCTTGGGGGTTAGTCACATAAGCTTTTGGTACCCAAACATTTCTCATAATTTCCCTCTTCTTGAGGGCACCAACATACTTGACTACTATCTTGCCATCCTCCCCCCAACAACACAAGTAATCACATGTGTAGTTTCTTGATATGGGCTTTTGTTGCTTGGGGGCCTCCACTTGCTTTTCCTTGTTGATCTTACCATTAGCAAGTGGAGCCTTGGGATTGGCAATCTTGTTGGCCTTGTTCATTAGGTCAAAGAGAGGAACCCCTTTGTTAAAGTTAACAAAAGGTACCCCATTGACCATCTTTCTACCATTGGCCTTACCACCATACCTATTGTACCCAATTCCATCCTTGATGGAAGGGTGTGAAGGACCGAGAAGCAACCAGAAAGCGACCAGAGGGGGGGTGAATGGGAGCTTCAAAATTTCCTTACGGAAACTAGTAGCCACTGTCCCGAGAATCACCCCAAAAAGCAAACCCTAGAGCTTGCTAATGTCCACGACCCTAGATGTAGGGTGGATGCTTCCAAGAAGCACAGCGGTACACTACACAACTCTAGAAAGCCAACGCAAAAGACGGAAACCAAATCCGAGATCGCACGAACGAACGACGAACAAAACTGCGCGAAACAGCTTGGACCGGACTCTGACTGCGTCCGGTCAGTTACCACCAGACGCGTCCGGTCACAAGGAAACGGTTCTGGAACCTTACTGTTCCTGACCGGACTCACGAGCAAGGAGAGTCCAGTCAGCAACAGTGCGTCCGGTCACAAAAGTCAAGCCGAGTGAACTGTAGGACCTATGCGTCCGGTCAGAGAGCAAAACGGTGCGTCCAGTCAAGTTACGAGACGAACACAGTGAACATTCAACGACCGGACTCTCTGCCCGTGCGTCCGGTCATCCCGACCAAGCATCCGGTCACTCCGATACAGTGCTGTTCGTCCACCGATTCAACTCGATCTCACCCAAAACAAATCCTCTAGTGATCAAACTTGGTGAGAGGAGTCAAAAGGAGTATAGTGTGCTATCCCTAAGAGATCATGGCTCGAACCTATCTCTAAATCGATGAATCGAAGAATTTTGGGGGAAGGGAGAAAACTTGATCCGAAACGAAAATCGATCGATCTCCTAGACCGTGAGGTTAGAGTTTAATTCCTTCGGTGGAAAGAAGTGCCTCACGATCTAGAACAACTTGGTTCAAACGGATTCACAAAAGATGAACCGAGCAAAGAGATCAAACGACGGGAAAATCGTGGAGAAAAAGGATTCCACGAAGAACACAACCAAAACGCGAATCGACACCACGATCTTGCAGCCGAAGCGCAAACACACGCTACGACAAGGAGGTTACGACCTCCTTTCCTCAAAATCAACAATACACAGAGGTGAGTCTCTCTGCGGATCTCAGCTAGCTACAGCAGTAGGTGTATCCGACGGCCACGCCCGCACAAACCGAAGCGTTGCCTCGACGCAACCTCCAGATCGCCGCCACGTGCCACCCTCGCTCTGGACCCCCGGTTTTGTGGCCCAAACCGGGAAACCAGCCTTTTCTAGCCAACCCCCGGTTTTGAGGCCCAAACCGGGAAACCAACCCACCAGCATCTGAGTTTTGAGGCCAAACTCAGCAAACCCTCAGCGCCCAGGTTTTGAGGCCCAAACTGGAAACCGTCCTCAGCCCGAGTTTTGTGGCCAAACTCGGAAACCCTCAGCCCGAGTTTTGTGGCCAAACTCGGAAACCGTCCATCCGATGGTTTTTCCCTGGCTCTACCACCAAACCGACGTCGTAGAGGGGATGCACAGCCCGTGCACCCCGTCCACCGACACGTGTCCCTGAGTCCACGACTCAGGCAACACATGACCGCACTTCTTCACTTGTCGTCGTCACAGGCTGCCAGCCACCACAGCTGATCCTCGGGCCTCTGGTCCCTCAGTCCAAGCCTCACGTCCGCCCTTCACCGCTCGGTACCTCGGCATGGCACGTCCGCCGCACGGCACGCCCATCCTTCACCGCACCCGGTCCATCGGCATGGCACGTCTCAACTTGACCTTCACCTCGCCGTCGATCACTGTATCCGTGCTCGACACCTGCACAACACAAGCCAAAGAACATGCGCATCATCCCAGTTGACAATCACTCATCACTCAGAGACCCGGCATACACTCATGTATCCGCAATCTCCCCCTTGATGAGTGCATTGTCAACTACTCACACAAATCATAATGAAAATAAGAATAAGGAAGAAGGAGGAAGGAGAAAACTCAACCAAATGACCCAAAAGCATAGCAAAGCCGAAGAAGGTCAAGTGGAAAGAGCGAAAGAACTTGGTCCCCAAAGACATGGGCAACGGCTCGACGCAACCAAGCAAAGCAAAGCTAGCCCCCAAGAGGAGGTAGAACAGGCTCAACACCGCTAGCCGAACCAATTGGAAACTCCAGAGAAAAGAGCTCAAACCAATTGAAGCCGAATGAAAATCGAAGCAAAATGCTAGTCCCTCAAGATAGAGGCACAGAGGCTCAACAGAACTAGCAAAGAAAGCTCGAAACCAATGCCTTTCGGCCAAGCACGCTCCGAACCAATTGGAATAACTCCAAACTAAAAGAGAACCAATCGAAGACAAAATGCCCTGAAAATGTTTGCTAGTTCCTCAAGACAGAGGCAAAGGCTCAACACAACTAGCAAACTCCCCCTCGACAAGTGCAAGCAACTAGGAAAATCCCCCTTAGGTCCAACATGAGAAGAGCACAAAGATTGGAAATTCTCCCCCTTGACGAAAACTCCCCTTTAGCTGAACATCCAGGAGACATATGATTTGCAATTTCTCCCCCTTAGTTGAAAATGCACTAATCAAGAAAAGGCATCAAGGCAAGAAGCTCCCCCTTCCAACATGCATATGAAGTCAGAAATGCAAGTTAGCAGCTTCAGGCATATATTCAAAAGAGTGCAAAAATGCTCTAAACAGTATAACTCCAATGACTCAACTAAGCACTCAAATAGCGAAGGCTCAAACTGATCACACATACGAAATAGGAACATATGAGCATGTGAGCGGTCTTTAGCCAAAAAGATAGTCACCATCAAAATAGCAATACACATGTATAGACAGGAATCCAAACAAGTGCTAAACATGTATACAAGGTGAACTACCCCTAGCAAAGTTCAATCATCATGCATAGGAATGAAGCATATACTTGTGATGTCATTTTTATATCGGAGTTGCAGCTGTGAAATTACACAAGTTAAATCATTTGCATGTGATTGCGAGAGGTTGAAAGCTTGTCTTTGCCTAACTTTTCAACCGAGCGAAGCCTATGCCGAAGCAATCAGAAGCTTAAAGCTGCAGTTTCGGTCATACACTACACGGCTAAAGTTTAACTCAAAGTGCAAATGAGAAACAGTCTCGATACCGTGAGGTGTTGACAAGCAATCCCATCTCGATCTTTTCAATTCACTAAAACTTGGTTCAAATTTTAAACATAATATGAACAGACCAAACAAGTGAATGACTCAGAACTAGAGACATAGCAACCTAGCATATATGAAAAGCATGAATGGACTCAACACATCCTACACATGCTAGTTGCATATCTCAATGGTGAACTTTTCAGATTTTATATTCATTAAGCAAATTCACTATTTCAAAATAGCTCAGCTCATAACATGTACTAGTGATCAGAAGGAGCACAAGCTACAAGCATCAACATAAGCATCGGAGCATACTATAGAGAGCATAGTTACATTCTAGTGATTATAAACATGAAGCTCAGAATGTAAATGTGTATGCTAAAATGCAAAAGAAAAGAAAGACAAAAGAGTCAGTCAAATATACAAGATCCAAAATGTTTCCCCTATCTAAAAAGGGAAACACACACCAAGCTCACCCCTCAATCGGTTAAAGGTTGATTCGTCTAAAGGCTTAGTGAAAATATCAGCCAGTTGATGATGAGTATCGACATGGCGAAGGTCGATATCACCCTTCTCCTGGTGGTCTCGCAAGAAATGAAAGCGCATATCAATGTGTTTGGTCTTCGAGTGAAGCACGGGGTTCTTAGCAACGCTAATGGCACTCGTGCTGTCACAAAGCAAAGGCACGCGAGAAAAGTTCAGACCAAAATCACGCAAAGTGGCCATCATCCAGAGCAACTGGGAACAGCAGCTAGCCGCAGCAACATACTCAGCCTCCGTAGTAGACTGGGCGACACTAGACTGCTTGCGAGAAGACCACGAAACAAGAGAAGAGCCAATAAACTGGCAAGTCCCAGAAGTGGACTTGCGCTCAATACGGCAACCAGCAAAATCGGCATCCGAATAACCACAAAGGGAGAGGGTGGAGGAAGCAGAATACCAAATTCCGAACTCAGGCGTGAAACGAAGGTACCTGAAAATCCGCTTCACCGCCTGACGGTGAGAGGTGCACGGCGACGCCTGAAAGCGCGCACACAGACACACCGCGAACTGGATGTCCGGGCGTGTCGCCGTCAGGTAGAGGAGCGACCCGATCATGCTGCGGTACTCCTTCTGGTCCACTGCTTCTCCATCCATATCCGCATCCAGGGCAGTCGTCGTCGACATGGGTGTTGGAAAAGGCTTGGCCTCACCCATATCGAACCGCTTCAGCAAGTCCTTGGTGTACTTGCCCTGGTGCACAAACGTCCCCTCTCGGGATTGCTTGATTTGCAACCCGAGAAAGAAAGTCAGCTCGCCCATCATGCTCATCTCGAACTCCCTGCTCATAGTATCTGCAAACTTGGCAACCAAAGCGTGAGAAGAACCACCGAAAATGATATCATCCACGTAAATCTGGACCAAGAGAGTGTCTTTGCCTTGCTTGAGGAGAAAGAGCGTTTTATCTACACATCCCATTTTAAAACCCTTAGCAAGCAAAAAGGTTTTCAACCTATCATACCAGGCTCTAGGGGCTTGTTTGAAACCATATAAAGCTTTGTGGAGTTTAAAAACATGGTTTGGAAACTTGGGATTTTCAAAACCGGGGGATTGCTCAACATACACTTCCTCTTCTATGTAGCCGTTTAAGAAGGCACTCTTGACATCCATTTGAAAGAGTTTAAAACCTTTGGATGCAGCAAAAGCCAAGAGTATCCTAATAGCCTCCAAACGAGCTACAGGAGCAAAGGTCTCCTCAAAGTCTATCCCCTCCTTCTCACTATAACCCTTCGCTACAAGCCTGGCCTTGTTTCTAACAACGTGGCCATCCTCTTCTTGCTTGTTTTTGAAAACCCATTTTGTCCCAATAGGCTTACACTCAGGAGGAGGTGGAACTAGAACCCAAACCCGATTTCTCTCAAAATTTTCTAGCTCCTCATGCATGGCATTGACCCTGTCCGGATCCGTCAAAGCGTGTCCAACATCTCGGGGCTCAAAATTAGCAACAAAAGCAGAATGAGCGAAGTGCGAGATTTGCTGTGACCTGGACCGAGTGACCCGTTCGTCGATGTTGCCGATCATCTGCTGAGGCGGGTGCTGGCGCTGGATGTGTCGTGGCGCCTCCCTTGCCGAAGTGGCCTCCCCCTCAACAGCAGCTGGTGCCTCCCCGGGTACAAATGGTACTGCTCGGGGTGGCGGATCCCATGGCCCCCAGGAAGAAGAGGTGTCGGGGCCGTGAGTCGTCGTAGAAGCCGCTCTTTGCGGCACTGCAGGTGGAGGAGGTGCTGGGTCATCTATCCCTTCAGCACCTTCTTCATCATCATCAAAAAGAGGCTCGCCAACCTCATGATCACCTGCACGCTCAAAGCGAGAAGAAGGACAAACCATGGTCTCGTCGAAGGTGACATCGGATGTCTCCATGACTCGGTTAGTGTCAAGGTTAAGTACACGATAAGCTCGAGTGTGAGTGCCATAACCCAAAAACACACCGTCAGAAGAACGAGACTCAAACTTGTCCAAGTTGCCCTTTTTGAGTATAAAACAATGGCAACCAAAAACTCGAAAATAACTCACCTTGGGTAGTTTTCCAAAACGCAACTCATAAGAAGTCTTTTTCAAGAAAGCTCGGAGAAAAATGCGATTGGAAATGTAGCATGCAGTGCTCATAGCTTCGGCTCAATATCGCCTAGGAGTCCTATGCTCATCGAGCATCATCCTGGCCATCTCAACAAGGGTCCGATTCTTCCTCTCTACAACACCATTTTGTGGCGGTGTGTAGGGGGATGAAAACTGATGCTCTAAACCCAAAGAGTTACAAAACTTCTCAAAATCCGAATTCTTGAATTCGGAACCATTATCACTCTGAATTGCTCGCATCGAGTTCAAAGGGAACTCGTTCTGAAGACGCAAAATCAGATTGCTAGCAAGGGAGAAAGTCTCGGTCTTCTCAGCTAAAAAGAAGACCCACAAATATCTCGAAAAGTCATCAACAACCACAAGCACATACCACTTCCCCCCAACCGAGCTCACCCGAGCCAGACCAACAAGGTCCATGTGTAAAAGCTCTCCAGGTCGCTTGGTCATGACCTGAGTCACTGGATGGTGGGGAGCGGAAACCATCTTCCCGTGTCTACAAGAGTGACAAACAAGATCCTTCTCCATATGCATCTTGGGCAATCCTCGGATTAGGCCAAGTGAACTAAGCCTTGCAAGCAAGTCGAAGCTCAAATGTCCAAGTCTCCTATGCCACTTCCAAAGATCAGAGGAGGAAGGTCCAGCCACAAGACAATGAGAAGTGCCAAAAGACTCTGAGAAATTCGCACGAAAGACTTTTCCAAAGGGCGAAATCAAACACACAAGATTGCCCTGAGGATCCAAAATACGACTGAGATTCGGTTTAAAATGAATCTCATAGTCGTCGTCAAAGAGTTGCGAAACAGAGAGAAGGTTAAAGTGCAAGTTAGAAACAAGAGCAACATCGCGCAACACAAAGTGCTCATTAACTCGCACCGACCCGCGAGACAATACCTTACCTTTGCTATTGTCACCGAAGGTTATGTACTCCTTTCCGGCAACAGGGCTAAGGCTGGAGAACCACTTGGCGTTTCCGGTCATGTGCCTCGAGCAACCGGAATCCACCAACCAAATGTCCTCCAACCGTTTTACCTACATCAATAAAAAGACATAGGGTGAGCATACGGTCCAACACTGGGGTTAGTGAAGTAGGAAGAATACCAGTGTTGGGCCGGCTGCTCAAAAGAACGGTTAGCAGAAAAACCATTCCTAGCACGTCTACGAGAGGAGCGATCACCACGTAGAGGAAAACGTGGTCCGCTAAGGGAGGAGCGTCCATCGCGATACTCAGAACGCGGTGGGGGAAAACGCTCAACTACAAAGCCTCCGCCACGGGGTCCATAGCCTACAACTGCAGGCTCCCGTCGGGCACGCTCTCTACGAGGCCTAGGCCTAGGGACTTGAGGCTCAACACCTCTAGGCCTAGCGACTCTCCTCGGAGCTCTCTGCTGCCTAGGCCTGGGAACTTGAGGTTCTGGACCTCTGGGCCTAGCTGCTCTCTTCGGAGCACTCCTCTGAACATTCGGCGCATGTACATCATGAAAAGGATGGTACATGTCTGTGTTGTTCATCTCCCTAGCACGGCGCGCCTCTCTCTTGCGCCTAAAGCAGAACTCGCTCAAGTGACCATCTCTCCCACAGAAATCACAATGGTACCTCACCGCACGCAAAGGGGGTTGTTGGTACTCATGGCTGTGGGTGTGGATCACTTTGCCCTTCTGTGGCAACTCCTCCTGGATAGGTGGCATTGTGTCCAGCTTGTTCTTTAGGTGGTTGGGTTTGGGATGCCACACTTGGTTCTTGGGTGGAGCTCTCGGAGGTTCCTCAAACACCCCATCCTTGGTGGTAGGCTTGACAGGCTCTTTAGGTGGAAGCTTGGTCAGTTTGGGAGTAGTGGTGGAGTTGGGCTTCTCACTAGGATTCAGACCACTCGACTCTCCAATCTTCCCAAAAGCAGAAAGATCAACACCCTGAGCAAGACCTACACCAGAACCTCCAGCAGCTCGCTTAAATTGGGAGATCATCATCCCGAGCTGCGGCTCACTACAAGAGACCCATGACAAGATGGTCCGAAGGTATGTGTTTTCCTCCTCGGTTTGCATCTTGCCATGCTTGACATTCGCAATCTCCATCTCCAAACCCTCACACAAAGCACACTTAGCCACACAAGTGCTACCTGAGTTGGCCTCCTTAAGAGACACAATCTTGGCATTCTTCTCTGCCAACTCAGATTGCAAGACAGGACAAGTCTTACACGCACCCAACAGAGAAGGTCTAGCCTTCAGCTCATCCACCTCTCCTACCAACGCAGCATACTTACCTCTCAAGGTGAGAAGGTCAGTCATGTGCGTGGTGCACATCTCACACTCAACCTCCTCCGACACGACCACGGTGGACTTGGCAAACTCAAGCTCCCTCACCGTGTCCTCCCACTTCTGCCTAAACTCCTTGCGCTCTCTAGCGGCACGCCTAAGCAACTTGTCCTGACTAAGGAGCGCTGCAGTAAGCTTCTCGACCTCAGCAGAAAGCTCGTCGTGGGTGAGAGATACCTGGGAGATGCCGTCGTCGTCGTCGTTCCGAGGGGTGTGCTCCAGCTTGCCGTCGACCTCATCACCAAGCGCCATGGTGCAGAAACCGTCGTCGTCGGCGAAGAAGCAGAGACCGTTCAGCTTGTCCTCGATCCTCTTCTTCTTCTCGGACTCGTCATCGCTTGAGCAAGCGGAGTCGTCATCCGCGCCGTCGACGTCGCTGAGCGTGGCGAAGAACGCACGCTGCTCAGCCTGGGCCTTCTCCAAGTACTTCTTCTTGATGTACTCCTTGTCGAAGCCGCCCCTCCGCTTGTGCCTCGGGGGAACGTACTTCTCCTTGCGCTTGCCGGAGTCGTACTTGTGCCCATGATCGCCCTTCCCCAAATGCTTGTTCTTCTTGGGGCAGTTAGCGATGAAGTGGTCGGGGTCGCCGCACTCATAGCATCCTGAGCGTCCTCCTCCGCGGTGACGGTTCATGCGGTTGTTGTGAAACCGCGAGAACCGGTTGGCGAGCATCGCTAACTCGTCATCCCCCAATGACTCAAGCTGGTCCTCTGTGACAGAAAAGAGAGATGAAAGAGCAAAACCTCCAGAGGGGTTAGAAGAGCCAGAAACCAAAGCCATAGTTGGGCCAGAAGGATTCTCATAAGAAGCCCTCGACATGGCGTCAATCTCACTAGACTTGAGCTTACTAAAGAGCTCGTCGCAGGTGAGGGGACAATTCGATGATCGCCTGGACCTTTGAGTCCCACACTGACCGATCAAGAGTGTGCAAAAGCTTCAAAGCCCTCTCATGATCGTCAAAAGGCAACAGCTCCTTGTTCGCTCTCATCTTATTGACAATAACCTGAAAGCGAGCGAATAAACTCTCTATGCTCTCACCAGGCATATGTCGAAAGTTCTCATACTCCCGCTTGTGCGACTCATAGAGGCGGGATTTGACCTGAGTGGTTCCCTCATGGAAGCGCATGAGGGTCGCCCAAATCTCGCGAGCCGTGGGGAGATGAGAAACGCGATCAAACTCGGACATGCTCAAACAGGAGAACAAGGCGTTACATGCCCGGCTATTGGCCTCGTGCTCATCGATCTAGAGCTTAGTGACACGAGCAGCCAAGACAACGTAATCATCCCTGTTGCAAATCTCCCAAACAGAAGAGCCCATGCTCTGGAGATAGGCCGACATGCGTATCTTCCAATACGCATAGTTCGTCCCATCAAAGAACGGTGGTTTGCCCACGCCACGATCCATGTCGCCTTCCGTGGATCTGGAACCGGCTAAGGTGGAAGATCCTTAACCCGCTCCGATACCAGGGTGTCTTGCGGTCTTGAGGATATCTTTTGGTTGTTGCACCTTACACTTGCAACCATTCCTCAAGATCATGTTCAACCTATGAATTTCCTTGTCTTTCTTCTCTAGCTCAACAAGGTTAGTTGCACAAGCATTTAAATCAATTTTATAGCATCTTTTGCAACCATTACTAGTTGAAGCATTAGAGCCATCAGAATCCTTAGAAGAAGTTGAAGAAGTGCTATTCCAAAGTGTGTTGTAGCTTAGTTCAAGAGTTTGATATTTATCTTGAAAGCTTGTGAGGCTTTCATGAACCAAGCTAACCTCATTCTTTAGGCTAGCAATTGAGTCATTGCTCGTGGAACACTCCTTAGCCAACTTCTTGTTAGAGTCGTTAGCTAAAGATAGTTCCACGGTCAATTTCTCAACCTTCAACTTCTCCTCGGCAAGAGAGGCTTCTAATGCAAGGTTCTTTTCTCTCTCTTGAGAGATCAAGTCCCCTTGCAAAACAAGACTCTCATTCCGACTTTCCAACTTATTAAGCAATTTTAATATTTTTGGTCCACCTTTCTTACCAAACTTACTTATGATACTTAGTTCAAATTCATCCATGTCATCATCACTATATTCATCACTAGAACAAGTAGGAGAGTGAGATGGTACCTTCTCATTCTTAGCCATGAAGCAAGAATGAGTGAAGTCATCCTCGTCGTCAAAGAGGCTCTCGAACAAGCGTGATGAAGTTGTCGATGTAGCCATGTTGGAGAAGAGGCTTGGAGAAGAGGTCTTGTGTATGGCGATGTTGGCTGCTCCCTTCTCCTTCTCCTTGCTCTTGCTCTTCTCATCATCACTTGATTCATCTTCCGAGAACCATTCCTCACCAAGATGAGCTTCACCACCTCTTCTTCTTCTATGCTTCTTGTCATCACTCTTGCTATACTTGTTCTTGTTCTTATTTTGTGGAAAATCGGCAATGAAATGATCATCCGCACCACACTCATAGCAATTCCTCTTCTTTGACTTCTTGAAGTATCCACCTTTGCCCTTCTTGTGCATCTTCTTTCTCATGAATCTTCTAAAGTTCTTCACGATAAGGGCCAACTCATCATCGGAGTCTTCACTTCCTTCGCTTGAAGAGTCAACTCGGGCCTTGCTTCCTTCTTCTTGATTAGCCTTGAGTGCCACTACCTTCTTGTTGCTTGCCTCTTGATCTTCTATATCTTCATCATCCAAGACTTCATGATGCTTTATCTTGGCAAGCATCTCATGAGGTCCCATGCTCTCATAGTTAGGTCTCTCCATGATGATTGATGCAAGGTTCTTGTTCCTCTTTCTATATGCTCTCAATAGCTTTCTTCCAGCTGAGTAGTCATCCCACTTTTTCTCTCTGAGAGCTCTAATCTGATTGACCAATGTCATGAATCTATCAAACATCTGTTGAGTGGTCTCACTTTTCTTGATTGCAAAGTTCTCAATCTTTCCATGAAGAAGCTCTATGTTGCACTTCCTCACACTTGCATCACCCTCATATGATATCCTGAGGGTATCCCAAATCTTCTTGGCACTCTCCATTCCATGTACCTTGTTGCTTTCTTCAGGCTTAAGGCATGATAAGATCAATGATGCGGCTTGAACATTTTGTTGAAACTCAAACACATCATTGTCGGTGAACTCTTGACCTTCAACATGACTTGGTCCACTGTCAACAATCTCTCAAACTCTTGCGACAAGAAGGTGTAGCTTCATCTTGTGTGCCCAATCATTGTAGTTGATTCCATCAAAGGCGGGTGGTTTGCCTAGATTGACGCTAGGCAGATGAATGACTTTGCCCATTTGGCTATAATCATAATGCACTCTAGAGAACTCGTTGTCTCTCTTGCCTTCCTCTTCATCTCCCTTCTTCTTGTCATCCTTGGGCGGCTGATTATCACCGCTTCCGGATGATTTGGCTTTGCTGTCCAAAGCTCGCCTCAAACCCTCAATCTCATCTTTCATCTTCTTTATTTCATCTTCATGCTTCTTTGCTTGATCTTCAATTACTTGAGTAGTAACCTTCTTCATGATCTCATCAAGTTGTTCTTGACTTAGGGTCGACATGATTCCCCCTTACGCGGTGAAGCGCTAACACAAGGGTTAGGCTCCGATACCAATTGAAAGGACCGAATCAGCCTAGAGGGGGGTGAATAGGTGGGTTTTCACCTGAAACTTCACAAACTAGAAGATGTAGTTAGATAACAATCGGAGAGGCCGGTTTGTTTGGGTAGGTACTACCGGGTGTAAAACACCGGTACTACCGACACAAACAAACGGCACAACCGGGATCCTACAAGGAACTACAAATCCAATGTAAGTGAACTAAGAATGTAATACAAGAATCTACCCCACTTCCCTAAGTATGATAGATAGCAAATCTACTCTCACCGAGCCTTGGTAGCTTCCCTTGATGTAGATCGAGCCTTCCCAACCTAAGAAGAAGATAGGGATAGGAAGAACACGAAGAACACAACAACAAGCGTAATATAGAAAGTAGAGACAACAACAAGCACACGGGACACGCGATTTATCCCGAGGTTCGGCCAATCCACTAAGGAGTGCCTACTTCCTCGTTGTTGAGGTGACCACAAAGGTCGGAGTCTATTTCACCTCCTTGCCTCACTCAAGCAACCACAAAGGCTACGAGAGTTTCTCCACTAGAAATCTCAGGGTAATACAAACACTTCGGGGAGCCCTCACAAGTGAATCAATACGGGCTACCACGAAGAACACCTAACCGGCTAGAGCTCAAGGAGCTCAAGACTAAAAGACACAAATCAAGCCGGCTAGATAGAAACCAAGTGCTCAAGTCGTGGATCGAAGCTTCCCACTCTCTAATCTCACTTCCCTAGCTCCAATCTTGCAAGGGAATGAATCTCAGAGCAAAGGGGGAGAGAGAGGGGAGGAGTCAATGCTCGGAGAGAGTTTGTCTCGAGTTAGGTCAACAATAAGTGTGTGGAATGAGTGGACGCCGTGAAAAGTAAAGAGAGGAAGCATTTATACTCCCTCAGTCCCGAGGCTGGTCGGTACTACCGACCACCCATGGTCGGTACCACCGACCAGTTCACAACGGTCGCATAAAACCAGATCTGACCAAAATATCAACTACCGACCTCACGTCGGTACCACCGCGGGCGATAGTACCGAGGTTATGGAGGTACTACCGCCAGGCCAAATCGGCCGCGAACAGAGAGCTCCTCAGTTAGGGACTTGGTCCCTCGGAAACTACCGACCAGTGTCGGTACCACCGAGGGTCGGTAGTACCGACGTTATGGCGGTACTACCGCCATGTCACAAGCGAGTCAGTCCAGAGAGCCCTGCAAACTTGGTTACCACCGGCCAGGGCTCGGTACCACCGGGGGCGGTAGTACCGAGGTAATGGCAGTACTACCGCCAGGTCAATTTCAGCGCGAACAGAGAGGCCTGCGAAATCAAGCTTACTACCGACCTGGGTTGGTACCACCGAGGGCGGTAGTACCGAGGTTATAGCGGTACTACCGCTAGGATATTTTCGACTCTACACAGAGAGCTTCGCAAAACCAAGTTACTACCGACCAGGGTCGGTACCACCGAGGACGGTAGTACCGAGGTTATGGCGGTACTACCGCCAGGCCATTTTTGACCAACACAAAGAGGGTGTTTGAGCACTGCGCGGAGAAGCCGTGGTCGGTACCACCGACCACCCATGGTCGGTACCACCGACCACATAAAAATACCCTCTATGTGTTCGTGATTGTGCGGTGTCTCTCAAGCAAACTATGGTTAGTCGATTTGAGCACTTTTCTCCACATATAGCCAACCTACTTTGTGACCCTCTTCATAGTCCGGCTTACCTACAACTCAAGTTTAAAAAAGAAATTTTAAACTACCACTTGAGTTAGGCATCTTTATGTCCAAATGTATCCTGCGTGCTTTGTTCACGAGATTTCAACATTTCAAATCTTTCTTAGAACTAACACCTGCATACATGCTTTTATAAACCGGTTAGTCCCTAATTTGATTGTCATTAATTAGCCAAAACCCACATTGGGGGCGAATGCACTTTCAGCCGCCGCCGCGGCCGCACCATCTCTGACGCCTTCCTCGACGTGGTGGCCCGCCTCCGTGCTCCTCGACGTGGTGGGCCGCCTTCGTGCTCCTCGCGCCTATATATATTCTAAGATTTTATTATGGTCTAGAGGGCCGTCACGATAAGTTTATCAGATAGCTCTTAAAATTTTGGGACCGGGAATCACTGGACAATGTTCTGTTTTTTATTATTCGCAAATTGTTTATGTATCGCAAAAAGGCGCGCCACACGTGTCCGGTTGTTCAGTTGGTAAATTTTTTTGCATAGTGACACTGTAACACTTTCGTTGTTATTTGACAAACTTTATCCAAACATGAACTACGATGCGTCTCAACATTTATGCGTCTCAACATTTAGTAAGGAAATCTCATGGACAATCTTGGGTTCTCGACAATCTCATGCTAGGTAGTTGCATTGTCCTTTCAACCTTCTATCCGGAGTGTGTGTGGTCACTTTTAGCTTTTGGTCACCGAGTAGTTTGCTTTTGTATTTACTATGTTAACGAAGAGAGATGGTAAAAGTTTCATTGAAGTAGAGATAGTTTCACAAACCTCTTCTGTACTGTCTACAAAATCTAGGTGTGTTGAAAACTTAGTAGTAAAACCTTTCACTGAAACTAGCTTAACAACATGTAATAGAAACTTTAATTGCCCCTTTCAATAGTGTTTTAATGACTACTTGCTCTATTATCTTTCATTAGACGCTAGGAGATTTCACAGTTTTATTGATATGTAAGGACATTCGCAATGGTACTAGCTATGTAGTAAGCTGATGTGGAGGTAAGAGACAAAAGTAAGGACTATTTTATTTTTCTAGATACTATGGAACATATATGTTCATCTCACATGTTCTTAGACTACGTGAAATAGGTAGACTATTTGTTCATCGTTAGTGACTATTCTCTTTCCTACTTTTTGTCTTGCCACATCAGATCTAGCTAGCCAAATAGTCACTAACGACGAACAAATAGTCATTAACAAATAGCTGTTGGGGACGCCATAAGACGTGAACCAGCTAGTTCGCGAGGCAAGTGGCCGGCGCATACTTAATTACACAACCGATAGCTATTCATACAATGGAAAAAGAAACTAAACAGATAGTGTATGTATGGTTTAATAGTGTGATGCATGCAAGCAAGCAAAACAGGAAACCCAGCCACTTTTCATGGTACCACTAATGTCATCTGTTAAGCTAAAAAAAAATATAAGGGAGGGAGATACGAGTAGTACGTACTCTCTTCGTCTCTAATGGACTGTCGTTATCAGTGTGTGTCACAAGTTTGACTCAATTTATAATAAATGTGTGTAATATTTGTATCTCTAAATAATTTTGTTAAAAAGTAGATTGAAAGATCTTTCCAATAATACTGATTATCTAGAATAAATATTAATATTTTTTAATATATATTTAATTAAAGATGTTTTTCGGGAAACGAAAACGATAATTATTTAGAAACCGAACGAGTAAGCAGGAGTACAGGTAAAGCTGCCGCTTGGACCGTTGTGACTTGTGAGCTGAGGGACGACAAAGACAACCCCGCTGGTCAACTCACGTGCTTGTTTGCCTCTTACTTTTCTTTGGCTTTTCTCTTTTGCGAAAATCACGTGTCCTCCGTCATTGACTCATTGGCGATATAAGTGCGCATCTTATTCTCCATATATATCATATTATTATCATGTGTCGAGCACGATTCTTTGACCATCAACAATAACCATGAAATTTTATCTCGTCGAGCACTTTGGTATAAGTCGTCTCTATCCAACTCATTCGAGAAATTTGAAAAGCAAAATTTAAAAATATGAGAGTTTAAACATATATTTAAGGAACTAAACTATCTCCAATAAAAAGTCATCAACTACAAACACTACTACAGATCTGATTTCGTATTGAGAGATTATTGGTGTTGACACTCAAAAGTGTCTCAAACATATAATGGACTCCACCATCAAATTTCTGTCGTTAAGATGGCTGAGACCTCTTGAGAGACTTCCGACCAGGTCTCTTGAGACACTTCCGACCAGGTAAAACTGGTCGGAGGCAGCAAGATAGCAATAGAGACCAGCTCCACTGAACTTGCGTATACGTACAAGAAGGAAATTCCATGTACATGTCATAACCGAATAAACAAGTCATGTTTGGAGTTTTATTGGGTCGGGAGTCCTATTCGATTACGGGAAGACCAACCACCCTATAAATATAAAGGGTGACGACCGATTGAGATCTCATCTATCCAATCGTCAAATTAATCTACTACAACCATTTTACCCTCTTCTTCAACCTCATGCTCTTCATCTCTTGATCCGACGACCAAGAATGGCGCCCTAGGCTCGTCGGCCGACCAAGGGCAACCCGGCGACATTCTTGCCCTGACGGGGTCCCTCCTGGGCGAGAGCTTCGACGGTTCCTTTGCTAGTTTGCCCGAAAACTTTTCGTTCTTCGCCACGTAAGTGTGATAGCTATCATTTGCCGGTTTGCTTGTAAACCTAACCGTTCTTCACCACGTAAGTGTGACCTCCTCGCTGCGTTCTTCGGCCCGTGGCGACCCGGGCGTCCAAAGCCCTAGCTGGTGTGTGATCCGGAACACTTTCGGCGTCAACACACTTTTTGGCGACTCCGCTGGGGAAGAATTTGCTTTGGCTCTACTTTGCAGCCGAATCCTCTTGCCCTAGCCCTATTATTCACTGATCTATCTTCTTGTTCTCGCCATTACTGTCGCGTTCAGCCCAAAAGGCCGATCACATGGTTTTGACCCCTTGAGATCTCGTTTGCTATTTTTGCAACACGGTGTGCTTCATATTGGAAAATTCAGCAAGGCGGTCAAGCTCTAAATCATGGAGTACCAAGGTGTCATGTCACAAAACTACTACAATTATCCCGAGGTACAACTTGCAAATACATCTTATGATTATAATAATTATTTTGCAAGTTCTATGAATTCTTATGTTGGTGTTGCTAGTCATAATGATAGTAGATAAGTTGCATCGGTTAATACTTTTGCTAATGTTCCTCATCATACACGTCATAATTATGAATATTATGGTCAAGAGCCATTGTCAACTATGAATTATTTGAGTTTTGATGATACTAGCAACATACAACGTGTAAATTCTTCGTCAGCTATAAGTTCACAATACGTGGCATTACCACGAGACGTGCCGATGAATGAGGGAATTGGCTATGACAATAATAATTATTTAGCCAATTGCTCTCAAAATTCAGCATCAAATGCAAGTGCTACTACTCGTAATTCGGCCTCGTATGTTGATAATAACTATGGTCGAATGCATGAAAATTTAACAAAGCATTTAAGTGCAGGTACTTATGATTCAGTTTTACGTGTTACTAGTAACCATAGCCGAATCAATGAAAATTCAGGACCTTATGCAAAAATCAATGCTCACAATCCGGCTTCATTTGTCACCCATGACCATAACCGAATTAGAGAAATTTCAGCAAGGCATTCGAGTGCTAAAACTTATGATTCGGCTCCACATGATACTAATAACTATAGCCGAATCAATAAAAAATCGGTAATGGGTGTGCATGCTAACAATCGTGATTCGGCTTCATATGTTGCTCTTAAATCAAGCCGATTCGATGAAGATTCAGCCCATGCTAGAAATCCTTATGGCTCCTCTAAATGGAAGGTTCCCGCTTATCATAGACCATACCCGTTACACTATGATTACTTGGAAGATCCTAATGGTTGGTGGGTACCTGATTTTTATGAATTTAGTGGTGAAGATGATAAGACCACTGTGGAACACATTAGTATTTATCTCTCGCAATTGGTTTTTGCCGGTAAAGAGGACTATATGAGAGTGCAAAATTTTCCTTTATCTCTCACTGGTATTGCCTTTGCATGGTTTACATCTTTACCCGAATGTACTGTTTGGTCATGGTCTAGATTAGAGGAGTTATTCTGTGAATACTTTGGAAAGACCAATGACAAAAGGTCAATTACAACCGAGTCATCGACTAAGAGGGCATTGTTAATTGACATGAAAGAAAGAGTTAGTTCGAATGTAAGCGAAGGTTCGGCTACTAAAGCCGAACAACATAATATCCATTCTGAACCAATCACATCTCAAACAACAAGTCTTGCTACGGAAAAGCATGAATAGCGCCAAAAAACAGCTAGACTTGATTTTTCAAGAGCTAAAGGGGTTATTTGCTTATCCAATGATTACCGCATCATTAATGGAGATGAAATCCCTACAAGCAAGAAAGAAGGACCGATTACTACATGCCTAGAGTCAGCTAGGTCGACTTCTAAGTCAGCTAAGCCGACTCCCCCTATTCCTGCCTTACCTGTTAGTGCCCAAGTCAGCCGAGCCGACTTCCGATCGGCTAAACCGACTTCCTCTATTCTAGCAACTACTGAAGCGCTTTTGGGTGATCGTTCTCTGGAGATGAAGAACAACGTCATTCAAACCAAGAACCTATGCTTCTCCGACATGATCAACAAGGTACCAAATACAAATATTTTGCTTAAATTCCAATTTGGTCATACTATTTCACTTTCTGCGTCTATTAGAGATATCCTTGCCAGTAGTTGTAAAAGACCGATTAGGAATAGCATTTTATTTAGTGATGATAAAACAAATTCAGATTCTATCGGTCAACGCATGGTGCCATATGGCAAGGCTGATAGTGGTAGTTTGTCAAAGATAAAGCTTCTTAAAAGCAATTGCAAAGGTGTGGTCGAATGGATTGATATTAAATCTGATCCCTTCGTTTGTCTAGCTTTAAAGCCGACTCCACAAAAGAATCGGCTGAAGAAATCAAAGTACACCTTTGACTTTACTTTTTGTGATCATGTCTTTGATATCTTGCTGAAGAATAATTTTATTAAAATCATTGATCACGATGCTTTGCCATCTATTCAAAACCTAGAAGAGCTTACATATTGCAAGTGGCATAATTCTTTTGATCATAATACTTCTAACTACAATGTGTTTCGTCGAGTGATCCAATCAGCCATTAATAAAGGACGATTGAGATTTTTTGATGCTCAACAAATGGACCAATTGGATTTAATTGGTCTTGATGGCAAGCAAGTTTTGAATCGGCTTGCATTAGCCGATTCACTCAAAGCTCAAGGCTCGAATGCCCAAGAGAGAGATGTGGAGCCCTCAAGTGAAGACAAGGTTGTTGTTCAAGAATTGCAAATGGAAGATATTCCAAAAGACAACAAAGTTATCACAATTCCAAAAGACACTAGGGGCAGGTAGAATCTCTCCAGCTAAAGCAAAGGTCGATTGATCCCATTAAGCAAGGGGAATCGGCTGAGGATCCTCTTTTGGAGCATGTCTATCAAGATGGAGAAAAGAAGGAGGATGCTCATAAAGCTTTTGGAGGTAAAGGCCGTGACAAGCAAAAGAGTGGAAGACCAAAGCTTAGCTTCGAGGAGCTTCTAGCAAAGTATGAGAACTTAGCAAAAGCCAATGACACCAATCGGCCAAAGAAGGTCCAAACACCAAGATTGCCTCCAAAGCACAAATCTCAAGATCAAAATTGGCAAGGGAATAAATCTCAAACAACAACAACACATTTCCCTTTTAAGCAGCCAACTCCTATGTCATATGGACCGCAACCCACATATTTTCATCTTATTCATCTTGGGGCTGGTTTGATCAAAAGGCACACATTCCACCATATTCTCGGCCACAATATGCAGCTCCTAGACACTTAGAGAGATCATCATCTTATAAAGACCATTTTGGTCTAAATCGGTCCGGAGCCCAGCATAAGAAGAAAGTGGTAAAACAGGTTTATCGTGTGAAATATGATGGCCGCAAAGATAAAAGTTCAGATCTCAATTCAATTATTGAAAAGCCGATTATAGTGCTAAAAAAATCTGGCTATTGATGGCATAGAAGTAGGAGAATCATCTGTTGATATTCCAGGTGCCAAATCTGAACAAAAGAAGTTGAGAGTGCCTAAAATAAAGAAAGATTTGCTATTGTCCAAAATAGAAATAAAACCGATATGCTCAATTGGTTTACCAAAGTGGCAAGAAAGGGAGTTGCAGAAGCTTAGTGCAGAGAAGTTGAAAGAAAACGGCTTGGTGTGGGTTCCTAAAGGAAGTATCCAAGTTCAGAAAGATGATGCTCAAGCAAGTGGTGCAACAAAGGCAAAGGAGAGAAGAAGATTCAAGTAGCAGTTGCCAAGATGGAGATTTCCACCGAATCATCAAAATCAATGGTTTTGGCATCATCCATATTCTCTGCCTATGTCTATGAGGAATTCATTCCAAGGTATGCACAGTTATCCTTCAACCCCTTATTTTGATCATTGGTATAGATGTCTATATTATGCAGAGTTGCCAAATTATTTTGCTTACCAATGATCTAGAGCCGAAATGCCTTGTTTCGGCTATGCATACTCACATGGATGAATTCATATGGTCGATGCTTTGCTATCGCCTTTAGTGTAATAATATAGCCGATGAATGCTTGCAACCATCGTGCTATCAGAAAAGCCCCGTAGAATTCACTTTGATGGCTTTAAGGCTCGGGGGGCATGATATATGTATTTCTACTTCATGGGTGTGAGTCTGTGACAATATGGTTAATTGGCTTGCAGAAAGGGCCAAAGTGTTGGCATGCTTACTATTTCTCATAACGGTGCTATGTGAGACACCGAGTCGATTAAGACTATATTTGCACCAAAGTTTAAGTCGAATGTGAACATTTCTTATTCGGTTTAGCCATATTGCGATCCATGGAGTATGTCATGTTGAAGCCTATGGTGATTCCTTACTAATGGTACAGTGAATCACTGGTGTGTTTTGGTGTTTTAAAGAATCACATAATGCATATCTTGGCGAATACCTTGCCATCATTAATACTTTTGCCGAATTTCAAATTCGGCATATTACAAGACATGATGATTTAAGGCCAACATGTTAGCTTGATAAGCATCTGGCTATGACGTTGGTGAACATAATTTTCACATTAAAGGAAAAGTCGATGCATCAAATTTTATGAACAGATTATAAAGAACCAACTCAGTCGGCTTGTGAGGCCGACCAGGTTGAATCCGAACCAACTCAATCGGCTTGTCTGGCCAACCAGGTTGAATCTGAACCAACTCGGTCGGCTTGTCTGGCTGACCAGGTTGAATCTGAACCAACTCAGTCGGCTTGTCTGGCCGACCAGGTTGAATCTGAACCAACTCAGTCGATTTGTCCAGCCGACCAGGTTGAATCTGAACCAACTCAGTCGGCTTGTCCAGCCGACCAGGTTGAATCTGAACCAACTTAGTCGGTCTGCGCAGTCGGCCAGGTCGACTTGGAGCCGACTCAGTCAGTTTGCCAAATCAGCTTGGTCGGCTCTTATACAGCTAGCCCAGTTGATTCATCCATAGAACTTCCAGATCAGCCTGAATTAATTCTTAACAAAAGCAAGGCCGATTTGGAAGATTGGAGAACTCCCATGTTGAAATATTTTCGTGATCCAAGCGCTGAAGTTGATGACAATGTTTGGCGGAGTGCATTTAAATATGCAATGTGTAACAATAGCTCTATCAAAGGATTGCTGAAGATTCATTGCTTAAGTGTTTGGGATCTGATCAAGCAAGACTGGCTATGAGAGTCATCCCTGCACTTTGTTTAAACTCATCAAGAGAGAAAATTGGGATAATCCAAGGAGGTGACCTTGAACAAGCACCAAGTTGGAAAGTCTTGTTTAGAGTGATCAAAGTGATGTTCAAAAATTCATATTTGCTAGAGACGTTACAAGGTGAAAGTCTCACAAGAGCAATGAACGGGAGGTATTTGAAAAGGTACTTTCCAAGTGTTTGGCAAGGAGATCAAGTAGTCACCAAACAATGGCCGACACATGTGTCGCCCTTAGTACAAAATATGGTCGATGTATACATCCTCCTTAGATGCTAGATAGCCGATGAGTTGGGTATCGTTGCTATTTAGTGCTTTGATTGTGTTTTTAGGTTCAATGCATTATTCACCTAAAAATAGGGGGCATATGTTGACACTCAAAAGTGTCTCAAACGTATAATGGACTCCACAATCAAGTTTCTATCATCAAGATGGCTAAGACCTCTTGAGAGACTTCCGACCAGGTAAAACTGGTCGGAGGCGGCAAGATAGCAATAGAGACCAGCTCCACTGAACTTGCGTATACGTACAAGATGGAAATTGCATGTACATGCCATAACCGAATAAACAAGTCATGTTTGGAGTTTTATTTGGTCGGGAGTCCTATTCGATTATGAGAAGACCAACCGCCCTATAAATATAAAGGGTGACGGCCGATTGAGATCCCATCTATCCAATCGTCAAATTAATCTACTACAACCCTTTTACCCTCTTCTTCAACCTCATGTTGTTCATCTCTTGATCCGACGACCAAGGATGGCATCCTAGGCTCATCGGCCGACATAGGGCAACCTGGCAACGTTCTTGCCCTGACGGGGTCCCTCCTGGGTGAGAGCTTCGACGGTTCCTTTGCTAGTTTGCCCGAAAACTAGTCGTTCTTCGCCACGTAAGTGCGATAGCTATCCTTTGCCGGTTTGCTTGTAAACCTAGCCGTTCTTCACCACGTAAGTGTGACCTCCTCGCTGCGTTCTTCGGTCTGTGGCGACCCGGGCGTCCAAAGCCCTAGCTGTTGTGTGATCCAGAACACTTTCGGCGTCAACAATTGGTCGTTTTATTTACATAGACGGGCAAAAAGTGTTATTTTTAGAAATGGGTGTGGTCAACTTCCGAGATTGTTTCTTTATTTTTTTTGGAGATTGTTATTGTTTCTTTATTTTTTTGGAGTAACAAGCTTCTTAAGCGGTCCGTCTTTATAAATATGATTCATTTTCAAAGACAAGCCTCTTAAGAGACCTGTTTCTATTTAGAGTCCCGACGCCCACTAGCCTAGCTATTGTAAACCCTACAGATACAATGCAACTACACCCTCTCTATATCTACCTCCCACCTCTATCACTCAGCCACCGCAAAGTGCACCAACAATGCCCTTCTCTCCTTCCTAGTTCCAGTATAGCGCCCATCACCGATTCCCCTTGCTTCTCTCTAGTTCTTGCCTGCCTCCTTGCCCCTCCCTACACAAACAAAAAATGTCCAAGGTCGGTATATGGAGGCATTGACCCGAGACTCACTGATGGTGTCCAATGGTGTCCAATGGGGCCTGCCTGTGCTCTCCGCTCTAGACAAAGTAGTGTGGAGGAGGCATACCCGACATCGATCCGGCCAAGGATATGATAGCATAGAAATGGCTTGACTTTGCCCGGTCTCGATCTAGGCTGAGGAGGTGGTGGTGCAACTAATGAGATCCCTCTACCTATCATGCTATATTCCTCTTCTCTACTCACTATTTCCGTCAACCTCACTCTCATATATCATATCCACACAGGCCAAGATGGAGGGGGCAACTACGGCTGTGCAGATCCACGACAGTGAATGAGGGTGTGACACAGTTGAGGCCACGAGCACCCCCTACCTTCCTTCTCTGTCTCCTCTTGTCCCTCCTCGGCATGATGGTAATGAGGCCATGAGGCACTAGTGGCTTACTCCCTCCCCTGCAAGCACTGGCGAGCAAGATGATGAGTGGAGGACCATCCAAGAGTAGTGAGGGCATCATTGAGCACAAATCCTAGGAGTGGGCTCATGCATTAGCTGGAAGCAAGCTGAGTCATGGGCCTATCAGATGGTCCCTCACGAGTAGCCGGTTTTATTCATTTTTCTGATTCTGAGAGACAGACATTCACTACGCTAGGTTAGGACTTTAGCCCCGGTCGGCAAGGGCCTTTGGCCCCGGTTGTGGAGCTGGGACTACGAATTCGGGACTAAAGGTCCCCCTTAGTCCCGGTTCAGGCAACCGGGACTAAAGGCCACCCATTAGTTCCGGGACTAAAGCCACGCAGCAACACGCTTTAGTCCTGGCTGGTATTACCAATCGGGACTAAAGGACCTTCCTTTTTTTCATTTGTATTTTAATTTTAGTTCTGTTTTTTTTGTTTATATATATAATAGTGATTCCAATACATATTATATGTTGCTAATATATATATATATATTAGCAGCTAATATAATCAATAAGCTTTGATTTACTCAATGCATAAATGAAATATCGAACTACATATATATATGTACATAAAATTACAAGTTTGCTAACAAATGAGAAGTGTTGTTCTCCAAATCGATCTATATACTAAAGTCTATACAAGTGATCATCATTGTTTGGGACGATTGCTTCATTGTTGTCATAGTAGAACTCGCCGCTTGGATTTATAACTTTGTCACGAAGGAATCCTGTCATCGACTCTTGAATTGCTTTGAATTGGTCTTGAAGCATGGCCTGTTCCTTCAACCATTGCATCTTCAAGTTGAGTTAAAAGAAAAAGGTATTAGTGTTATATATATCTATATTATCAATAGTAATTCATCAAGAGACAATGAAAAGAGGCATTTGTTACGTACTTGGAGGTATTCTTTAGGAATTTTATTCATTTCTACCGTCGTGAACTCGCAAACGTAGTATCTACAGAAGTTGTTGCCTTGTTGTTGTTTCAGACACCACTGTAGGATAAAAAGATCTATCTCATCATACCATGCGTGTTATATATATATATATATGTATATGATATAATATAGATACGGTGAGAGTTCGAGGTAGCTCTAGTATACAAACTTACTTGTAGACGGTTTATAGAAAGTGGCACTTTGCATTAGGTCATGTTTTTCCGATCAATGAATGTTTCCCAGACCCTATATCCCATCAATGGATCAAAATAAAATTCGGATCGATAAGTAATTATGCACACGTCTAGTTATATATGCAAGGGATCGAACGCTTAATTATTTACCTTTGAATAATGTCTATCATGTCTTGGTAATCTTGTTGGTCTTTCCGTAATGAGTCATAGATTACCATTTGACTTGTGTTAAGTTCGATGACGATGAGTATCCAGTGAAAATTGTTTATATACACATATAGAGAGACATATATATAGTAGCTAATGAGCGATTCATTAATATTGTAATAACTCATTAACTACATAAAGAAACATTGGATCGAGTAGCTCACTTGAAGTTGTAGGGAAAGAGTATGGATGTCGATCCTTTTTGGATCATGAAGAACCTCATGAGATTTGTACACATTTCTTCGTGCCAAGTCGGTGAAGGGTTTGGAGACTTGAACACGACATATGGATCAACAAAACCAACACTATTGTCCCCCTGCCTCCTGCTCGCAGTGGTCATCAGGTGCCTGCATATTGAGTCACGTGCAAGGTGTGTAAGAATAATTATATACATATTCACATTATATAAATTAAAGTATAATAAAAAGAAAGAAACAGTACTTACAGACAATAACAACTAATGAGAGATTTGTCCAGAGCGTCTAGGTGGCATAGTTGGTGTAGTTCTTCTAACTTGATTAACATAAGATCATCGCCACGGAAGTAATGTTGGTTTCTGATTCGAACAGAAATCCAAGTTTGTCCCCCCCCCCCGCTAGACGCCTCCATGCACCATTTGTTCATAAAATACATTTGTGTTCCAAGCTGATGTAAGTGCTTGGGGTTCACTAGACTCCTCCCTGGTTCATATTTTGATCTCCATTTATCAACGACCTTAGCTTTTGGGATGCTAACATCATTGAAAATGTCTTCAATTGCAAGGTTCATGAAACCACTACTACTGAAGAATTGTTCAAGTTCTTCTACGGTTGCCAAACCATCATCTGATCCAACACTCATTTTCATCAAGCCCACGTTTGAACCATATTGATTTGGAATAACTAACTGGGGCAAAGGTTTTGATGTTTCCCCGAGTTGTGGAACACCCTTTCCCACTTTCTTTGTGCTTGATTATTCTTTTGCTGACTTGATTAGAGAGTGTTCGTAGTCTAATTTTAGCGGAGCCTTTTGGGCTTGACGCATCTTGTTACCATGCTGTTCCACCCTTTTCCTTAACTCATGTGGGTTTAACAAGAGGTACAGCTTCTCTGGGTTTTTCTTCGCTTGATCCTTGGCTTTTGATTCCTCTAAAAAACTTTGCACATCTGCTTTCACTGAAATATCTAACTCCTCATCAGTCTTTTCATAAGCTAACTTCTTGGTAGCTTCTTTTCCTGATGCGGGAGCCTTCTTTTTTTGGAGGTGGGGCCTTTGGTTCTATGGCGGTGGATCGCTTCTTAGGGCCTTGCTGTGGAGGCGTTGGGGCATTCTTTGTCGGTGGCGTTGGAGAGCGCGGTGGAGGCGGGGGGGGGGCGATGTCGGTGTTGGAGCCCGTGGTGGATCAGGTTGTGGCATTGTAGTCCACGGTGGAGGTTGTGGTGTTGGAGCCCCCAGTGGAGGTTGTGGCATTGGAGCCCGCTGTGGAGATCTTCGTGCAGAAGATGGGGTTGAAGCTGTGTCCTCCAATGCATCGTCACCGCTCGCAGCACTATGATACGCTGGGAAATGATGAACTGCACTATAGTTGGAGGAGTTCCTGCTACGCAAAACAACGAATGATGTGAGCATCTAATTAATATATATACATATAGGAAGTTAGTCTAATTTTTTTTTCTCATTCACGCGCACTACCTATGGTGAGGATCTCAATCAGTAGGAGGAAGTTGCGGCGGTTACACTCTAGGAATAATGATGAAACACTTACGCTAGCAAATAAATGCCTTCTCCACTTCACCTAGAGTCTTCTCCCCATCTTCCCCTTCGATTTATAGTGTCACGCTGCCACAACCTGACTCAACCCTATCCACTGAGACGCTAGCGTATCCGGTTGGCACTGGTTGACCATGGATTCTTGGTGTTCTCGTGCAGTCGATAGGGTTTACAACACCGACAGCCACCTTTTTCGTGGCATTTCCATCTGGAATGTGCAGCTAACAAGTAGTAAAAGGTTCTTTGACGTCATCCATGGGATAGTGTAGATTGGAGTCATCTTGAATGGTTGGTACTTCCATGGAGGCGCAGCTACTTTTCAACTGACCTGGGGGGCTAATGTTCACTTGAGGTTGTTGTGATGAAGTACCTTGCCTACTCATCATTTGACTAAGTGCCGCTTGCACTTGCCTTTTGATTTCCCCCTGCATCCATTTTTCACGAGATTTCTCATGCTCTCGTGTTTCAAGAACATACTCCTCCAACTTGTTGATCCGCTCTGCCTCCTCTTCCTTCTTTCTCTGATTGCTTCTATAACTTTCTCGATCCGCTTTGAAGGAATGCAGCCACGAAACCGCCCCAAAGCCTCTCGTAAGCCCACCGTGCTCAGGATTTTTCAGCGTGTACGTGAGTTCATCCTTCTCTCTGTTGGGCTTGAACTCGCCAGCCAACACCACATTTCATGCTTGAACTAGCCTCTGTGCTTCTTTTGAAATTTCTGGGCCCCAATCAAGCTCCCCGTCATTGTGGTTTATGGTTCCCCCATGAGTGTAGAACCAATTCCTGGAGCATTCACTTCAATTCCTTCTTATTATCTCCGGGACTACCCCTGACAAGCATCTTCTGTTCCTGTCTCTCCCACTTTGGAAGGGCAGTCCTATAGTCACCTGATCCCAAATGATGGTGGCATTTCTTCTGAGTTGCATTCTGTTTGTTTACTCTGATACAACCTCTCCCTCTTGTGATCTTTTGTACTATACAAATTCATTCCAATCGGGTCTTAACTTCACATACGCCTTAAAGTTGAAATCTGGCGTCTTGTTCTTCATCACAAAGTTGTGGTACAATTTCTTCTGAAGGGTTACGAGGAAGCTACGCTAGCCAAAAACAAAAATTTTCAACCCCATAAACCAGGAACTACTACTAATTATAGATCACGGGACTACCACTAGACACGCAGGTGCAGTGGAAGACGTCTCGGTATAGACGTGCGCGTCACAGCGATGTCGTATAGTTGTTCACATCCGTCCTTCACGTCTCCACGTGCAGTTCTTCCTTTTGCTCTAAATGCAGCACCTCCGAGGTATCCACACGTACAGAGAGGAAGCAGTGCGCCTTCGGACTGCTAGGTCCGCGAGGAGCAGCGGGCGTTGGCGAAGGGGTGACGGCGGCAGCTGTCTAATGACGTGGTCAAAACCCTGGCCGCCCCACCCCTCTATTTATAGGCGTCCCTAATGAGCCCGCTGGCCTGGAGGCCCATTAGCAAACCCTAATCCCGGTCTAATTCGAGTCCAACTTGAATCAGGCTTCCAACCCCTTAAGCGTGCGACCCTATGGGTTCACGTACACATAGACACGGCCCGAGTACTCCTACTCGCCCGATAGTTGACAGCGGCCTCTAGCAAGACGTCCCAACTCCTATGTATACGCAAAGATCATATTTGACAAACCACCACGATCACATACACGTAGTTCCCTTGCCACACAATATTTGGTCCAACTCATAGGTTAACACTTAACCTAATAACGACCATGCATTTTATGATCCAATCATTTGAGTGGTCCAGTGATATCTCTCTCGCATGGAGAGGGGCAAATCCCATCTTGATCATCTATGCCTCACAACATACTTCCTAACAAACCCAAAGACTATCTTTATAACTACTCTGTTACAAAGTAGCGTTTGATAGTCCCTAAGTAAGTCGATTCATATCTTGAGTACATACCACAATCTCAGGTCTAAGGACATAACATACATGATGTGTAAAGAGATAATAAGAACATCTCTTGTTGGGTCAGTCCAGCCCCATGTCATACATGTGCCCACATTATTAGTTCGACATCTCTATGTCTATGACTTTGTGAAACATAGTCATCAACTAATACATGTGCTGATCTAATATTCATGTGTGTCCTCACATGAACTCCGATTAGGGACAACTATCGAATAACCATACAAGTAAAAGAGTTTCACAGACAATTCACATAATTGTCCATCAATACAAGTTGTCTTTAATGGATATTCAATGAACATATAATAAATCATGGATACAATAGAAATATCATCATCTCTATTATTACTTCTAGGGCATATTCCCAACATCTTCTTCCAGTCCTGAAAAAGTGTGGCCATCTTCTTCATTGTCCACTCCCGAATTCGTCCCTTCAACTCCTCATCGTTCATGTCGAACGAGAAATGCTCTATGATGTCTTGCCAGACTAGCTCCTTGTCATGATTGGAGACAAAACTGATCTCGGGAGCACTTCGCTTCTCTTTCCATTCATGGGCACTTATTGGAATCCGATCTCTCACAAGGAACCCACAGTGATGGACATATTTTTGTGCATGGGGTCCTAGTGGTTGGCCTTTAGCCGTATCGAATTCTGATATTACATAACGACCCTTCAACGGCTTCTTCGGCCCTCGTTTGGGTCTGCTCTGCCCCGTCGCAGACGTCGATCCAGAGGGCTATATATAGGTAAAGACACGAAGATGAAACCCTAATACAAGTTGAAATAAAACCTAATCAAGTAATAAAGTAAATGTAAACCCTAACACGACATTATATATATACCTCGCCAGTATTGCCTTCTTGCATCTCAACTTGTTGTTCAGGGGGATTTTCATCATGCATGGTCATGTCTTCGTAATTCAATAAGTATTGACTCCTGTCATCGCCGCCGACGATGATATTCATCATGGCCTCATCATCATCCATGTTGAGATCCCTCGGGCCAGCCATTTCTATATATCTACATATATATAAGTTAGTCAATATATCTAAGTGTAAATACATATCTATCAAAATATATCTAAGTGTAAATACATGAGTGATTTGGGTTTCGGGTTTTAGGGTTTAGGGTTTAGGGTTTCGGGTTTTAGGGTTTAGGGTTTAGGTTCTGTAAGTGTAAAGGTAATTATATTCGTTTAGGGGTTAGGTTTCGCCAACATTAAAAAAACATATATTCATAAAGACCATATTCATAAAAAAATACATACCTCGGGTCTAGGGTTTACAGTTTAGGGTTTAGGGTTTAGGGTTTAGGTTCTGTAAGTGTAAAGGTAATTATATTCGTTTAGGGTTTAGGGTTTCGCCAATATTAAAAATAACATATATTCGTAAAGGTAACATGTATTCGCCAACATTAAAAATAACATATATTCATAAAGGTAACATGTATTCGCAATATTAAAAATAACATATATTCGTAAAGGTAACATGTATTCGTCAACATTAAAAATAACATATATTCGTAAAAGAGGCAATTCAACATATATTCACTAACATTTAAAATAACACGCTATCAAAATATTTCTAAGTGTAAATACATGTTTAAAAGATGGTGGACGGCGGCGAGGTCGGTGGAGCGGACACCGACTACAGGTCGATGTTGCTATTTCTTAGCGTAAGCAGCAAAGTTCGCAAGCGCACGGAAGTACCGTTGTAGCACTTCACCCGGAAGTATTCAGGGTATTGTGTCTTCCACAGGGAACGGTGTGCTATAGCCTTCGGGTTTAGATCTCCCGACTTAGGTAAGAAGAAGGACGACTTAGGGTAGCAAGGTTTCTCTAGGTAATGAGTCCTAAGGTGTTCAGGCTCAACTAACGTAGTTTGCTTCGGTCAACGCGTGAAATTGGTTTCCCAGTCTATGCCGATATAGCTCTATCTGGAATCCCAAACGTGGGTGGATTATGAAGGACGGACAGGGCTGTCACCACCTGCCACCTACCTCCTCAACCGTGGAGACCCAGGCAACCAACCTATAACCACTTAGCCTAAACACCGCGTTTACGCTAAGGGCTACTACTCTAGCGGCGATCAGGACTTGCACCCTCTTACTAGAGCACCCACCCGAGGGTGAACGATCGGTCTAGCAAACTAAGTTAGCGAAAAGCTAGAACACGATAAGACTTGAATGCAAAGATAAACACGAACCTTAATACTCCAAATAGTTTTGCGATTCATCGAGGTACAAGCAAAGTCGTACCGGTGATTCTGGTATTCCTTCCGCTAAGTGTAGATGTACACTTGAGGAGGTAGCTGACAACTCCGGCACTTCTCTGACTTGCACTCACTCGCTCCCTTTTCTCGCTAGCTACTAGAGCTAGAATGTAGCACTACTTCTTCTCTTGAATGGATCAATCGCAAGGTGGGAATGGAACTGCACTACTCTACAACTAATTGAATGAAAGAATGAATTATGAGTGATGGTAGAAGCCCTTGGGGCCCTTCTTTTATAGTGCAGGTGCCTTGGAGGGGTGGAGATCCTCCTCTCTCCACATGGAAAGTGGAAACCGACCTCCAAACCGCCTTCTGGGTACATTGAACGTGGATGACCTCGATAATCGATGTGAGGAAGGCGGTAACGAGCCACAGACCAAGGTTGGGCCCGAGTGGTGCACCTGGTGGTGCGGCCGCACCAGGGGTGCGGGTGCACCTCTCATGCTTGGCTCGCTCTGGTGGGTCCCTGAGGTGGTGTGGGCCATGTCCATTGAGGTTGTTGGGTCTGGTTTGAAGTTTTGATGGGCTTTGAGCTCTATTTCTCTTGTTTGGATGTGCCGGAAGCGCTGGGTCTTGATATGTTAAATTTGGTATGCACTTTTGGCCGGCCCAAGTGTAGTTTTACCTGTGATTTCTGCAAGACAATTGATATATCTAAAACTCGTGGAAGTTGTTAGTTTAAATCCTAATTCTAAGTTTTGGTTCTGGAAGTGCGGGCTTTAGATAAAAGTTGGCGGTATAAAATGTGCGTTAAGAACCGCCAACAGTCGGCGCGGCCAATCACTTTTTATCTACATATGTAAACATATATTTTGTTAGGTTAAAAAACATATAAATGATTTTTCTTTTTCTAAAAATATATATCTATTTATATTCATTTTATATATATATATATATCATCTTCTTTTTTCTATTAATATATACTCCCTGCGTCCCTTTGTTAAAAAACTAGATTAAAAAACTAATTATATATATATCATGTTCCTTTGTTAAAAAACTAGATTAAAAGATCTTTCTAATGATGCTAATTATATACCACAAATATTAATATTTTTAAATATATATTTAATTTAAGTAGCTTCTCGGGAAGCAGAAATGACAGTTATTTAGGGACGGAGGGAGTATCTAATTATATGTATTATATATATATATATATATCAATTTTCCTTTTTCTGTATATATTATTTTCTATATATATCATTTTCATTTCTTTGTTTTTTTACACACACGCGCACACACACTTCACACACGCACGCACACACCACACTGCACGCACACTACACGGCTAGCACACGGCGGCGGCGAGGCGTGCACACCGGAGGAGAGCCGGCAGGGCGGGACGACGATGGCAAGGCAGCCGCGAGGACGGCAAGGCGGCCGCGAGGACGACGACGAGGAAGAGGACGGTCGGCGAGCCGTGCGTGGGGGCCGGGGTATGGTGAGGAAGGCATCAGCATGGCAGACGGCGAGGGAGAAGACGACGGCGAGAGCGCAGACGACGGTGAGGACGACGGCGAGGGCGCGGACGAGGTGCAAGGCGCTGGAAACGGTGAAGACGACGACGAGGGAGATGAAGGAGGCGGCGGCGCAACTGAAGTCGATCTGAGGAAGGAGGAGGGCATTGTGCCCTAAATACATGGGACCCTTTAGTCCTGGGTGGGCTTACGCCCGGGACTAAAGGTCCTTTAGTCCCGGGGTGTAAGCCCGCCCAGGACTAAAGTATGGGTGGTTCCACCGCCCAGGACTAAAGGTTTTTTTCCCGCCATTGTTTTGGGTTTTCAGTATTTTGGCTTTTGTATCTGTTTACACCAGATTTTGGACGAAGAAAAGTTATTATTTTGTAAGCACAAACAACTAATTTGTTGGTGAAAGAATCGGCTAGAAAAATAAAAGAGGATGTTTGGGCCCGGACACGATCAAGACCCATGAAGACCAAACGCGACAAGTTTCAGGGATATGTTGGGTTCGGCCAAAGAATTTGAGTCCGGGTCGTATTTTGTTTTATTGTTATGTACCCTAGTTGTGTTCGGACATGAGTCAATCGGGTTATATATAGCTAGAAACCCGGATTTTGTAAATCATCATCCAATCAATCAATACATCGGCCACCGGCCAAAACCCTAGGAGTAGGAGTAACGTAGATCTCGGCGGAACCTTCAACCAGGCAGGGCTGCATCGGCTTCGATCGACCTTCGGTTTGCTTGTAAGTTTTACCAATGGCTCATGTCATTGTTCAATAAGGTTGTATTTGGCATCGACCAAACTCTTGTTAAGCTATGACATGACTAGTTATCGGTTTAAGATCGCCTTTTGTAAGACTGCCTTGACTTTGATCAATCTCTTGCTTTAGTCAATCTTGACTAGTTATCGGCTCTATTGGCTTTTGGCAAACTAATAGATTCATCAAGTTATCGATGTTGTTTATGTTTTAATGTTCTTTTATGTTTTAAACAATATCTTGCCCAATCAAGATTGACAAAGTGGCTTAAGTTTAAAGATGCTTAGTTTTGGCTATCCAAAGGCTTTACATGTCTACATCAATGGAAATAGCCGATTCAAGCCTTTCATCGATATTGTCAATCTTGATTGTTCCATGCTGTGCGTTCGAGATATCCGATAAAACTGTGATTTGATCTAAGAGCAAATAGATTTGATCTAGCATGTCTATTATGGCTGTATTTCCGAACCCCACTGATATATATAATAGATTAGATTTGTTTGATCTTAACTCAAATCATGGTTTTAACGGATAGATCTTGTTCGTGCTTCGTGGACCCTGAATCCCGATCCAGTTATGTTTTCTTCATAATGTGTAATTTTGAATGGCTTGAAACTTATGGATCTACTCGTTGCATCGGACGTGATCTAGTTTGGTCATCATTATGGCTGCATGGAGACACCCCACTATTGATGATTAAGCTATTTTATCGACCTATTTGTTATTACGGCTGCATGGAAACACCCCACTGTTAACAGATAGAATTGCCCGTGTAATTAGTCGATACATTTATTTCATACTGTTTGGATGCACACATAGATCTTTATCTTGCTAATAAGTTTAAGCTTTTCGGCAGTTTATTTGTCCCAAATGCTTCTTTACATATTTTATAGTTGTTCTGCTTTATGTCTTTGTCAACGTTCTATACAATCTTTTGAGAGTTGACTTTGTAGTCAATATCCTATCAACAATGGCTATATCAGAGCCGTATAACTTGGAACTGTCTGGCACCAAACCGGCAGGTTCCACAATTTGACAACGTTTTCTCCTCATTGTCAATAACAGGTCAAATTGACTGGCACGTCCTCAGTCGTTCTCGTCCATAATCGGCTTCGCCACCCGTTGAAGGTTCAGGAGGTCGGGACCCTGCTCTGTAGCCCTCCGAGGACCGCGTGTTCGAGTGTGTTGGCGCTACCGACCATATTTTTGTGTCAACAGTATCAAGTTTTCACTATATAAATATGTTGTAATTCTTGTTAATTACATAGTAAATTAAATTGTAGGCATAAAATTACTTAAAAATAATAGTTGTATTTTCTTTTACCTTATTGTATAGTAGAAAATTTGGTAACATAAATTCTTTTCTTTTCTTATAATAACGAATATAAATGTAAATAACAATTCATATTTTGTTAATGCAAAAATATAATGTTAAATTTAAAAATCTGAAACAATGGCTCTCGACAGGAAAATTATTTTTGCATTATCTGAACGTTAAACTTTGGGTTGTTCATCATTCATTGTCCAAATACACGATAGAGAAATCCACTGTTAAATAGCAATTTAATTTAAAGAGATAAATATGTTGTAATTCTTGTTAATTGCATAGTAAATTAAATAGTAGACATATTTAATTAAATAGTAGGAATATTAAATATAAATGTTACTATGGGTTTCTTTTTGCTTTAGTTTACACAAGAAAATGTTAAATTTTAGTATCTTTTTATTTTTTTTGTAAATATTAAATATAAATGTTACTAATATTTAGAATTTTTGTATATATTTTTCTTCTTATATGTATTTTGATGATTCACATCTAGAGATGCACATAAATCAATGATCACTACTAAATAAATATATAAATCTATCGTCAAATAAAGTCTTAACTAATTAATTATTAACTAATATCTTTACAACCTACTATTTTGCGGATACATGGGTGTATGCCGAGTCTCTGTGTGATGAGTGATTGTCAACGGAGATGATGCGCATGTTCTTTGGCTTGTGTTGTGCAGGTGTCGAGCACGGAGACAGTGATCAATGGCGGGTGAAGGTCAAGTTGCGACGTGCCGTGCCGACGGACCGGGCGCGATGAAGGATGGGCGTGCCGTGCGGCGGACGTGCCATGCCGATGTATCGGACGGTGAAGGGCGGACGTGGACTTGGACTGATGGACTGGAGGCCGGAGGATCAGCTGTGGTGGCTGGCAGCCTGCGACAGCGACAAGCGGAGAAGTGCGATCATGTCGGTGGAAGGGGTGCACAGGCGGTGCATCCCCTCTACGACGCCGGTTTGTTGGTAGAGCCCGGGAAAAACCAACGGTGGACGGTTTCCAGGTTTGGGCCTCAAAACCTGGGTGCTGGGTTTCCAGGTTGAGCCACAAAACCTGGGCGTGACGGTTTCCAGGTTGAGCCTCAAAACCTGGGCGTGGGCCGGTTTCCGAGTTTGGGCCTCAAAACTCGGGCGCTGAGGGTTTCCGAGTTTGGGCCACAAAACTCGGGCTGGAGGCTGGTTTCCCGGTTTGGGCCTCAAAACCGGGGGCTGATGGGAAAGGCTGGTTTCCCGGTTTGGGCCGCAAAACCGGGGGTGCAGAGTGGTGGCGGCACGTGGCGGCGATCTGAAGGTTGCGTGGAGGCGACGCGGAAGACCGTGCGGGCGTGGCCGTCGGATCTACCTACCACCAGCGGGTGGACTAGAATAGCCTTAGGGTTAGGCTGGTCCGCTCTGTAAATACAGTAGTGAGGGGTAGAGTAGGAAATAGACTTAGGCTAGGTTAGTATAAGTAGTCCAGGGGAGACACCCTCCTCCCCATCTCAATCTCAGTTAGCGCAGTCATTTGCTTCCTAGCACCTAGGGTTTCCACTCTCCCATCCCCTGCTCTAGCTAGTTGAGATCCACAGAGAGACTCCACTCTGTGTACTGTTGATTCGAGGAAGTGAGGTCGTATCCTCACCTTGGAGCACAGATCGATGGCTTGATTTGCGTCCTTAATTCGAGTTCGTGGCTGTGATTCGCGTTTTCTTTGTGTTCTTCGCGGAATCCTTTTTCTCCACGATTTTCCCGTCGCTTGATCTCTTTGCTCGGTTCATCTTTTGCAAAACCGTTTGAACCAAGTTGTTCTAGATCGTGAGGCTCTCCTTTCCACCGAAGGAATTAAACTCTAACCTCACGGTCTAGGAGATCAATCGATTTTCGTTTTGGATTGCGTTCTTGCCTCCATGCCCCGAAATTTCTTGATTCACCGATTTGGAGTTAGGTTCGAGCCATGATCTCTTAGAGATAGCTCACTAACATCCTTGTGACCCCTCAGATCGAATCCGAGGCCTAGAGCTTTTGATTTAGAGGAGATCGGGTTGAATCATCAAAGAACTGCGCTGTTTTCGGGAGCATCGGACGCTATCACGGGAGCATCGGACGCTAGGGTCCCTAGCATCGGACGCTCCGGTGACGCGTGTCACGTTTTCGGCGTTTTAGTTTGCATCGGACGCTAGGCATCGGACGCGTCCGTTGTCCATCGGACGCGCCGGAGCCTTTGCATCGGACGCTGGGTGATTACTGTTCACAGCGTCCGATGGTGGAACAGTAAGGTTCCAGAACCGTCCAGTCTGCATCGGACGCTTCCGGTGGTCTGGCATCGGACGCAGGCCAGCGTCCGATGTGACTGGTTTCGCACGGCTTCGTCCGCGGTTCGCTCGTTCGTTGTCGGAATTGATTTCCGTCTTTTGCGTTGGCTTTCTAGAGTTGTCTAGTGTCTCGCTGTGCTTCTAGGAAGCATCCACCCTACATATAGGGTCGTGGACATTAGCAAGCTCTAGGGTTCGCTCTTGGGGTCGATTTTGGGACAGTGGCATCTAGTTTCCGAAAGGAAATTTTGAAGCTCCCATTCACCCCCCCCCTCTGGTCGCTTTCGGTTAGCTTCTCGGTCCTTCAATTGGTATCGGAGCGGGTTAAGGATCTTCCACCTTAGCCGGTTCCAGATCCACCGAAGGCGACATGGATCGCGGCGTGGGCAAACCGCCGTTTTTCGATGGGACGAACTATGCGTATTGGAAGATACGTATGTCGGCCTATCTGCAGAGTCTGGGCGCTTCTATCTGGGATATTTGCAACTCCCCTGATTACGTGGTCTTGGCTGCTCGTGTGACTCAACAGCAAATCGATGAGCACGATGCCAATAGCCGAGCCCGTAATGCTCTTTTCTCTTGTTTGAGCATGGGTGAGTTTGATCGTGTTTCTCACCTCGCTACGGCTCGGGAGATCTGGGACACTCTCATGCGTTTCCATGAGGGCACCTCTCAAGTCAAAACCCGACTCTACGAGTCGTTCAAGCGAGAGTATGAGAACTTTAGACATCAACCTGGCGAGAGCATAGAAAGTTTATTCGCTCGCTTTCAGGTGATAGTCAACAGGATGAGGGCTAACAGAGAGCAGTTGCCTTTTGACGATCATGAGCGTGCTTTGAAGCTTTTGCACACTCTTGACCGTTCGGTGTGGGATTCCAAGGTTCAGGCGATCATCGAATCACCTAACTATGATACCCTCACCTGCGACGAGCTCTTCAGTAAGCTCAAGTCCAGTGAGATCGATACTATGGCGAGGGCTTCTTTCGAAAATCCTTCTCGCCCGTCCATGGCTTTGGTTTCCGGCTCTTCCTCTAACCCTTCAGCTGGCTTTGCTCTTTCCTGTCTCTTTTCTGTTACAGAGGACCAGCTGGAGACATTGGGAGACGACGAGCTGGCTTTGCTGGCCAACCGGTTCTCGCGGTTTCACAATAACCGCATGAACCGCCGTCGTGGAGGAGGACGCGCCGGATGCTACGAGTGCGGCGACCCCGACCACTTCATCGCCGACTGCCCCAAGAAGAAGAACAAGCATCTTGGGAAGGGCGATCACGGCCACAGGCGCGACTCCAAGTACAAGGAGAAGCACGTTCCCCCAAGGCACAAGAAGCGGGGCGGCTTCGACAAGGAGTACATCAAGAAGAAGTACTTGGAGAAGCAGCAGGCTGAGCAGCGTGCGTTCTTCGCCACGCTCAGCGACGTCGACGGCTCGGATGACGACTCTGCTCGATCGAGTGATGACGAGTCCGAGAAGAAGAAGCTGGAGGACACGTTCAACGGCTTATGCTTCTTCGCCGGCGACAAAGGCTTGTGTACCATGGCGCTCGGAGATGAGGTCGGTGGCGAGCTGGAGCACACACCTCGGAACGACGACGACGACGACACCTCCCAGGTATCTCTCACCTACGACGAGCTTTCCTCCGAGGTTGAGAAGTTGACTGCTGCCCTCCTTAGCCAAGATAAGTTGCTTAGGCGTGCCGCTAGAGAGCGCAAGGAGTTTAGGCAGAAGTGGGAGGACACGGTGAAGGAGCTTGAGTTCGCTCGGTCCACCGTGGTTGTGTCGGAGGAGTTGGAGTGCGAGAGTTGCACCGCGCACATGACGGATCTTCTCACTCTGAGGAGTAAGCATGCTGCGCTGGTAGATGAGGTGGATGAGCTCCGAGCTAGACCGCAGCTGTTGGGTGCGTGCAAGACTTGTCCTGTCTTGCAATCCGAGTTGGCAGAGAAGAATGCCAAGCTTGAGTCTTTTGAGAAGGCCGGCTCGGATAGCACTTGTGTCAAGAGGTGTGCTTTGTGTGAGGGCCTGGAGCAGGAGATGGCCAATGTGAGGCATGACAAGATGCGTACCGAGGAGGAAAACACATACCTTCGGACCGTCTTGTCATGGGTGTCTTGTGGTGAGCCTCAGCTCGGGATGATGATCTCCCAATTCAAGCGAGCTGCTGGGGGTCCTGGTGTAGGTCTTGGCCAGAGTGTTGATCTTTCAGCTTTTGGTAAGATTGGAGAGTCTAGTGGTCTGAACCCCTGTGAGAAGCCCAACTCCACCACTACTCCCAAACTAACCAAGCTTCCACCCAAAGAGCCTGCCAAGCCTGTCACCAAGGATGGAGTTGTAGTTGAACCCCCCAAGGCTCCACCCAAGAATCCACAATGGCAACCCAAGCCCAATCACCTAAAGAACAAGCTTGACACAATGCCACCCATCCGAGAGGAGTTGCCACAGAAGGGCAAGGGCAAGGTGAACCATACCCACATCCCTGCAAACCAACAACCCCCTTTGCGCGCGGTGAGGTTTCAGTGTGACTTTTGTGGGCGGGATGGTCACCTGAGTGAGTTCTGCTTTAGGCGCAGGAGAGAGGCGCGCCGTGCTAGGGAGATGCAGAACCCGGACATGTTTCACCCAGCTCGTGGTGAACATGCTCCGAAGCCTCAGGGGAGAGCCGCTAGGTCTGGAGGGAAGCATACCCAGCCTAGGCCTAGGCAGGAGAGAGCTCCGAGGAGAGACGCTAGAGTTGAGCAGCAGGCTCCTAGGCGTAGACCTCGTAGAGAGCGTGCCCGACGGGGTCCTGCTTTTGCAGGTAACGGACCCCGTGGCGGAGGCTTTGTTGAGCGCTTTGTCCCACCGCAGGTAGAGTTTCGCGGTAAGCGCTTCCCCAGCGGACTACGTTTTCCTGTGCGTGGTGATCGCTATCTCCCTAGACAGGTTGGTTTTTACACTGACCGTTCTTTTGAGCAGCCGGCCCAACACTGGTTTCCTTCTTATCTTACTAACCCCAGTGTTGGACCGTATGTTCACCCTATGTCTTTTTATTGATGTAGGAGGAGCGGTTGGAGGACATTTGGCTTGTGGATTCCGGTTGCTCGAGGCACATGACCGGAAATGCCAAATGGTTCTCCAGCCATAGTCCGGTCGCCGGAAAGGAGTACATAACCTTCGGCGACAAAGGTAAGGGCAAGGTATTGTCCGTTGGTGCAGTGCGGGTTAATGAGCACTTTGTGTTGCGCGAGGTTGCTCTTGTTTCTAACCTGCATTTTAACTTGCTTTCTGTTTCGCAACTTTTTCGTGAAGGCTATGAGATTCGTTTCAAACCGAACCTTAGCCGGATCTTAGATCCTCAGGGTGATCTTGTATGTCTGATTTCACCCTTTGGGAATGTCTTTCGCGCGAATTTCTCAAAGTCGTTTGGATCTTCTCGCTGTCTTTTGGCTAGTCCTTCTTCTTCTGATCTTTGGAAGTGGCATAGGAGGCTCGGTCACCTGAGTTTTGACTTGCTTGCAAGACTTAGCTCACTTGGCTTAATCCGAGGATTGCCCAAGCTTTCGTTGGAGAAGGATCTAGTTTGCCATGCTTGCCGGCATGGAAAGATGGTTGCTGCTCCCCACCATCCTTTGACCAAGGTTATGACCTCGCACCCCGGAGAGCTTTTGCATATGGACCTTGTTGGTCCGGCTCGGGTGAGCTCGGTTGGTGGGAAGTGGTATGTGCTTGTTATTGTTGACGACTTTTCGAGGTATTCGTGGGTCTTCTTTTTAGTTGAGAAGTCCGAGACATTCTCCTTCGCTCGCGATCTGATTTTGCGTCTTCAGAACGAGTTCCCTTTGAACTCGATGCGAGCGATTAGAAGTGATAATGGTTCCGAGTTTAAAAATTCGGATTTTGAGAAGTTTTGTAAACGCCTTGGTTTGGAGCATCAGTTTTCTTCTCCCTATACACCACCCCAAAATGGTGTTGTAGAGAGGAAGAATCGGACCCTTGTTGAGATGGCCAGGACGATGCTTGATGAGCATAGGACTCCTAGGCGCTATTGGGCCGAAGCTATGAACACTGCATGCTATATTTCGAATCGCATTTTTCTGAGAGTGTTTTTAAAGAAGACCTCTTATGAGTTGCGTTTTGGTCGCCAGCCCAAGGTGAGTTATTTTAGAGTCTTTGGTTGCCACTGTTTTATATTAAAAAAGGGCAACCTAGACAAGTTTGAGTCTCGTTCTTCTGACGGTGTGTTTTTGGGTTATGGCACTCATACTCGAGCTTATCGTGTACTTAACCTTGACACTAACCGAGTCATGGAGACATCAGATGTCACCTTCGACGAGACTCTTGTTTCTCCTTCTTCTCGTTTTGAGCGTGCAGGTGATCACGAGGTTGGAGAGCCTCTTTTCGATGACGAGGAAGAGGGTGCTGAAGGTATAGATGATCCAGCACCCCCTCCGCCTGCCGCGCCGCCGGGAGCGGCTTCGACGACGACCCGTGGCCCCGAGACGTCTTCTTCCTGGGGGCCGTGGGATCCACCTCGCGCGGTACCTTTTGTACCCGGGGTGGAACCAGCTACTGTTGAGGGGGAGGTTACTTCTTCCCGGGAGGCGCCACGACACATCCAGCGCCAGCACCCCCCTGAACAGATGATCGGCGACATCGACGAGCGAGTTACTCGCTCCAGGTCACAGCACATCTCGCACTTTGCTCATTCTGCTTTTGTTGCGTCTTTTGAGCCCCGAGATGTTGGACACGCATTGACGGATCCGGATTGGGTCAATGCCATGCATGAGGAGCTAGAGAACTTTGAGCGAAATCGGGTTTGGGTTCTAGTGCCACCACCTCCTGACTGTAAACCTATTGGGACAAAATGGGTATTTAAAAACAAGCAAGGAGAGGAGGGCCACATTGTGAGAAACAAGGCCCGGCTTGTAGCGAAGGGTTATAGTCAGAAGGAGGGGATAGATTATGAGGAGACCTTCGCTCCTGTAGCTCGTTTGGAGGCTATTAGGATACTCTTGGCTTATGCTGCATCCATGGGTTTCAAACTTTTTCAAATGGATGTCAAGAGTGCCTTCTTAAACGGCTATATTGAGGAGGAGGTCTATGTCCAGCAACCCCCCGGTTTTGAAAATTCCAAGTTTCCAAACCATGTCTTTAAACTCCACAAAGCTTTGTATGGTTTGAAACAAGCCCCTAGAGCCTGGTATGAGAGATTAAAAACCTTTTTGCTAGCTAAGGGTTTTAAAATGGGATGTGTAGATAAAACGCTCTTTCTCCTCAAGCAAGGCAAAGATACTCTCTTGGTCCAAATTTACGTGGATGATATCATTTTCGGTGGTTCTTCTCACGCTTTGGTTGCCAAGTTTGCAGATACTATGAGCAGGGAGTTCGAGATGAGCATGATGGGCGAGCTGACCTTCTTTCTCGGGTTACAAATTAAGCAATCCCGAGAGGGGACGTTTGTGCACCAGGGCAAGTACACAAGGGACTTGCTGAAGCGGTTTGACATGGGTGAGGCCAAGCCTCTTCCGACGCCCATGTCGACGACGACTGCCCTGGATGCCGACACGGATGGAGAAGCAGTGGACCAGAAGGAGTACCGCAGCATGATTGGATCGCTGCTCTACCTGACGGCGACACGGCCGGACATTCAGTTCGCTGTGTGCTTGTGCGCGCGCTTTCAGGCTTCGCCACGCACTTCTCACCGTCAGGCGGTGAAGCGCATATTCAGGTACCTTCGTTTCACGCCTGAGTTCGGGATTTGGTATTCTGCTTCCTCCACTCTCTCGCTTTGCGGTTATTCCGATGCCGATTTTGCTGGTTGTCGCATTGAGCGCAAGTCCACCTCAGGGACTTGCCAGTTTATTGGATCTTCTCTTGTGTCGTGGTCTTCTCGCAAGCAGTCTAGTGTCGCTCAGTCTACCACGGAGGCTGAATATGTTGCTGCGGCTAGCTGCTGTTCCCAGTTACTCTGGATGATGGCCACTTTGCGTGATTTTGGTTTGAGCTTTACTCGAGTTCCTTTGCTTTGTGACAGCACGAGTGCCATTAGCGTTGCTAAGAACCCTGTGCTCCACTCGAAAACCAAACACATTGATGTGCGCTTTCATTTCTTGCGAGACCACCAGGAGAAGGGTGATATCGACCTTCGCCATGTCGATACTCATCACCAATTGGCTGATATTTTCACCAAGCCTTTAGACGAATCAACCTTTAATAGGTTGAGGGGTGAGCTTGGTATGTGTTTCCCCTTTTAGATGGGGGAAGCATTTTGAGATGTACAGACTGACTCTTTTATTTTGAGACTCTTTTCTTTTGAGTTTCTTGAGTCTTTCCTTTTGGTACCTTCTTTCTTTCAGTTTTGTGTCGGGCATACGCATTTACATTCTGAGCTTCATGTCTATATTCACTAGAATGTAATTATGCTCTTGTTAGTATTGCTCCGATACTTATGATGATGCTTGTAGCTTATGCTCTTTCTGATCACTGTTGCATGTTATGAGCGAGCTATTTTTTGGAATGGTGAATTATGCCTAATGTATATAAATCTGAAAATGTTCACCATTGAGATATGCAACTAGCATGTGTAGGGTGTGTTGAGTCCATTCCTGCTTTTCATATATGCTAGGTTGCTATGTCTCTAGTTCTGAGTCATTCACTTGCTTGGTTGTTCATAACTTGCTTAAAATCTGAACCAAGTATTGTTGAATTGAAAAGATCGAGATGGGATTGCTTGTCAACACCTCATGGTATTGAGACTGTTTCTCATTGCACTTTGAGTTAAACTTGAGCCATGTAGTGTATGACCGAAACCGTTGCTTTAAGCTTCTGATTGCTTCGGCATAGGCTTCGCACGGTTGAAAAGTTAGGCGATGACAAGCTTTCAATCTCTCGCAATCACATGCTAAAAATGAACTTGTGAACTCTTTTACCGCTGCAACTCCGATATGAATTTGAAATCACAAGTATATGCTTCATTCCTATGCATGATGATTGAACTTTGCTAGGGGTAGTTCACCGTGTATATATGCTTAGCACCTGTTTGGATTCCTTCTATACATGTCTAGTGCTATTTTGATGGTGACTATTCTTTTGGCTTAAAACTGCTCACATGCTCATATGCTTCATATTTCGTATAAGTGATCAGTTTGAGCCTTCGCTATTTGAGTGCTTAATTGAGATGTTGGAGCTATACTGATTAGAGCATCTTTGCCCTCTTTTGACTATATACTTGAAGCTCCTAACTTGCATTTTGACTTCATATGCATTGTGGAAGGAGATCTTGTGTTCAGGGGGAGTTTATGTGAAGCGAATTGCTTCTCCGATACCTTTTGGCCTTGATAAGTGCATTTTCAACTAGGGGGAGAAATTTATGCAAATCATATGCTCCTGTGTTGATCAACTAAGGGGAGAATCATTTGTCCTAGTTACTTGCATTTGTCGAGGGGGAGTTTGCTAGTTGTGTTGAGCCGTTGCCTCTGTCTTGAGGGACTAGCAAACGTTCCTAGCTTTTCATGAGCTTAGTTTGCTAGTTGTGTTGAGCCGTTGCCTCTGTCTTGAGGGACTAGCAAACGTTCCTAGCTTTTCATGAGCTTTCATAAGCTTGTTTCATTTGGCTCTCAATTGGTATCGTCTGGTGTGCTTTCCCATTTGGTTTGGGTTGATTTCCAATTGGTTCGGAGTGATTTTCTTGCTAGTTGTGTTGAGCCTCTGGGCCTCTATCTTGAGGGACTAGCATTTTGCTTCGGTTGTCCTCCGATCTTCAATTGGTATCTGCTAGCGGTGTTGAGCCTGTTCTACCTCTTCTTGAGGGCTAGCTTTGCTTTGCTTGGTTGCGTCGAGCCGTTGCCCATGTCTTTGGGGACCAAGTTTTTGCTTCATCCACTTGACCTTCTTTGGCTTTTGTTAGGCTTTTGGGTCATTTGGTTGGGTTTTCTCTTCCCACTCCTTCCTTCCTCCTTCTTCTTATTCATGATTTGTTGTGGAGTTGACAATGCACTCATCAAGGGGGAGATTGCGGATACATGGGTGTATGCCGAGTCTCTGTGTGATGAGTGATTGTCAACGGAGATGATGCGCATGTTCTTTGGCTTGTGTTGTGCAGGTGTCGAGCACGGAGACAGTGATCAATGGCGGGTGAAGGTCAAGTTGCGACGTGCCGTGCCGACGGACCGGGCGCGATGAAGGATGGGCGTGCCGTGCGGCGGACGTGCCATGCCGATGTATCGGACGGTGAAGGGCGGACGTGGACTTGGACTGATGGACTGGAGGCCGGAGGATCAGCTGTGGTGGCTGGCAGCCTGCGACAGCGACAAGCGGAGAAGTGCGATCATGTCGGTGGAAGGGGTGCACAGGCGGTGCATCCCCTCTACGACGCCGGTTTGTTGGTAGAGCCCGGGAAAAACCAACGGTGGACGGTTTCCAGGTTTGGGCCTCAAAACCTGGGTGCTGGGTTTCCAGGTTGAGCCACAAAACCTGGGCGTGACGGTTTCCAGGTTGAGCCTCAAAACCTGGGCGTGGGCCGGTTTCCGAGTTTGGGCCTCAAAACTCGGGCGCTGAGGGTTTCCGAGTTTGGGCCACAAAACTCGGGCTGGAGGCTGGTTTCCCGGTTTGGGCCTCAAAACCGGGGGCTGATGGGAAAGGCTGGTTTCCCGGTTTGGGCCGCAAAACCGGGGGTGCAGAGTGGTGGCGGCACGTGGCGGCGATCTGAAGGTTGCGTGGAGGCGACGCGGAAGACCGTGCGGGCGTGGCCGTCGGATCTACCTACCACCAGCGGGTGGACTAGAATAGCCTTAGGGTTAGGCTGGTCCGCTCTGTAAATACAGTAGTGAGGGGTAGAGTAGGAAATAGACTTAGGCTAGGTTAGTATAAGTAGTCCAGGGGAGACACCCTCCTCCCCATCTCAATCTCAGTTAGCGCAGTCATTTGCTTCCTAGCACCTAGGGTTTCCACTCTCCCATCCCCTGCTCTAGCTAGTTGAGATCCACAGAGAGACTCCACTCTGTGTACTGTTGATTCGAGGAAGTGAGGTCGTATCCTCACCTTGGAGCACAGATCGATGGCTTGATTTGCGTCCTTAATTCGAGTTCGTGGCTGTGATTCGCGTTTTCTTTGTGTTCTTCGCGGAATCCTTTTTCTCCACGATTTTCCCGTCGCTTGATCTCTTTGCTCGGTTCATCTTTTGCAAAACCGTTTGAACCAAGTTGTTCTAGATCGTGAGGCTCTCCTTTCCACCGAAGGAATTAAACTCTAACCTCACGGTCTAGGAGATCAATCGATTTTCGTTTTGGATTGCGTTCTTGCCTCCATGCCCCGAAATTTCTTGATTCACCGATTTGGAGTTAGGTTCGAGCCATGATCTCTTAGAGATAGCTCACTAACATCCTTGTGACCCCTCAGATCGAATCCGAGGCCTAGAGCTTTTGATTTAGAGGAGATCGGGTTGAATCATCAAAGAACTGCGCTGTTTTCGGGAGCATCGGACGCTATCACGGGAGCATCGGACGCTAGGGTCCCTAGCATCGGACGCTCCGGTGACGCGTGTCACGTTTTCGGCGTTTTAGTTTGCATCGGACGCTAGGCATCGGACGCGTCCGTTGTCCATCGGACGCGCCGGAGCCTTTGCATCGGACGCTGGGTGATTACTGTTCACAGCGTCCGATGGTGGAACAGTAAGGTTCCAGAACCGTCCAGTCTGCATCGGACGCTTCCGGTGGTCTGGCATCGGACGCAGGCCAGCGTCCGATGTGACTGGTTTCGCACGGCTTCGTCCGCGGTTCGCTCGTTCATTGTCGGAATTGATTTCCGTCTTTTGCGTTGGCTTTCTAGAGTTGTCTAGTGTCTCGCTGTGCTTCTAGGAAGCATCCACCCTACATATAGGGTCGTGGACATTAGCAAGCTCTAGGGTTCGCTCTTGGGGTCGATTTTGGGACAGTGGCATCTAGTTTCCGAAAGGAAATTTTGAAGCTCCCATTCACCCCCCCCTCTGGTCGCTTTCGGTTAGCTTCTCGGTCCTTCATATTTAGCGGGTACAACTGTGAACTTTTTCTTGATATATGTCCCTTGGTTATGATCATCCCTTAACCATGGAGTTTCCTCATTGTTTAACAAAATGCTTGGGTCTTTGTTCACTTTGAATGGCGGAATTCGGTCATCCCTTTCATAATCACCTGACATGTCTGACTTGTCCTCAATTCCGACAATGTTTCTTTTCCCTGAAAAAACTATGTGGCGCTTTGGCTCGTTGACGATCGAGTTGTTATCATTTTTTCCTTTCTTTGGTTTTGTAGACATGTCTTTCGCATAGAATACCTGACTCACATCCGCGGCAAGGACAAATGGTTCATCTTTGTACCTAATATTGTTGAGGTCTACTGATGTCATCTCATACTCCTTGTCGACTGTTATCCCACCTCCGGTCATCTTGACCCATTTACACCGAAACAAAGGGACTTTAAAATTAGGTGCGTAGTCTAGTTCTCATATGTCATGTATGCGGCCATAATATGTTTGTTTGTTCTCATTTGGATCTGTGGCATCCACGCGTATACCACTGTTTTGGTTGATGCTCCTTTTATCTTAGGCTACTGTGTAAAATGTATTCTCATTGATCTCGTACCCTTTGTACGTGCTGATATACAACGATGTCTGCCTGGCAACAGATAAAGTTGCTCATCTATGTTGTCATCGGCCTAACATTATTTTCGCAACCAATCGCCGAAGGTTTGCATGTGTTGACGTGTAATCCAAGCTTCACTCTTCCCGGGCCACTCGGATCGAAGGAAATCCTTGTGTGCCTCGATATATGGATCGACTAATGAGGAGTTCTGTAACTGTGTAGTGTGCTTTATCGAAGTAACTGTCTTCTATACCGATATATGTTTTCTTCCCTAGTATTCCCTTGCCACTGAGTCTGCCCTCGTGTCGCGATTCAGGAATGCCAATCGGGTCAAGGTCTGGAATAAAGTCCACACAGAACTCTATGACCTCCTCTATTCCGTAGCCCTGGGCGATGCTTCCTTCGGGCCGAGAACGGCTATGAACATATTTCTTCAGGACATCCATGAACCTCTCGAATGGAAACATGGTGTGTAGGAACACATGACCGAGAATAATGATCTCCTTGACGAGGTGAACTAGGAGGTGTGTCATGATATCAAAGAAGGATGGAGGGAACACCAACTCAAAGCTGACGAGACATTGAACGACATCATTCTGCAAAGTAGAAAGTTCCTCTGGATTGATTGCCTTCTCTGACATTATTGATGCGTGTATCTTCTGGATTTCTAATCCCAAAGGGCAGACGACCTATTTTGCTTCGTACGTAGTGGTGGGCAATTCATTCGCTTTCGGAAGCACCTTTTTCATTATCTTCAATAACTGCCCAAATGCCTTGTCGGATGTACCATTCTTTACCTTCGATTGCAGCAGTTCCAGTGTAGTACCCAACTTTTTTGGCCATCTTCAGCGGTCGGATATAGCAATTTCCTGTGATCCTCTAGCATACGCTCGAACTTCGCCTTCTGCTTGTCACTTTCACATTCTCTTTGTGCATCATGAATGGCATCACTAAGAGCATCAGCATCAGGTACCCCTTCTTCATCATCTCCCCCATTGCATCATCATCAAAGGCACCGTAATGAGCAATAATATCGGCCTGGTCCAATTCTTCTTCTTCTTCTTCACCTTCATCCATTATAACCCCGCTTTCTCCGTGCTTGGTCCAACAAATATAGTTTGGTACGAAACCCGACTTCAACAAGTGTGAATGAAGAGTCTTCGAGTTGGAATATTCTTTCAAATTCTTACACATGGCACAAGGGCAGCACATAAAACTATCCTGTTTGTTTGCCTCAACCACAGCTAAGAAATAGTGCACGCCATCAATAAACTCTTTGGAGCGGCGATCGGCATTATACATCCAATTGCGTGTTACCATCTGCATTAATATGATAACCATGCACTTAGTTCTTCATCATCTTATGGCACAACATGCATGACATATATCATATGATTGATTAATTCAAGCAAGCTTGACTACAACGAAGACAATCGCAGCTAGCACTAAAAAACTAAAACTAAAATGCACTTAAGCAACATAATTAGTTTGCGTCCGATCCCAACTAAAATAGACAGATCATTCGCTTCATCAGCATTGATGGGCTTCTTTCGCTGGCTCACAGCCTCATCACCGTCAGTCGCAATAGCTTGTGCAGTTGAGGCTCGTACGTGTTAAACATACTCTTCCTCCCAGTACCAACCTGAACATCCATCGGTGTCGTCCCACTATAATTAGAACAAAGAATAAGAAAATTAAACAAAATCATCAAACAAATTAACCATATTTATCAAATACAGGGAATAACTAACCAACCTTACAATCTGGACACTTGTAGAATATACGACCCTTGTTGATTTCCTCCTTTTTCACTCGGTACTCCGTCACAATCTTCAGCTTACACTCGTTGCAAGCAATGAGAGGAAGATCCGGCCGCAAACGCTTTGGATCCGGATGATGAGAGGCTGAGGACCTGGTTACAGTTGTCATCTACTATATCCATACTCATTTTTTAAACTATTACATGCAAATTCCTCATTTTCTAAACAATTGAAAATAAAAAAGACCCTAAATTTATCTATTTGTTTAGATAATCAAAAAATGTGATATAGCAATACCAATTTAAGTTTTGTCTACTCTCTATATTCATTGTTGCAAACTATTATAAATTCCAAATTTTTCTAAAAAAATTAACTAAAAAGACACTAAAATTCATTATTACTTGTCTTGCATAAGTACGAAATATACAATGGATACTACCTAGCAATAGAAAACGATCAAGTGGTTGTGAAGAACCAATTTAAACTACTCAACTCTCTATACTTGTTTTTGCAAACTATATATTTTAATTAAATTCCTCTCTTATTCAAGACATGGTAGGATGAAACTAGTTACCTCTAAAGGCAAAGAGACGATGATGGAGTCGAAGAAGATCACCAGTTGACGCCGGAGACGAAGAACAATGAAGAACAAGCAATAGCAAGCAGAGCAAGAACAAGTAAGGAAGCTCACTGAAATTTGAATGACTTTGGCTCGGGGAAGAAGAAGTTGGCAGGTTATAGTCCCGGTTTGTATTAAAAACCAGGGCTAAAAGGTGGTCATTTATCCTGGGACAAGCCACAAAACGGGGCTAAATCTTTAGTCCCGGTTCGTGGCACCAACCGGGACTAAAGAGTGTTCTTTAGTCTCGGTTGGTAACAGGAACCAGGATTAAAGGGTCCCTGCTCCGACAGCTCTGCGCAGTAACCGTTAGGCAGGTCTCTTTAGTCTCGGGCCGTATTACCAACTGGGACTAAAGCGTCCTTTAGTCCCGGATGACAAAATTGCCAAGACAATTGGCGATTTTGAGAATTAGTGAAAGACCCTGCTCTGTTGTAGCAGTGATTGTAGTCTATCTATGGCTTTTGTCACTATTAACAGAGACCTTATCCGCTATAGACGTGCAGGACTGCCGCCTGTAAACTGGCATTTTCCTCACCTCTCAAAATTCAAATCATACTGGTGAAAGTTGTAGATTTTATGATGCTTTATAACTGGAAATAACGTTTTGTTTTCATTTCACTTAATGTAAAGAGGGTTATGATTTTTCTTGTGCCGCACCCATTTTTAATGAGCGGTTCAAATCACCAATCGTTCTTAAACTAAAACCGGTTTGTATTGGAGATTGGTGTGAAATAACTCCAGGCGATCTGTACTGAGGCCATGTTCAGATTCCAAAATCTCTTCAAATATTTTGCGCAGTACCCATTTTAGACGCATGCATGAAGCATTAAATATAGGTAAAAGAAATAACTAATTGTACTTTTGGTCTGCTCATGTCGAGACGAATCTTTTGAGTCTAGTTAGGTCATGTTTGGACAAAGTTTGTCAAATAACAACGAAAGTGCTACAGTAACATTTCGCCATATTTTTCGCGAACTGAACAAGGTCTGACTAAGGTATTTGATGTCCTCACAAAAACAAAAACAAAACAGTGTTGACACTATATGGTAGCAGTATTGACTAGTCGCCAAGCAACTAGCAACATGTCAACGACGGCTGTAGTGCGTGGGTCGAGCGAGCAATCATATCGTAGATTCGTAGTACAACCATGGACTCTCTCTCGTCAAGCGTCATGATCAACAAGGGAAACATGATCATTCAGCCCTTGAAGAAACCGTGCTGTTGAAATAATGCATCAAGTGAAATATCTTACTACATCCGTCTATCCCTAAATAACTTTCGCCATTAGTATACGCGCCACAAGTTTAATTCGATTTATAGTAAATACGTGTAACATTTGTATCTCCAAATAATTTTGTTGAAAAACTAGATTCAAAAAATGTTTTCAATGATACTAATTATGTACGAGAAATATTAATATTTTTAATATATATTTAGTCAAAGATATTTCTCGATAAGCGAAAACGATAATTATTTAGGGACAGAGGGAGTGTATTAGTAGTAAGACTGGCCACAATATATGCTTTTGTTGGTGCCGAAAGATGAGAGAGAGTGTTTTAGCACCGATGCCAACCGCCATTGTGGCCGATGCCGAGTTGCAAAGAAAAGTCGGCATCGGGTCATGTAGATTCATCTGGTGCTTGGACAGTTAAAAAATTATATCCAAGGCACATGCAAGCAGCGAGTCGGAAGGAGATGGTACAGTGGCTGAGGTCCATGCACATGCTAGCAATGGTGTCACAGTGTCATGTATAAATTTTTTTGAAGCATCCGTATATTGTGGACAGTAGGTAGAATGATTGTGACATTGGTGCGGCCTACGAAAAGAAACCAAGCTCGTACCCTACCAGAGAGTACGTAGAGACCAAGCTCGATGTCGGTGCTAGCTGAGTGGAAGCGCCATGAACGGGTTGTTCGGGGAGGTGGGGCATGGCAAGATGTGGTGCACCGGCAGTCCGGCACCGGCACGGCAGATGAATTGTTGGCCTTTTAGTTTTTACTGTAAATTTTTTTTACTCACCACATTAAATGTTGAGACACATGCATAGAGTATTAAACATAGACTAAAAAATAACTAATTATATAGATTGCGTATAATTTGTGAGACGATTTTTTTAAGCTTAAGTTTATATTTTTGACAATATTGTGCTACCGTAAATATGTGCTAATGACAGATTAATTAGTCTTAATAAATTCGTCTCACTGGTTCCAAGCGGAATATATAATTTGTTTTTTATTAGTTATTTTTAATAAACTAAATGAATGGTGGAACATCCGATGTGACAGGCACAAACTTTTCATGCTCCAACCTAACAAGCTCCATTCCTAACAATTTTTTTTCACCTATCACATCAAATGTTTGTACACATGTACGAAGTATTAAATGTATACTAAAAATAACTAATTACATTGTGATAACTTTGCGAGACGATTTTTAAGCCTAATTACTCCATTGACAATGTTGTGCTATAGTAAACATGAGTTAATAACAGATTAATTAGTCTTAATAAATTCATCCCACGGTTTTCTGACGGAATATGTAATTTGTTTTTTTATTAATATATCTTTAATAGACTAAATTAGTACCGGAACATCAGATGTGATACGCCAAAACTTTTTATCCACCAACTAAACACTCCCTTAATATAGGAGTTCGAGTATATTGGCACTCTGCAGTACATATCCAGCTATATAAATAATATGATCAGCCAAAAAGGAGGTGCCCAACTTATGGGCGGAATATGATTTATTTGTCCATTCCATTATTATCGACCCCTATTCCTCTCTCACTCCCAGCTCGAAGCCGCACCCAAGTGGACAAATTAATTTATTGCATCGCTGACACTGAATCGTCTGGTTCTGGTAGGAAGATGGATCGTGGAGCATGTTTGGCTGCCTCCGATCCCACACAGCCAGCAGCCACACCCACACGCTCGTCTGTCTAGCGGAGCCCACACACCATACTGCATGCCCACGTGAAGGCCTGGATCCCAACTGCCCCCTTTTCCCGTCTTCTTGCCCGCAGATAATAGCAGACCCAAGCATGTTTGGCGTGATACGTTCCCATCCGTCGTCCCACCCCTGGCCGCCCTCGCTCGCCACACCGCCCGTGATCTGGTCCCACCTAGCCTAGCACCAACCAATGTGATCGATCACATGTGGTTCACGACACGAGTCTATCTACGTGCTATCAATAGATAGGTGGGATTCGTGCGTAAATTAGACGAAGTGTTAGGCCTCATTGAGTTCTCACTGCAAAAATAATTTCAATCATCACATTGAATGTTGATACAGATACATGCATGGAGTATTAAACATAGACTAAAAAATAACTAAATACACAAATTGATTGTAATTTGCGAGACGATTTTTTAAGTCTTATAAGTTTATGTTTTGATGAGAATGTTATGCTACAGTAAACATGTGCTAATAACGGATTAATTAGTCTTAATAAATCATCTCACGGTTTCTAGATGGAATATGTAGTTTTTTTATTAGTTTATTTTAAATAGACTAAATAAGTACGAGAACATTGACATGCAAAAACTTTTTACACCACGACTAAACAAGGCCATCAACTAAACAATGCGTTAGAAAGAAAGGAATAACAACTCTGTTATGAGCATATTTTGTCAATCCACACGGGGGCCCACGAGTGTCTTGGTATTGTTCCTCCGATATTTTTTCGAAAAACATGCCTTGTATGGTATTAGACCAGTTTTAGTATAAGATTTCATCTCTTAATTTCTAAGACATGAATCTTAATATTCTCTCGATGCCTGGTTTCACTATATAGTTTCATAGAATATTTTAGTTTTTTATAGGTCTCATCGATCTCTCTCTTCCCTTTCTCTCTTCGCTTTCTTCCACGCCTATGTGTCGCAGAGGAGGAGCTTGTGCGGCTGGAGGAGAAGGTTCTGCTAGCTCCGGACCTGTCGTCGCCACCCAGCCACGTAGGCACCGCCACCGTGTCGTCAACGAGCCCGCAGTGGTGCACGGTGCGTGGTAGAGCTCGCGCCCACGGCCAACGGCGCCCTCGCATGACGGAGCACGCGCCCGTGCCCGACATCGCTTGTTGCGTCGTGTCCCATCCAAAGTCTAGAGGAAGAAGAAATCACGGATGAAACGAAGGAAGCCTCATCGTAGCGATTTCATTCGGTTTTCAATATTTTAAAAAATAGCGTTCAAATGTTTCGTGAGGATAAAACGTTTCTCATTCTCTCTCCTTCTAATTTCATCTAAAAACTTCTTTCTACTGATGTGACATATCATTTAATGTGCATGGTGCCAAATGAAACCCCATTGAGACTGGCCATAGAGGAGACCATAGAGGAGACCATCTCTGTCAAACCTATTAGTTTAACATCTATGGGCCTATTTGATTTGTACCCAAAACCTTCCACATTATTTGTCACACTTAGATCGTCTCCAACAAGCGCTACCCAAAATACAAGTGAAGGACCAAAAATGGTGACCAAGGGGTGGTGAATGGGAGCCTTAAATTTCTTTTCAAAAATAATAGCCTCGGTCCCAGAAAGTCACCCCAAAAGCAAGGTCACAAGAAAGGGGCACGTCCACAACCCAACTGGTGGGTGGATACCTTAGGAGATACCTAGAGGTACAGTAGGACTGTCGGAGAAGCGCTACGAACAAGCGCAAAGTGAGGGACTCGAAAGCCTACACACAGCAGGATGTCGGACTGTCCGGGACTAGGGCTCGCACTGTCCGAGAATCACTGCCGGACTATCCATGGTCTATACCGGACAGTCCGTAAGCAAAATCTTAAAAACACAACTGTTCTGAAACAGTTCTGGACAGGTTCCAGACTATCCATGGTTTGAACGTTGGACTGCCCGCGGTTCAAACTGAACAGTGCAATTCAGTGAACTGTTATATGTCAAAACTTGTTGGCGGACTTTCCGCCGTCAGGTCACTGGCTATTCGTGGTTACCCGACTCAGCAAGTTCAGAACTGAACATGCAGCTGCATGTGCCAAATCCTAACCTGCGGACTGTCCGTGGTCAGGGCCCAGACAGCCCGGGAATGCGTCTGGACTATCCGTGGTCAGAGCCTGGACTGTCTGGGAATGCACAGACAATGCAAAACAGCTCGGGCAAAACCCAAATTCGATCAGACCACGACCAAATCAAAAGGGCTTGCAACCAAACTTCACCCAGGTGATTTGGCACATGTTGGTGAGCTATTCCTAAGAAATCATGGCTCGAACCCAACTAAAACTTGAGATATTTCAGATCACACGGAAGCTCAATTTCTGTAGAGCACAAAAGCCAAGAATCCAACGCAAAAGCCGGATCTCAAAATGGAAGTCAAATACAAAAAGCTATAGACGAAAACGTGCAACTTCAGTGAGCACCAGACTCACCAAGCGTCTAATGCCCAACCATCAGACGCACCCGATGTGAAATGGCCTGATCTAGGACCTTATTGCATAGACATGGGATGCGTGAATAGTGATACTTCAGCGTCCGATGCAGGGGTCAAAGAGACCTCAGACCTGGTCAGCGTTTGATGCTTGTCTCCCTGACGCGTCTGATGCCAAGTGAGGGTTTCTAGAACCGCACTGAGTGACCATTGGACGTTGGACTGTAGCGTCCAATGCTACATACAGGACTGGACAGTACGTGGGAGGCGACGCGCGTCTGATGCCAAGAACTATAGTGTTTGATGCCCCCAACGCAGTGTAGTTTTTCCACTGATTCGACTCGATCTCCCTCAAATCAAAAGCACTTGGGCTCAAACTTTGTGTGAAGGGTCACAAGCAGGTTAGTGAGCTACTCCTAAGAGATCATGGCTTGAACCTAACCACAAATTGGTGAATCAAAGAAATTCAGTGGAAAGAGGCAAAACGAGATCCAAAACAAAATTCGCCCGATTTGTGTGCTCATGAGGAATTAGAGAAAATCCTTCAGTGGAAAGATGACTCTCACAATGCAGCACAAGAAGGTTCAAACGGATTTTCAATACATCCCTTGAAACGAAAGATCTTGTGAAAGAACCAAAGGGAGAAAACGAAGAACGCGAAGAACAAAACACGAACTCAAAGATTTCAGCCAAAATCCCCAACGAGGAGACAAAGAGATTATAGTCTCTTTTCCTAAAATCGAAATATACATAGGAATGATTGTCGTCTTTGTGGATCTCTACAACAGCTACAAAGAGAGAAGCCCTAACAGATGGAGTCTGCTAGAAATGAACAACTAGAGAAATGAAGTGGGATGAAGGCTGTCATCCCTTATTTATAGCCTATTACACAATACCCCTTCTACCCCTAGATACATATGCGGATACATGGGTGTATGCCGGATCTTGAGATGATGAGTGATTGTCAACTGGTATGATGCGCATGTTCTTTGGCTTGTGTTGTGCAGGTGTCGAGCTCAGAGACGGTGATCGAAGGCAAGGTGAAGGTCAAGTAGAGACGTGTCGTGCCGATGGACCCGGAGCGGTGAAGGACGGACGTGAGGCTTGGACTGACGGACCGGTGGCTTGAGGATCAGTTGTGGTGGCTGACAGCCTGGGGCAGCGACAAGTGAAGACTTGCGGGTGGACGGGGTGCACGGGCGGTGCATCCCTCTATGGCGTCGGTTTGGTGGTTGAGCCACAGAAAAACCACCGAGTGGACGGTTTCCAGGTTTGGGCCTCAAAACCTAGGTGCGGCCGGTTTCCGAGTTTGGGCCACAAAACTCGGGCTGAGGACGGTTTCTAGGTTTGGGCCTCAAAACCTAGGCGCTGGCGGGTTTCTGAGTTTGGGCCACAAAACTCAGCCGATGGATGAAAGGTTTCCCGGTTTCATCCTCAAAACCGGGGGGAGGTCCGCGAAAACGACGAACGGCGAGTGGCGGCACGTGGCGACATCCGGTGAGGTCGCGTCGAGGTGAAGCTACCTAATGTGTGGGCGTGGCCGTCGGATCGACTACACTTTGAGTTTGTCAGGAATACCCTTAGGGTTAGCCTGCTTGCTCATTAGCAGTAGGGGTAGAAGGGGAATAATTGTATTAGGCTATAATAGGAGAGGTAGCCCCTCCCTCCAAACTATCTCAATCATTTGCTACTTTCACTTAGGGTTTCCTTTTCTCCCATTCCCTACTGTAGCTACTGAGATCCGCAGAGACGGTGAATCATACCTCTGTGTATTTGGATTTTGTGGAAATGGGACCGGATTCCCATTGTCTCCTCGTGGGGACGAATTTCAGCTGGAAATTGAGATTGTGTTTCGCGTTCTTGAGCTGTTCTTCGCGTTTCCCTTTTTGTCTCAATTTTCTCGTCACTCGATCTCCCTCTACGCTGTGTCTTTTTCGAATCCACTTGAATCAACTTGTTCTTTGATGTGAGGAGAACATTCCCATCGAAGGAATTGATCTCAATCCTCACGAACAAGTAGATCGGGTCGATTCCAGTTTTGTGGTGACTTTTTCGTTCCTACACCTTCCCTTTCGATTTCCCGGAGTTTGAGTTGATTAAAGCGGATGATTTCTTAGGGATAGTCGTCCAACTACCTAAGGATCATTTCCTCCAAGTTTGGGATCAAGGGATTTTGATTTGGTTCAGTTCTGGAGAGATTTGGGAGAGGGGCGACCGAAATCGCCTTCTCTGGACAGCCGTAGACATTCCGCCGCTTGGCCCGCAGACACTCCGCACATCGGGTCCGGCCAGTTCAGTGGTTACATGTCTCGGCTGCTTCGGTCCGGAGTGACCGGCGGACAGTCCGCCGTTGTGACTCGCGGACAGTCTGGGACCGTCCAGTGAGGTTTCAACAGCAGTGCTGTTTTTGGGATTTGGCCGGCGGACTGTCTGCCAAGAGCCCGCGGATAGTCCGACAGTACCGCGGACAGTCCGGGACCATACCCGCGGACAGTCCGGGATCCTGCTGTGTGTTGAGTTTTCGTGTGTTTACTCTTCCGGCTTTTTCGCTTCATTTCCGGACTTCTCGTTTGCTCCTAGAGTTCACCTAGGAACCTCTCTATGTATCTTTGCTACTTAATAGCTTTGGTATTTGGAGGAATCCCAACGTAGCCTTCCATCTACATTCCGGGAGTGGGTTTTTGGGAAGAACACTACTCAGAGTTCTTGGCTTTTGATTTGCTCTCACTTGGTCGTGCCTCGCTGTGATCTTAGGGATCATCCACCCTCTTTCCGAGGGTCATGGGCATCACGGTTGTATCCGAAGTCTTTGGGGTTGATTTGTTGGGACAAAGGCCGAAGTTTCAAAAGAAATTTTAAGGCTCCCATTCACCCTCCCCCTCTGGTCGCCTTTGGTAGCATTCTTGGTCCTTCAATTGGTATCGGAGCGGGTTAGAGATCTTCCACCTTAGCCGGTTCCAGATCCACAGAAGGCAACATGGATCGCGGCGTGGGCAAACCGTCGTTTTTCGATGGGACGAACTATGTGTATTGGAAGATACGCATGTCGGCCTATCTCCAGAGTATGGGTGCTTCTATTTGGGATATTTGCAAATCTGCTGATTACGTGGTCTTGGCTGCTCGTGTGACTCAATAGCAGATCGATGAGCACGATGCCAATAGCCGAGCCCGTAATGCTCTTTTCTCCTGTTTGAGCATGTCTGAGTTTGATCGCGTTTCTCACCTTGCTACGACTCGGGAGATTTGGGCGACTCTCATGCATTTTCATGAGGGAACCACTCAAGTCAAAACCCGTCTCTACGAGTCGCACAAGTGAGATTATGAGAACTTTCGACACATGCCTGGCGAGAGCATAGAAAGCTTATTCGCTCGCTTTCAGGTGATTGTCAACAGGATGAGGGCTAACATGGAGTTGTTGCCTTTCGATGATCATGAGAGGGCTCTCAATCTTCTTCATACTCTCAATCGGTCGGTGTGGGACTCTAAGGTTCAGGCGATCATCGAATCGCCTAACTATGAGACTCTCACGTGCGATGAGCTCTTTAGTAAGCTCAAGTCCAATGAGATTGACGCCATGGCGAGGGTTTCTTATGAAAATCCTTCTGGCCCGTCGATGGCTTTGGTTTCTGGCTCTTCTGCTAACCCCTCTGGAGGCTTTGCTTTGTCTTCTCTCCTTTCTATCACAGAGGAGTAGCTGGAGTTTATGGCGGACGACGAGTTGGCTCTGCTTGCCAAGCGGTTCTCGCGGTTCCACAACAACCGCATGAACCATCGTCGTGGAGGAGGACGAGGTGGCTGTTACGAGTGTGGATGCTTGGACCACTTCATCGCCAATTGCCCGAAAAAGAACAAGCAATCTTTTGGCAAGGCGGATCACGAACACAAGTATGACTCTGGCAAGCGCAAGGAGAAGTACGTCCCCGCAAAGCACAAGCCGAAGGGTAGCTTCAACAAGGAGTACATCAAGGAGAAGTACTTGGAGAAGGCCCAGGCCGAGCAGCGTGCCTTCTTCGCCACGCTCAGTGACGTCGACGACTCGGATGATGACTCCACAACATCAAGCGATGATGAGTCCGAGAACAAGAAGATCGAGGACAAGCTAAATGGTCTTTGCTTCTTTGCCGACGATGAGGGCTTCTACACCATGGCCCTCAGTGATGAGGTCGATAGTAAGCTAGAGGAGATCCCTCGGAACGACGACGACGATGTCGATTCCTCTCAGGTATCTCAGACTCCCGATGAACTCTCTGCTGAGGTCGACAAACTTACTGCTGCTTTGCTTAGTCAAGACAAGTTGTTAAGGCTTGCTGCTAGAGAGAGAAACGAGTTTAGGAAGAAGTGAGAGGATGCAGTGAAGGAGCTTGAGTCTGTTAAGTCCACCATTGTGGTCACCGAAGAAGATGAGTGTGAGATGTGCTCCAAGCACATGACTGACCTTCTCACTTTGAGGGGGAAGTATGTTTCTTTAGTTGGAGAGGTGGATGAGCTTAGGGCTAGACCCGTGTTGCTGGGTGCGTGCAAGTCTTATGCAGGCTTGCAATCCGAGTTGGGAGAAAAGAATGCCAAGATTGTGTCTCCTGAGAAGGCCAGCTCAGATAGCACTTGTGTGTCTAGGTGTGCCTTGTGTGAGGGTTTGGAGATGGAGATTGCAAATGTGAAGCATGACAAGATGCAAACCGAGGAAGAAAACACATACCTTCAGACCATCTTGGCATGGGTGTCTTGTGGTGAGCCGCTGCTTGGGATGATGATTGCCCAATTCAAACGTGTTGCTGGAGGTCCAGGTGTTGGTTTTGCTTAGGGTGTGGAGAGTGCTACATCTTTTGGGAAGGTTGGAGAGTTTAGTGGTCTTAAGCCGAGTGAGAAGCCCAACTCCACCACTACTCCCAAACTAACCAAGATTCCACCCAAAGAGCCTCTCAAGCCTAACACCAAAGATGGAGTGTTTGTGGAACCTTCGAGAGCTCCACCCAAGAAACAAAAATGGGCTCCAAAACCCAATCACCTAAGGAACAAGCTTGACACCATGCCACCAATCCATGAGGAGCTCATGCCACAAAAGAACCAAGTGATCCAGACCCAATACCGTGAGTACCAACAACCCCCTATGAGAGCGGTGAGGTACCACTATGAGTACTGTGGGAGAGATGGATACTTGAGGGAGTTTTGCTTTCGGCGCAAGAGAGAGGAGCGTCGTGCAACGGAGATGAACAACACGGACATGTACCATCCTTTCCATGATGTACATGCACTGAAGGTTCAACGGAGGGTTGCTAGGCCTAGAGGTCCAATGACTCAAGGTCCTAAGCTTCATGGAGGTTTTGCCCGGCGGGATCCTAGCTTGGTTGTCTATGGACCCCGTGGCGGTGGCTTTGTGTAACACCCCGATTTTTAATTAAATAAAATAAAATAGAATTTAATTAGAAAATGGCCAAAACCCTAGATGGAGGAAAAATTCTAACCAGATGTTTGTTGCATTCATGCCGTTGCACAATTTTTATTGGGTGAAAAAAATTTATTAAACCCGAATAGGGCGAATCGGTTTTATTCTATTTAAGAAATAAATAAAAGATTTATAAAAGTTTTATCAAACCAAACTCAAATTTTATTTTCAAAACCTAGGGAGAATATTTTGAAAAGTTTTCAAACTGGTTTTGGTTTTAAAAAAGGTTCTAATTTGAATTTTGCAAATGGATTTACAAAGAAAAAAAAGAAAATGCAATGGACCCAACTCTCTCCCTCCTTCCCAATCCGGCCCAGCCAGCCTCTCTCCTTCCGGCCGGCCCAGCCTCTCCACCCGCGCGGCCCGCGCCTTCCCCTCTCCCCCCTTGGGCCTCTCCCTCAGCTCTCCTTCCGCCTCGGCCCAGCCGAGCCTTCTTTCCCGGCGCACCCCACCTCCTGGCCCAACTCGGAGCCACAGCCAGGCCTGCTCTCCCTCTTCCCCCCTTTCTCCTTTTCACTCAGCCCATGGCCCAGCTCCCCTCCCTCCGGCGGCCCACTCCTGCGCCCGAGCAGGCCACCGATGCTCCTCACTTCCGTCTCTCTACCAGCGGGCCCCACCTGTCGGCACTTTCCTCTATACCTGCTATCGCCGTCCAACCGCGCCATCCGCGTCTTCCGCGCCTGCTGTGGCCAAGTGCCCTCCCAACGAGCGGCCCTCCTCCACCCGACTAGGTCATCGAGTGGACCGCACTAGCCACCACCATCATCCGGCCATCTGCGCCTCGCCCGCAAGGCCTATCGGCTTTCGTGGATCTGCAACCAACCCGCCTGCTGAGCTCTGCTCACTGATACCCCTCACGCCTGGTCATATAAGGGGTCCCATTAGGGTTTCTTGTACCACAGCACGCGCCGCCTTCGAATCACCCTGTGCCGAGCTCTCTTCACTACCCAGACCCCACAGTTCACCCTCGCCGGAATCCTGAGCCGCCTCCGCCGTCGATCTCCCCGCGTTGGTCCTCCTCCGACTGTGCATAGCACCTTGGTGAGTCCGTCGTGCTCTCCTCTCCCTCCCCGTGCTCTCCGCGTTGATTCCGTGCCCTCTAGCCCGCACCCGAGAGCGCCGTCGAGCTCCGCCATGGGGGGCCAAGGCGCTCCGCCGCATAGCCTCGCCATCGGCCGCCGCACAACCCTCCTCGATTCCTTTGCGCCATCAGATCTTAGATATACGGCCAGGATTAGACATTCTAATCCAACCGGTATGGACCACGCATATAGACTCAGTGGACTCAGTCCACAGCGCCACACCGACGCGTTCACTGCACACATGGTGCACCGTGCGAACCACAGCGTGCCACATGGCGCCACGTAGGCAGTCGCGTGGACAACCCAGAACCGCGTTGGCTATTTTGTAGAAACACCCTCCGAGTTTTGGTTGACCTTACTGTTCATGTGCCTTGAATTTCTTTCATCCTAGCCCATCCTTTTTTTTGTTAAATGAGGCGCAGTCCCACGCCCCGCTCCCGCCTGCGTGGCACGCCAGAAACCAGTGGCGTTGCGCCACGTGGCGCCACGCGGACGCCACACCAGCATCCACCGACCAGCCGTGACACTTTTGCATATAAGCCCCTGCCTTCTTTGGGAATAAACCCGCGATCCACTTGTACAGTGCTTTGAGTCTTCCGAAACTTTGCACTCTCGCCCTTCAGTTTTTACATAAATGAGGCCCGGTCCAGCTGCAACTCTTTTCCAGTTTTGATTTATTTAAAATACGAAAAATGAGTTCAACTGATTTACAAATTTGCCACCGAGATTCAAATGTTCATAACTTTTACATTTTAACTCCGATTTGACCCGCTCAAGTCACGTTGGATTCATCTCGCCGAGCTCTACGCAGTGGATCCATTTACGTTCTGTTTTTATTACTGTATGATGTACTGTTTCTTATATTGCCTTGTTTGGGCCATGTGATGATGTTTGATCCAGTGAGTGCGAGCTACGCTGAACCCCAGAATCCAGCCTTCGTCTCCGTTGATCCGACCCAGTCCACAGGCAAGTGTTCTTGAACATCTTGCACCTATACTTTATTTTACTTTTTGTATTAGAGTAGTTAGATCCTGTAGTTGCCTGTAGTGTCTAAGTTTGAATCCCATGTTAAGGTTTACTAGAACTTGTTCATATTTTCCTTGTCACCTGGTTTGGGATGATATGGGTAGAAGTCATGATTAGCCTTGCTGTCTTGGGATGGTAATGTTGTAGTATGGTGAGTAGGTAAATCCGGCAGGATGGATCGTTGGTGGTGTGGTGCCATGTGACTTGGCATACGGTTGCCATGTGACTCGGCGTTACGGTTTGCCATGAGACTTGGCGTTGGTTTGGGTTAGTGGTTTGTTATCCTGTCTGGCTCCCTAGGACCCGGTTCTTGGACAAGTAACCCGGCAAAACAGCGCAAACCATGAGGCCTATATGGCTCTGGGACCGGCTAATTAATTAAAGAAGCCTTATGTCATTATTAGTTACATATGGACATGGGACAGGGCTTCTTCTACGTAGGATACTGCTTGGTACGGGAGTGATTCCTAGGCTCGGGCGTCAGACCTGGTGTTATTACGGAAGGTAGCTCTATGTCGTGACATATGGAACTAATACACATAGGAGGACTCTTTGTAACGGCCTTGTAGTGAACCCTGCCGACTCACCTTGGAAGTGGGTCAAGAGGCTAGCTACCTCGAGCACAAGGGCAACACGACTCATGGGTAAAGATGTGTAAACTCTGCAGAGTAAATAAACTGATATATCAGTCGTGCTCACGGTCACGAGCGGGCTTGGACTTCTTCGAGATTAGTTGGTGGGTTAGGTTTGGTTAGTTAAGGAAGCCTTATGTGGTCATTAGTCCCATATGACATGGGTAGAGGCTTCTTCTTTGTGGGTTACTGCTTAGTACGGGAGTGACTCCCAGGCTCGGGCGCAGACCTGGTGTTATTACGGAAGGTAGCTTTCTATGTCATGACATATGGAACTAATACACATAGGACTCCTTGTAACGACCTGGTTCGGGTCATATGATGGACTTTAGGTGTGGTTTAACTGATGGACTTCAGGTGTGGTTTACCTGATGGACTTCAGGTGTGGTTTCCATGTGTGGTTGCTTGGTGGACTCCAAGTGTTGGTTGCTCGGTGTGACTCCGAGTGTGGTTTGCTCGGTGTGACTCCGAGTGTTGTTACTGTTGGAGACGGTGGTTATAACCTAGTAAATAGGTGCAAAGGATTAATAGGATTTAATAGGATGTGTTGCTTTAGGCGCTTGAGTCAAACAGAGTCAACCTACCTTTGTTATTAGCCTCATAAGCATATCTTTTCTACACTTGCGGAGTACATTTCGATATACTCACCCTTCCTCTTTGAACCCCTTGCTACCCCACCCAGACGCTGGAGTCCATGATGCGGAGCAGAAGTACCCAGAAGACAGTGGATACGACCCCGACAACTTGTACCCAGAAGACAGTGGATACGACCCAGACGACTGGAACTAGGATGGCGCAGCCCCCGGTCGACCTTCCTGTGGAGTGGCGTCCAGTTTCCGCGAGTCTACATCAGAGTCTACATTAGAGTTAGACTGAGAGTCTGTACTTTTCTTTTAGACCCGAGGGTCATTTTTGTAATAATGTTTGATATATTAATAAAAGCATTGTTTTGATATTACTTTGATGTCGATATATGTATGAAAATTGATCCTGACATACATATATTGTGCTCCAATTTTGTTCTTAAAATTGGGGTGTCACAGAGTGGTATCAAAGCCATGTTGACCGTAGGACGCTACCCTAGTCAGTCGTCGAGTTTACAAAACTATTTTTATAAAGCAACACCCTAATTTTCCACTTCTGTAGACCCTTTCTATGCTGAAAATTCAAACTTTGTTTCAAAGTAGGTCCTCTAATAGTAGGATGTCCACCATAATTGTTTGATGTCGTAGTACGTTGATTGACATGTACTTGTGCACATTTCTGATTTCGTTATTTGTAATGTTTGTTGGTGTGTTGCGATCGTCAGGTTGCAACGACATCATTTACACTACTACAGAAATCTTTTGCGTGACAGTCATTTTTATTTAACCGTGACGGGCAATTGAGCCCGTCGCGGACGCCTCGTCACAGTAAATCGAGGATAACCGCGCCGTCATGGTTAATACAATTAACCGTGACGGGCAGCGTAACTTGCCCGTCACGGTTAATACCATTAACAGTAACGGGCGACGTAACTTGCCCGTCACGGTTAAAGATTGTCAGGTTAAAAAAATACAGCAGCACATATTTGAATGCATAATCAAATCCATATTTAACAGGTGAAAATAGACAAAACACATGACACATACGTATACATACATACATTAACTTGTTCTCATTGTCATGCATAGAACATTGACGAAATCGTTAAAGTGTTATATTACATGTCAGTTTGCAAACAAACTAATTGACGAAGTCCATGTTCAAATTGTAATCCTTCATCTCGTTGCGTAGCATGGTGCTCCATTTCCTGAGCTTCTCGTACTCGGGAAGCAGTGCTAACGGGGCATCTGTATCAAAGAACGATTGCCCTTCATGCACTACACCGAAAGTGCTACAGAAAGCGACCAGAGGGGGGGGGGGTGAATGGGAGCTTCAAATTTCTTTTCAGAAACTTGTTGCCGCTGTCCCGAGAATCAACCCCAAGAGCAAACCTAAAGCCTGCGAGTGTCCACGACCCTAGTTGTAGGGTGGATGCTTCCGAGAAACACAGCGAGACACTACACAACTCTAGAAATCCAACACAAAAGCCGGAAATCAAAACCGACAACGGACGAACGAACCTCGGATGAAACAACACAAAAACAGCAGCATCGGAAGCTGGCTAGCATCCGATGTGAAATCACCGGAAGCTTCCGATGTGAAATGAACAGAATTGAAACCTTACTGCATGGACATCGGAAGCAGCTATAGTGAAACCCTAGCTTCCGATGCTAGACCCCCGGCGCTTCCGATGACAACGGAAGCTCCGATGGTCAGCGTCCGATGCTCCTTCAAAAGAGGTGTCAGATGACACGTGGCATCGGATGCTTCCGATGTGATGAACTGAACATCTGATGCACATGGATTCAGCGTCCGATGGTCCCGATTCAGTGCAGTTCTTCCGCGAAATTCACTCGATCTCCTCCGAATCAAAAGCTCTAAGGCTTAGACTTGGTATGAGGAGTACCAAGGAGGTTAGTGAGCTATCCCAAAGATATCATGGCTCGAACCTAACTCCAAATCGGTGAATCGAAAGAATTCGGAAGAAAAGGAGCAAAACTCGATTCGAAACGAAAATCGACCGATCTACTAGCTTGTGAGGTTAGAAGAGAATTCCTTTGGTGGAAAGATGCGCCTCACGATCTAGAACAACTCAGTTCAAACGGAATCGCAAAAGATGAACCGAGTAAGGACATCGATCAACGGGAAAATCGTGGAGAAAAGCAACCCGCGAAGAACAACACCAAAACGCGAATCACAGCCAGGAATTGCAACCGTGTGGCTACCACACGCTACAACAGTGAGATTACGGTCTCACTTCCTCAAAATCTTACGAACACAGAGGTATGATTGTCTTCTCTGTGGATCTCAGTTCGCTACAGCAGAGGATGGGGAGAGCAGGAAAACCTAGAAGGCAAAATAGCAAATGACTAAGATAGGAGGGGAGGTGGGTGTCTCCCTCTACTTATCCTAATTCTAATTCCCACTCTACCCCTAGTTATTTACAGAGCGAACCAGCCAAACCCTAAGGCTATCTTGGACCAACTCGAAGATGATAGTGATCCCATGGCCTCGCCCGCACAACTGGTAGTGTTGCCTCGACGCAACCTCCCCGATTGCCGCCACGTGCCACCACCGCTCTGCTTGTCCTTTTCCCGGACATCGCCCCCGGTTTTGAGGCCCAAACCAGGAAACCAGCCTTCATGACCAACCCCCGGTTTTGAGGCCCAAACCGGGAAACCACCCGTCCATCGCCTGAGTTTTGTGGCCCAAACTCAGAAACCCGCAGTGCCCAGGTTTTGAGGCCCAAACCTGGAAACCGTCCTCAGCCCGAGTTTTGTGGCCCAAACTCGGAAACTGGCCGCACCAAGGTTTTGAGGCCCAAACCTGGAAACCGTCCACTCGGTGGTTTTTCTGTGGCTCAACCACCAAACCGAGCCGTAGAGGGGATGCACTGCGCGTGCACCCCGTCCACCGACACGTGTCCCCAGGTCCTCGACCCGAGCAACACCATGTCCCACAAGTCTTTGCTCGTCGCTGTCCCAGGCTGTCAGCCACCACAGCTGATCCTCAGGCCACCGGTCCCTCAGTCCAAGCCTCACGTCCGCCCTTCGCCACTCTCGGTCCATCGGCACGGCACGTCTCTACTTGACCTTCACCTTGCCTTCGATCACTGTATCCGTGCTCGACACCTGCACAACACAAGCCAAAGAACATGTGCAATATTCCAGTTGACAATCACTCATCTCTCGAGACTTGGCATACACCCATGTATCCGCAATCTCCCCCTTGATGAGTGCATTGTCAACTACCAACACAAATCATAATGAAATAGAGAAAGAGAGGAAGAAGGAGAAGGAACTCGACCAAATGACCCAAAAGCATATCAAAGCCGAAGAAGGTCAAGTGGAAAGAGCAAAACAACTTGGTCCCCAAAGACATGGGCAACGCCTCGACGCAACCAAGCAAAGCAAAGCTAGCCCTCAAGAAGAGGTAGAACAGGCTCAACACCACTAGCAAGAAAGCTCGACACCAATTGAAATACCAATTGAAATTCAAGCAGGATAGAGCTAGCCCTCAAGAAGAGGCAGAACGGGCTCAACACCGCTAGCGAGAAAGCTCGATACCAACTGAAAAACACAAAGGCAAAGGCGCTAGTTCCTCAAGAAAGAGGCAAAGGCTCAACACAACTAGCTACCAAAAATGCTCCGTGCCAATTAGAGATTTCAGAACGCTCCGAACCAATTGGTAAATTTAAAAAACCTCAAAATCCGACCAACTCAAACTCCCCCTCCAATAGTGCACACAACCAAGAAATCTCCCCCTTAGTTGATCTTATGATTTGAGAACATTTCTCCCCCATATGATTTGGCAAATTTCTCCCCCTTAGTTGAAAATGCACTATCAAGAATCTCCCCTCCAAATGCATGTGAGTGAAAATGCAAGCTAGCAGCTTCAGGAATATAGTCGATAGAATGAGAAAATGCTCGACAAAATGCTGATCCGATGACTCAACAATATGCACAGAATGCTAGCAAAAGCTCAAACTGATCACCAAATATGAAATATGAACATATAAGCAAAGTGAGCAGTTTTAGCCATTCAGAAAAAGATGTTCACCATAAAAATAGCACTGAACATGTATAGACAAGGAATCAAACCAGTGCTAATCATGTATACAAGGTGAACTACCCCTAGAAAGGTTCAATCATCATGCTATAGAATGAAACATAGACTCGTGTATTCAAATTTTATCGGAGTTGCAGCGGTTAAATTACACAAGTTCAAATTTCAGCATGTGATTGCGAGAGGTTGAAAGCTTGTCATTGCCTAACTTTTCAACTGTGCGAAGCCTATGCAGAAGCAATCAGAAGCTTAAAGCAACAGTTTCGATCATACACTACACAGCTCAAGTTTAACTCAAAGTGCAATGAGAGACAGTCTCGATACTGTGATGTGCTGACAAGCAATCCCATCTCGATCTTTCCAATTCACTTAACTTGGTTCAAATTTAAGACAGAATATGAACATACCAAGCAAGTGAATGACTCAGAACTAGAGACATAGCAACCTAGCATATATGAAAAACACAAGTGATTTCAACACATTCTACACATGCTAGTTGCATATCTCAATGGTGAACATTTTCAAGTTTTAGGTTCATTAAGCAAATTCACCATTCATAAAATAGCTCTGCTCACAACATGTATCAGTGATCAGAAAGAGCATAAGCTACAAGCATCATCATAAAGCATCGGAGGATACACTATACAGAGTATAGTCACATTCTAAAGATTATATACATGAAGCTCTGAATGTAAATATGCAAGATGAAACGCAAAGATGCATGATGAAACCAATTGAAAGAAAAAGAGTCAGTCTATAATACACGACTCAAAATGTTTCCCCCATCTAAAAGGGGAAACACACACCAAGCTCACCTCTCAACCTAGCAAAAGTTGATTGGTCTAAAGGCTTGGTGAAAATATCAGCCAACTGATGATGAGTATCGACATGGCGAAGGTCGATATCACCCTTCTCATAGTGGTCGCTGTTGATGGTCCTTAAACACTTGTTTTACCATCAACATTTTACCAAAAATTTCACCAAAAAGGCATGAAAAGTAGTCAAATAGGTTTCAAACTAACCAAATTCCACATGTCCATAGATTTTTATTTGAATGCAGGATTTGGACCAAATTTGGAGAATGGACCCACCAGGGGCCGAGACCACTCACCAGGGCCCATTTGGGCCCTAGTGGGGTGGCGCCCGCCACCTAGGTGGCGCCCAAACTTCTCCCTTGCCATGTCACTGATCCGTGTGACCACCCCAGGGCCAAATCTTAGCCCTCGGTCACTAGGTCGATGGCATCGGAGGGCTCAGGAGGGAGTGGCGTGGATCATGCATGCCGCCATGCAAAGAAGCACATGTTGAATTAAAGAATCACATGCTTAATTCGTCTCCACCATTGATATGAAGGAGGTTACGATCCAAGGGCTCTCATCCATCATCACGCGGATCGATGATGTGGTGGTGGAGTAGCCCCTACTCCACCTCTCTACTATAAATACCCCCCTGAAGGTGTCACTTCATTTTCAAGCAAGGAAAGCAAGGAAAGGAAGGAAGAAGCAAAGCAAGGCTAAAGCTAGAGAGCTAATAGCTTAGGATGTAGCCAAGCTTAGGCAAGTAGGTAGCTAGTAGAGCAAGGCATCCTTGCCTCATTGCCCTCGCGGAAGCGCTGCTCAAGGCTTAGCTCAAGAGTAGAAGCATGCAAGTAATCGGTCCTGGAGTTGGGAAAAGTCTTGCTTCATCTCCAGTTCAGATTTTGCTCTTGTAACTCAAGCACTTTACTATATTCTAGTTCATCATTTCAAGTATTACTTTATTCTACTTGCCAGTATTGAGTAGTATACTTGATTGATTGCTTGAGTACCTAGCTATCCTACATTTCAATTCACTTAGCCATAGTAGTTAATCTCTAGTGTGCTTAGTGTTTGATCTTTGCCAATAGGTTGCTTAGTTAGTTTAGCGTTTATCTTATTAAGTCAAGTATTTGCTCTGACATCCGCAAGGGTGTCTCTATTCTAGGCCAGGATAGAGATAGTTAGAATATAATTAGGCGTGGTGCTTAGTTATAGACTTACCGTCAGATACGGCTAGACCACTGGATAGTTGTGGTAGCAAGCAGGTGGTGACAGCCCTGTGCGCCTTGAATTCCACCACGTAGTTGGTCTAGTTTAACAGTAAGGCTCATTGTGCTAGCGTTTGTTGACGCTCACTAAGTGTCATATTCTTAGCATCAACAAGGTCATATAACACAACACAAGGGCCTAAAATCAACCAAAAACCTTTTATAAACTAACAATTTCCACTTGTCCTTGAGTTTTATTTGAATGTAGGAAATTGCAGGGTTTTTGAGCAAAATGACCAAATGGACCCACCAGGAAGCAAGCCCACTTGCCTAGGATCACTTTGGGCCAAGGAGGGGTGGCGCCCGCCACCCCTAGCTGGCGGCCGCCAGGGGGGAGAAGCCCAAACTCCCCCCTGCCACGTCACTGATCTAGGGGAAGCACCCCACACTCATTGGCAGCCGTTGCTCACCTAAGTCGGTTCATCCAAGGGCTAAGAAGCAGCGTCACATGGATCATGGCCTAATTGCCCATGTGACGGTTATTGGACAACCCTAACCGACCCCAAACCGACTTGGAGGACCTCCTGGATGCCATTGGTGAAGAGACGGTGGATCCAAGGGCCAGGGTAGTGGCGCCCGCCACCCCTAGCTAGCGCCCGCCACCACACTCACCCCCCTGACCTAACCCTAGGTCCCTTAGGCTATAAATAGGACCCCCCGAGCTCATTTGTACTCAGACCTCACCTCATTAGCCCCACTCTCTTGTAAGCGAAGCTCTGGTGAAGGAACACTCTAGTTGAGAGACTTAGAGTGAGAGCGAGAGTGTAGAAGAGAAGAGCTGGAGTTGTAATAGAGGATCTTCCAAGTCTCTGGTATAATTCCAAGTCTTCCTTCATTTATCTTAGTGTTCTTCTACATTCAGCATTTACTTTAAGTACTTTACTTATTGTTCTTGTTGAGTGCTTTCGATGATAGATAACATAGTATTTAGTTTATATCTAGTTTGTGTTCTTCGCTGAGTAATCAGTGCTCTAGTTTTGGACGCAAGATTAGAGTAGTATATATTAGTGTAAGCGCGGTGCTTAGACTAGTTATACCTTAGTTTGTGGCTAGCCCCCCGGATAGCTGTGGTAGCAAACAGGTGGTGACAGCCCTGAGAGCCTTGAATTCCACCACGTAGTTGGGTTAGTTCTTAAATCATAAACCTCGTTGTGCACGTCTGAGGTAAATAGTCCAGAGGGTGTGTACGGTTCGAAGAACTAGATAAAATCTTTATTGCTAAGTTACTTGTGATCATAAGCTTGTAGGAAAACATTAATCTGTTCATTAGCCAGACCCCGCCGATTTAGTTAGTAGTAGTTAGTCTTTCTTTGTTTCTTTTTAGTAGTAGTAGAAACCAACCCCCATTCACACATTTCGATCAACCCTGCTAGAATCACCAGTTGTTCATAGCGGTCCTAGTGTTAGTTCTGCCATAGTAGCTTCCCTATGGAAATAAATACGATACTCGGTTACTCCCGGGTGAAGTGCTACAATAGACTTATTCTGTGCGCTTGCGGAACCTACCAGTAGTCATATGAATAGTTAGTTATACTTCTTACATTAAGAAGCATCAACAAACCTTTCTGGCGTCGTTGCCAGGGATAGATTCCATAGTCTCCTCCTAGTGACGACGTTAGCAAGAGTCAACAAGCATTTCTGGCGCCGTTGCCAGGGAAGCAATTCGCTAGAATTAATTCTTTGTGATTCCTATTGAATTAACCCCCATAGTTCTAGCGGGTATATATATATATATTCGTTGTTTGTGATTGTTCAAGTAGTCATGGCCGGATTCAATCTTCCGAGCGACTATCAAGAAGATCCTGAGGCCATTCTTAGGAGAGCGAGAGCTAATCTCACTCCTCCGAGGAAGAACCTGGAGCTTCGTGAGAGGAGTTCGTCGAGACAAGAATCCCAGTCAAAAGTGACTGACGAACCAATCTGCTCCAACGATCAATCAACATCGACGTCGACCAAAACACTCTGTGAGTATTTCATGCCTACTCTTGCTCACATTCCAGTGTTACCTTCTACTAGTAATGTAGATTTTGAGCTTAAACCTCACTTAATACGTATGGCTCAAGCTATTGCATTTAATGGCAAACCTTCCGAGGATGCCAATGCTCACCTCCGGAATTTTCTGGAGATATATAGTACAATTTCTGTGCAGGGAGTTTCGCAGGATGCCATCAGACTTCGTCTTTTTCCATTTTCATTAGTGGAAAAAGCGAAGCAGTGGTTCCTCTTCAACTCTGGACACCTGCTTACGTGGGTGAGATGCGCGGATCAATTCCTCAACAAGTTCTGCCCGATAAGTTGGACTATTCTTGTCCATAGCAAGATTTCCAACTTTAGACAGGGAGACGAAGAAACAATCACTGAAGCTTGGGAGAGACTACAAGAGTATGTTGAATACTGTCCTCACCATGGTATGCAAGAATGGTACTTGATCCAGAGCTTCTACAATGGACTCCAGCAAGAATCTCGACAACACATTGATGCTGCCGCCGGAGGTGCATACCTCTCTCTCACTGTAGAGAAGGCAACCAAACTGATCGAGACAATGGTGGCGAATCAAGGATGGACAGAAAAACGTGCTAGAGGTATGTCTAAAATTAAGAAAGCTGATTCTGTTACCCTGCAAACTTTGGTAAAATTGCTAGAGCAAAGATTAAATGAGAAGAGAGATCGTGCTGTGAAGGAGTACTACGCCAAGCAAAGAGCCGCTTCGTCAAGTGAAGGTCAAGCAGAAATTAAGAAAGAGGATGCCAAATCCCTTCTTAACAATGGTGGTTATGGAGAACCTTCAATTCTAATGATCCAACAATGGAATAACAAAGGTATGCCTCAAACCTCCGTATTTAATTCTCCTATTGGAAAATTAGTTTCTAATCAAGGTAGAATTAATGATAGCATAAATAATAAATTAATTGAACATGATAAAATGTTAGAAGGAATTTATGCTAAACTAAAAGATTTTTCTGAAGCATTTAAGGAACAAATTAACTTTAATAAGAGATTAGAGCAAAAAGTAGATAACATTAAATCTCAAATTAAATGCTATGAGGAATTAAAAGCTGTAACCATGAGAGGTGGTAAATCCACTCGTGATCCACCTCATCCTAATTTAGTTCCTAGTAGTAATACTGCTGCAAAGAAAAATATTGTTAATGTTGAAGATGACGAAGAAGAGGAGACCCCAGCTGAACCTTCATCCAAGGTACGAACTGCTCCTCATGAATTCTATGATACACATGTATTACCTTTTCCAGATCGAAACAGAAATCCGATGGAAGACGACCAATTCAAGAAATTCGTCGAGGTAATTCAAAAATTATATATACATGTGCCATTTATTGACGCTATGCAGGCTCCAACTTATGCAAAATATTTGAGAGACATGATCAATAAGAAGAAACCAATTCCAAGTAGGGATATGGTTAAATTGACCGAAGATTGCAGTGCAGTCATTTTTAACCAACTCCCCGAAAAAAAGGAGGACCCAGGAAACCCAACGATCGCATGTTCAATTGGAGAGCAGCACTTCGAGCATGCACTCTGTGATCTGGGAGCAAGCGTCAGCGTCATGCCCAAGGTAATATATGATAAATTAAATCATCATACCTTATCCCCTACTTCTATGTGTTTGCAGCTAGCCGATCAATCGCTCCGATATCCTGCGGGAATAGCAGAGAATATTCCGGTGAAAATCCGGAATCTCTTTGTCTCGGTGGATTTCGTGGTTCTGGATATTAATCCCGACCACCGGACGCAATTGATCTTGGGACGGCCATTTCTGAGCACTGCAAAAGCCACCATTGATGTAGGAGCTGGAGAAATTCAGCTCCACATCAGTGGAAAGGAGGAGAAATTCGAGTTCACACCGTGACCGGAAAAACACCCATCATCAAAGTTCGTCGGTGCCGACATTCCACCACAACCACCGTGAAGGCGACACTAATTGGGAATCCAAAGCGGCTAACCAAGGTAAGTTAGGCTAAGGTAAGTCTTTATCCCCCATTTAAATTTTCGTTTTTACTTAAGCAAATTAATTTTCTGCAAATAGATGCTTAGTAGAGTGATTAGGTGGCACCTAGGGGGCTTATGGCTGCCATAGGGGTGGCGCCCGCCACCCCATGCTGGCGCCCGCCACCCTAGGTTGCACTAGGGAGCACTAGCCAATCTCTAGACTATTACACCTACCTCCTAGACCCAAATAACACCAAGGGAGACCCATGGCTTTTCTCATTTCAATGCAATCACTCACTCCCTTGTCTCCCCTTCTTCACTCCACCTTTTGGACACATCTCCACCCAAAAATTCTGGTGCACATGTGATGGAGAGTGACAAGGAGAGCACTAGGTGAAAAAAGGGGTGAGTTGGAGTGAAATTCAGCCAAGGAGGGTGGCGCCCGCCACATTTTCCTGGCGCCCGCCACCTCTATTTCCACATTTTCGGTACAAAACTGCTCCCGAGTAAGTTTCCCACCATCCTTGGTATAAAGTATGACCAGGATGAAGAAGTGGTCTTTGAAATTTTCAGCCCACTTGCCCCATTTAGGAGGTTGCACTCTTTCACTTTGCACCGACACTACCACTTTATTCCCCACTTGGAATTTCAGTGGACATAACAAGGGAAACCTCATGTGTCAGTTGCAGACAAATTTGGGCAAGGTGGGGTGGCGCCCGCCACTTATTGGTGGCGCCCGCCAGGTGGGAGGAGCTCACAGCCTTCCCCTTCCATCCTCAGCCTATAAATACTACCCACACCCCATGCAAGTTCTCACAACTCACTCAAAACACAAAAACATCAGCCATCTTGAGCACTAGCAAGGAAGTCATGGGCCCTCTCAAGAACTTCTTCACCGGCAAGAAGAAGAAGAGTAAGGGTGAGGGAAGTTCATCGAGAGCAAACACCCACATTCGCTTTGCTGGGAGTGATGAGGAGAGCGCCGGATGGGGTACTCCATCCACCAACGAAATGTCGGTGGATCGGAACTCTCCGTTCTCACACCAGGCCGGACCGACCATCCGCATCCTGAACTCCGTCAATGATATCATCTGGCAGAGTGATCGGGAGCGGCAGGCCCGAAACATTCTCATTGAGAGGGAGTTCGTTCACACCCGCCGCATCGACGACATCTTGCTACGTCGCACTGGTATGGACAGTGAGTTTCTCTATATTTCTCGAACCCTAGGATGGGAAGATGCGTGGATGGTTAATGAGGAAGGAATCCTTTCCCTCACAATGGAATTTCTAGCTACCATGCAATTGTCTGCTACTCACATAACTTTCCGGCTTTTTAATGAAGAGCACACTCTTTCATGGGGCAGTTTAGCAAGCATTTAAATTTTGATGATTCATGCTTGCTAAACCTGGAATATGCTTGTACGGGTTTTAATAGAAATGAATTTTGGAAAAGTATTGCTAGGAATAGAGACCCAGGCTTGCCCCGTACAAGTAATATCCACAACCCCACACTCAGGTTCTTTCACAAGTATATTAGTATCACACTTTTTCCAAGACCTGACTTAAGACCAATTAAAAAGCCTGAAATGTTGCTGTTGTATGCTCTAGTAAACCACATAAAAGTATCACCCGCCAAGGCCATGGCAGACTACTGGTCTAAATTTAATCAACGCACCGGAAATATTGAAATGACATCTTGGATAACTAGACTAGCTTCTAACATGGGTCTGCTGAACACCGCTATATACTCCTACATTCCTAGTGACCGAGACCTTTTAACCATGGAGCAGTTCTCGCAAGGACACATCTTGCGTGAGAACCAGGAGACCAGTGAGATTCACATGATCTACCAAGATTATGTGAATAAAATCGCTCTTCCTGACATGTCACTTTGGTTGGTGAATGCACCAACATTACTTTTGGCCCTGGAAACCGAGGCAGAGCAAAACCGCAGGTTGGCCCGAGAGAACATCATGCAGGTTCCCAGGAGGAGGACGCGAGCGCAGACCCGTGCAGCAGAAGTGGCCGCAAGAGCAGCAGTAGCGGCACAGGAGTTTGACCCTTTCCATGCAGGGCAGTATGAAGGAGCAGCACACTATGGTCATTTGACACCCCCTGACTTGCACCAAGCAGGAGGATCGAATTGGCAACAACCGCAACATCCGCGGTGGGAATACGACCAGGAGGCGTCCTTTCACTCATCCCAGTTGGGGAGTTCAACCCATTCCTTGGGAGGATCCACCCGGTACACTGGCCGTGGTGATGAGTTCTTCCACACATGCCGCTCGCCATTCGTCCTTTCATCAGGACGAGTGGATGCGCGATATGGGATATCTTCAGCACCAGATGAATGGACTCACCATGGATACTGCTGAAATCCGTCAAGACTTGAACAACTTGAATCAAAATTTCCAGGAATTCCGCCAGGAAACTGGTGGAGAACTGGGTAATATTTCTTCTCTCCTGCAGCAGAACCAGCAGAACTGGGACAACATGTACCGTCGTCAGGGATGGATGTAGCCCAACCACGCCAAAAGCCAGCTTGGGGGAGGACCCTCGTCATCGAGGTAAGTATCACTGCCATCTTTATTACTGTCAGTTTTATTTTTTATTTCAGTAGTTTAAATTTGAGTTTTATCTTATTAATTTGCAGTTAAAAATATAATAAATAAATAGCAATAAATGAAACGCTCTCATCGTATGTCTTTCTAATAAATAAAAATGTATGCCATGCATTAGAGTTATCATGGGAAAACGTATGCTAGAACTAAACTTGAGACATGAGCATTAGACTAAGTAAAGGGGAAGTAAGTTTCTACTTTGACTTGATCAAGTCAAGTTTGTGGAGTAATTATTTTGAAAAATTTAAAAACTTGCTCTAAGTACTTCTGTGGCAAAGAAAGTCCTACCAAAGCCAAATAATTTTTACTCTTAAAGTAGGAGCTTCCACTTGCTGCATGTTAGTGTTGATCTAGTTAGACTTTTGTTGATAGTCATGGTAGAGAAACTTGTCATATCTTTAGACCAAGGAATTCACTTGCACCTACCTATATAGTGCTATTCTTACACTGAGAATACGCACACAACATGCCTTTATTTCCATTCATTGTTAGGAGTACTTCATGGCAAAATATCATGCTCCATAATGAAATCTCAGGGGCATGGCTATAATCATTCATTCAAAAAAAAGAGAGCAAGTGCTCTAGAAAAGAATATTCAAAAGAGCAAGTGCTCTAGGAAAGAATGTTCAAAAGAGCAAGTGCTCTAGAAAGAAGAGAATATCCAAAAGAGCAAATGCTCTCATCCATAGCCATGATCCCACAAAAGAGATAGAAAGGAGAAGTGCCATGAAAGTAGTAGCCACAATAATTACCACACACTTGCACATTCCTGGTCTGAACCTATGACTTGTTGCTCCTTTGCTCCATTTGTCTAACTTAGCAAAATTATGCTAGCATTGCATGCTCACTTTTCTCCTACCCATTAAACCCCACATAAAGTCTTAGTGAGAGGATAATTCTTCCATTTCCACATACAAATATGAGTGATCGAGTGAGCCACAGAAGTCACTAAGCATGTTTTCTTTTGAACAAAACTTGCAAAAACTCCACATGTCTTGATTAGCAAAATAGGCAAGGGAAAGACAAACCTTCTTTCTTGCTGGTCTTTTGTTCTAATCTTGAGTGCAGGGAAGGCTACCAATTCCATGATGATGAAAATAATATGGGCGTACACAACAAAAACACAGAGTTTCCAAGATTATTTCAAGTCCATGCTTGCTCGAGGACGAGCAAGGGGTAAGCTTGGGGGAGCTTGTTGACGCTCACTAAGTGTCATATTCTTAGCATCAACAAGGTCATATAACACAACACAAGGGCCTAAAATCAACCAAAAAGCTTTTATAAACTAACGATTTCCACTTGTCCTTGAGTTTTATTGGAATGTAGGAAATTGCTGGGTTTTTGAGCAAAATGACCAAATGGACCCACCAGGAAGCAAGCCCACTTGCCTGGGCTCACTTTGGGCCAAGGAGGGGTGGCGCCCGCCACCCCTAGCTGGCGGCCGCTAGGGGGGAGAAGCCCAAACTCCCCCCTGCCACGTCACTTAACCAGGGGAAGCACCCCACACTCATTGGTAGCCGTTGCTCACCTAAGTCGGTTCATCCAAGGGCTAAGAAGTAGCGTCACATGGATCATGGCCTAATTGCCCATGTGACGGTTATTGGACAACCCTAACCGACCCCAAACCGACTTGGAGGACCTCCTGGATGCCGTTGGTGAAGAGGCGGTGGATCCAAGGGCCAGGGTAGTGGCGCCCGCCACCGCTAGCTGGCGCCCGCCACCACACTCACCCCCCTGACCTAACCCTAGGTCCCTTAGGCTATAAATAGGACCCCCCGAGCTCATTTGTACTCAGACCTCACCTCATTAGCCCCACTCTCTTGTAAGCGAAGCTCGGGTGAAGGAACACTCTAGTTGAGAGACTTAGAGTGAGAGCGAGAGTGTAGAAGAGAAGAGCTGGAGTTGTAATAAAGGATCTTCCAAGTCTCTGGTATAATTCCAAGTCTTCCTTCATTTATCTTAGTGTTCTTCTACTTTTAGCATTTACTTTAAGTACTTTACTTATTGTTCTTGTTGAGTGCTTTCGATCATAGATAACTTAGTATTTAGTTTATATCTAGTTTGGGTTCTTCGCTGAGTAATCAGTGCTCTAGTTTTGGACGCAAGATTAGAGTAGTATATATTAGTGTAAGCGCGGTGCTTAGACTAGTTATACCTTAGTTTGTGGCTAGCCCCCCGGATAGTTGTGGTAGCAAACAGGTGGTGACAGCCCTAGGAGCCTTGAATTCCACCACGTAGTTGGGTTAATTCTTAAATCATAAACCTCGTTGTGCACGTCTGAGGTAAATAGTCCAGAGGGTATGTACGGTTCGAAGAACTAGATAAAACCTTTATTGCTAAGTTAGTTGTGATCATAAGTGTGTAGGAAAACATTAATCTGTTCATCGGCCAGACCCCGCCGATTTAGTTAGTAGTAGTTAGTTTTTCTTTCTTTATTTTTAGTAGTAGTAGAAACCAACCCCCATTCACACATTTCGATCAACCCTGCTAGAATCACCAGTTGTTCATAGCGGTCCTAGTGTTAGTTCTGCCATAGTAGCTTCCCTGTGGAAATAAATACGATACTCGGTTACTCCCGGGTCAAGTTCTACAATAGACTTATTCTGTGCGCTTGCGGAACCTACCAATAGTCATACGAATAGTTAGTTATACTTCTTACATTAAGAAGCATCAACAAACCTTTCTGGCGCCGTTGCCAGGGATAGATTCCATAGTCTACTCCTAGTGACGACGTTAGCAAGAGTCAACAACGTTCAACCTAAGTCAGTGGTAAAGGCTAGTACGCCTCGGTACTTGACAAGATAGGAATAAAACTATACTTAACTTGGTTGCTTATATGGCATTTGCCTATCTTGCTTCATAGTTATCTAGGAGTAGTTATTAATTATTAGTTAGTTATATTAGTTATCCTTAGTTATCTTATTCCCCTTATCTACCTATCCATCCACCTTACCTTAACCATTCATTTCATCCTTACCTATCCACTCATTAATTCTTTCTAGCCTTTCATCTCTTCTCTCCTCTCCTTTTCCCTTTCTTATTCTTCGACTCTCATCCCCTCCTTGACTCGACTCATACACCACCCTAGCCTTCCTTTGGGATCAAATAAATTGACACCTGGTACTCCCAGGCGAAGTGCTACTACGATAGTTCTGTGCGCTTGCAGAATCTCCTCTAGGTAGATTGCAATGTCTCTAGCTAGCTCCTACTAGTGTCTGGATTGACAACCCCATTTGACATTAGTAGGTAGCTGCTTTAGCTTCACTCCTTTAGGTATAGTGACTGGACTTGCTACAAGCATTTCTGGCGCTATTGCCAGGGATAGATTCCATAGTCTACTCCTAGTAACAACGTTAGCAAGTGTCAACAAGCATTTCTGGGCCGTTACCGGGGATAGTTGCCTAGCTCTATCTTTAGTGAAGTTAAGAACTACCAACAGTCGCACAAGAAATGAAAGCGCACATCAATGTGTTTGGTCTTAGAATGCAGCACAAGGTTCTTAGCAACGCTAATAGCACTCGTGCTGTCACAAAGCAAAGGAACGCGAGAAAAGCTCAGACCAAAATCACGCAAAGTGGCCATCATCCAAAGCAACTGAGAATAGCATCTAGCCGCAGCAACATACTCAGCCTCTGTGGTAGACTGGGCGACACTAGACTGCTTGCGAGAAGACCAAGATACAAGAGAAGAACCAATAAACTGACAAGTCCCAGAAGTGGACTTGCGATCAAGTCGGCAACCAGCAAAATCGGCATCAGAATAACCGCAAAGGGAGAGGGTGGAGGAAGCAGAATACCAAATTCCAAACTCTGGAGTGAAGCATAAGTACCTCATAATTCGCTTGACCGCCTGACGGTGTGAAGTGTGCGGCGACGACTGAAATCGCGCGCAAAGACACACCACGAACTGGATGTCCGGGCGTGTCGCCGTCAGGTACAACAGCGATCCGATCATACTCCGGTACTCCTTCTGGTCCACAGCTTCTCCATCCACATCCGCATCCAGGGCCATCGTGGTCGACATGGGTGTTGGAAGAGGCTTGGCCTCACCCATATTGAACTTCTTCAGGATGTCCTTGGTATACTTGCCTTGGTGCACGAACGTCCCTTCTCGGGATTGCTTGATTTGCAACCCGAGGAAAAACGTCAACTCACCCATCATGCTCATCTCAAACTCCCTGCTCATAGTGTTTACAAACTTGGCAACCAAAGCGTGAGAAGAACCACCGAAAATGATATCATCCACGTAAATCTGAACCAAGAGAGTGTCATTGCCTTGCTTGAGGAGAAAAAGCGTTTTATCCACACATCACATTTTAAAACCCTTAGCAAGCAAAAAGGTTTTCAACCTATCATACCAGGCTCTAGGGGCTTGTTTCAAACCATACAAAGCTTTGTGAAGTTTAAAGACATGGTTTGGAAACTTGGGATTTTCAAAACCGGGGGGTTGTTTCACATACACTTCTTCTTCTATGTAACCATTTAAGAAGGCACTCTTGACATCCATTTGAAAAAGTTTAAACCCTTTGGATGCAGCAAAAGCCAAGAGGATCCTAATTGCCTCCAAACGAGCTACAGGAGCAAACGTCTCCTCATAGTCTATCCCCTCCTTCTGACTATATCACTGGGCTACAAGTCTAGCTTTGTTTCTCACAACATGGCCATCCTCTCCTTGTTTGTTTTTGAAAACCCATTTTGTACCAATAGGGTGACACTCAGGAGGAGGAGGAACAAGAACCCAAACCCGATTTCTCTCAAAGTTTTCAAGCTCCTCATGCATGGCATTGACCCAATCTGGATCAGATAAAGCGTGTCCAACATCTCGGGGTTCAAAATCAGCAACAAATGTAGAATGAGCAAAGTGAGAGATTTGTTGTGACCTTGACCGAGTGACATGTTCACCGATACTGCCGATCATCTGTTGAGGCAGGTGTTGGCGCTGAATGTGTCGTGGCGTCTCCCGAGCTGAAGTGATCTCCCCCTCAACAGCAGCTGGTGCCTCCTCGGGTACAAAAGGTACCACTCGAGGTGGCGGATCCCACGGCCCCCAAGTAGTTGAATAAGAAGGATCGGGGCCGTGAGTGGTAGTAGAGGCCGCTCTTTGTGGCACAGCAGGTGGAGGTGGTGCTGGGTCATCCATTGCTTCAGCACCCACATCCTCATCATCAAAAAGAGGCTCGCCAACCTCATGATCACCTGCACACTCAAAACAAGAAGAAGGACAAACCATGGTCTCGTCGAAGGTGACATCAGATGTCTCCATGACTCGGTTAGTATCAAGGTTAAGTACACGATATTCGCGAGTATGAGTGCCATAATCCAAAAATACACCGTCAGAAGAACGAGACTCAAATTTGTCCAGGTTGCCTTTCTTAAGTATAAAACAGTGGCAACCAAAAACTCTAAAATAACTCACCTTGGGCAGTTTTCCAAAACGCAACTCATAAGAAGTTTTTTTCAAGAAAGCTCAGAGAAAAATGCGATTGGAAATATAGCATACAGTGCTCATAGCCTCGGCCCAATATCGCCAAGGAGTCCTATGCTCATCGAGCATCATCCTGGCCATCTCAACAAGGGTCCGATTCTTCCTCTCTACAATACCATTTTGTGGTGGTGTGTAGGGAGAAGAAAACTGATGCTCCAAACCTAAAGAGTTACAAAACTTCTCAAAGTCCGAATTCTTGAATTCGGAACCATTATCACTACGAATAGCTCGCATCGAGTTCAAAGGGAACTCGTTCTGAAGACGCAAAATCAGATTGCAAGCAAAAGTGAAAGTCTCAGTTTTCTCAGCTAAAAAGAAAACCCACGAAATATCTCGAAAAGTCGTCAACAACAACAAGCACACACCACTTCCCCCCAACCGAGCTCACCCGAGCCGGACCAACACGATCGATGTGCAAAAGCTCTCCAGGGCGCTTAGTCATGACCTGAGTCACTGGATGGTGGGGAGCGGCGACCATCTTCCCATGTCTACAAGAATGGCAAACAAGGTCCTTCTCCATGGATAACTTGGGCAATCCTCGGATTAGGCCAAGTGAACTAAGTCTTGCAAGCAAGTCGAAGCTCAGGTGACCAAGTCTCCTATGCCACTTCCAAAGATAAGAGGAGGAAGGACCAGCCAAAAGACAACGAGAAGTGCTAAAGGACTCCGAGAAGTTTGCACGAAAGACTTTCCCAAAAGGCGAAATCAAACATACAAGATTGCCCTGAGGATCCAAAATACGACTGAGATTCGGTTTAAAACGAATCTCATAGTCATCATCAAAGAGTTGCGAAATAGAAAGAAGGTTAAAATGCAAGTTAGAAACAAGAGCAACATTGCGCAACACAAAATGCTCGTTAACTCGCACCGACCCACAAGACAACACCTTACCTTTACTATTGTCGCCGAAGGTGATAAACTCCTTTCCAGCGACCGGACTAAGACTGGAGAACCACTTGGCGTTTCCGGTCATGTGTCTCGAACAACCAGAATCCACCAACCAAACGTTCTCCAATTGTTTTACCTACATCAATAAAAAGACATAGGGTGAGCATACGGTCCAACACTGGGGTTAGTGAAGTAGGGAGAATACCAGTGTTGGGCCGGCTGCTCAAAAGAACAGTTAACAGAAAAACCATTCCTTGCACGCCTACAGGAAGAGCGATCACCACGTAAAGGAAAACGTGGTCCGCTAAGGGAAGAGCGTCCATCGCGATACTCAAAACACGGTGGGGGAAAACGCTCAACTACAAAGCCACCACCACGGGGTCCATAGCTCACAACAGCAGGCTCCCGCCGGGCACAATCTCTTCGCGGCCTAGGCCTAGGAACTTGAGGTTTTGGACCTCTAGGCCTAGCAGCACGCCTCTGAACATTCGACACATGTACATCATGGAAAGGATGGTACATGTCCGTGTTGTTCATCTCCTTTGCACGGCGGGCCTCTCTCTTGCGCCGAAAGCAAAACTCACTCAAGTGTCCATCTCTCCCACAGTGCTCACAATGGTACCTCACCGCTCTCATAGGGGGTTGTTGGTACTCACGGTAGTGGGTGTGGATCACTTTGCCCTTCTGTGGCAAAAGCTCCTCTTGGATAGGTGGCATTGTGTCTAGCTTGTTCTTGAGGTGGTTTGGTTTTGGAGCCCATGATTGTTTCTTGGGTGGAGCTCTCGGAGGTTCAACAAACACTCCATCCTTGGTGTTAGGCTTAAGAGGCTCTTTGGGTGGAATCTTAGTAAGCTTGGGAGTAGTGGTGGAGTTGGGCTTCTCACATGTGTTAAGACCACTCGACTCTCCAATCTTGCTAAAACATGAAACATCAACACCCGGAGCAAAGCCTACACCTTGACCTCCAGCAGCACGCTTGAACTTGGAGATCATCATCCCAAGTTGCGGCTCACCACTAGACACCCATGACAAGATGGTCCGAAGGTATGTGTTTTCCTCCTCGGTTTGCATCTTGTCATGTTTCACATTGGCTATCTCCATCTCCAAGCCCTCACACAGAACACACCTAGCCACACAAGTGCTACCCGAGCTGGCCTCTTCAAGAGACACAATCTTGGCATTCTTCTCTGCCAACTCGGATTGCAAGCCCGCACAAGACTTGCACGCCCCAAGCACTGAGGATCTAGCCTTAAGCTCATCCACCTCTCCTATCAACACAGCATACTTACTTCTCAAAGTGAGAAGATCAGTCATGTGTGTGGAGCACATCTCACACTCCTCCTCCTCGGTGACAACAACAGTGGACTTGACAGATTCAAGTTCCTTCACCGTATCCTCCCACTTCTGCCTAAACTCCTTTCTCTCTCTAGCAGCGCGCCTAAGCAACTTGTCTTGACTAAGGAGAGGCAGTAAGTTTCTCGACCTTAGCAGAAAGCTCATCGGGGGTCTGAGATACCTGAGAGGTGTCGTCATCGTCGTCGTCGTTCTGAGGGATGTCCTCCAGCTCGCCGTCGACCTCCTTGCCGAGGGCCATGGTGCAGAAGCCCTCGTTGTCGGTGAAGAAGCAGGGACCGTTTAGCTCGTCCTCGATCCTCTTCTTCTTCTCGGACTCGTCGTCGCTTGAGGAAGCGGAGTCGTCATCCGAGTCGTCGATGTCGCTGAGCGTGGCAAAGAATGCACGCTGCTCAGCCTGGGCCTTCTCCAAGTACTTTGTCTTGATGTACTCCTTGTTGAAGCCGCCCTTCCGCTTGTGCTTCGCGGGGACGTAGTTCTCCTTGCGGTTGCCGGAGTCGTACTTGTGCCCATGATCCACCTTGCCGAAGACTTGCTTGTTCTTCTTCGGGCAATTGGGGATGAAGTAGTTGGGGTCGCCGCACTCGAAACAACCCGAGCGTCCTCCTCCGCGGCGACGGTTCATGCGGTTGTTGGGGAACCGCGAGAACCGGTTGGCGAGCAAATCCAACTCGTCATCCCCCATGAACTCCAGCTGCTCCTCTGTGACAGAAAGAAGAGAGGAAAGTGCAAAGCCTCCAGAGGGGTTAGCAGAAGAGCCAGAAAGCAAAGCCATCGACGGGCCAGAAGGATTTTCATAAGAAGCCCTCGCCATGGAATCAATCTCACTGGACTTGAGCTTACTAAAGAGCTCGTCGCATGTGAGAGTCTCATAGTTAGGCGATTCGATGATCGCCTAAACCTTGGAATCCCACGCCGACCGATCAAGAGTATGCAAAAGCTTCAAAGCTCTCTCATGATCGTCGAAAGGCAATAGCTCCTTGTTAGCCCTCATCCTGTTGACAATCACCTGAAAGCGAGGGAATAAACTTTCTATGCTCTCGCTAGGCATGTGTCGAAAGTTCTCGTACTCCCGCTTGTGTGACTCGTAGAGACGGGATTTGACTTGAGTAGTTCCCTCATGGAAACGCATGAGGGTCACCCAAATCTCACGAGCCGTGGGGAGGTGAGAAACACGATCAAACTCAGACATACTCAAACAGGAGAAAAGAGTGTTACACGCTCGGCTATTGGCATCGTGCTCATCGATCTGAAGCTGAGTAGCACGAGCAGCCAAGAAAACGTAATCGGCCTTGTTGCAAATCTCCCAAACAGATGAGCCCATGCTCTGGAGATATGCCGACATGCGTATCTTCCAATACGCATAGTTCGTCCCATTGAAAAACGGTGGTTTGCCCACACCGCGATCCATGTCGCCTTCTGTGGATCTGGAACCGACTAAGGTGGAAGATCCTTAACCCGCTCCGATACCAATTGAAGGACCGAAAGTTCTACCAGAAAGCGACCAGAGGGGGGTGAATGGGAGCTTCAAATTTCTTTTCAGAAACTTGTTGCCACTGTCCCGAGAATCAACCCCAAGAGCAAACCTAAAGCTTGCGAGTGTCCACGACCCTAGATGTAGGGTGAATGCTTCCGAGAAACACAGCGAGACACTACACAACTCTAGAAACCCAACACAAAAACCGAAAATCAAAACCGACAACGGACGAACGAACCGCGGACGAAACAACGCAGAAACAGCAGCATCGGAAGCTGGCTAGCGTCCGATGTGAAATCACTGAAAGGTTCCGATGTGAAATGAACAGAATTGAAACCTTACTGCATGGACATCGGAAGCAGCTATAGTGAAACCCTAGCTTCCGATGCTAGACCCTCGGTGCTTCTGATGACAACGGAAGCTCCGATGGTCAGCGTCTGATGCTCCTTCAAAAGAGGTGTCAGATGACACGTGGCATCGGATGCTTCCGATGTGATGAACTCAGCATCCGATGGTCCCGATTCAGTGCAGTTCTTTCGCGAAATTCACTCGATCTCCTCCGAATCAAAAGCTCTAAGGCTTAGACTTGGTATGTGGAGTTCCAAGGAGGTTAGTGAGCTATCCCAAAGAGATCATGGCTCAAACCTAACTCCAAATCGGTGAATCGAAAGAATTCAGAAGAAAAGGAGCAAAACTCGATTCGAAATGAAAATCGACCAATCTACTAGCTCATGAGGTTAGAAGAGAATTCCTTTGGTAGAAAGATGCGCTACAACAGTGAGATTACGGTCTCACTTCCTCAAAATCTTACGAACACAGAGGTATGATTGTCTTCTCTGTGGATCTCAGTTCGCTACAGCAGAGGATGGGGAGAGCAGGAAAACCTAGAAGGCAAAATAGCAAATGACTGAGATAGGATGGGAGGTGGGTGTCTCCCTCTTCTTATCCTAATTCTAATTCCCACTCTACCCCTAGTTATTTACAGAGCGAACCAGCCAAACCCTAAGGCTATCCTGGACCAACTCGAAGATGATAGTGATCCGACGGCCACGCCCGCACAACTGGTAGCGTTGCCTCGACGCAACCTCCCCGATTGCTGCCACGTGCCACCACCGCTCTGCTTGTCCTTTTTCCGGAGTTCGCCCCCGGTTTTGAGGCCCAAACCGGGAAACTAGCCTTCACGACCAACCCCCGGTTTTGAGGCCCAAACCAGGAAACCAGCCGTCCATCGCCTGAGTTTTGTGGCCCAAACTCGGAAACCCGCAGTGCCCAGGTTTTGAGGCCCAAACCTGGAAACCGTCCTCAGCCCGAGTTTTGTGGCCCAAACTCGGAAATCGGCCGCACCCAGGTTTTGAGGCCCAAACCTGGAAACTATCCACTCGATGGTTTTTCTGTGGCTCAACCACCAAACCGAGCCGTAGAGGGGATGCACCACCAGTGCACCCCGTCCACCGACACGTATCCCTAGGTCCTCGACCCGAGCAACACCATGTCCCGCAAGTCTTCGCTCATCGTTGTCCCAGGCTGTCAGCCACCACAGCTGATCCTCAGGCCACCGGTCCCTCAGTCCAAGCCTCACGTCCGCCCTTCGCCACTCTCGGTCCATCGGCACGACACGTCTCTACTTGACCTTCACCTTGCCTTCGATCACTGTATCCATGCTCAACACCTGCACAACACAAGCCAAAGAACATGAGCATTATCCCAGTTGACAATCACTCATCACTCGAGACTCGGCATACACCCATGTATCCACAGCAAACAAACTAATTGACGAAGTCCATGTTCAAATTGTAATCCTTCATCTCGTCGCGTAGCATGGTGCTCCATTTCCTGAGCTTCTTGTACTCGGGAAGCAGTGCTAACGGGGCATCTGTATCAAAGAACGGTTGCCCTTCATGCACTACACGGTCAATGACAAACTTGCACATGTCTGCCACTACTTGATCAAAGTTATGTTGATTGCTCTGCTCTCTTTCCCACCATTCAGTTGCTTTCTTGAGCTGCCGCCAGCTACCGTTGTACTTCCTGCAGGCCCTTAGGTACTCGCAGACGTAGTACCCACACAAAGTTGTCCCTGGTGGTTGCTTGGCACACTGCACAATACACAAGCATTACAACACTTTGGTATATAGATCGATAATATATGCATGGTGTTGGAAAAAGTATAAGTGAAGCTTCAAGTACACGTACCGGGAACTGACGCTTGATTTTGATTCTATTCCCATGCTTCTTCTTGAACTTCTTTGTCCTTCGATCAAATTCACTTAGCTCCTTTACGTACTCCTTATAAGCGTTGTATGTACTCCACTAGTGTTAGTCACAGTTTTAAAATGTATGATAAAAATGAACTAATTTGAAGATCCTTGACTTACAATCTCAAGCAATCTTCAAAGTGCTTGTACCCTACTTTGTTTGAATGCCTCAATTAGTCAAATATGCAGGCCCGGCCTTCCTGAGGATAGATGATAAATGCAATCCAGTGCCCATGGAGGCCCTCGCTGCACCATTCAAACAAAACAAAGACTATGATGAGCATGGATGATCTTAGGTAGCCACTTATCCCATAAATATACATGTTTTTGACTTACCCAAAGTGGACGACAGCGAGGATACAACCATCTGTCCAGACCTTCTTCATGACTCCTAAGATGTATGTTCCCACTTTCAACTTCTCAGCGTCGATGGCCTTTTTGCGTTCGTTATCTCTCTGACGATTGGTCAAGTCAATAAGGTCAGAGTGGTTTTCCAATTTCTCGTATCCAATGATCTGTTTCTCAGCAACATGCATTGGAGAGAGATAGAGCACACCAAGGTTGCATTCGTTGCTTACATGGGCCATCATCCTGCAAGTACAAGTCGTCTCATGGCATTAGTTAAATTGACAAGGTACCTATACGAATGCAGGGGATGTGTGAAAAGTGGTAATCCACTTACATAGAAAACAAGGTGAGGTGAGCGACGTCAAGGTCCTTCCTACGCAGTAGTCTATGCATATCTCCGAATTCCAAGATGAGTTGAACATCTCTGCCCAAGTTAAAGATCTCTACCAGAATCCTGGTCGTTATGTTTGAAAGGCTGGCTTTGGCCACTTCCATATACCACAAATGGAACCTCCGTACCTCCCACTTCTCGTCGCAGGCAAGTTGGGCCCGAGGTAACATGAACTTCCCATTCACAAAATCACCGAGGCATTCATCTGTGACGAATCCCCTATGAGGTGGTGATTTCAGCCTAGAACAATGGGATAGCAACGTTAGTGTGTGAAAACAAGAAGCTCATCACCTATAAATACATTGATTACACACAAGATGGAAGCATATATACCTTTCAAATTTGGTATAGAATGCGGCGCGCTCGGGTCTAGCCTCCTCGGTGTCTGTAGTCTTTTTTGGCGCGCGAGGACACTGGCTAGAGCTCAGTTGGCTTGCAGGTGGTGTCATCGGCCCCGCACCTCCGGTCAGTCCTTCGTTCTTGCAAGTGTCACCTATGGCCGGCGGTGTCTTCGCCTTCGGTTCAGCCTCCATAGATTCCGCTCCTTCGCTCGGGGCGGTAGGCGGTGGATTGTCGGGAGGCGGAGAGCTTAGTCTATGTGGACCGCTCGTGCTTGGATGCCTTGGAGGCGTCGTTGTCCTCTCCTCCGGTGCTGCCTCCTTACCTCCATTGGCATTGGTCGGTCCAATGGGGGGCTTGCAGGAGGGTCCGTGCCTCGGGCTTCATTCTTCTCCTTGTCTTGCTTGCCATCATCGTCGTCATCATCATCACCGCCGCCATCCGGATCTGGGGGACAAGATCCGGCTACCGACGAGGGCTGTGATGTCGGCGTCGGGGTCGGCGATGGCGTGTTCCCATAGATCTCGATGTCTTCAGTACACCATGGCACTTCTAAATTGGTCGCCTGACCAAGGACCCTAACCCAATTGCTACTAGGATAGTCCAATTCATATTCTTCGAACTCTGGCCCACACAACGTTACGAACACGATGGTAGTGCCCTTACGGATCTGATGCTCTTCGATGAAATCTAAGATTTTCTGCTTTGGTAATATACCACCATCTGCCACATGCAGGCGCTTCCCTCCCCTGCCGAATGGCACCCAAAGATGGCATAGCAAGATTTCGTTGATGTCATCGAACGGACGCCTTGGGCGATCTTCGATCAATAGCTGCCCTTGTGAAGCTTGAGGCACCTTCAGGCCAGCTTGGCTAAACATCTGGTTCCTGAGCGCCACCATCTTGGGGTCATTGCTGGTGAACGCATATTGTATGGACTTGTTGATCATTTCAGACACAGCTTGATCGTAGCCTTTCTTTACGAGGCCTTCTTTGTACCTCTGCCTCGACTTGTCCTTGGCAGGCTCTGTTTGCCATGACTCCACCGTCTTCCAACTCTTCCTCGAGGACATGCCACGGACACGGCCGCGGTGCTCCAGGTTTCCAAGCACCTTGGTCAGCACGTCGACGCCCCTGCAAACCTCGAAGCTTTCGTCCTTGGATGAAGAGGCCTCAATGAGAGCCTTCTCGAGCTCCTCGATCTGTGGATCAGCCTTACGCTTCTTTGATGGCTTATGGCCGTACAAGTAGTCACGGCCCCGTTCATCGACGTCTAACAACGGATTCTTTATCCCGGCATCGGCTTCAGCCCTTTCTTTCGCCCACCACTTCAGCCTTTTACTGGCATACCCTGTCATGCCCATAGTGTGAGGTTGCGTGTTCATCTTGTTGAGCGTTTTGAACTACTCGCTCTTGTCTTTTGCTTCTTCGCTTTGCCTCTGCTTAACGAAAACTTCCCAGTCTTCAGCTAAGATCATATTATATTTGATCAAAGGTGACTTCCCTGTCTTCATGTAGTCTCTATTCAGCATGTAATTGAAGCTTCGAAGGGCCCTTCCTGCCACATGCATCACCTAGTCCCTGCACCTGGTCATGACGGCATCCTCAGGATAAGTGAAGCGGTTTAGCATCTCTTTCCAGACATCTTCATTATTGTCTTTAGGGACATCCAGCCATTTCTCATAAGTGATCTTAACATGCTCCCTCACTAAACACAAACACTGGTTGCTAAACTTCCCGAGGACCGTCGTTGGTTGCAACGGCTCTCCCTGCGGCCCCACCGTGAGGATCACATGGATACCACTGTGTTTCTTGTGCCTCCCATGTTCCCCCCTACTCCAAACAGGTTTGTCACCTGCAGATTTGTTTGAAGAAGTTGCTGTGGAGGGAGCAGGGGCTTCTTGCTCCGCGCCAACTTGTTCTTCGTCGAAATCCAAAGTCTAAGGCACTAGTGGTATCGAACCTCCCTGACTCACGGACCTGTCACTTTCTGCTTCGTCTTGCGGGTCAAAGTTTGGATCTAGCTCTTCCTCTGTACGATGTTTCCTCTTTTCCATCGGGGTCACACTAACGTGGCTCTCATAACTAGTTGACCCAGAAGAACCACTCAGGGTAGGGTCGCGCCATTGTAGTTCAGGTTGTGGTTCTTGCGCCATTGGAATCTAAGAACAATAAAGTACATATTATGGACATTTCATATACATGGGAATGTATAGTTGGCTCAGATTTGCCCTCCAAGGTCATCACATTGCTTGCAAACTGGTTGCTTGTACATGATATACAATCCATCCTAGTTTAGCAGCATGTGAGTAGGACAGTAGTAGTAGTAGTAGTAGTAGTAGTAGTAGTAGTAGTAGTAGTAGTAGTAGTAGTAGTAGTAGTAGTAGTAGTAGTAGTAGTAGTAGTAGTGTAGTAGTAGTAGTAGTAGTAGTAGTAGTAGGACAATACCAGTAGTAGGAGTTGAACTTGTCTAATTAATTATTACATCAAGGTAACAGTGCAGCCTCATCCACTTGGCCACAACCAAAGCAACTAACAACACCTACACATTTTTCCCACATCACAGCCCAACAAGATGGACTGCCTGCCACTCCAACCTGATAGGAAGGTAAGGTAGGGGTAGGTGCAGTAGGAATTGAGTTGATTCTTGAGTTGAAAGCCTCTAGAGCTGCAGAAGCTTCCTCAAAAGACTTGTACTTTTTATGCACAGCTCCCTTAACTTTGAGGACATACTGACTGCACTCGGCCCAGCTGGTGTAAATACCTGGCTTGGTGCCCTCGAAAACAACATACCAAGCAGGCATCCTTCTGCATTTGTAGTTGAGCAGTATAAGAGTACAACATAGAAGATAGAAGAGAGGAGAGGGAAGTAGAGGAGAGGATAGGAGAGGAAGATACAATGAAAATTTGCCTCAGATTGTATTGCCATTTCAAAAATCATTGGACTTGGAGCTAAAGGATGTTTCACACAGATTATAGAGATACAACATCATGATAGCCATGGAACCATGAGAGTCGTCCAGCCCAGCCAAAAGGCCATCCTGTATGAACGGCAGTTGCTTGAGCATGGACGTCTCTCATGGCTTGATGACAATCATGAAAACCATAAGAAGAGTTACATTGGTCCAGTACCTCAGAAGTCCAAGATCATAACCAGTAACCACTGAATCCATCAAAAAGTGGCAATGCATTCATCATAGGCAGAAAGCAATTAAATTAGGCCTCAGATTATAAACATTCATTGGTGGTTGCCTTGCAATTCGAAAGCAAATAAACAAGTTTATGACACCCCAAATAGGCCTCAGCAAACAAACTAAGTTTGAGCTATTTAGTAAGCATCACTGGTGGCAAATAAGTAGAAGAAGTGGCAGACAAGTTCATGAGAGCTATGTAACCATGGGATACGTCCATCCCAGCCATCAGGGAGGTAAGCCTACACCAGTTGCTTGGGAATGGACGTGTCCCATGGTTAAATAGGACACATGACAACAACAAAGACTCATATGTGTAAAAGAATGGTGCCACCCTAAACCCTAAGATTGCATCATAGGCCAAGGACAAACCTCAAATGGTACTGAGAAACTCGATTAACAGGAAATAAAAATGTCTCCAATCATCATTGTTGTGATGAATAAGTACTTCCATCATCAAGTTGAAATAGATTCAGTGAACAAAGAAATAGATTCAGTTTGTAAATCGAGTACTTCCATGGTAAAAGACTGAACATGGTAACAGTGATAACAGTTATCAAGATTGAACATGGTATATATTATGCTATAAAAACATGGGAAATGTATAGTTGGCTCAGATTTGCCCTCCAAGGTTATCACATTGCTTGCAAACTGGTTGCTTGTACATGATATACAAGCCATTCTAGTTTAGCAGCTTAATTACAAGTACGGGAGGGCATTTCGATCATCATCGCCACTGCCTCAGCATAGAAGGAGTCACATCATTGCATATGCCGCTACCTCAGCTTACAAGTAGTAGTAGAGAGAGTAGTAGAGTAGTAGTAGGACAGCAGTAGTAGGACAACAGCAGTAGGACAACATGTGCGTAGGACAGTAGCAGAGAGAGTAGTAGAGTAGTAGTAGAGAGAGTAGTAGAGTAGTAGTAGGACAATATAGGACAGCACCAGTAGGAGTATTAGAGTAGTAGAGTAGTAGGACAGTAATAGTAGTAGGACAGTAGTAGAGATAGTAGCACAGTAGTAGAGCGAGTAGCAAAGTAGTAGAGAGAGTAGCAGAATAGGAGTTGTATAGGACATCACAGGCCATCATAGGACATCACAGGCCATCATAGGGCATCATAGGACATCATAGGTAGCGGCATTTGCACAGTGTAAACAATAGTACATCATAGGCAGCATTTCAACTTAAACAACATTTCCAAAAAAAATATACAGCATTTCACTACTTCCATTATAAACAAACATAGTGAGTTGGCATTGAGGACAAGTGCTGCTTGTTGCCGAAGCAAAAAAAACACAATAAGAACGTGCTTACGGAGGACGGAGGACGGTGGAGAGACGGGCTCCAGGTGGCGCCGGAGGTCGGGCTCCAGGCGGAGGCGGATGATGGGTTTCAAGCCGGCGGTGGACGAGATCCAGGCGGTGTGGGACCCTAGAGCTAGGGTTTCGGGCTTACCGGGACGAAACTCCGGGATGGATCTCCGACGAGGTTGAAGGAGCGGAGAAGACGGCGAGCCGTAGCCCCATGGTGTCGAGCGAGGACGACCCGCGTCGTGCCGCCGTGTCAGCAGAGCAGGTAGTAGAGGCAGGCACACAAGGAAGAGAGGGGCACGGTGGTGACGGAGAGGGGCACAGAGAGGGGCGGCGGCGGGTGACGGTGGCGGCGGAGAGGGGCACCATGTACACGTGCAGAAGAGGGGCGAGAGGACGGTCACGCGGTGGCGGTGGCGGCGCTAGGGCACCTCGGCAGCAGCGGGGGTGGCGGAAAATTTTGCCGGCCCTTCGGGGTCGAGAAGAGAACCGAATGGGCAGACTTGGTTGACTTGGGGCAAGTGTGGAGTTTGTACCGCCCATCTTTTACCGTGGCGGGCCCTATAGAACGCCCGTCGTGGTTAACATTTATCGTGGCGGGCCCTTAAGAACGCCCGTCGCGGTTAATATTTACCGTGACGAGCGGCTTTAAAAGCCCATCACGGTAAACATTAACCGCGACGGGCGTTCTAAAGGGCCTGCCACGGTAAAATATTTTGCCCTTTTCCCTTTATCCAATTTTAATTTTTGTTTTTCCCTTAGGTAATTAGGCATAATACTAGCTATAGATGAGTATGTATAGTAGCAGTAGGTAATTAGGTATAATACTATACTAGTAGTAGAGTCATTGTTGGATAAGTAGTTAACTATAGAGGAGTATATATACAAGCTTGTTTCATTTGTTTGAACATAGAGATTAAATAATATGAAAAAGAAACACAACAACAGAACAAAATAAATAAATTTTGGTTCCACTGCAATATTACAACTTGTCTTATGGTTTGCCTACACATATCATTTTGGTGCAGGCGCTTTCACTCTCCTCTTTTCACCGTCATTGCGGGCCTAGGGCATCATCCTCGTCCTGTTGAATCGGTCTTCGACAGCCTAGATCTTCTTTGGATGATCGGTAAATAGTTGGAGCTCTTCGTAGTTGTTGTATTGTTCGTGGCTCTGGACCCCATCAGCTCCCATGATCCGTTGCTTCCCTGACACAACCACATGCCTTTTAGGGTCTTCTGGGTAGGCATAGTAGGCTACTTGTGCGACATCGGTTGCTACTACCCAAGGATCATCTTTGTAGCCGATACTATGAAGGTCCACGGTTGTAAGCCCATAACCGTCAACTACAACCGCCTTGGGATGGACCCACTGGCACTAGAAGACAGTTATGCTTAGGTTTTGGCCATAGTCAAGTTCCCATATTTCTTCGACCTGCCCAAAATATGACGTCCTTTGGCCCGTGGCATCGTTGATGCCCTCGTATCGAACACCGTTGTTCTGTGCCACACTCTTCTTGTCCTTCTCTTTCGTGTGGAACCTATACCCCGACACGTCATAACCTTGCCACGTGGTGATTTGTGTGGATGGGCCTTTCTAAAGCTTATGAATTTCCTCTCGATTTTCCTCTGATTCTTCAATTGGTATGTCCTGCTCTTTGAGCCACCCTACGAAGTTGTTCTTCTGTTGGTTCTGGACCCAGTGCTCCGTGACCTGCCCATCATGAGTTGCACGGATCTCGTTCAGGTGCTTTTCGACAAATGTCTCCATGCTAACTAACTGATGAAGTTTGTTGTAATGAGCTTGTTGCACCGTTTCGTTTGGTACATCAGTGTGTAGTTTTCGTCCGATGCACCCCATCCCTGAGGTTATGCCTTCGTGTTGATGGACAGGCAACCCAATCATCCTCCTATCTTTTATGTACCTCATACACCAGTTCACGGCCTCCTCCGTTGTGTATGCCTCGATCATAGAGCCCTCAGGGTAAGCATGGTTATGGACGTATCTGTTAAGGGTGGACATGAACCACTCGTACGTCCACATCTGATGTAGGTACACGGGGCCCAGTTGTTGGGTCTGATCGACCACTCGTACGACCATGAGCTGGCAAAGGGTCTCTGCGATGAACTCCTTCAAGGCAGGTAGCTCGGCCTCATCAATGATCTTCTGGGTTATGCGGTTAAAGAAGTATGACATACGCGTGATGACCATCTTCACGTACTCTGGACGGATAACCCTGATCGCAATTGGCAGGAACGCCGTCAACATGACGTGGCAGTCATGTGAGTTGTAGCCGGTCATTGTGAGGTCTTTCATCGAGACCAGACTGTTGATATTGGAAGAAAACCCAGTCGGCACCTTGATACCCCTATGCAACTTGAGAAAAGCCATCTTCTCGTCATACGTCAGGTTGCAGGCTGCGCCTGGGATATCGACTTTACCGTTCTGAGCCAGTACCGGGTGAAGGTCCGGCCTGATGCCTTGATTGACAAGATCCATGCGTGACTTAAGACCATCCTTTGTCTTCCCCTTGACGTCCAGCAGGACACCAATCGTGCTTTCAAAGACATTTTTCTCGAAGTGCATGCAGTCGATGGCATGGGGTGTATTCAGCATTTTCCAGTATGAAAGGTACTTAAAGAAAATCGACTTCTTCTTGAAAGGAATGACGGCTGTGACTTCCTCCATATTGTCTCGCTTTCTCTTCCTTCTCTGTTTTGTTGCCCCCTCTTCCGGTACCTTCTTCTTCTTTCCGAACTCAATCTGTTCCATGTCCTTGACCATCTCATACACCTTTCCCCCCCATCTAGTTTGCACTGGTTGATCACGTTGCGGCTCGTCCTAATTGTCAAAATATTTATTCATAACACTCCTTCTGTACCTGTGATTTCTAACGAGGAACCGTTTGTGCCTCGTGTACACCATCTTATTGGATCCTTTAAGGTAAGTGTAGCACGTCCCATCGATGCAAATTACGTAGTCGGTCTTCCCTTTGATCTGCCCAGACAATGAGAAGAGACCGGGATAATCGGTGATGGTGACAAAGATAATTGCTTTTAGGGTGAACTTCTCCTTGTGGTATGCATCCACCATCTCGACTCCAACATCAAATAGTTTCTTCATTTCCTCCATGAATGGCTCCAGGAGCACATCTATGTTGTTGTCGGGCTACTTTGGTCCGGAGATAAGCATAGTCAACATAAGGTACATGCGCTTCTGACATAGACGGGGAGGCAGGTTGTACATGGTGAGGACGACAGGCCAAGTGCTGTGCGAGCTGCTAAGCTCACCAAATGGGTTCATCCCGTCAGTACTTAATGCAAACCTTACGTGCCTAGGCTCCTTGCCAAACTCTGGGTAAGCCATGTTGAAATCCTTCCACTGCTTCACATCGGACAGGTGCCGCAACTTGACATCGTCTCTCAGTCGATCAGCTGACGCATGCCAAGACATGAGCTTGGCATCCTCTGGGTTCCCGAATATTGCACGCAGACGATCTTCCACGGGTAGATACCACACCCATAGTGCTGGACTTTTCCTGTGTGTGTAACCCTCTTCTTCCTCGTCTTGCTGAGCCGAGATCTGCTTGGTCGCACTGCTCTTCTTTGCCCCCTTCTTCTTCTTCTTCTTCAGACCACCCCGCAAGCCTCCGTCATCTTCCGCATCCACACGACAACCTGCATTTTTCTTGTACCAACTAAAGCCGCAGTGCGGACAACTAGTCAAATTCTCGTACTCACCCCGATACAGGATGCAGTGGTTAGGGCATGCATCAAACTTTCTCAGCTTCATCGCCACTGGTCGGATTAGCTTCTTCGCTTGATAAGTATTGGCGGGCACCTTGTTGGCCGTTGGGAACGTGGTGGCAAGGTAGCTTAATAGCTCATGGAAGCTAGTGTCAGACCAACCATGTCGAGCCTTCAACATTAACATATGGAGGTTAAAACGGAGAGCTGTGCACTCCTTCGGACACTCGCCCCCGTCCTTATAGAGAGGATCAATTGCCGCCTGCTTCATTTCTCTAAAATTCTCCAACCACTTCGGACTACCATACACAACATCGTCTTCATCGATGTGTTTGACTAAATCCTCAACAAGACGCATATCTTCGGGGTCGCTCACAACAGCCTCCTGACCATCACCACCGTTGTGCTCTTCATCTGCCAAGTCTTGGATTACATCCTCAACCGTGTTGTAATCTCGAGAACCATTATCGCAACCAGTTGACATGGCTGCTGAAGATGATGATCCAGGTGCTCCTACAGGATTTTCCTGATTCACTGGTATAGATGTCGGCGTCGACGTCGATGAGCTCACTCCAGATGGACCACCACTCGCACCTTCTCTTTCACCGTGAAGAGTCCAGACCGTGTAATCCTTCACGAAACCATACCTAATCAAATGAGATTGCACCATGGGATCTGGGTGGGCTTTTGTGTTCTTGCATTTATTACATGGGCATATGGTTGCAATCCGCTTTAATTTCTCATGATGCCTTTTTGCAATAGTAATAAACTTCCTCACTTCCTCCAGGTACCGTGGATCACCCACTCTATCGAACCGGTACATCCATTCGAACCTCTCCATCATACCTACACCACATAAGCAAAAGAAATAGACAAAAATGATTAGAAAATAGAAAAAACATCTTCCAAAGAGAGAAGGGTAGGGAGATCCACCATAGAACATGGTAGATTCATGCATAGAAAGAGATAGAATGGATCTAGATCTAGATCTAGATCTAGATCTAGATCTAGAACACTTGAGCCAAAAAGAGGGGAAAAGAGAGATAAAGGGTGGGAGAGAGCCATTAGGAACCTTTTGTGTTGCCCTCCACCCCCAAATTCAATCCTTAGACCTCAATTCAAAAAGTTTGTCAAATTTTAGGGCAAAGCCTCCTCCCCCAAATGTTGGAAGAAGAAAGCTCGTGGGGAAGAAGAGGGGGTTGGCTGCTGTTTATATGGAAAATCTTAACCGTGGCGGGCATCCTAAGAAGCCCGTCACAATTAATGTCTATTAACCTTGACGGGCAACTAAGGTCGCCCGCCACGGTTAATAGAGCATTAACAGTGACAGTCACCTTAGATCGACTGCCACGGTTAAACAATTAACCGTGACGGGCGCCTGGGCGACCAGGTGGCCAGGCCGGCCAGCCAATAACCATGACGGTCAGGTCAGAAGCCCGTCATGGTTAACTAATGCAAGGTATCACGCAAAATAATTTCTGTAGTAGATGTGCACAAGGGCAACACGACTCATGGGTAAAGATGTGCAAACTCTGCAGAGTAAATAAACTGATATATCAGTTGTGCTCACGATCACGAGCGGGCTTGGACTTCTTCGAGATTAGTTGGTGGGTTGGGTTTGGTTCATTAAGGAAGCCTTATGTGGTCATTAGTCCCATATGACATGGGTAGAGGCTTCTTCTACGTGGGTTACTGCTTGGTACGGGAGTGACTCCCAGGCTCGGGCGCAGACCTAGTGTTATTACGGAAGGTAGCTTTCTATGTCATGACATATGGAACTAATACACATAGGACTCCTTGTAACGACCTGGTTTGGGTCATCTAATGGACTTCAGGTGTGGTTTGCCTGATGGACTTCAGGTGTGGTTGCTTGGTGTGACTCCAAGTGTGGTTGCTTGGTGGACTCCAAGTGTTGGTTGCTCGGTGTGACTCTGAGTGTGGTTTGCTCGGTGCGACTCCGAGTGTTGTTACTATTGGAGACGGTGGTTATAACCTAGTAAATAGATGCATAGGCCGGATTAATAGGATTTAATAGGATGTGTTGCTTTAGGCGCTTGAGTCAAACAGAGTCAGCCTACCTTTGTTATTAGCCTCATAAGCATATCTTTCCTACACTTACGGAGTACATTTCGATGTACTCACCCTTCCTCTTTGAACCCCCTGCTACCCCACCCAGACGCTAGAGTCCACGACGCGGAGCAGAAGTACCCAGAAGACGGTGGATACGACCCCGACAACTTGTACCCAGAAGACGGTTGATACGACCCAGACGACTGGTACTAGGATGGTGCAGCCCCCGGTCGACTTTCCTGTGGAGTGGCGTCCAGTTTCCGCGAGTCTACATCAAAGTCTACATTAGAGTTAGACTAAGAGTTTGTACTTTTCTTTCAGACCCAAGGGTCATTTTTGTAATAATGTTTGATATATTAATAAAAGCATTGTTTTGATATTACTTTGATGTCGATATATGTATGAAAATTGATCCTGGCATACATATATTGTGCTCCAATTTTGTTCTTAAAATTGGGGTGTCACAGAGTGGTATCAAAGCCGTGTTGACTGTAGGACGCTACCCTAGTCAGTCGTCGAGTTTACAAAACTATTTTTATAAAGCAACACCCTAATTTCCCACTTCTGTAGACCCTTTCTATGCTGAAAATTCAAACTTTGTTTCAAAGTAGGTCCTCCAATAGTAGGATGTCCACCATAATTGTTTGATGTCGTAGCACGTTGATTGACATGTACTTGTGCACATTTCTGATTTCGTTATTTGTAATGTTTGTTGGTGTGTTGCGATCGTCAGGTTGCAACGACATCATTTGTCAAATAGTTTTATTAATAAAATTAACTAACTTGGGGTCCTTCTCTCTCCTATCTCAACCCTCTATTCACCCATATCAGCTGATGGATCCATGGGAAGATGAAGACTGCAGCTTGAGCGACAAGGCTTACCAACTCTTCCAGATATCACCTCACCGAGGCAAGAAGGACAAGTATCGAAAGTATATCGCGAACTCTTCTCATTCAACAGCTACACCTCAAGAACAAGTCCAAAAGCCCCCTGAGGTCCCACCTGCAAGCTCAAGTGAAGCTCCTTCTCAACTCCACCAAACAGAAGCACCTCCTTAAGTTTTAGAGGAAGACAATCAAGTAATATCCACTCAAAGAAATGTCAAGGCAAAAGGACTATGTTTCTACTGCAAGCAAGCTAGACACTTCATCACCAAATGCCCGTAGAAGCGTGAGGATCGCAAAGGTCGAGCCAAGAGGAAAGCTCTAGGACAACACCTCGAAATCAAAGATGCCAATCGGATGATGAACAAGAAAAATGCAAAGCCCCAAAAGTACCTTGGTATGTCCCATGAGCTCCCCACTCACCTTTCTTTCTAACACGAATCTCGGGACGAGATTGAAGTTAAGGGGGTAAGTTTGTAACACCCCGATTTTTAATTAAATAAAATAAAATAGAATTTAATTAGAAAATGCCCAAAACCCTAGATGGAGGAAAAATTGTAACCAGATGTTTGCTGCATTCATGCCATTGCACAATTTTTATTGGGTGAAAAAGAATTTATTAAACCCGAATAGGGGGAATTAGTTTTATTATATTTAAGAAATAAATAAAAGATTTATAAAAGTTTTATCAAACCAAACTCAAATTTTATTTTCAGAACCTAGGGAAAATATTTTGAAAAGTTTTCAAACTGGTTTTGGTTTTAAAAAAAGGTTCTAATTTGAATTTTGCAAATGGATTTACAAAGAAAAAAAGAAAAGGCAAAGGACCCAACTCTCTCCCTCCTTCCTAATCCGGCCCAGCCAGCCTCTCTCCTTCCGGCCGGCCAGCCTCTCCACCCGCGCAGCCCGCGTCTTCCCCTCTCCCCCCTCGGGCCTCTCCCTCAGCTCTCCTTCCGCCTCGACCCAACCGAGCCTTCTTTCCCAGCGCACCCCACCTCTTGGCCCAACCCGGAGCCACAGCCAGGCCTGGTCTCCCTCTTCCCCCTTTCTCCTTTTCACTCAGCGCATGGCCCAGCTCCCCTCCCTCCGGCGGCCCACTCCCGCGCCCGAGCAGGCCACCAGCAGGCCACCGATGCTCCCCACTTCCGTCTCTCTGCCAGCGGGCCCCACCTATCGGTGCTTTCCTCTACCTGCGGCCGCCGTCCAACCGCGCCATCCGCGTCTTACGCGCCTGGTGTGGCCAAGTGCCCTCCCAATGAGTGGCCCTCCTCCACTCGACTAGGTCATCGAGTGGACCGCACCAGCCGCCGCCATCATCCGGCCATCTGCGCCTCGCCCGCAAGGCCTATCGCCTTTCGTGGATCAGCAACCAACCCGCCTGCTGAGCTCTGCTCACTGATACCCCTCACGCCTGTCATATAAGGGGTCCCATTAGGGTTTCTTGTACCACAGCACGCACCGCCTTCGAATCACCTTGTGCCGAGCTCTCTTCACTACCCAGACCCCACAGTTCACCCTCGCCGGAATCCCGAGCCGCCTCCGCCGTCGATCTCCCCGCGTTGGTCCTCCTCTGACTGCGCATAGCACCTTGGTGAGTGCGTTGTGCTCTCCTCTCCCTCCCCGTGCTCTCCGTGTTGATTCCGTGCCCTCTAGCCCGCACACGAGAGCGCCGCCGAGCTCCGCCACGGGGGCCATGGCGCTCCGCCGCATAGCCTCGCCGTCGGCTGCCGCACAACCCTCCTCGATTCCTTTGCGCCATCGGATCTTAGATATACGGCCAGGATTAGAAGTTCTAATCCAACCGGTATGGACCACGCATACAGAGTCAGTGGACTCAGTCCATAGCGCCACACCAACGCGTTCACTACACATGTGGTGCACCGTGCGAACCACAGCGTGCCACGTGGCGCCACGTAGGTAGTCACGTGGACAACCCAGAACCGCGTTGGTTATTTTGTAGAAACACTCTCCGAGTTTTGGTTGACCAACCCGCCGTCCAACCTTACTGTTCATGTGCCTTGAATATCTTTCATCCTAGCCCATCCCTTTTCTGTTAAATGAAGCGCTATCCCACGCCCCGCTCCCGCCTGCATGGCACGCTAGAAGCCAGTGGCGTTGCGCCACGTGGTGCCATGAAGATGTCATGCCAGCATCCACCGACCAGCCGTGACACTTTTACATATAAGCCCCTGCCTTCTTCGGGAATAAACCCATGATCCACCTGTACAGTGCTCTGAGTCTTCCAAAACTTTGCACTCTCGCCCTTCAGTTTTTACCTAAATGAGGCCCGGTCCAGCTGCAACTCTTTTCCAGTTTTGATTTATTTAAAATACGAAAATGAGTTCAACTGATTTACAGATTTGCCACCAAGATTCAAATGTTCATAACTTTTACGTTTTAACTCCGATTTGACCTGCTCAAGTCACGTTGGATTCGTCACGCCGAGCTCTACGCAGTAGATCCATTTAAATTATGTTTTATTACTATATGATGTACTGTTTCTTATATTGCCTTGTTTGGGCCATGTGATGATGTTTGATCTAGTGAGTGCGAGCTACGCGGAACCCCAGAATCCAGCCTTCGTCTCCGTCGATCCGACCCAGTTCGCAGGCAAGTGTTCTTGAACATCTTGCACCTATACTTTATTTTACTTTTGGTATTAGAGTAGTTAGATCCTGTAGTTGCATGCAGTGTCTAAGTTTGAATCCCATGTTAAGGTTTACTAGAACTTGTTCATATTTTCCTTGTCATCTGGTTTGGGATGATATGGGTAGAAGTCATGCTTAGCCTTGCTGTCTTGGGATGGGATGGTTAATAATTAATTCTGACTAATGATCTATGGAATATTTTGGGCTGGTAATGTTGTAGTATGGTGAGTAGGTAAATCTGGCAGGATGGACCGTTGGTGGTGTGGTGCCATATGACTTGGCGTACGGTTGTCGTGTTACTCGGCGTTACGGTTTGCCATGGGACTTGGCGTTGGTTTGGGTTAGTGGTTTGTTATTCTGTCTTGATCCCTAGGACCCGGTTCTTGGACAAGTAACCTGACAAAACAGCGCAAACCATGAGGCCTATATGGCTCTGGGACTGGCTAATTAATTAGAGAAGCCTTATGTCATTATTAGTTACATATGGACATGGGACAGGGCTTCTTCTATGCAGGATACTGCTTGGTACGGGAGTGATTCCCAGGCTTGGGCGTCAGACCTGTTGTTATTACGGAAGGTAGCTCTATGTCGTGACATATGGAAATAATACACATAGGAGGACTCTTTGTAACGACATTGTAGTGAACCCTGCCGACTCACCTTGGAAGTGGGTCAAGAGGCTAGCTACCTCGGGCACAAGGGCAACACGACTCATGGGTAAAGATGTGCAAACTCTGCAGAGTAAATAAACTGATATATCAGCCGTGCTCACGATCACGAGCGGGCTTGGACTTCTTCGAGGTTAGTTGGTGGGTTGGGTCTGGTTCATTAAGGAAGTCTTATGTGGTCATTAGTCCCATATGACATGGGTACAGAGGCTTCTTCTATGCAGGTTACCGCTTGGTACGGGAGTGACTCCCAGGCTCGGGCGCAGACCTGGTGTTATTACGGAAGGTAGCTTTCTATGTCGTGACATATGGAACTAATACACATAGGGCTCCTTGTAACGAACTAGTTCGGGTCATCTGATGGACTTCAGGTGTGGTTTACCTGATGGACTTTAGGTGTGGTTTACCTGATGGACTTCATGTGTGGTTGCTTGGTGTGACTCCAAGTGTTGTTGCTTGGTGGACTCCAAGTGTTGGTTGCTCGGTGTGACTCTGAGTGTGGTTTGCTCGGTGCGACTCCGAGTGTTGTTACTGTTGGAGACGGTGGTTATAACCTAGTAAATAGGTGCATAGGATTAATAGGATTTAATAGGACGTGTGGTTTTAGGCGCTTGAGTCAAACAGAGTCAGCCTACCTTTGTTATTAGCCTCATAAGCATATATTTCCTACACTTGCGGGGTACATTTCGATGTACTCACCCTTCCTCTTTGAACCCCCTGCTACCCCACCCAGACGCTGGAGTCCACAACGCGGAGCAGAAGTACCCAGAAGACGGTGGATACAACCCCGACAACTTGTACCCAGAAGACGGTGGATACGACCCAGACAACTGGTACTAGGATGGCGCAGCCCCCGGTCGACCTTCCTGTGGAGTGGCGTCCAGTTTCCGCGAGTCTACATCAAAGTCTACATTGGAGTTAGACTGAGAGTCTCTACTTTTCATTCAGACCCGAGGGTCATTTTTGTAATAATGTTTTATATATTAATAAAAGCATTGTTTTGATATTACTTTGATGTCGATATATGTATGAAAATTGATCCTGGCATATATATATATATTGTGCTCCAATTTTGTTCTTAAAATTGGGGTGTCACACTTTGTTGTTGAGTGTTACCCCCAACGCGTTTTGACTATCGCAATGGACGCTCTTCCCTTAGCGGACCATGTTTTCCTGTGCGTGGTGATCGCTTTCCCCGTAGGCGTGCTAGGAATGGTTTTTACACTGTCCGTTCTTTTGAGCAGCCGAGACAACACTGGTATTCTTCCCATTTTACTCACCCTAGTGTTGGACCGTATGCTCACCCTATGTCTTTTTATTGATGTAGGTAAGTAGATTGGAGAACGTTTGGCTTGTGGATTTTGGGTGCTAAAGGCATATGACCGGAAACTCCAAGTGGTTCTCCAGTCTTAGTCCAGTCACCGGAAAGGAGTTTATTACCTTCGGTGACAATAGCAAAGGTAAGGTGCTATCCCGTGGTTCGGAGCGAGTTAATGAGCATTTTGTCCTTCGTGATGTTGCTCTTGTTTCGAACTTGCATTTTAACCTTCGTTCTATTTTGCAACTTTTTGAGGATGACTATGAGATTCATTTTAAGTCGAATCTTAGTCGTATTTTAGATCCTCAGGGCAATCTTGTATGTTTGATTTTGCCCTTTCGGAAAGACTTTCGTGCGTATTTCTCGGAGTCTTTTGGCATTTCTTGTTGTCTTTTGGCTGGATCCTCCTCTGATCTTTGGAAGTGGTATAGGAGACTTGGTCACTTGAGCTTTGAATTGCCCAAGTTACACATGGAGAAGGATCTTGTTTGCCATTCTTGTAGACATGGGAAAATGGTTGCCGCTCCCCACCATCATGTGAATCAAGTTATGACCAAGCGCCCTGGAGAGCTTTTGCATATGGACCTTGTAGGTCCGGCTCGGGTGAGCTCGGTTGGTGGGAAGTGGTATGTACTTGTTGTTGTTGATGACTTCTCGAGATATTCATGGGTTTTCTTTCTAGCTGAGAAAACTGAGACTTTCTCTTTTACTCGCAATCTGATTTGCGACTTCAGAACGATTTCCCTAAGAACTCGATGAGAGCTATTCGTAGCGATAATGGTTCTGAGTTTAAGAACACAGATTTTGAGAAGTTTTGTAACTCTTTGGATTTAGAGCATCAGTTTTCTTCCCCCTACACACCGCCACAAAATGGTGTTGTAGAGAGGAAAAATTGGAACCTTGTTGAGATGGCTAGGACGATGCTCGATGAGCAAAGGACTCCTAGGCGGTATTGGGCCGAGGCTTTTAACACTGCATGCTATGTTTCCAATCGCATTTTTCTCCGTGCTTTCTTGAAGAATACCTCTTATGAGTTGCGATTTGGGAAGCACCCAAAGTGAGTTATTTTAGAGTTTTTGGTTGCCACTGTTTTATACTCAAGAAAGGCAACTTGGACAAATTTGAGTCTCGCTCTTCTAACGGTGTATTTTTGGGTTATGGTAATCATACTCGTGCATATCGCGTACTTAACCTTGATACTAACCGAGTCATGGAGACATCCGATGTCACCTTCAACGAGACCATGTTTTGTCCTTCTTCTAGATTTGAGCGTGCAGGTGATCACGAGGTTGGCGGACCTCTTTTTGATGATGAGGACGAAGGTGCTGAAGGGATTGATGTTGTGTTGATTGGGTCGACTTCGACCACGACTGCTCACAGCCTCGACCCGTCTTCTTTCACTACATGGGGGCCGTGTGATCCACTGCCTCGGGCTGTACCACTTGTACCTGAGGAGGAACCAGCTATGATTGAGGGAGAGGCTACTTCAGCTAGGGAGGCGCCACGACACATTCAGCGCCAACACCCTCCGCAACAGATTATCAGCAACATCCACGAACGCGTCACTCGGTCAAGGTCACAACAAATCTCTCACTTTGCTCATTCTGCATTTGAAGCTGATTTTGAACCCCGAGATGTTGGACACGCTTTATCTGATCCGGATTGGGTCAATGCCGTGCATGAGGAACTTGAAAATTTTGAGAGAAATAGGGTTTGGGTTCTTGTTCGACCTCCTCCTGAGTGTCACCCTATTGGGACAAAATGGGTTTTCAAAAACAAACAAGGAGAGGATGGCCATGTTGTGAGAAACATGGCCAGACTTGTAGCTCAGGGTTATAGTCAAAAGGAGGGGATAGACTATGAGGAGACTTTTGCTCCTGTAGCCCATGTGGAGGCAATTAGGATCCTCTTGGTTTTTGCTGCATTCAAGGGTTTCAAACTTTTTCAAATGGATGTCAAGAGTGCCTTCCTAAACGGCTACATAGAAGAAGAGGTGTATGTGAGACAACCCCCCGGTTTCGAAAATCTCAAGTTTCCAAACCATGTTTTTAAACTGAACAAAGCTTTGTATGGTTTGAAACAAGCCCCTAGAGCCTGGTATGATAGGTTGAAAACCTTTTTGCTTGCTAAGGGTTTTAAAATGGGATGTGTCGACAAAACTCTTTTTCTCCTCAAGCAAGGCAATGACACTTTGTTGGTTCAGATTTACGTGGATGATATCATTTTTGGTGGTTCTTCTCATGCTTTGGTTGCCAAGTTTGCAAATACAATGAGCAGGGAATTTGAGATGAGCATGATGGGCGAGTTGACATTCATTCTCGGGTTGCAAATCAAGCAATCCCGAGAAGGGACGTTTGTGCACCAGGGCAAGTAACTAAAGGACATAGTGAAGAAGTTCAATATGGGTGAGGCCAAGCCTCTTCCAACACCCATGTCGACCATGATGGCCCTAGATGTGGATGAGGAGGGAGAAGCTGTGGACCAGAAGGAGTACCGGAGTATGATTGGGTCGCTGATGTACGTGACGGCGACACGCCCAGACATTCTGTTCGAGGTGTGTCTTTGCGCATGATTTCAGTCGTCGCCGTGCACCTCTCACCGTCAGGCGTTCAAGCGCATTACGAGGTACCTTCGTTTCACCCCTGAGTTCGGGATTTGGTATTCTGCTTCTTCTACCCTCTCTCTTTGCGGATATTCTGATGCCGATTTTGCCGGTTGCCGACTTGACCGCAAGTCCACCTCTGGGACTTGTCAGTTTTTGGGTTCTTCTCTAGTTTCTTGGTCTTCTCGCAAGCAGTCTAGTGTCGCCCAGTCTACCACAGAGGCTGAATATGTTGCTGCGGCTAGCTGCTGTTCCCAATTGTTGTGGATGATGGCCACTTTGCGTGATTTTGGTCTGAGTTTTTCTCGAGTTCCTTTGCTTTGTGATAGCACGAGTGTGATTAGCGTTGCTAAGAACCTCGTGCTTCATTCAAATACCAAACACATTGATGTGCGCTTTCATTTCTTGCGAGACCACTATGAGAAGGGTGATAACGACCTTCACCATGTCGATACTCATCATCAGTTGGCAGATATTTTTACCAAGCCTTTGGACCAATCAACCTTTGCTAGGTTGCGAGGTGAGCTTGGTGTGTGTTTCCCCTTTTAGATGGGGGAAACATTTTGGTTATTGTATCATAGACTGACTTATTTTGTATTGTTCTTGTTTAGATGTTGCATTTCATCATCTTTGCATCTTTACTTTTTTGAGCTTCATGTCTATAATCTTCTGATAATGTTGTGTGTTGAGCTATTTTTTCAGAATTGTGAATATGCTTAATTCAAACATAAAATTTGAAACATGTTCACCATTGCGTTTGGCAACTAGCATGTGTAGAATGTGTTGAAGTTATTTGTGCTATTCATATATGCTAGGTTGCTATGTCTCTAGTTCTGAGTCTATCACTTGCTTGGTATGTTCATACTGTGCTAAAATTGAACCAAGTCTAAGTGAATTGAAAAGATTGAGATGAGATTACTTGACAACACATCACGGTATCGAGATTGTTTCTCATTGCACATTGAGTTAAACTTGAGCCGTGTAGTGTAAGACCAAAACTTTTGCTTCAAGCTTCTGATTGCCTATGCATAGGCTTAGCTCGGTTGAAAAGTTAGGCAATGTCAAGTTTTCAACCTCTCGCAATCACATGCTAAAAATTTCAACTTGTGTAATCACCGCTGCAACTCCAATAAAATTTGAAAACACAAGTCTATGTTTGATTCTATAGCATGATGATTGAACTTTGCTAGGGGTAGTTCATCTTGTATACATGTTTAGCATTTGCTTTACTTCCTGTCTATGCATGTTTGGTGCTATTTTGATGGTGAACCCCTTTCTGAATGGCTTAAAACTGCTCGCTGTGCTCATATGTTCATATTTCATATTCTGTGATTAGTTTGAGCCTTTGCTGGCATTTCTGCTAAGTGTTGAGTTGTCGGATCGGCATTCTTCAGAGCATCTATTCATTCTATCGACTATATACCTAAAGCTGCTAACTTGCATTTATGACTCATATGCATTTGCCTTGTTTTGTGCATTTTCAACTAAGGGGGAGTGTTGACTCTTGCTAACGTCGTCACTAGGAGTAGACTATGGAATCTATCCCCGGCAACGGCGCCAGAAAGGTTTGTTGATACTTCTTAATGTAAGAAGTATAACTAACTATTCGTATGACTATTGGCAGGTTCCGCAAGCGCACAGAATAAGTCTATTGTAGCACTTCACCCGGGAGTAACCGAGTATCGTATTTATTTCCACAGGGAAGCTACTATGGCAGAACTAACACTAGGACCGCTATGAACAACTAGTGATTCTAGCAGGGTTGATCGAAAAGTATGAATTGGGGTTGATATCTACTACTACTAAAAAGAAAGAAAGACTAACTACTACTAAACTAAATCGGCGGGGTCTGGCCAATGAACAGATTAATGTTTTCCTACACACTTACGATCACAACTAACTTAGCAATAAAGGTTTTATCTAGTTCTTTGAACCGTACACACCCTATGGACTATTTACCTCAGACGTGCACAACGAGGTTTATGATTTAAGAACTAACCCAACTACGTGGTGGAATTCAAGGCTCCCAGGGCTGTCACCACCTGTTTACTACCACAGCTATCCGGGGGTCTAGCCACAAACTAAGGTATAACTAGTCTAAGCACCGCGCTTACACTAATATATACTACTCTAATCTTGCGTCCAAAACTAGAGCACTGATTACTCAGCGAAGAACCCAAACTAGATATAAACTAAATACTAAGTTATCTATGATCGAAAGCACTCAACAAGAACAATAAGTAAAGAACTTAAAGTAAATGCTGAAAGTAGAAGAACACTAAGATAAATGAAGGAAGACTTGGAATTATACCAGAGACTTGGAAGATCCTCTATTACAACTCCAGCTCTTCTCTTCTACACTCTCGCTCTCACTCTAAGTCTCTCAACTAGAGTGTTCCTTCACCAGAGCTTCGCTTATAAGAGAGTGGGACTAATGAGGTGAGGTCTGAGTACAAATGAGCTCGGGAGGTCCTATTTATAGCCTAAGGGACCTAGGGGGGTACCTATGGACCTAGGGTTAGGTCAGGGGGGTGAGTGTGGTGGCGGGCGCCACCCCCCTGGCCCTTGGATCCACCGCCTCTTCACTAACGGCATCCAGGAGGTCCTCCAAGTCAGTTTGGGGTCGGTTAGGGTTGTCCAATAACCGTCACATGGGCAATTAGGCCATGATTCATGTGACGCTGCTTCTTAGCCCTTGGATGATCCGACTTAGGTGAGCAACGGCTGCAAATGAGTGTGGGGTGCTTCCCCTGGATCAGTGACGTGGCAGGGGGGAGTTTGGGCTTCTCCCCCCTGGCGGCCGCCAGCTAGGGGTGGCGGGCGCCACCCCTCCTTGGCCCAAAGTGAGCCCAGGCAAGTGGGCTTGCTTCCTAGTGGGTCCATTTGGTCATTTTGCTCAAAAACCCTGCAATTTCCTACATTCAAATAAAACTCAAGGACAAGTGGAAATCGTTAGTTTATAAAAGGTTTTTGGTTGATTTTAGGCCCTTGTGTTGTGTTATATGACCTTGTTGATGCTAAGAATATGACACTTAGTGAGCGTCAACAGGGAGAAATTTGGCAAATCATGTCCCTGGTTGTGTGCACTACTGAAGGGGGAGTTCATGTCCAGGGGGAGTTGAGTTTGCTCGTTTTGCTTGACAAGTTTTCAATTGGTTTGGAGCGGTTTTTAGCTAGTTGTGTTGAGCCTTTGCCTCTTTCTGGAGGGACTAGCTGATTTACTCAAGCTTTGGCTTCTTTGCTCTGAACTTCTCGCTAGCGGTGTTGAGCATGTTTTGCCTCTTCTTGAGGGCTAGCTTTGCTTTGCTTGGTTGCATCGAGTCGTTGCCCATGTCTTTGGGAACCAAGTTGTCTTGCTCACTCCATTCAACTTCTTCTGGCTTTTCTTTGCTTCTGGTCGATTGGTTGAGTTCGTTTCCTTCTTCTTCTTTTCTTCTATTCCATATGATTTGTGTTGTAGTTGACCATGCACTCATTGTTGACACTTACTAACATCGCTACCAAGAGTAGAGATAAACTCTGTCCCCGGCAACGGCGCCAGAAAGCTTGTTGGGTATTTTAAACGCACACAGAATAATCCTCAAGCGCACGGATATCGATGTAGCTTTCACCCGAGAGTATTCCAGGGTATCGATTTCCACATGGAACGTGAAGTGTACTAGAAGAATCAAGAACGTTCAAGAAAAGAATGGTAATGTGGTTAGAGAGGGATGTAAGGGTTTTCTAAGCGGTCTATTTAATTAAAGGCTCGCTATACTTTACTTACTTCGGCGCAACAGTACCTTTCCGATTCTCGAAAAAGAATGGGAAAAGGGTAATCTGGAGAAGGCTGCCAAAAAGCTCTACGAAAACACCAATCCTAACGTGGTGGATTACAAAGACCTGACAGAGTTGTCACCTCTGGGGCTACCACAACAATTCCGGAGTATTGAGCGCAAACTCAGGTAAACCCTAGCCTAGACACCGTGTCTACACTAACGTTTACTACTCTAATTACGTACGATAACTAGAGCACTCAATACGAGCAGAGATCCAGTAAATAAAATAAAGTAAGAACTGAAATTAAATATAATACTTAGAAGTAATAAATGAAGAACCTGGAGATTACTTGAAGACGAACCAGATGCTCCACCAATACAATGTCGAGGAAGATCCGACAGATCCGGCTCCTCCTCAGCTCTCTCCTCCTCCTCTCTCTAATCCAATCTCTAATTACAACTAGATGAACTAGACAACTAGAACTAGAACTAGAAGAACTAGATCTAAATCTAGATGAACTAGAAGAGATTTATCTAGAGGGACCTCTACTTCTAATTGAAACCCTAGTTTCTGATGTGGAGATGAATAATGAAGATGGAGATGCCTGGAGAGGGGGGTCTGGGGCTGCTTATATAGCCCGAGGTGGAGTAGGGGGCAAGGAATCGCCATGTCATCGATCCGCGTCACGTTTATCGCCCACCATTGGATCAAACCGACTTCAGGGACGGTGGAGATGCATCCTAGGAGGCGGTGGAAGAAGATTCCAGAAGGCGGAGGCAAAACAGCCTCCGTGGCCGACCGGTCGGTCATGGGGTGGGACCGGTCGGTCTGGCCCAGTGGGCCCACGTGGCGGGCTGCCTCGTGGTGTCTTCTATATCCTTCTTTTGGAGGTTTCGTTGCGAAATTAATATCTTTTCATCCGGGACTCCGAATATAGCAAATGATATGTCCGCTTCGATTATCTCGACAAGCTCTTCGCAATGGTGCACTCCAATTCATCACTTGAGATACTTTTATATGGTAAAAACATGGATATCCTACAAAACAAGTGAGAGCACCAAAACTCATGGAACTTGTTAGTTTCAAACCCTACAACTATGCTTTGTGATTCATTTAGTGTCATTTGATGCAATAGTTGATGGTTAATATTGACTTTAAGGACCGTCAACAAGTTCCCCAAGCTTACTCTTTGCTAGTCCCTTAGCAAAGCCAATCTGAACAATGGATCAGGAGTTGCTGCTATATCTTCACTTCGAACAAGTACACATGTATTCAAACAGAAGTTCTCATATGGAATAGGAAAAAGTATCATATTATTCATCACGGGGCTTAGTACTTTACCTTGAATCTTGAGTAATTGAAAGAACAATCAAATCAAGCACTATGTCTCTAGTTCTTTCACTTCACCATTATCCCAGAGTTTTTATGAATTTTCAAAAAGATTAAAAACATATGTTGTCAAATTAAACAATGGATCCAAAGAGAAAGTCAACCATACCATTGAATCAAGAAGTGCATGTGTATGGAAAATGGAGTCGGGTGCTCTTTTGAAATATATCAATCCCTTTTGTTTATCAGAGACACATGGCTATCAGGCTAATTCTACTGACGGACACGTGCCCATTTTTTTCTGATATTCTCTTTTTTCTTTTTTCGAGGTTCCGGACACTTGTCCCTTTTTATTTCCTCGGGATCTATCTTTTTGAGGTTTCGGACACTTGTCCCTTTTTATTTCCTCGGATTTTTTTTCCTTCTCTCATTTTTTTTAATAGCCACATGTTCCAATAAACTTTTGAGAGGATAACAATAGATAATCATGAGCATTTATGCGGAAGATGGATGAAATGTGTAAGTGATCTCAATTCAATAGCATGATAACTTTTCATAGGGTCAACAATGCTTAATTTAACTCAATGCAATTATTAGACATATTTATATTGAGAAATCTCCGGAACTCCAGTGTTGTTTAGAGCAAGATAATAGCAGCTCAGATCATCACATATCATATCTGTCAATTATCTAGACTCTAGATCAAGCATTTACTACCCATAAATTTAATTTCATTTTTAAGCATCATTATTAATCAGGAGAACTCATGCTTTAAAGGCTAGGTACTTGGAAGAAATTAGATAGAGCAACTATTCATCATTTTCATGTAAAAGATTAGAGAGAGTGTGTTCTTCTTTTATTATTAACTTTTTTTTAAAATAAACTTAACACATTATTTATTTAACCTAACACACACTTATTATAAATAACTAAGATAGTGAATAAGACATACCTAGATCACGAAGATAACGGGGGTGCGTCTCCCCCAAGCTGGTTCCCTTAATAGCGTTGAGCCTCCATGTGCCCATATTTTTTTTTCTTTTTAATTAATGGTGAACCTTCATGTGCCTGGATACATGGGGGTGCTTTCCCCCAAGCTGAATGTTGATGTAGTTGTTCATTCTTGCCATGTAGCGAACTGGCAGTGGAAATGTACTTCCTTTATCGGAGTATTGATTGATGTTGATGGTTGTTGAAACAGTGCTCCATTAGTGGATGAGACATCCACTTGCTTGTCAGCTTTTCTTGGTCTTTCAGATCTTGTGAAACTCAAATAGACAACAAAACTTGTGGAATAGATTAAGCGTTAGTGGTTGGCCACTTAAGCTTTAGTTGTCCAGAGTTTCCGTAAGATCTCTTTCTCAATATTTTTGTATTTTTTTATGATGCAATGATAGTCTAACAAAATGAATGCGTTTTTTTTTTATTTTTTACGCCACCACGGTGAATATCCCTACGGGTTTGTACACACCATAGAATTATTCACATGGGGCTTTTAGGTTTTATGATGCAGTGTCATATTTTTATGCTAATGCAGAAAAGTAAATATGATTATGCAAATGATAGAAAGTAGACATGCAAATAGAGAAATCAATGCAGAAAAGATAAATATGGATAACTACCGATTTTACCTTTCGGCGAGGTTTCAATGTTTTAGGTCCTCTGAACAGGACTTCTCACCATGTTCATTCCTGAGGTGCATTATTTGATCTTGACATGTAGACCTTAGTAACTACACCTCTTGATATGGTGTCACCCATGTTATTCGTTCGTCCAACTATTTGAAGTGAAGCATTAGTTGTGGAAGCTGGCAACATCTTACTTAGTGTGCTAGTTCTTGTAGATCCAGGACCTTTACTCTGTAAAATATGGGAGTTGGCAAACTCCTCTATGTTTTGCTCAAGAGTGTGTCCTGCTCATAAAGACAAGGTAGAGATCAAGTGCATGGGCTCTGTTGGTGGAAAAACACCAACAGAACCAAAAGTTTTGTTCATTCCTCTCTAACCTTGGGCACATTGAACAAGATGAACTTGTTGTTTATGTGTTCAATTCAATTTTAACATGAGTGATAGGATCAAAAAGATGATGAGCATTAAAGTAGCATTTTAAAAATATTTAACAGATCAGATTGTTTAACCCAAGGAAAGATAATCTATGCATAATGTGTCGATCTTTTCATGATTGTGATATATCATCTTCCAAAGGTAGGATGCACAACATTTTAGCTCATTTGGTGAAGATAGTGAGATCAAGAGAGTAAAGCTAGGAACAAAGAGTAAAGAACTGAACATGTTGAGTTGTTTAGGTTGGATTAAGTGAGGTGCAACTTAAACATGTTTGGTTCTTTATGTATGTGCATACCAGAATCAAAGAGAAGCTTTTAAAGTGTTGGTCACTTACCTTGAAATGTTGCTTTATCATTGAATAGTGATTGTGTCAAACCACCTTGTGGAAGCTTCTCTTGTCTAGCTGGTTGTTGTTCATGAATGGCTTGTCTTCTCTTGCTCATCTCATAGTGGCCTGAGTGATGGGAGCTTGAGAGGAGGAAGGACATAGTGGGATCATCTTTAAAGGGATCAGCCTTCCTTCTCTATGTGTTGACCTATCAGTGAAGGTGTGTTGTTCCTCAGGTCTGTACCAGGACCTCTCTCTTTTAGCTTGTGTTTGTACTGTCTGATATGAGAGATGAGGATTCAAGTGCCCGTACGATGGTCTCTGTCTTCTAGTGGCACAGCTCAGACTAGTTCACCTATTTCCATGGAGTGAGTGCTTTGATTATAGGTATTGTTTTGTGGCACTCATCTTCTGTCTTGTTCTACAAATCTCACTTCTCCATGATTAGTGAGTTGTGTCTCCCTTGCGCAAGTTGTTGAAGTTCATGTGTCTCTTCATCTCCAGTGTGGGTTCATCTCAGGACTTTCCCAAATTGATATTTAAAGTTTTCCTGCAGGGGTTAGTCCAACAAAATATCCAACATCCACTATAGCATACTATTAGTTCAAAAATCAACCTAGACACCACGTCTAATTTGATTTAGGAAGGCATTTTAGGCTAAGCATGCTTAATTTAAAAACCTTTGAAAGCAAGATCATCACTCCTAAACTAGGCACCATGCTCAATTTAAGAGATGTATGAAAGTACTTCAAACCTAAACATATTCTATAGTAGATGAAGGTAGCATTAAAACATTAAAGAGATTTACTCAAATGGTGATGAAAGAGCATGATTAGTGTATAGCACATGAGCATGTCTTAAAGGTAGGGACAACCAATATAGCAACATGTTAAGAGATGTTCTTACAAAGTGTATCCCCCAAGCTTAGATTTGCAAAAATCAAGATTGGATGAATGTAATTCAATGTTGCATGATGATTAGTTGGACATACCTTGTGTTTGTCATTCCTTCGAACTTTTCGCTACAGACCTGCAAAGGTTAGTGACAAGAATACCCGAAGGAATATTTTAACAATTATATCCTTATGCTCATTACACAAAGGCAGTGTAGCAGGAGAGTGAACACTGATCTAAAAAGTGCTTGTTTTAGGACACTGAGCTTGTCTTTGGGAAACCTTCAGAATGAGATTTGGTGAAGTGGTTTCCCCTCCAACACCAACTTAAGAGCACAACGAGATCTACAACATTTGTGATAAACATATGCATCGACAACCACCCTTTTGAAGTTTTTGTAAACAGAAAGTGTGAGGGGGTTGAAAATCTCGAGTGTGGCAATGTTAGACAGACCACTTGAATCAGAAGATGTCTCATATGAGCATGGATTTAAAGAGGCGTTTATGAATTAGCTTCCATGCTCTTTGATGTCGTCTTCCTCGTTTTCAGAGAAGAACACCGAAGAATAGGTTTCATAATTTTCTAAAGTGTGGGGTGTTTTCTCTATAGAAGGTTCTGTGACAACCAAATTATTAGAAGGATTTGAAGGAATTTCAAATTTGGTTGTGTGTTCGTCCTCGTGTTGGTCGGGATCGAGCTCGACTTCTTCTGGGAATTCATCAAAAGTGCTAGTGTAAAGAGTGTTTTCAAGGATTTTATTTAGGATGTCTCCTCCTTCACTAACAAGTTTATGTGAGAATGATCCTCCAAAAGCTAAATCGAGATGTAGAGCAGCTTCCTTGTTAAGACCACAATAAAAGTGAAACTGTAGCACATGGTCTGGCAAGGAAAGGTTTGGGCTTGCATTAGTAAGGTGTTTGAACCTAGCCCAAGCTGCTCCTAGCGTCTCCCTCTCTTTTTGTTTGAGTGTAAGAATTTCGATTCTAAGATCAGAGATTCGAAAAAGAGGGAAGAAAGCAAGACAAAAGTTGTCCCAAAGTTCATCCCAATTTCCATTTACGCCCTCTACGGAATGATTATACCATTTTCTCACTCTTCCCAAAAGGGAGAACGGGAATAATTTCCATTTTATGGTCTCTTGTGTCATGCCAGCAATAGTCCGACAAGAACACAATTGCTCAAATTCCCTATGGTGGGTGTATGGATCTTCGTCTTCTGATCCAGAGAAGGATTTTTCCCGAACCATGGCTATAAGAGCAGGGCGAAGCTCATAGCCATCTATATGAATGGGGTGTGGTGATGGTGGAGGCTCCAACAAGTCACCCTTTGGAGCAAAGAATTTTAAGATAGGAGTGAAATCCATGTGGTAAGAAATGTGGTGGTGAGGTAAAGGTGGTGATAAGAAAATGGTGGTAAAAGAAAAGAAACACGGACGATCCTGGTTCGATTCTAGAACAGCTACCGTTCCCCGGCAACGGCGCCAGAAAGCTTGTTGACACTTACTAACGTCGCTACCAAGAGTAGAGATAAACTCTGTCCCCGGCAACGGCGCCAGAAAGCTTGTTGGGTATTTTAAATGCACACAAAATAATCTGCAAGCGCACGGATACCTATGTAGCTTTCACCCGAGAGTATTCCAGGGTATCGATTTCCACGGGGAACGTGAAGTGTACTAGAAGAATTAAGAACGTCCAAGAAAAGAATGGTAATGTGGTTAGAGAGGGATGTAAGGGTTTTCTAAGCGGTCTATTTAATTAAAGGCTCACTATACTTTACTTACTTCGGAGCAACAGTACCTTTCTGATTCTCGAAAAAGACTGGGAAAAGGGTAATCGAGAGAAGGCTGCCAAAAATCTCTATGAAAACACCAATCCTAACGTGGTGGATTACAAAGACCTGACAGAGCTGTCACCTCTACGGCTACCACAACTATTCCGGAGGATTGGGCGCAAACTCAGGTAAACCCTAGCCTAGACACTGTGTCTACACTAACATTTACTACTCTAATTACGTACGATAACTAGAGCACTCAATACGAGCGGAGATCCAGTAAATAAAATAAAGTAAAAACTGAAATTAAATATAATACTTAGAAGTAATAAATGAAGAACCTGGAGATTACTTGAAGACGAACCAGATGCTGCACCAATACAATGTCGACGAAGATCCGATAGATCCGGCTCCTCCTCAGCTCTCTCCTCCTCCTCTCTCTAATCCAATCTCTAATTACAACTAGATGAACTAGACAACTAGAACTAGAACTAGAAGAACTAGATCTAAATCTAGATGAACTAGAAGAGATTCTTCTAGAGGGACCTCTACTTCTAATTGAAACCCTAATTTCTGATGTGGAGGTGAATAATGAAGATGGAGATGTCTGGAGAGGGGGGTCTGGGGCTGCTTATATAGCCCGAGGTGGAGTAGGGGCAAGGAATCGCCATGTCATCGATCCGTGTCACGTTTATCGCCCACCATTGGATCAAACCGACTTCAGGGACGGTGGAGATGCATCCTAGGAGGCGGTGGAAGAAAGTTCCAGAAGGCAGAGGCGAAACGGCCTCCATGGCCGACCGGTCGGTCTGGCCCAGTGGGCCCATGTGGCGGGCCGCCTCGTGGTGTCTTCTAGATCCTTCTTTTGCAGGTTTCGTTACGAAATTAATATCTTTTCATCCGGGACTCCGAATATAGCAAATGATATGTCTGTTTCGATTGTCTCGACGAGCTCTTCGCAATGGTGCACTCCAATTCATCACTTGAGATACTTTTATATGTTAAAAACATGGATGTCCTACAAAACAAGTGAGAGCACCCAAACTCATGGAACTTGTTAGTTTCAAACCCTACAACTATGCTTTGTGATTCATTTAGTGTCATTTGATGCAGTAGTTGATGGTTAATATTGACTATAAGGAACGTCAACACTCATCAAGGGGGAGATTGCGGATACATGGGTGTATGCCGGATTTTGAGATGATGAGTGATTGTCAACTAGTATGATGCGCATGTTCTTTGGCTTGTGTTGTGCAGGTGTCGAGCTCAGAGACGGTGATCGAAGGGAAGGTGAAGGTCAAGTAGAGACGTGTCATGCTGATGGACCCGGAGCGGTGAAGGACGGACGTGAGGCTTGGACTGACGGACCGGTGGCCTGAGGATCAGCTGTGGTGGCTGACAGCCTGGGACAGCGACAAGTGAAGACTTGCGGGTGGACGGGGTGCACGGGCAGTGCATCCCTCTACGCCGTCAGTTTGGTGGTTGAGCCACAGAAAAACCACCGAGTGGACGGTTTCCAGGTTTGGGCCTCAAAACCTAGGTGCGGCTAGTTTCCGAGTTTGGGCCACAAAACTCGGGCTGAGGACAGTTTCCAGGTTTGGGCCTCAAAACTTGGGCGCTGGCGTGTTTCTGAGTTTGGGCCACAAAACTCAGTCGATGCACGAAAGGTTTCCCGATTTCATCCTCAAAACCGGGGGAGGTCCGTGAAAAGGACGAACGACGAGTGGCGGCACGTAGCGGCATCTGGTGACGTCGCGTCGAGGCGAAGCTACCAGATGTGCGGGCGTGGCCGTCGGATCGACTACACTTCGAGTTGGTCAGGAATACCCTTAGGGTTAGCCTGCTCGCTCATTAGCAGTAGGGGTAGAAGGGGAATAATTGTATTAGGCTATAATAAGAGAGGCAGCCCCTCCCTCCAAACTATCTCAGCCATTTGCTACTTTCACTTAGGATTTCCTATTCTCCCATTCCCTATTGTAGCTACTGAGATCCGCAGAGATGGTGAATCATACCTCTGTGTATTTGGATTTTGCGGAAATGGGACCGGATTCCCGTTGTCTCCTCGTGGGGACGAATTTTGGCTGGAAATTGAGATTCTGTTTCATGTTCTTGAGCTGTTCTTCGCGTTTCCCTTTTTGTCTCAATTTTCCCATCTCTCGATCTCCCTATACGCTACGTCTTTTTTGAATCCACTTGAATCAACTTGTTCTTTCATGTGAGCAGAACATTTCCACCGAAGGAATTGATCTCAATCCTCACGAACAAGTAGATCGGGTCAATTCAAGTTTCATGGTGACTTTTTCATTCCTACACCTTCCCTTTCAATTTCCCAGAGTTTGAGTTGATTTGAGCGGATGATTTCTTAGGAATAGTCTTCTAACTACCTAAGGATCATTTCCTCCAAGTTTGGGATCAAGGGATTTTGATTTGGTTCGGTTTTGGAGAGATTTGGGAGAGGGGCGACCGAAATTGCCCTCTCTGGACAGCCGCGGACAGTCCGCCGCTTGACCCGCGAACAGTCTGCGCGTCGGGGTCCGGCCAGTTCAGTGGTTACGTGTCTCGGCTACTTCGGTCCGGAGTGACGGGTGGACAGTCCGTCGTTGTGACTCGTGGATAGTCCGGGACCGTCTAGTGCGGTTTCAGCAACAGTGTTGTTTTTGGGATATGGCCGGCGGACAGTCCGCCAAGAGCCCGCGGACAGTCCGGCAGTACCGCGGACAGTCCGAGACCGTACCCGCGGACAGTCTGGGATCCTGCTGTGTGTTGAGTTTTCGTGCGTTTGCTCTTCCGGCTTTTCCGCTTTGTTTCTGGACTTCTCGTTTGCTCCTAGAGTTCACCTAGGAACTTCTCTAGGTATCTTTGCTACTTGTTAGCATCGGTATTTGGAGGAATCTCAACGTAGCCTTCCATCTACGTTCCGGGAGTGGGTTTTTGGGAAGAACACTACTCGGAGTTCTCGGCTTTTGATTTGCTCTCGCTTGGTGGTGCCTCGCTGTGATCCTAGGGATCATCCACCCTCTTTCTGAGGGTCGTGGGCATCACAGTTGTATCCGAAGTCTTTGGGGTTGATTTGTTGGGACAAAGGCTGAAGTTTTGAAAGAAATTTTTAGGCTCCTATTCACCCCCCCCTCTGGTCGCCTTTGGTAGCATTCTCGGTCCTTCAACATAGAGCAAACTTGCTGGCCCTAGGGGCATTCTAGTCTAACTCTGTCAAGATCTCCATCGATGGTCATGCGCCTTCCTCATTGGTCGCTTCGCCACAACGCAATCTCCTAGATGCCACCGTGTGTTGTCTCGACGACCGCCACGCCTTCTCACCATTAGCTTTGCCTTGACCTAAGCCCCACGGTGTCGCCACGCGTCGTCCCGTTCTGCATAGGAACCTCCGCTAGTTTTGAGGCCTGAACCAGCAAACCCGCCAACCTGAGTTTTGAGGCCTGAAAGGATCAAGATGCCCAAGAGGGGGGTGAATTGGGCTTTTCTAAAACTTTTGCAAGAATTAACTCCTAACAAGCCCAATTAACCCCTTTGTGCTTTGATGTGTGTTTCTCTAAACTCTATCGCACAAAAGACTACACCTATTCCATTCCTACTCTAGCAAGGGCAATTCAATTATGAAAGAACAACAAGTAAATTGCGGAATTGAATTGCTCAAATGTAAATGTGTATGTAAAGAGAGTAGAAATGACTCGACGATCTTTTTGCCGAGGTATCAAGGTGTCAGCACACCCCCTAGTGCTCGTTGGAGCACCCGCGCAAGGGTATCGCTCCCCCTTGATCCGCGCAAGGATCAAGTGCTCACTACGAACTGATTTTTCGCCACTCCGGCCCAGTGAATCGCTCGCTACCGGTCACAACTTGGCTTGGGTCATCCACAATGCCTTCGGATGATCACCAAGCTCTCTGATCGCCACCAAGCCGTCTAGGTGATGTCGATCACCAAGAGTAACAAGCAAGAACTCTCACTTGACCAACGCAAGGCTAATGAGATGGGTGGATGCACTCTTGCTACTCTTTTCTCACTAATGAGGTGTTTGATCACTCGATTATCAAATCTCTCAACCTCACTAGGTCTCTTGCACTCACTTGCAATCACAATGCGTTTGGCAACCTTTCAAATGAGCAAGAGTAACAGCATGAATGAGGGGGAGGCATATTTATACCCCTCAACTCAAAACATGCACAAAGGGGTAAGTCCAGTCAGTTACACACTGACCGGACGCACTTGTCGGGTGACCAGACGCGTCCGGTCAGTTCCCAACGGCTAGCTGACGCTAGCTCTGAAACTCGTACGAAGCACTGATCGGACGCTCCCATACGTCCGATCACCTTTGATCGAACGAATCCGATCGCGATTTTCACTCTCTGGAACCTCTTTGAGTTGGATCGAACTCACCCCCTGGTGCATCCGATTGCTCACTGAGGATGAGTCCGGTCACAACCAACCTCACTCCCAGTGAACTGCTTGTGACCGAACGCATACCCTAGCGTCCGATCAGAGGAGCACCAGCGTTAGGTCGCTATTTGAAGTCCAAAGCGGCTTCGATTTGCGACGCTTCCATTACAAACTATCTTCCTTATGATCTTAGGGACCTTTCTAAGCTACCTAGGGTTTTGGTTAACAAGTGTGCACCACACCTAACTCAAAAGTCTCACCTAGGTCAAGCTACCCATTCAAACTCCCCTTAATAGTACGGCCAAAGATAAAACAAAGACCTATGCTACTCTAAGTGTCCTTCAACACCATATGACACTTAGAACTAGCCTATCACGGTCTTCGTCATCCATCCTTTGAAAACTGAACGAATTCCATCAATAAGGGGACATGAATACCATTGTGCCCAATTGATCATCATTACCATGACCTAACTTAACTGTTTCTGCAAAACACACGTTAGTCATAGTAATTTACCATTGTCATCCAATCACCTAAACCCACTAGGGGCCTAGATGCTCACAAGGCCCAAGCTTAGAAAGCGTCCACCCTAGGTTTTGCGGCCTAAACCTGGAAACCACAGGGTAATTTTCTGAGGCTCAACTACCAAACCCGCGCCATAGATGGATCATGGGTCTCACGCCCCGTTGCTGACACCGATGTCGACACATGTCCAGCCTCCACCAAGCATGACACCTTCGCCTTCCTACCAGACTCGACCGACGACACTTGCATCTCCCATGCAAGCTCGTGTCTGGCCTTCGCCAAGTGCCACGATGCCATCGCCTTTCGTCTTGACTCGACCGATGTCGTCGACATCCCCATGTACTCTTGCTTGGTGCCACCCAAGTGCTAGCTACCACAACTGATGCTTCGGCCTCCTGGTCCCTCACTCCAAGCCTCATGTCCGCCCTTCGCCACTCTCGGTCCATCGACATGACACGTCTCTACTTGACCTTCACTTCGCCATTGACCATTTCATCCGAGCTCCAGACCTGCACACCAACACATCAAAGAGACATGTTGCCCTCATGCTAACCCGTGAGCCTGTTGACCAATCACTCATCACAAGGACAAACCACAAGGGCACATATCAACCTTGTGTTCGCAAAGTGGTATTCTCATGCAAGCTATGATCAAATGAAGAAGCAAGCCCGTCACAACAAGAAGTGCACTTGATCATTAGTGGTTCTAAATTCATATGGGTGAAGAATGGAATTCATATTTGGTATCTATTGGTCTTCACCAAGCTATAAATGGACTTCACATTGCTATTGGAGATGGAATCTATGTCACTATCCTCTTCTACAAGATACCAAAGGTATCACTGTGTGTGATGTGCATGATCATTTTCATACCTTACTAGTATGTGGTTAGTGCATATAGTACATGCTTATTAGGATAATGCATAACAAATGGAAAGTTTAAATTCATAGCCTACCACTATTGCTTGATTGATTATATGATCTAGTTGTTAGTATATGAGTTTGTTCATGGGTGAACCCAAGTACTTGATCTAGAAGATGAGTATTCAAGTGTCTAATTCAACATGAGTAAGATAACCATTGAAAGATGTGTGAAGAAGCTTACTTTAGAGCAAACTGAGTTAGATATCTTGTGCAAATTTAATAGTTGAAGTCACAAATGAGAAGCTCATGAAGATGACAAGAGTTCAAGAAGAAGACAATAATGCAAATGGATATCAAGTTCAACTCATTCAAGTGATATCTAGACTCACTTATACTTCGAGTGGTATTTTACCAAGTGGTGTCTAGATCAAGCTCACAAGTGGTATCCTACAAGACTTCAAGTGATCCTCAACTTTAAATGATCAAATCAAGCAAAGCATCCTTCAACAACAGGAGATCAAAAAGTATCAAATGGATGACCCGTGCTATGACATAGGGGGAGATGCCCCACTGATTGGTATCAAGGCCAAAGATCCTACAAGGTGTCCTACATGTAGTATTTCAAAGTGGTTTCCATGCATCTACATGTGGTATCTATAAGCAGTGTCATTCCAACATAAATGGTAGTGTCCATGAAAAATGCAAGATTCAAGTGTCAACAATCTACCCTAGTGCAACCCTTTGTATCAAGAGAAGCATGCCTTTTATGGTCATTGATGACAAAGGGGGAGAAATTGTGGGAAAGATATGTCAAGGACAATGTGGGAGAAAGCAAGAAAAGAAGATGGACATGGATCAAGAGGGAGCAAAATTGATGATGAAGAAGGATCAAAATTCTTGGACAAGAGAAGCACACAAGTAGGAGGAGCAAGCTCATGAATACATGTTTGATGCATTTGTTTGTGCATTACATTTGATTGTTTGCGTTGCATATGTTCTAAATTCCGATATGATTGTGTGAAATGTTTGCTAGAGCTAAGACTTGGATGATGATTGTTTTTTTGATATCTAGAACCTAGTCTTGGTAATGTTGATCTCACGTGGTATCTAGTTTCACTTGTTTCCAGCAAGGTTGATGCTAAGGACGAATTCAAATTGTGTATAACGCTACAAAAGTACAATTCTATCGTGTATACCTTAGCATCACTTAGTAGTGCTAATACTCCCACAAATTTCATATTTGTGCATGTGTGCAAGCTTGAAACCAAACCATTTGAGCACACATGTTGGGGGAGTTAACACTACCAAGCCGGATTGTATGGTGCTTATCCAAATCCTATCATACGGTGTGGCCCCGGCGAGCCCGCCTGGTGTGGCCTACCCTAGCGAGCCTGCCCCAGTGTTGCCTAGCCTATGATTTGGTCGTCATGGGTGGCAGTCGGCATGGTGGTCCTAGGACCACCCAGTCTCTTATTTGGACTATCGGGACCTCCACAACAACCACCATGGAAGAGTGATTTATAGGCCAAATCATAGAGAACTAAAACTTGTTGTTAGAGTTTGATCATTTTTAGCGTGTCAGATGATGATACAAAGTCGTTATGGTAAGGCAAAACTTTGCCAACAAAGGTTACTACACATAGCTTTGGATTGATTTCAAAGCTGATTTGGCAGTGAATTTTTTACTACTACTATTTCAAACTATAATATGTTTTGGCTTTCTAGATATATTATATTTATCTAAGTACATAATAAAACTTTATATCTATAAAAATATAAAAATAATACTAGATACATTTTTTTGATATCTAGTATTGTAGTCAAACTTTTGAGTATACATAATATAAAAATGATACTAGATTAATCTTTGGGACATATTTACCTGTACATCAAATTGATATAGTAAAGTTAGGAAAACCATGGTCAACTTAAAGTTGTATAGCTTAAGGGGCAAATAAAATTACAAAGGGAGTGGGAGTAAGTGTTCATAATTACCATAATGAAGGGTGGTAAAAGAAAGAGGTAATTATTTCCTTGGCCCTTGTTGACACTTACTACCGTCGCTACCAAAGTCGCCCTTGGCAACGACACTAGTAATGCTTAGTATGTTATCAGAACACTAGAGATAAATCTGCAAGCACATAGATTAGATACCCGCACTTCACTGGATGCGTAGACCCAGTTTTATATCAAACCCAAAGGAATGGATGTTTGTCTTAAGTCTATTTCTTAAACCCTGAGCACTAACAAAGATGAGAACACAAAAGATAATGGGGATAACTAAGGTTTACAGCTCTAACCTCAGAAAGCTATGTGATTATTATTCTACTGTGGATTACGTTGGGAGACCACAACCAGAGTATGGCAATTCCCAAGTAATATACTCCTGCTACTCCTATAGACGGGAGGTGGACTATGGAAGATTCAACATGCCTATAAGAGTCACACCCGCGAGCTACCACCGATCTGGAATATAGGGTACACAATGCAAGTAATCTAGTCTAAGCACCACACTTACACGACGACGACTCCTCTAATTCTAGAATGACTAGATTAGAGTACTCTAATTAGAATTGCAAGCCAAAAGAATAATAAGAACAAGAACGCTTACTGATAATTAGAAGATGAAGACCGAAGAATATCTTGATCCAAGCTCTTGACTAACTTGAATCTGCAGGTACAAGCTGAAGAAGTAGATCCGACAGGCCGGAGCTCCTTCTAATCCTCCTATAATACCTCTCTCTCTCTCTCTCTCTCTTCTAATTCTAATCTTTGGATAACTCTCTACAACTACATGAACTAGAACTAGAACTAAAAGAACTAGAACTAGAAGAAGAACTAGAACTAGATCTAAATCAACTAGAGGGATCTCTACTTCTACTTGAAACCTAGTTTCTGATATGTAGATGAATAATGAAGACGAAGATGGAGATGCCTCCTCAGGGAGGATCTGGGTCTGGTTTTATAGCCCTTAAGGATGAACCGCAGCCCTCGGATCAAACCGACCTTGAACAAGGGTTGAGATGCATTGTAGAGGTTGATTAGGGCATGCTCGATGAAGATGGGCCGAGGGGAGCTCTAGCCCAGGCCAGCCGGCCTGGGGGTGGGGCCGGTCGGCCCCACCTGGCGGCCACCCCGTCCCTCCTTCGACGTGATGTCTTCTGGAACCTCCCTTGTTGCCCTAACGCGGCTTGCCATCTGTTTGCGCGATTCATCATGTTGGAATAGGACTCTACATCTTTCCATCTGCAGGAAAACTCCCTCGAAAACAGTAATTCACCAAAGTTGTTAGATCTGTCAGTTTAGCCCCTGAATTATGTTGCTTGGTGATCACTCCAGGTTGTTTTAGAAGCTTCAAGTCATATCCAACTAGGACTCTTGCTCCGGGACTCCAAATATAGTAAATCATATGTTCGTTTCGATCGTCTCGACAAGCTCATCGCAAAGGTATGCTCCGATTCATCACTTGAGATACTTTTATATGGTGAAATATTGATAACCCTGCAAAACAAGTGAGAACAACACAACTCGTGAAACTTGTTAGAATCAAACCCTACAACTATGCTTTATGGTTTATTTCATATCATTCTATGCATTAGTTGATGGTATAATATTGATTGTAAGGACCGTCAACAGCCCTAAAAAGTATTGCTTAGTTTCTTGGCCCATTTTCTCTCGAACTTGCTTATTTGGCCCTAAAACAAATTTTCTTTGGTTTCTTGGCCTTTCCGTTAGTATCATGGGCTAATGGTGTTAAGTTATATATGAAATTACTCGTTTACCCATGACACCAAAAGCAACAGTTCAGTAACCTACAATTGTGTTTTACATGTCTTTCAGACTGTCTACTATCAATAATTTTCAAAATTACTGATAGTAGGCGGTATGAAAGAAACCTTATTGGGAAAATAAGTAGATATTTTGGGAAGGGTCGCAAAACCAAATGAAATTTGTTTTTAGGGCCAAATAAACAAGTTCGAGAGAAAAAGACCAAGGGCGTGTTTGTGCACACGGCCCAGTAGCCCAGCTGTGCCCACAGGATGCAAGCAGCTTGTTTGTGCAGCAGGCACAGCTGCAGCGCCTGGCTCCGTGAGGCCAAAACTGTCCCCTCCGCCTAGCCCTCGAGCTATGCCACTAGGGTTCGCTTCTCGCGGGCGCGGCTGCGCACGGCGCGATGGCGGTGAATCTTGGCCGATTTCGGTCGTGGAGGGGTGGCTCGCGCTGGAAGGTGAAACTTCCTCGTCCGCTCACCCAGCAGCGAAATCCTCCTCCCTCTATATAAGGCGTCATCGGTGGAGCTGTTGCCTTCTTCCTCTTGCTGCTCTTCGTCTTCTTCTTCCACCTAAGAGACCAGTGTCGGTGTTGAGGCGGTGTGCGAGCCGGCGGCCGTGGTCCCTGTGGTGCTTGGTGGTGCTCCGAGCCATCGCTGCTCCGCCTTCCGCTGGGACTCCATGGAGGCGACCGTCTTATTCCTTCTTCCTCCATCCATGTTGGCAGTGGATCCGGTCTTGGGTGTCGATCTGCCTCGACTCTGGCCAGATTTGCTTCCTTCTCACCGCCCTGCCCTCATCCCTCTCCTTCTCAGCTGCTCCATTGGTGCTTGTCGACGCCCGAGGTGAAATCGAACCCCAATCCCCTTTCCCCCCTTTCTGGTGGCGCTCTTAGGGTTTTGTTTCAATGCTTTATTCAGTCGATCTATTTTTGTTGTTGATTCATGATGTTGCTCCATGATGCTTGCTCATGTTGCGGTTGGATGTGTACTTGGTCACTGATGTTGTTCATTATGTAGCACCTAGAGGCATGGATTTCCATGCAACCGTGCTCCTTGATTGCTGTTGATTCATGATGTTGGTACACCATGCTTTGAAACATTTTGGGTATATGGTTTGTTGGTCGATGATGATGTCCACTATGGAGCACTGGGAGGCATGGATTTTCATGCAGTCATGCTCCTTATTGTCCTATGTTTCATTATGCATGCATGTTGATGCCTGACAGGGTGCTGTTCTGAATTATTTATCGTTGTATGCATGCAGATGGATCCCTCTTTGAGTCATGAGATGCTTTGTAGGCAGGCTCCTGCAATGGTTATTGTCATGGTGTCATTTGTTAGCACTAGGCTTAAAAGAAAAACAGATGAGCCTCAAACTGTGCCTAACCCAATAGTCTATGCACTGAGGGATGTAGTTGAACAGCACAGACAACTGACCCTCAAAATGTTCTATAGATACAATGATGTTGAGTGCCTGACCATGCTTAGGATGAAGAGAGCTCATTTTTTTTGCTCTTTGTGATCTATTTAGAACTAGGGCTCTTGTGTCTGATAGGGAGGGCGTGTCAGCTGAGGAGCAAGTTGCAATGTTTTTACTGGTAGTTGGTCACAACCAGAGGTTTAGACTTGTGCATTGTTTCTTCAGGAGGTCCATTCAAACTGTGCACAGGCACTTCCATCAGGTCTTCTATGTTGTGGGTGAGCTTAGAGATGAATTGATCAAGCCTCCTAGCACTGGCACTCACCCAAAAAATCTTGGAAGCCATAGGTTGAATCCTTACTTCAAGGTAAATGGCAACACCATATTTGTTTATGCACTTAGATACACTACTTGCAACACACTGTTATCTCACAGACATGTCTTATAGGACTGCATAGGTGCCATTGGTGGCACCCATGTTCTTGTCAGGGTGCCTAGGCAGTCACAACAAGCATTCAAGGGTAGAAGAAAGGACCCCACTCAAAATGTTATGGTTGTTGTTGATTTTGACCTGAAATTCACTTCTTATGTTCTTGCTGGGTAGGAGGGCTCTGCACATGATGCACTGATTTTGACTAATGCCATTCAGAGGGATGATGGTTTCACTGTCCCACAAGGTAACTGGCTCAATTGCCTTGCACATGGTACACTGTTCCATGCACCTATGCTCTGTCTCAATTGGCCTGCACACTTACACCACATGTTCACTTGTAGGTAAGTACTACCTTGTTGATGTTGGGTATGCATGTCGCCCTGGTTTCCTGCCGCCTTAAAGGGGGGTTAGGTACCACTTGTCTAAGTATAACTGAAGGAACAATCCTACCACTGATAGAGAGCTTTACAATCTGAGGCACTCATCCCTTAGGGTCATTGTAGAGAGGACTTTTGGGGCTTTGAAGGGGAGGTTTAGAATAATTGATAACAAGCCCTTCCACAAGTACAAGACCCAAGTTAAGCTAGTGTTGGCATGTTGTTGTTGATGCGAAAATTTGACCGAAGGGCCAACACACTCGACCACGGTCCTGAGAAGCCGTGCAGAGCAAAGTCTTGACCTCCTGGACCTTCAAGAAATGGCGGTGCCGAATCTTGGTGAGAACGACTTCGGACATGCCAGTCAATTTGACCTATAATTGACAAGGAGAAGAAAATGCATCAAATTGTCGAGCCTACCGGTTTGCTGCCAGACAGTTCCAAATTATACGGCTCTGATATAGCCACTGTTACAGGACATTGACTACAAAGTTAACTCCCGAGAGAAGATTGAAGCATTGACAATATTTGAAGCAAAATGACAAATGTACATGTAAGAAAGAATTTAAAATAAAGAACAGCTGATAAGCTTGAACGTGTAAATAGAACAGGGATCTATGCATGCATTTAAACGACATGAAATCAACAGATCGACTAATTGCATAAGTAATTCTATTTGTTAACAGTGGAGTGTTTCCATGTAGCCATAATAACAAATAGATCGATAAAGTAACTTGAACATCAACAGTGGGGTGTCTCCATGCAGCCATAATGATGACCAAGCTAGATCACGTCCGATGCAACGAGCGGATCCATTGATTTTATGTCACTTAAAAGCATACATTATGAAGGAAGCGTAACTGGATCGGCTATTTTAGTCGATACAGGGTCCATGAAGCACGAGCAAGATCTATCCGTTAAAACCATGATTTGGTTCAAGATCAAGCAAATCTAATCTATCATGCATATCAGTGGGGTTCGGAAATACAACCGTAATAAACATGCTAGATCAAATCTCGCTTTTTCATAGATCAAACCACAATTTTATCGAATATCTCGAACGCACAGCATGTAACAATCAAGATTGACAAAATAGTCGATGATAAGCTTAGATCGGCTATTTTCCTTGGTGTAAGCGTATGAAGCCCTTGGATAGCCGAAACTAAACAACATTTAAACTTAAGCTAGTTTGTCAATCTTGATTGGGCAAGATATTGTTTAAATCTAAAGAAAACATTAAAAAGCATAAACAATGTCGATAACTTAATGAATCCATTAGCTTGCCAAGACTAATAGAGCCGATAACTAGTCAAGATCGACTAAAGCAAGAGATTGATCAGAGTCAAGACAGTCTTACAAAAGATGAACTTAAACCGATAACTAACCCATGTCATGGCTGAACAAGAGTTTGGTCGATGCCAAATACAGCCTTATTGAACAATAACATGAGCCATTGGTGAAACTTACAAGAAAACTGGAGGTCGGTCTAGCCGATGCAGCCCTGCCTGGTTGAAGGTTCCGCCGAGTTCTACCTTACTCCTACTCCTAGTGTTTTGGCTGGTGGCCGATGTGTTTGATTGATTGAGATGTCCCTACAAAAAATCGGGTTTCTAGGTATTTATAACCCGGTAAACTCCTATTCTAACACGACTAGGATACAATGACGACCTGGACTTCAACACCCTCGGCCGAGCCCGACATGTCTTCAGAGCCCATTAAGCTTGATTTACACGATCTCTGGTCGTGTATGGATTTAAACAACCCCTTTTTAATTTTGTGGTCGATTTCCCCTATAATAAACCAGTTGTTTGTGTTTGCAGAATAACAAACCCTTTTCGGTCTAAAATCTGGTGTAAACAGCTCTATCTTGCATAATTGGATAATTGGCTATGGCATTGACTCCATAGTGCCTACTAAGGATGGCTTCACTGGTGCACATCATGACCCACTTGATGACTTGATTGATGACAGCCAGTCCCCAGAGGCCATTGCCATGTCTCTTAGGAGGGATTCCATCTACACTGCTATGTGAGAAGGGAGGGGTACCTCCAGGATTTGATCATGTTGTTCTGTTAATTTTAGTTCAGTTTTAGTACCCTGCTACGGAACTCATGTTTATAATAATTTGATTCATGATGACTTGTATAAATTTACTGGACCTGAGACCACTTATTTTACTACATTCCTCTTATTGTTGGGATTTATGCTTATTGCATTCTTGTCATTGCACCTGTGTTATTTGCCCTTTTCTAATGATTTGTGCAAACTAGGATGGCTGGTCTCTCTGTTGATCTGACTTTTGCCCACGGGGGCTTTGTGGATGCTGCTGATGTGATGAATCCTGCTGTTGGGGTGCTGTTTCACCTGGTGCTGGTCCAGCAGCTGCTGATAAGGCTGTGCCACATGTTGAAGGGTTGAGATGGCGGACTAGAGGGGGGTGAATAGTCCTTTCCAAAATTAATCGTGTCGGCTAACCGAAACAAATACAGAATTAAAACTATCGGTCTTAGCCAAGACTACACCCCTCTACTTATACCCTATGACACCTTACAAAAGATCCTAATCAATGCAAATAAAGGTGTCGGGCTAGCTAGAGCTCACCTAACCAATTCTAGAAGCAAGGTCACACAAGCCTATGCAACTAGTACTTCAAGCACGGGGGAGCTCCTACACAATCTAGCAAGCAAAGCACAACGCCTAAGCTCACTAGCAATGCTCAATAACAAGGCTACACAAGCCAAATTAGAGAGCTCAACTTAGCTACACAAACTAAGCAATGTGACTAGCAAGACTACAAGTCAACTAGTCACGCAAGAGAGCTACTTCTAGGCTACACAAGCAAAGAAGGTAACTAGCAAGCTACACAAGCAAAGAAGGTAACTAATTACAAGAGCAACTACATAAGCACAATATATATGAAAGTAGATACAAGCTTGTGTATTGGGAATGCAAACCAACGGGATGAACAAGGTTGACACGGTAATTTTATCCCGAGGTTCACTTAGTCGCCACCAAGCTAGTCCCCGTTGAGGCAAGCCCAAGGTTGCCGCCGATCCTCTTGCTAGTGGTGACCCTAAGTCACACTGTCCACGATGGAGTGCTCACCAAGAGCTCTATCTTCGATCCGGCCGGACCACTTGGCGCTCTTCGCGCCTCTCTCTACTAGAGTTGCTCTTCGCGATCTCCCGCGGGGCGAGCACAATACCCCTCACAAAGCTTCTCCGGAGCCACGCACAATCTTCACGCGGGCTTCACGATGGAGACTCGATCACCAAGCCATCTAGGAGGTGGCAACCTCCAAGAGTAATAAGCACCACCGGCTTGCAACACGAACACCTAGTGCCACTCGATGCGTTCTCTCAATGCAACGCACTAGCGATCACTCACTCGCTATCGATTCGCACACTAGCAAGCACAAGTGAGTTATAGGGCTCCCAAGCACATCCACACCAGCCACCAAGGCTTTGGAGTGCTCAACCACCAGCCCAAGGCCGGTTACCAACGCTATTTATAGCCCCAAGGGCTAACTAGCCGTTGCCCCTTCACTGGGCAACCTGCGCCACCATCGGACGCGATAGTCGGGTCCATCGGACGCTGAGGCCAACGTCCGATGCACTGATGCTCGCCACGTGTCCCCCACGTTCAACTTCGGCCGAGCGATCCCAATGGCTATATTACTTCCCGCACCAGTTAAAGTGGCATCGGACGCGCCGATGCCTAGCATCGGACGCTCTGATGCCTCTGCTCAATTTTGTGCAAGATCGCCCTCACACCGGACGCACCGGGACTCTAGCATCGGACGCTCGACCCCAGCGTCCGATGACACACCAGAGAGGTTCCAGAGAGGGCAGAAACACATTGGACGCGTCCGATGGTTCCACATCGGACGCAGGCCAGCGTCCGATGCTCCCTGGAAAGCACGCTCGCGCCACGTCACCTGCATCAGACTCTGCAACAGTGTTTCCTCAGCGTCCGTTGTCAGCGTCTGATGCTCCTTCAACTTCTGACAGAAACTAGGGTTTACCATCAGACGCTCGACCCAGCGTCCGATGCTCTCCGAGCACAACACTTCTCCTCCGAAAAACGCTAAATCCTGCCTCGCAATCTCGGCATGAGAGAGAGGGACTATACACTAGTTTCTCCCACTTCTCCATGCCTCCTTTCAACACAACTTCTTCTCCAACAACTTCTCCTTTGCAAACGTGCCAACACCTACTAAGTGCACAACATCATGTGTATGTGTGTTAGCATTTTCACAATCATTTTCCAAAGGATTTTCACTTGCTCTCACCACGCCAATCAATCCTAGTAACATCGCAAAGTTAGATCGCTCAAGTGGCACTAGATGACCGATATGCAAACAAGTTTGCTCCTCTTGATAGTACGTCCATCTATCCTAAACCCGGTCATAATCTTCTCTACACACCTATGACCGGTGAAATGAAATGCCCTACAAGTATACCTTTGCCTTGCGCATTCCATTCCATCTCCTTCGGTGTTGATGCAACACATGCACCAACCTATCATCAAATGATATGATCCACTTCATATCATCACATGGCCTCCATGGTCCATCGATCTTGACATCACTTGCTCTTCACCATCGCTTCGGTCCTTCGGCGCCAAGTCTTGCTTAAGCCTCCTGACACTCGGTACCAACGGCTTCAAAGCCTCCAACTTGCCCTTCACCTTCGCAACCCGTCCATCAAGCCAAGTCTTTCCTTGATCATCACCATCTTAGCCACATGACCACATGTCATGTTTCATGTGCATTAAGCTCCTCCATCACATGCATGAGCCTTGCAATATCCTCCAAGCCATTTCACCTCTATGGCATATGTTGCTCATACATGATCACTTGTGGACTAATCACCTGTGTAATTTACTTCAAACACATATTAGTCCACCTAAGTTGTCACTCAATTACCAAAATCAAACAAGGACCTTTCAATCTCCCCCTTTTTGGTAATTGATGACAACTCTACAAAGATATGGAAATTATGCTTAATCCAAGCTAGCACTTCACAAGAATGTAAATTGCTAACTTGGTTTGGATTCATGTTGCTTGCCCAAGCTATTTTACCATGTGTAAATGATTTAGAACAAGTAGCACAAACCATATTGATAGTATTAGCTCCCCCTACATATGTGCTAAAGTGTTTGGAAATGAAACTTGCACATATGCATAGATATTGAAGTGTGGAGAGTAATTACTACCAAAAGGTGCTAAGGTGTATAGAATAACCTTTGAAGCGTGTTATCGATGAAGTTTTATACTTGTACACCTTCCTTAGCACCAAAGAGTAGCTAGACATCATAAAAACTAGAAAACCCTGTGAGATCAACATTAATAGCAAGGGTCTAGTTTTGCATGAAAAGCACAAGTCTAGCTATCAACCTATGCATGCTAGTTATCAAATCATCAATTAAATCCTATAACTAGCATACACCACACAAGCATGCATATAAAATTTTAAAACTTATGCAATGCAAGCAAGCACATGATTATGCACATATCAAATACAACAACCAAGTTCATGAGCTTGCTCCCCCTAATTGTGTGCTCTTATTGTCCAAGAATTTTTATCCTCCAATCTTGCTCCCTCTTGATCCATGTCCATCTTCTTTTATCCCCCTTTGTTCTTGATATATCATAATTGACATATCTTTTCCACAACTTCTCCCCCTTTGTCATCAATGACCACAAAAGGTATGCTTCTCTTGATATAAAGGTTTCACTAGGTTAGATGGTTGACACTTGAGTCTTCACTTTTGATGCACACCACCATATGTGTTGGAATGACACCATGTGTAGGATCTTTGACCTTGATACCAATAAGTGGGGCACCTCCCCTATGTCATAGCATGAGTCATCCAAATGATATACTTGAGCTCTTGTTTGTGAGGGATGCTTTGCTTGATTTGATCACTTAAAGTTGAGGATCACTTGAAGTCTTGTAGGATACCACTTGAGAGCTTGATCTAGACACCACTTGGTAAATATCACTTGAAAGATCATATACCATTTCGAATAGATACCATGTTAAGAAATGAAGAGTCTAGATACCACTTGAATGATAGTTTAAACTTGATATCCATTTGCATTATTGTCTTTTTCTTGAACTCTTGTCATGAGCCTCTCATTTGTGACTTGAACTATTAAACTTGCACAAGATATCTAACTCGGTTTGCTCTAGAGTAAGCTTCTTCACTCATCTTTCAATGGTTATCTTACTCACGTTGAATTAGACACTTGAATGCTCATCTTCTAGATCAAATACTTGGGTTCACTAGCTCATGAACAAACTCACATACTAACCACTAGATCATATAATCAATCAAGCAATAGTGGTAGGCTATGAATTTAAACTTTTCATTTGTTATGCATGATCCTATTGAGCATGTACTATATGCACTAACTGCATACTAGTAAGGGAGGAAATGATCATGCACATTACAATAGTACCTTTGCTACCTTGGAGTAGAGGATAGTCATTTGATTCCAATTAAGCTCCAAATAGCAATGTGAAGTCCATGGTGAAGACCAATAGATACCAATTGATAGAACAAATCTTCACCCATATGAACAAGTGCACTATCTTGTTGTGGTTGACTTGCTTCTTCATTTGAGCATAGCTTGCATATGAATACCACTTGAGTTGGCATGATTTGCTCTCTTTTGGGTGTTGCTTGCTCTCTAGATCAACCCTTTTGATTTCTTCAACTAAGCATCTCCAATGATACTTTAGATCACCACTTCCATGTTAGCCTTCCAAGCCTTGCTTGGTTAACCTACCAAAGGCGGCAAGCCTCTACAAAAAGGGAGAAGTGACCTCTCTCCAAAGAACCATCCATGATACTCACTTGAATTGACCTTTATTTGATTGATCCAATGGTGAACTCATCATGATGAAAGTTTCTTGCATGGTTGCCTGAGTTCAACTCTTCCTTCTTTGAGTCCTTTTCTTTCTTTCAAATGATCTTCAATTGATACTAGGACTTGATCTTTATCTTCATCTTGATGTTGGTCTTGATCACATCTTTGTCATACTTCTAGCTTATCTCAAAACCAAACATAGGACCATCAACCACTTATAAATATGATTCCAACTTGAGGGCCTTTCAATCAAAGTGACTCTAGATCAATCCAATAATTGTCACTTTCCTGGCAGATTCTATCCTTCTCGAAGAAACATGCATATCTCACAAAATATAAGTCCAATGACTATGAAATTTGGTGGAGATGTGCCTCTCTAAGTGTTCTAGCAGCCATAAAAATTTGAGCTTCATTGGCTTTCTAGATTGCTACCAGATTTCAATTCTATCCATAGTACTACATGCTGAAAACTGCTGCACTATAGTTGACAAGGTCCACTCCAAAACCGAAGCATCACTTATCCAATAATTATGAATTTTGCACAGCAACTAGTATCATAAATGTAGAGCATGTGTACCAAATTTCAAGCCAATCCAAAAAGATTTGATCACTCAAACATGGCTATCTTCTCAGCTCACTCAGATTTTGCAATATTGAACAACTTTGAGCAATTGAGCTATACTCTACCAATTTGAATCAAACTTGAGCTAACTTGTTTGAATACTCTCACAAGACATATATCCATTCAAATTACTTACTAAAAGAAGTCTCATGAACATATCCATTCAAACTAACTCAATTTGATCACTTAAGCATTAAATCCATTCAATCATCTTATAGCAAGCAACATATGCATATATATCCAATTCAATCATCTCATATGCATCTAAAAGAACATGATCAACTAGAGATATACCTTAGTAGCTCATGATCATCCAAATAGCAAGCTTCTACTCAATTAGATTGCAAGCCTTCAAATAATTCCAATCAACCACCACAACTTGATCTTTGCACTTGTATGTTATAGCACTTGGACTTCACTTCACTTGACTTGGCATTGGGATGATAATAGCAATAAGCTTCATTACTTGACTCAATCTCATGATGAATAATATGAAATCAATTGAATCAAGCCTCCAATGCCATGGTACCTACACACATTCATCCACTATTTGATGGTACCCAAACTTGTTTGGGTCCTCTCAAGTTAGGTGCAACATACTTTGGCATAGCCTTAGTATGAGTAGCGGGATGAGTTGCAATAGTAGCCTTAGATGTACCATTTTCATCCTTTTTAAGCACAATATTATCATCAATTGAAATAGGCTTAGAAATGTTACCTAGGGGACATGAATTTGCCATGTGTCCCCTTTCCCGGCATGAGTAGCAACTTCTCTTTGATTGAGCCTTCTCTTCCTTGCTCATTTGTTGCTTCGCATTGCCTTGCCTCTCATGAGTTGCTTGATCCTTCTTCTCAAGCTTGGTAGGACACTCCGAGGCAAAGTGTCCCATGTCACCACATTTGTAGCACTTGATGTGAGCCAAATCTTTCTTCTTTTCTTCATTCTTGCTCATCATCATCTTGGCATCTTGAATGTGAGTTGGATGCCTTGCTCTTCCACCCATTCTTGTTTTCTTCTTCTTCTTCATCAAGTCACCACCAATACAGTTGATCTTGACTTGATCTTGGGGCTTCTCTTTTTGCTCAACTTGTGGCTTTGGTTGAGGCTCTTCTTGTTGCTTCACCAATTGCTTGGTTGGGCACATAGAGGTGAGATGTCCCCTAGTGCGGCACTTGAAGCACTTGACATGCTTGAGTCTCTCTTCTTATGTCTTCAACTTGAGCTTCTCCTTGTTGGGGCAAGCATTTGCAAGATGTCCCATCTCATGGCACCGATAGCACATGAAATGAGATAGCTTCTCTTGTTCTTGCTTTTTCATCTCTCTTTCATATTTCTTCTTTCCCCATCTTTTGCCTTTGATCTTGCTCTTGTTGAAGCCAATGCCACTCTTGTCACTATAGCTCTTTTGATTCTTCAACATGTGCTCAAAGGTGACTTTGGAGTTGTAGCACCTCTCTAATTTGTTGCTCAAATTCTTCACTTCTCTTTTGAGCTCATTGTTCTCCTTCAAAATGTTAGTCTCACAAGACATAGAAGTAGAACAAGCATCTATATTTGAAGAACATAGCATAGATAATAAATCATCACAAGAGGTGGATACATGCTTCTTCTCTACATCACATGGGTTAGCACAAATATGTGATTGATCACTTGACCCAAATGATGAGCTCTCACTAGTTTTAGTTTCTACATTAGAAAGCTTCTTAGTGAGAAAAGCATGGTCTTGTACCAAGTTATCATGAGCAACACTAAGTTTCTCATGAGTCAATTTAAGCTCATCATGTGAACAAGTAATTACATAAAGTAGATGCTTTTGTTGTTCACATGCATTCCTTAGAAATGAGTTTTCTTTTGTCAATTTCATTGTTTTAGACATCTCATTTTCTAAAGCTTTGGTGAGACTACACACAAGCTCAAAGTTTGGATCATCACAATCAACAACCACATTTGCAATTGATACCTTGGTGTCACCATGTGACATGAAGCAATGTGGTGTAGATGGAGAGCTTGTAGAGACATCACTCTCATAGTCGTCATCCTTGTCAAGTGATCTTGTGGATTGATCATCATCATCATCACTTGACCATGAGGTGGAGCAATCCTCCACAACTATCATGTTGTGGTCATGCTCAACATCCTCATGTGCCTTTTCCTTGGGCTCACTAACATCATCATCTTTTGGAGCACTCCCATACTTGTCGTTGAGGAACTTCCACATGTGATGGGAGGACTTCATATCCATGATCTCACTAAAGATATTATCATGCAAAGATCTAAAAATGATGTTAGTAGCTTGGCACTCGAGATCTAGACATTTCTCTTGTGCTTGAGTTAGATTCTTTTCATCCAACACATGAGAAAAGCCTACATCTACGATCCACCACATTTGAGGGCAAATAAACTTGAAATTACACATCATCCAAGTTTTCCATTGTGTAAAGTGAATGCCATCAAAAATGTGTGGACAATCAATGCCTAGCCCGTAAGTCGACATCCTCTAGGGTCGGTAAAGACCACAAATGAGAGACCTAGCTCTGATACCAATTGAAGGGTCGAGATGGCGGACTAGAGGGGGGTGAATAGTCCTTTCTAAAATTAATCGTGTCGGCTAACCGAAACAAATGTGAAATTAAAACTATCGGTCTTAGCCAAGACTACACCCCTCTACTTATACTCTATGACACCTTATAAAAGATCCTAATCAATGCAAATAAAGGTGTCGGGCTAGCTAGAGCTCACCTAACCAATTCTAGAAGCAAGGTCACACAAGCCTATGCAACTAGTACTTCAAGCACGGGGGAGCTCCTACACAATCTAGCAAGCAAAGCACAACGCCTAAGCTCACTAGCAATGCTCAATAACAAGGCTACACAAGCCAAATTAGAGAGCTCAACTTAGCTACACAAACTAAGCAATGTGACTAGCAAGACTACAAGTGAACTAGACATGCAAGAGAGCTACTTCTAGGCTACACAAGCAAAGAAGGTAACTAGCAAGCTACACAAGCAAAGAAGGTAACTAATTACAAGAGCAACTACAGAAGCACAATATATATGAAAGTAGATACAAGCTTGTGTATGAGGAATGCAAACCAACGAGATGAACAAGGTTGACACGGTGATTTTATCCCGAGGTTCACTTGGTCGCCACCAAGCTAGTCCCCGTTGAGGCAAGCCCAAGGTTGCCGCCGATCCTCTTGCTAGTGGTGACCCTAAGTCACACTCTCCACGATGGAGTGCTCACCAAGAGCTCTAGCTTCGATCCAGCCGGACCACTTGGCGCTCTTCGCGCCTCTCTCTACTAGAGTTGCTCTTCGCGATCTCCCGCGGGGCGAGCACAATACCCCTCACAAAGCTTCTTCGGAGCCACGCACAATCTTCATGCGGGCTTCACGACGGAGACTCGATCACCAAGCCATCTAGGAGGTGGCAACCTCCAAGAGTAATAAGCACCACCGGCTTGCAACACGAACACCTAGTGCCACTCGATGCAATCTCTCAATGCAACGCACTAGCGATCACTCACTCGCTATCGATTCGCACACTAGCAAGCACAAGCGAGTTAGAGGGCTCCCAAGCACATCCACACCAGCCACCAAGGCTTTGGAGTGCTCAACCACCAGCCCAAGGCCGGTTACCAACGCTATTTATAGCCCTAAGGGCTAACTAGCCGTTGCCCCTTCACTGGGCAACCTGCGCCACCATCGGACGCGGTAGTCGGGTCCATCGGACGCTGAGGCCAGCGTCCGATGCACTGATGCTCGCCACGTGTCCCCCATGTTCAACTTCGGCCGAGCGATCCCAACGGCTATATTACTTCCCACACCAGTTAAAGTGGCATCGGACGCGCCAATGCCTAGCATCGGACGCTCCAGTGCCTCTGCTCAATTCTGTGCAAGATCGCCCTCACACCAGACGCACCGGGACTCTAGCATCGGACGCTCGACCCCAGCATCCGATGACACACCAGAGAGGTTCCAGAGAGGGCAGAAACACATTGGACGCGTCCGATAGTTCCACATCGGACGCAGGCCAGCGTCCGATGCTCCCTGGAAAGCATGCTCGCGCCACGTCACCTGCATCAGACTCTGCAACAGTGTTTCCTCAGCGTCCGTTGTCAGCGTATGATGCTCCTTCAACTTCTGACAGAAACTAGGGTTTACCATCGGACGCTCGACCCAGCATCGGATGCTCTTCGGACCAGCGTCCGATGCTCTCCGAGCACAACACTTCTCCTCCGAAAAATGCTGAATCCTGCCTCGCAAGCTCGGCATGAGGGAGAGGGACTATACACTAGTTTCTCCCACTTCTCCATGCCTCCTTTCAACACAACTTCTTCTCCAACAACTTCTCCTTTGCAAACGTGCCAACACCTACTAAGTGTACAACATCATGTGTATGTGTGTTAGCATTTTCACAATCATTTTCCAAAGGATTTTCACTTGCTCTCACCACGCCACTCGATCCTAGTAACATCGCAAAGTTAGATCGCTCAAGTGGCACTAGATGACCGATATGCAAACAAGTTTGCTGCTCTTGATAGTACGGCCATCTATCCTAAACCCGGTCATAATCTTCTCTACACACCTATCACCGGTGAAATGAAATGCCCTACAAGTATACATTTGCCTTGCGCATTCCATTCCATCTCCTTCGGTGTTGATGCAACACATGCACCAACCTATCATCAAATGATATGATCCACTTCATATCATCACATGGCCTCCATGGTCCATCGATCTTGACATCACTTGCTCTTCACCATCGCTTGGGTCCTTCGGCGCCAAGTCTTGCTTAAGCCTCCCGACACTCGGTACCAACGGCTTCAAAGCCTCCAACTTGCCCTTCACCTTCACAACCGGTCCATCAAGCCAAGTCTTTCCTTGATTTTCACCATCTTAGCCACATGACCACATGTCATGTTTCATGTGCATTAAGCTCCTCCATCACATGCATGAGCCTTGCAACATCCTCCAAGCCATTTCACCTCTATGGCATATGTTGCTCATACATGATCACTTGTGGACTAATCACCTGTGTAATTTACTTCAAACACATATTAGTCCACCTAAGTTGTCACTCAATTACCAAAACCAAACAAGGACCTTTCACATGTTCTGGTGTTTGATGATGCAGTTGCTGGTGCTGGAGCAGGTGTAGCAGCACCTAGGGCCATGAGGTGGAACAACACCTTAGGCTTTATCCTTAGGAGGATGGCCTCACCGGTAAGTGATGGTAGTAGGCTAGACAAGGTGTTCAAGGATAAAGATGCCAACCATGTGGCAAAGGCACTGAGAGCCTATAGTGGGGAGGTGGTAAGCCCAACTCAGGTGTACAATCACCTGAGGAAATGGAGGCAGAAATGGGCTAAGGTCTCTAAACTGAAAGACCTTAGTGGTGCTCTATGGGATGCTGATGCCAATGCCATCATGTTAGAGCAGGAGCACTACTTTGGTCAGTGCAAGGTATAACATGTTACATCCTTCACTTGCACTATCACTGCTTCCCTTTCCTGCCTCCTTACTGTCCATCTAACTGCAGGACCATCCTAAAGATGTTGAGTATCTTAACTGCCCTATCAGATTCTACACTGAGATGGAGGCCATCTTTGGCCATTCTATGGCCAATGGCTGATTTGCTATGGGTTCTGGTGAGGCTCTAGGGGTGGACCAGGCTGATAGTGGTGCTGTTAAGTCTGAGGTTCCTACCTCTTCCCATGCATATGCTGAAAAGACTAGTACTGATTTCACAGTTGTTGTGAGCAAGCCAGCTACTGGTACTGAGCTCAATTCCTCTGTTGTGAGCACCAAGAGAAAGAGGGCACACTTTTCTAAGGATGAGATGTTTATGCTTACTAACATGAGTGATGTTGTGAACAATGTTGCCAATGCACTTAGAGAGACTGGCCCTGCCCATGCGTATGCTGCCTTGTACCTTCCTATCACGGAGATACCTAATTTCTCTAAGGAGGCCTTGATTGTTGCCTAGACTTTTCTTCTTGACAACAAGGCACAGGGCAGGGGTTTGTGAACATGAGTGATGCACACAGGGCCCTCTGGCTTAGGACTTATCTGGCCAAGAACTACTACATATAGGTGTCCTACATGTTGTGGACAGGCCATGAGGGGGTTGACTGTTGAGATGTATAGTTCCTCCACCCCCCCCTCACCAACTCTCTCTTCTTTTGACTGGCCTTAGTGCTTGGCACCTAGGCCAATTCTTTTGTGCAACATACACAACTGACTGGCACCTTTTTTTGGTAAGATGCAATGGGAGGGTCGCTAACCTTAGATGTGCCCAGATCTGTTGGGTTGAACGATGTGATGTACAAACACTATTAGTAGCCTATGTTGCCTACTTTGCTTAAGACTTGTGGTGGGCAATGTTGCCTACCTTTTATTATTGTCTACTATAATTTACTGTATTGAGCTCTACACTACTTTATTCTACACTTGTCATGACTTTGTTTCATTTTGATGTTTCTGCTGGTTTCTTTTGGTGGTACTTGAGGGATTATAACTGGCCAATGATGCATAGTAGAAATGGTAGAGGTGGCTCTTTTTTGTGTGCCCTGTGTTTCATATTGTACCCGTGGGACACATCCATTCCTTGCAACAACCCCTTCTTCCTTGTGCTGATGGTAGAGAATGGATGTGATCATGGATATCATGGCACCCATGACCTACCTGTTCTTGTTGATTCTTTTTGTTATTTGCTGTCTCATGAGCCATCAATGATACAAAGCATCTAAAAACCATCAATTTTTGTAAGCTGAGGCCACTAAGTTTGAATCAGTTGTTCTTTTTTTGGCCAATGATGGGTGAAGAGCAATATGAGGTCCCAAGTTACTCATGTTTGTCATCAAGTCGTGTGATGATGACATGCCACCATGGAACATTCAATCTGAGGTGGCATGTCAACACACACGATTCCATGGCAACCATGCACATGTCTCCCAACTATGAAGATTGCTTACTGAGGCCTTTGTACTCTTTTGCTGCTAGTGATGTCACTCTTGCAATGGTGTTTGGCAAAGAAACAAAGGCAAACATGTTGTAACATGTCTGACTGAGGCTCTTTGTTTTTGTCCTATGATGTTTTAACATGCTTATGAGGTGACTGTCACGTTGATTAGTGTTGTTGTTATCTTGTTCTCTAATTATTCATAACTGATATGAGAACATTAAACTCATCCATGCCTAGGCAACTCCATTTGGTTGATGGCTAGGGCAGGTTGAGTTTAATGTTTTCTTACCTGTTATGACCTGATGCCTATTGCCTTTGATGTTTCAAGGTTTGTGTTAGTTGTGACAGTCCTTGTGATGTTCACTAACTGAGGCCTCTTCTTCCTGTCTCTGTTGGTTTCAATAGATGGCTTGGTATGTGTTTCGAGGGAAGGTGCCTGGTGTGTATGACTCTTGGGCAGCATGCAGTGAACAAGTGAGTGGTTACAAAAACAACTGCTACAAGAGTTATGCCACCAGGGAAATGGTGGTTCAAGCATACAATGTTCATGTCTATCATGTGCCATACATGGATGAGTGTGTGGAGCAAAACAAGAAAGGTAAAGCCTCCACAAGGGAGCATGCTAAGGGGAACTGTCTGCTTGTTGTTGCTATTGCTCAATCTATCATGTTGATTTTCATGATCAGCTATGTTGTGTTGAACCCATGCAAGTGAGCTAGTGTTTGTTTGGCCAATGATGATAAAATGTTGTTGTAGAATAGCTGGCTTCTTCCTCTTGCTATTTCTCTATTCTGATTCTATGATGTTCATGACTTGTTGGGTAAGGCCAGGTGCACAAACAAGCTCTACTCGTTGTTGATCCTCATTCTGTGATGATCATCAGTAGCTGCTTTTGTTCTTTGCTTCTTCTCTGTCTCTGAACAGGAGCACTTGTTTGTTTCACTTTTGATTTGAACCCTGTACCCGGCTATAAGGAATTGAATTCATGATGACTTGTAATCTGAGGCCAACTCAATTCGTATGAAAATTTGTAATGAATGGACAATTTTTCTACAATTTTCATCGGCCATACTTGTTGATTTCCTTTATCTAATGTTGCTGCATTGCCTGAGAATATCTGGGCCAGGCCAACTTGGGTCAGCTGCCAAACACCATCTCCCAAAGGCAGTTGGTGGTAGTTGGCCTTCCAGCCGGCTCTGACACAGTTCACAAACACCAGCTCGTATGGGACGAGCTGCTTTGGGCCAGGTGCACAAACAAGCTGTATTGCAGCAGTTGGGGCAGGCCTGCCCTGACCTGGGCCTAAAGGACGGGCCGAGCTGGCCGCGTCCAAGTGCGCAAACACGCCCCAAGAAACTAAGCAACACTTTTTTTAGGGCAAGGAAATAATTTCCTCTCCATAAAACCAGCTGTTTTCCTGTGGTACACGCTAGATTCAGTATTAAGGATGTTCAACGGCACACATTCTCTTTTTAGTTGGGAGGAATATCGTCACATATTCAGGACTTTCATAAGGGGCAAATTTTATTTTCTACGCACAGCATGGGCCAGTCATTTCATTTGTGTCATTTCTATACTTTTCTATTGCGAAAGTCACGTGGTGGACCAGAAGGAAACAAATGATAGATAGATACGTACTGAGAAAAAAAGAAGCCATTATCTACTAGTAGTAAAATAAAAAATATATATTTTTTATATTTAGTCTCTTATGACACATTTCCCGCAAATGTCAGCTTCGCGTACCGGAAACTTGTGAAACTAGTGATCATTTGTTTGTTGATTTTCTGCCACTGTAATACTTTATATAGGCATGCATGGGAAAAGGCACGCACGGCACAGTCGCAGCCATACGCTACGCGGCCTGCCCATCAAAAAGTCATGTCGTCCGGTTGCCACGATGCGGTTGCTGAAGCCAGTCGTCACTTCTTGATCTTGACTGGCGTACTCCTCCTAGTAGAAAATAGTCAGAGGCAAGGGTGCGCGGCGCATGTCCGCCTCCAACAACGACCGAGTCCGCAGCACGGGCCGGCCGAGCTTTCCAACCGTTCGTTCCGCGCAACACCAACAACAGCCCAACCGTCGTCAGTTCCAGTCCAGCCCGTTGTTTTCTTTGCTTGCTGCTGCACCTGTGGGATGGAATGCCAAAAAACCATGGGCTGTGTGGGCAGCCCCCGGGTTGACTTCTCGAGGAACAAACAGTCGCAGTCAGTGCGTCCACGCAGGGCGCTGAACAGGACTGGGTTGCCCCAATGTGATCGTGTGCTAGCTAAATTTGGTCATCTACCCTACCTTTTTCTTTTTATTATTACTTGTTTTGACTGATGACATCGTCTTGGCTGCTATCCAGTAACATCGACATCGTCTACGACAGATGTAGTCCGATTTCATCTCTCTTTTCGTTTTCTATTCTATCTAAACTAAACAAATCTTCGTCGAGTCCATGCGCGTGCTGGATTATATCTTCGTGGCAATGGGTCTTAGGGCATATACAACGAGTCTGTTGAGCCCGTCTGTTCGCTGTTATTTTTATACAAAACACCCTATCGTAGCTTACAGACGGGGGACGCACCGTTTGGTGAAGAGACGGGAAAGGCTCGTGCTCCAAGGCATAGAAGACGACTCCAGCGCAGCGTTGTATGGCCTCGCCTCCCAGGCTCGACGGCTTGTCGATCCCGTACGCGTGAGCGGCGGGGAAGAAGATGAGCAAGAAAGATGTCGGACAGGTAAGACTGGCGCGGGGCGGCCGGCCGGGCTCCTGCAAATATTCGGCCCCCGAAGTCTGCCCGACGAGCTTCGCTGGCCACCGCGGGATGCGCATGGGCGGACTTTGCTCTTGTCGACGCGAGCTCTGCCCCTGCTGCCATGGGTTGCGTGCAGGCGAGTTCAGGGGCAACTGGGCCAGTTCCGCCATTGCCACGAGTTTAGCTCCACCGCAAGCTGCTCGTAGGACAGCACAGTCCCGCCCGCCACGAGCTGTGCGCAGGCTAGCCCCAACCACTGTTTTTGTATAGCATTTGGGCATAGCTATTAGCGAAGATCAACCCGGTTGAACGCTGTTGTGCTAATTATCGAAATGCATTGGCTTCAATTTGTCTTAGTACTTGTCTTACCAAACTGAATTTGAATTCGCATCGGCTACTTTATTAGTGCCAATTTGTCTTTATTTATGTTTCATTTGTTTCCTATCAAATAGCAACACAGTGATATTCAAAGTGGCACTTATAATTGATCCTAGTTATCTAGGACGTATTGAATAGGTTATAGACAGTGAAACAGAGAGTCCATTGTATAATATGTCTTCTTAGCCGTCTGTATATCAAATTTAAGACTCTTATAGACAACCCTCATCTGTGGGTTGAACATGCCCTTAGAAAGGCATCATAATGTTGCCATTAATCTCGACAGTGGAAACTACAGTTTGGTCACTACGGGTCTGTTTAGCATGGATCCAGATTCTCCTAGAAATATTTCGGATTTAGATTTCTCCCAAGAAATGTTTCTTGCAGAGAAGGAATCACTTTTTGTAATTGCTTGGCTGACTCAACTGATTTGGGTTCCCATATGTTGTGTCTCCGTTCACTGTGAGAACATATACGATGAATGATTGACATTTACGAGGAAGGTTTGAGGCTTTCCCCGGTTCAGTCCATATCTCGCTATGCGCTTAATGTTTACGACTAACCGGTGACGTTGAGTTGTGGTGTGTTACCGTGTTGTTGTGTTGTGCAACATGTGTCTCTTGGCTGTGTTGATGTGCAGGTGTGGAGCTCGGAGACAGTGGTCGATGGCAAGGTGAAGGTCAAGTAGAGACATGTCGTGCCGACGGACCGGCAGCGGTGAAGGATGGGCATGTCGTGCGGCGGACGTGCCATGTTGATGGACCCGGAGCGGTGAAGGGCGGACGTGAGGCTTGGACCGACGGACCAGGAGGCCGGAGGATCAGCTGTGGTAGCTGGCACGTGGCATCGACGAGCAAGAGCACATGGGGATGTGCGATGCATCGGCCGAGTTGGGAGGAAGACGATGGCATTATGGCACTTGGCGGGAGGTCGGACACGGCCTTGCGTGCGGCGCAATTGCCGTCGGCCGAGTCAAGAAGGAAGGCAAAGGCGTTGTGCCCGGAGTGGAGGCTGGACATGCATCGGCATCGGTGCCGGTGGTCAGGGTGTGCGAACCACATCTCGTCTACAGTGCGGGTTCGGTAGTTGAGCCTCAGAAAGCTACCATCGACGGTTTCCGAGTTTGGGCCTCAAAACTCGGGGTGGCGGGTTTCCGAGATTGGGCCTCAAAACTCGGGGTGGACGGTTTCCAGGTTTGGGCCTCAAAACCTGAGCTGGCGGGTTTACCAGTTTGGGCCTCAAAACCGGACGGAGGTTCCTATGCGGAACGGGTCGACGCGTGGCGGCACCGAGAGGCTTGTGTTGTGGCGAAGCTATCGGTGAGGAAGGCGCGGTGGTCGACGTGATGGCACGTGGTGGCATCCTGGAGTTTGCGTTGAGGCGAAGCAAAAGATGAGAAGGCGCGTGGCCGTAGGATAAAAACTGCTAGAGGTGGACGGTTTTACCCCTAGGGGTATTTGGGTTGAGTGCTTAATGTAAGGGTGTTTTTGTCTTCGGACGTGCGCCTATATATATGTGAAGGGGCTGCTAGGGCAGCCATCCTTTGAGGTGTCACTCTTATTTTGTTCATGTGAGAGGAGGCTAGGGTTAGAGAGAGTTGGCTCTTGTTCTTGAGCTTTTTGCCACCGAGCTTTGTTGTTGCGACGAGTGGCTTGTAACCCGACATCGTGTGCTACACAATTCATCATCTTGTAGCAAACCAAGGATCAATTTCGTACTCCTCTTGGTTGTCTCGATTTTTGGATCGAATTCGCGTTTGTGTTCTTCGCGTTTCTGTTTTTCCCCTCCCGGAGATTTGCCTCGTTCTCCCTCTCTGCGAGACGATTTGCGATTCCATTTGAATCAGATTGTTTAATGTCATGAGTTCCTTCTTTCCACCGAAGGATTTCCCCTCTAACCTCACGACCACATAAATCGGGTCGAAATCGCGTTCGTTCTTCGTTCTTCTCCCTTTTCTAGTGTTCTTCCGATTTCTCATGGATTAGTCGGATTGGAGCGATGATATCCTAGGATTAGCTTCCCAACACATAGAAGAACACTTGGGAGAAGTTTGGTTGCAGCCCCGTTCGATTTGGTTGAGTTCCAATCGAATTTGCGTTTGATACGGGCTGTTTTTAGGCTTTGTGGGCATTCCCGGACTGTCCAGCACTCATCCCCGGACTGTCCGGGGGTCGGGGCTGTTCACGGACAGCAAGGTTGTTGTTTTCATTTTTGAACGGCGGACTGTTCGGGCCTCATTCCCGGACTGTCCGGGGTTCAATAGCGGACAGTCCGCGACTCACTAGCGGACAGTCCGCCACAAAACAGTTTTGTTGTTTTCGTCCGTATCTTTTGCGTACGAGCTCCGATTTGAGATCCGTTTGTTGTGTTGGTTTTTTAACTTCTTAAGGATCATTTCAAAGTACTTTTTCTACCATTGGTCAAAGTATTTTTGGTCGGACACTTCCTTCTTCTCCATAGGAGTTAAGTGTTCCGCTTTTGGAGTTTCGTTGGTTCTAGCATCCGTATCTTTTGCGTTCGATCTCCGATTTGAGATCCGTCTGTTGTGTTAGTTTCCTAACTTCATAAGGATCTTTCCAAGGTGGTTTTGCCACCAGTTGGCCTAATTAGTTTTGGTTGAACACTTTCCTCTTCTCCATAGGAGTGGGGTGTTCCGTTATCGGAGGTTCGATTGTTCTAGGAGCTTGCTTGTGCAGTTTTGCCACGTTGCTTTGGCGCTTGGTTTTGGGGGTTCTTCGGTAGTTCCGTTGTACCTCTAGGACATCTCCTAGGGTATCCACCTATTCATAGGTCGTGAACTCACTGGTTGTTTGAGTCTTCGCTTTTGGGGTGATTTTTTAGGACAAGGGCCATCAGAATTTCTCGAGAAGAAATTTGAGGCTCCCATTCACCCCCCCCCCCCCTCTGGTCGCCAATTCAGTCCTTCACAGTGGGCCTAGATCATAGATTCACAGACACTCTCCTATCTTCTTCTTTCATTCCTTGTGTGTCTCGACCAGCAGTCCGCGCAGGGGAAACGCTCCCCCGCGACGCCATCGGGAAGGACCTCCCTTGCCCCATCGCCTGCTGCCGTCGGGGGAGGCTCCCTCGCCCACGCGGACGGGGAGAGATCTCCCTCGTTGACTCACCGACTCATCGGGCGGGCTCTTGAACCACGTCCATCGACAGTAAGATGGAGGCGTAAGAGGGAAGAGTCATCCTTTCCAACGCAGAGGACAAAAGTAAAAGAATGTTAATAGAAAGAAGATCAAACTGAGATGCTAGTTTTGAGCCACCAGTGGTTTCGACTTTGATACATCGGTGGATGACAAACTTATTGTTCAAGACAAGGAGAGCTCAATGCCAGAGTTCATCTCCTAAGCATTTGGCCCTATCTCGGTACACCTTGTCAATAGCTCAATAGCGAGGCTTGTCGGACCAATAACTACTCAGATCTATTGAGACTGCCCCTAAACAGAGCTGCATATGATGAATTCTTAGACCTCAGCCAATTGCTTCAAAATCAGCTAAGCCTTCCACAGCAGCCTGATACTTGGACTTTCTTGTGGGGCCCACTCTTCTTCTCCAGCAAATTTTACAAGCATCATTTTGCATCTCTGACCCCTCCTCGACCTATTAATTGGATTTGGAAATCCAAGTGTGTTCTCAAGATCAAATTCTTCACTTGGTTGCTTCTCAATGACAGATTAAATACCACGAACATCTTACGTCATCGAAATAAACACTTGGAAGAAGGTTACAAGTGTGCTTTGTGTTTTGACAATGAGGAGGAGACAATATCACATTTATTATTTGAGTGCACTTCCATGTTACAAGGTGGTTTGCCATAGGCTTTGTATTGCCAGTCTAGGACAACATTTTTTAGATGCTTGAGGATCAGAGAATGAATATGCATTTATCTTTCTTCATGGAGATCTTCATGGTAGCAGCTTGGTGCATATGGAAGGAAAGAAATGCATGTGTGTTCAATGGTGTGCCTCCTTCCTTGTCGGCATGGAAACAAAGCTTCAAGAGTGAAGTTAAGCTTCACCTCTATAGAATTTGGCACGACTTCTATAGTTCAATCATGAATTGGATCAATAGCTTGTAATCTTGGGTTTAGCTTGCCTTATGGCCTTGTACTCTTAGCTTCTTTCAGTTAGCTCTTTGCTAACTCCTTAGGTTGTAAGTTGGTTTCAATATATTATAGAGGTGTTCTGGGAGCAATGCTCCACAGTGTTTCGTCAAAAAAAATGATGAGGCCGAAGGTGGGTCTAGCTCGGTTAGTTCGGAATCCTAAGCAAAAATTTAGTTGTTGTCCTCGACATATTGGTTAGGGTGCTTGAAGGTTACTGAGGAAACCTTGGATGACTGTGTCCAACAAGGGCTGATGAATCCATACATGTGTGCTTACTGCTGGGCACCCGGGAATGAGGAAATCCCCAACCCAGAGCCTCATGAAGCGGTTGTGTTCTGGGACTAAAATTTGCTGCTAGGTCACGGTTCCCCACCAAGGGCTTTATTGGTGAAGTGTTGCAACGATTTTGAACTACAGATTCACCATCTGACACCTAACGGTTTCGGTTGTCTCGGGGTCTTCGCCATGGCCCTTAAAATGATGGGTTATGAACTAAGCGTGAGTTATCAACACAGGGGATCAAAACCCTAAATCGACCTAAACCGGTCTCTAGATCGGTTTTCATCAATTTAGTCAGGTTCCTTGTTGTCTCAGGTTGATCTGCAACCTCTTTGGGTGTTCTAGCCCTGCTGGTGTGTGATTCGGATCACTTCCGACGTCAACACACTTTTTGGCGACTCCGCTGGGGACGATTGAGATTTCATCTACTACCAAGATGGGCGGTAAAGATGGTGCTATAGATAAGTATAACATCATCCGTCCTACGGGTATGGACGAACTTCCTGACGAGTTGAAGCAACAGGCACAGGCCAAGCTCGATGTCGTCTTGAAGGCTTTCTTCGAAAGCTGCTCAAAGGATCGGCACGGTAGGGTCACTCAAGACAAAGAGTCGGACTTCAGCGAGATAATTCCCACTGCATCAAGCAAGACGTTGAAGACGCTACCAAAAAGGTAAACACTGAGGTACATGACGATCCTTACCCTACCCATGCTAATTACTCAACAATAATGCTGGTTGATACTTCAAAAGCTCTTACCAATACTATTCAGCATTCGTTTAAATTACTTAGCTACCACATGGATAAATTAGAGGGCAAAACCGTTGAACCCGAGCGTCCTGCCGAACAACCACAGTTCGGTATGCCTTTTAATTTCTTTGAAGGCCAAACCTCACACACCAATTTTGGCCAATTACAGTCAGGGTTATCGGCAAACGAAACTGGTAGAACCAGTCATGGTGGGGGTAGTACATTGACATATAATGCCCACCATAATTTTGGTCGGACCACACGGACCGACTAGGGGGCGGCAACGAATAGAACTTCAGGAGGATAGGGGATGGTATTGCCCAATCCACCGAAGCCTCCAGGTCACAATCCCATGCACGGCGGGGCTCCTAACCTTATCGCAACCGATTTTGGACGAGCCTTGAATCGGTTTAAGGAAGAAATAACTAGGCCTCTCGAGACTAGCTTGGGAGTCCAATTCAAACCTAGTAGGACCACTTACTCCAAACCGTACCCTTCATGTTTTGATTTTATGAAAGCACCTGACGGTTGGAGGGTATCAGAATTTTATAAGTTTAGTGGTGACTGTAGTAAATCCACCATGGAACATGTTGGCATGTTCCTTGCATAGATGGGCGAAGCTAGTACTTTAGATTATATGAACGTACGATATTTTTCTTTATATCTTACTGGTATAACTTTTGTCTCGTTTACGTTGCCACCGGAATGTACTATTAGTTCTTGGGCTGAATTAGAGGAAAATTTTCATAATCACTTTTATGATGGTGTCCAGGAAACTAGATTGTCACATCTCGCGTCGGTACACCAAGGGCGTAGTGAGCCTGTGGTTGATTTCTTTAAGCGTTTTAAGGAAATCAAGAACCGATGTTTTCATTTAATGATTTCTGATAGAGATTTGACAGACTTATGCTTTGCTGGTTTGCGTTGATAAATTAAAGATAAACTTGAGCATTATGATTTCTTTAACGTAAATCAACTTTTGCAAAAGGCCGTTTCGATTGAATCACACCTTAAAGAACCCTACGATCCTCATAAGACTCATCGGCCAAGTGTGCATACTGTTGAAATGAATTCTGATAGTTCGGGCGATGAGTCTAAAGATTGTTATGCTGCTGAGTTTTTATGGCCAGCACAAAATAAACTAGTCTCCTTTCCTTCCCTCAAACCAATTCAAAAGAATCAGGGTGAGGAAGTGAAGTTTACTTTTGATTTCTCCAAATGTGACTGAATCTTTGATGAGTTGCTTAAATTTGGTTATCTTAAAATTGATTATACCTTGCTCTCGCCTGACGAATTAAAGAGAAGAGCTTATTGTAAATATCATAATTCTTTTTCCCATGCCACTAATGACTGCAATGTTTTTCATCGATAGGTCCAATCGGCCCTTAATGAAGGACGATTGAGTTTTACTGAGATGCAGGTCGACATTGCTCCTTTTCTAGTTCATATGGTGGAAGCAGGGAATCCTGCTATTTTGATTCGTCCAGAGCAAGCTGATACGACCAAAGGCAAGAACGTCATCATCGGCGAACCACGAGTTGCACCGAATACTGAGAGTGATTCGGGGCGCAAAGTGGTACTCGAGAAGGGTGATGATGGCAAGAATAAACTCACGATCACTGCCGGATCGGTAAGACACCTTAATAAGCAAAGGTGGTTTGAGACCATGGCAGCACAGCAAAGGCGGACGAGGTTGGGTCCTCAAACCGACCAGTCTGGTCCTTCCTCAGACCAGCCCACTCAGTCAGGTCAAAGGACCAACCAGGTCAGGTTGGTTTCTTCCAGTTCAGCTAAGACAAACATCCCGACCACTACAACCGGGCTAACTGGTTCTAGCAGTTCTACCCTTTCTGGAGTACGTGTCTTATGCACATTTGTCCCACAAAGACCTGAAGTTGGTACCTAGAAGACTAATGTGGAAACGAATAAGGGGAAAATTACTAGAGAGCCATGCACCTTTGATAAACTCATGGCTAAATATAAACAGCAGAAAGCTGATTCCTAGAATCAGTCGTTATTTAAAACGAGAGAGTCCACTCCTCCGAAGCGTGAGGATAAGAAGTCTAAGCAGCTGGTGGTGGCCCAAGCAGCATCCCTAGTGCCGAGGGCCACTCTTTATAAACCCTAGTGGGATCCTCCCATTTCACCGCCTCTACAATGGGGTCCTCAAGGAGTTTGAGTACCCTACCCTATGCCAGCGCCTATGTACTATCAGCAAGGATGGGGAGCACCTGTCAGTCAGCCTTTGAGGGTTTCGGTGTTTGATCGGTTGGGTGATCGGCCAAGCTCCAGTGGTATAAATTAGAATCGGCTGGTAACCCCCAAAAACTTTGGTCGCTCAGGAAGCAGGAATGGCACAGGTACGACAAGTTTATGTGCCTAAGAAGGTGCAGAATACTCCTGTTGTTCCTTCGACCAAGCCTGATTCTGTTCCCACAATTAAGATCGTCTCTATGGAGGCTCTCATTGTTGATGAAACTGAGCCGATGATAATTGAAGAGCCGACTCCAACAAAGGCTCAAGATGTTTCAGATGCTTCAGCCGGAGTAGAAGAAAAGTCTGTCGAGCGAGATCCCAGATACACTCAGCCTAGGTGGTGTCCCCCTAGTTTGAGTATGACTCGGCGAAGGAAGTTGCAGCGGGCTCGCTGTAACAAGCAAAGGCGGGAGCAGCTTGAGAAGATGAGGGAAGACATATTTAACTCAACACATCCCATGTTCCCTCAGGGCAAGCGAGGAGGTGAAGAGTCGGCTTGTAATCAAAGGCCGACTTCAACAGTTATGGAACCAAACAGGTCGAATCCTAAGCCGACCAGTCTGGACATCGGTTCTGCTAAGTTGGCTTCAGAACCAATCAGGTCGGATCCTAATCCGACCAGTTCGGATCATGCGTCGACCAATTTATAAACTGAGCAAGTTAAGTCGGCCACTGTTGAGTCGGGAGTTGAACTGAACCGACCAGGTTTAGGGCTAGCAGAATCGGTTCTTGATGTTTCGGTGGAGTCTTATGTATATCCTGGTGGTCTTGTTTCCACCGCTGGTGTTGTCACGACCAGTGAAGAATTACCTGAAGAACAAGATGAGGAAATGGTAGACTACTGTTGGTATAAATTAACGCACACTCTACTTTATCCGCAAGCGCACAGATAAAATCTACCGATGTAGCACTTCACCGGAGTAACCCAGTTTTAATATCAAACCCAAAGGAACGGATAGTGTTAAGTCTTAAAGTCTAACCCCTGAGTAGCTAACAAGGACGGAGAATCTAGAAGTATAGAGGGGATCACTAAGGCTGTCTAATTCCAATTTAAGAGTGATATGTTTATATTAATCTTAGTGGGGAAGTTGCCATAAAAGGTCACAAACAGAGTATGAGTCTTTTATGAAAAAGTATAATCCTACCAAGCCTACACACGGGTAAGTGGACTATAGAAGAATCAACAAGGCTATAAGAGTCACCCTTGCGAACAACCACTACTACCGGCGTTATAGGGGGAAAATATGAGCTATCAAGTCTAAGCACCACGCTTACACTATCCAACAACTCTAACTCTAGCGCGACTAGAATTAAAGTACTCAAAAGAGAGTCATAAACCTTAAGAATAAAAAGAACAATGGCTCAAACTTGTTGATTACTGAAATAATCGCTGAAGCAAGTTGAAGATGAACTTGAATCCGCAGGTACAAGATGAAGAAGTTGATCCGACAGGCCGGAGCTCCTTCTTGATCTCTTCCTCTCTCTCTCTCTCTTCTAGTTCTAGTATAAGACTAGGTTCTAAACCTAAACTAGAGGGGTATCTAGTCTTCTACTTGAAAGTTGGCTCTTGAGGTCTTCTTCTAGGGTTTCTGAATGAGGCGTAGACTTTTCTAAAGAGGGACTTGTTCTTCCCTGGGGCCTGTATATATAGCCCTGAGGGATCAACCGCGGCCGTTAGATCAAACCGACTTCACGTAGGGCTGAGATGGATCCTCAGAGGTGGTAGAGGAAGGTTCCAGAAGGGGGAGGCCGGCAGCTCCCTGGGTCCACCGACCGGTCGGTCCGACCTGGAGGTGGCCCGGGGTGCCCCGCCTCGTGGAGTCTTCAGGTGTTCTCCAAAGTCTTCTGGAGTATTCCTGACTTGGCGGTTGCGTTATCTCCCGTCAGTTTCCTTCTAGGGGAAGCAATTGAGGGTTGTTTTCCTATTTAATCCCTGTAGATTCATAATTCACCAAAACTCGTGGAATTCATTGGTTTTAAACCCTATACTAAGGTGGAATTTATGTTTTTATCCATTTTCATGTTTAATTGACCTTTAATAATAAGAGTTAATTAATGTCAACAACTACGAACCTTCACCAGAGAGGGCGGAGGTCAATGTGGTTTACTTATCGGTCGACTACTATGTGGTCGGAAATGATTCAACAGCGGCTGAGTTTAACTTCGCTACGCAGAACGCTGTATTCCAGAAGCCAGAGAATTATGTCAATCATCTCAAGCCATTACATGTAAAGGGCCATATCAATGGGACACCAGTCCACAAGATGTTGGTCGACAGCGGGACGATTGTGAATCTGATGCCATACTCGCTTTATCAGAAGCTTGGTGGCACCAATGAAGAGTTGATCAAGACCAACATGACTATCACTAGAGTCGGATGAGGAGATCCTATTCCAGCCAAAGGAGTTGCGTCCATGGAGCTTACCATTGGGAGTAAGACTTGGTCACTCTTTCTTCGTTGCCGACATACAAGGTAGTTACAACCTTATACTGGGGCGCGATTGGATTCATGCTAATCGGTGCATTCCCTCTAGTCTGCATCAGTTTCTTATTCAGTGGGTAGGCGACGATGTAGAAGTTGTGCATTCGGATTCATCGGCCTATGTAGCTGTGGCGGATGCTCCTTTGCTCGGGGGGCATGATGCTATTGCTTGTTTATCTGGTCAGGACCTTTTTTATTTCAAATTCATTAGTGTTACTAAGGAAGGTTTTGTACCGGTATCTCTAAAGCTGATTAATAATCGGTTCAACATTATCAAGTAATTTAATGGATGCTAATGTTGATTGGTTAAGACATCATTGTTGACACTCAAAAGTGTCTCAAGTGTATAATGGACTCCACCATCAGGTTTCTGTCGTCAAGATAGCTGAGACCTCTTGAGAGACTTCCGACCAGGTCTCTTGAGAGATTTCCGACTAGGTAAAACTGGTCGGAGGCGGCAAGACGGTGACAGAGACCAGTTCCACTAAACCTGCATATATGTACAAGAAATTGTATGTACATGCCATAACCGAATAAACAAGTCCTATTTGAAGTTTTACTAGGTCAAGAGTCCTATCCGGTTACGGGAAGACCAACTGCCCTATAAATATAAAGGGTGACGGCCGATTGAGATCCAACTATCCAATCGTCAAACCAATCTACTACAACCCATTGCCCTCTTCTCCAATCTCATGCTGTTCATCCCTTGATCCGACGACCAAGGATGGCGCCCTAGGCTCGTCGGCCGACCTAGGACAACCCGGCGATGTCCTTGCCCTGACGGGGTCCCTCCCGGGCGAGAGCTTCGACGGTTCCTTCGCTAGTTTGCCCGAAAACTAGTCGTTCTTCGCCACGTAAGTGCGATAGCTATCCTTTGTCGGTTTGCTTGTAAACCTAGCCGTCCTTCACCGCGTAAGTGTGACCTTCTCGTTGCATTCTTCGGCCCATAGCGACCCGGGCGTCCAAATCCCTAGCTGGTGTGTGATCCGGAACACTTTCGGCATCAACATACTTTTTGGCGACTCCGCTGGGGACAGAATTTGCTTCGGCTCTACTTTGCAGTAGAATCTTCTTGCCCTAGCCCTATTCTTCACTGATTTATCTTCTTGTGCTCGCCATTACCGTTGTATTTGGCCCAAAAGACCGATCACATCTGGTTTTGACCCCTTGTGATCTCGTTTGCTATTTTGCAACACGGCATGCTTGATATTGGAAAATTCAGCAAGGCGGTTAAGCTCTAAATCATGGAGTACCAAGGTGTCACGTCACAAAACTACTACAATTACCCCGAGGTACGACTTGCGAATACATCTTATGGTTATAATAATTATTTTGCATGTCCTATGAACTCTTATGTTGGTGTTGCTAGTCATAATGATAGTAGATATGTTGCATCGGTTAATACTTTTGCTAATGATCCTCATCATACATATCATGATTATACATATTATGGTCAGGAACCATTGTCAACTATGAATTCTTTGAGTTTTGATGCTACTAGCAACATACAACATGTAAATTCTAATTCATCGGCTATAAGTTTACAATACATGGCTTCATCGCAAGACATGCCGATGAATGAGAGAATTGGCTACGACAATGATAATTAAGCCAATTGCTCTCAAAATTCAGCATCAAAGGCAAGTGCTACTACCCATAATTCGGCCTCATATGTTGGTAATAACTATGGCCGAATGCATGAAAATTTAGCAAAGCATTTAAGTGCAAGTACTTATGATTCAGCTTCACGTGTTACTAGTAACCATAGTCGAATCAATGAAAATTCAGCACCTTATACAAAGAACACTCCTCACAATTCGGCTTCAAATTTAATTCAAAACCATAGCCGAATTAGTGAAATTCTAGCAAGGTATTCGAGTGCAAAAACTTATGATTCGGCTCCACATGATACTAATAACTATAGCCGAATCAATAAAAAATTGGTAAGGGGTGTGCATGCTAACAATCGTGATTCAGCTTCATATGTTGTTCTTAAATCAAGTCGAGTCGATGAAGATTTAGCCCATGCTAGAAATCCTTATGGCTCCTCTAAATAGAAGGTTCCCGCTTATCATAGACCATACCCATTACACTATGATTACTTGGAAGATCCTGATGGTTGGTGGGTACCTGATTTTTATGAATTTAGTGGTGAAGATGATAAGACCGCTGCGGAACACATTAGTATTTATATCTCACAATTGGGTTTTGTCGGTAAAGAGGACTACATGAGAGTGCGAAATTTTCCTTTATCTCTCACTGGTATTGCCTTTGCATGGTTTACATCTTTACCCGAATGTACTGTTTGGTCGTGGTCTAGATTAGAGGAGTTATTCTATGAATACTTTGGAAAGACCAATGACAAAAGGCCGAATACTACTGAGTCATCGGCTAAAAGGGTATTGTTAATGGGCATGAAAGGAAAAGTCAGTTCGGATGTAAGCGAAGGTTCGGCTACCAATGTCGAACGACATAATATCCATTCCGAACCAATCGCAATTCAAAAGGCAAGTCTTGCTACAGAAAAGCATGAAAAGCGCCAGAAAACGGCTAGACTTGATTTTTTAAGAGCTAAAGGGGTTATACACTTATCTAGTGATTATTGCGTCATTGATGGAGATCAAATCCCTACAAGCGAGAAAAAAGGACCGCTTGCCTGCCCAAATTTGGCTAAGCCAACTTTAGAGTCGGCTGAGGCGATTACTACTTACCCAGAGTTAGCTAGGTTGACTTCTAAGTCAGCTAAGATTACTCCCCTTGTTGCTGCCTTACATGTTAATGCCCAAGTCGGCCTAGCCGACTTCCGATCGGCTAAGCCGACTTCCTCTGTTCCAGCAACTACTGAAGCGCTTTTGGGTGATTCAACACCTATTGTTGATCGTTCTCTGGAGATGAAGGACAACGCCATTCAAACCAAGAACCTACGCTTCTCCGACATGATCAATAAGGTACCAAATATGAATATCTTGCTTAAATTTCAATCTGGTCATACAATTTCACTTTCTGCATCTATTAGAGATATCCTTGCTAGTAGTTGTAAAAGACCAATTGAGAATAGCATTTTATTTGGTAATGTTAAAACAAATTCAGATTCTATCGGCCAACATATTGTGCCATATGGCAAGGTCGGTAGTAGTAGTTTGTCAAAGACAAAGTTTCCCAAAAGCAGTTACAAAGGTGTGGCCGAATGGATTGATAGTAAATCTGATCCCTTCTTTTGCCTAGCTTTAAAGCCAACTCCACAAAAGAATCGGCTGAAGAAATCAAAGTACACTTTTGACTTTACTTTTTGTGATCTTGTCTTTGATATCTTGTTAAAGAATAATTTTATTAGAATCATTGATCACAATGTTTTGCCATATATTCAAAACTTAGAAGAGCCTACATATTGCAAGTGGCACAATTCTTTTGATCATAACACTTCTGATTGCAATGTGTTTTGTCGAGTGATCCAATCGGACATTGATAAAGGACGTTTGAGATTTCTTGAAGCTCAACAAACAAACCAGTTGGATTCAATTGGTCTTGATGGCAAGCAAGTTTCGGATCGGCTTACATTAGTCGATTCACTCGAAGCTCAATGCTCGAATGCCCAAGAGAGAGATGTGGAGCCCTTAAGTGAAGACAAGGTCGTTGTCCAAGAATCGGAAGATGAAGACATTCTAGAGGACAACAAAGTTATCACAATTCCAGAAGACACTAGGGGGCAGGTAGAATCTCTCCAGCTAAAGCAAAGGTCGACTGATCCCATTGAGCAGGGGGAATCGGCTAAGGGTCTTCCTTTGGAGCATGTCTACCAAGACGGAGAAAAGAAGGAAGATGTTCATAAAGCTTTTGGAGGTGAAGACCGTGACAAGCAAAAGAATAGAAGACTAAAGCTTAGCTTCGAGGGGCTTCTAGCTAAGTATGAGAACTTAGCAAAAGCCAATCGACCAAAGAAGGTCCAAACAACAAGATTGCCTCCAAAACACAAATCTCAAGATCAGAATTGGCAAGGGAATAAATCTCAAGCAGCAACAACACGTTTCCCTTTTGAGCAGCCAATTCCTATGTCATATGGACCGCAACCCACATATTTTCATCCTTATTCATTTTGGGGTTGGTTTGATCAAGAGGCACACATTCCACCATATTCTCGGCCACAATATGCAGCTCCTAGACATTTAGAGAGATCATCATCTTATAAAGATCGTTTTGATCTAAATCGGTCCGGAGCCCAGCATAAGAAGAAAATGGTAAAACAGGTTTACCGTATGAAATATGATGGTCGCAAAGATAAAAGTTCAGATCTGAATTCAACTAGTGAAAAGCCGATTACAATGCTAAAGAATCTGGCTATTGATGGCATAGAAGTAGGAGAATCATCTATTGATATTCTAGGTGTCAAATCTGAACAAAAGAAGGTGAGAATGCCAAAAATCAAGAATGATTTGTTGTTGTTCAAAACAAAAATAAAACCAGTATGCTCAATCGGTTTACCAAAGTGGCAAGAAAAGAAGTTGCAGAAGCTTAGTGCAGAGAAGTTGAAAGAAAACGGCTTGGTGTGGGTTCCTAAAGGAAGTATCCAAGTTCAGAGAGATGCTGCTCAAGCAAGTAGTGCAACGAAGGCAAAGGAGAGAAGAAGATTCAAGAAGCGGTTGTCAAGCTTGAGATTTGCACCGAATCATCAAAATCAATGGTTTTGGCGTCATCTATATTCTCTGCCTATGTCTATGCGAAATTCATCCCAAGGTATGCATGATTACCCCTTAGCCCCTTATTTCGATCATTGGTATAAATGTCTATATTATGGAGAGTTACCAAATTATTTTGCTTACCAATGATCCGAAACCGAAATGCTTTATTTCGGCTATGCATACTCACCTGGATGAATTCATATGGTTGATGCTTTGCTATCGCCCTTAGTGTAATAATATAGCTGATGAATGCTTGCAACCATCGTGCTATTAGAAAAGCCCCATAGAATTCACTTTGATGGCTTTTAATGCTCGGGGGGCATGATATATGTATTTCTACTTCATGGGTATGACGATATGGTTAATCAGCTTACAGAAAGGGTCAAGGTGTTGGCATGCTCACTATTTCTCATAACGGTGCTATATGAGACACTGAACCGATTAAGACTATGTTTACACCAAGATTCTAGCCGAATGTGAACTTTTCTTATTTGGCCTGGCCATATTGCGGTCCATGGAGTATGACATGTTGAAGCCTGTGGTGATTCATTACTAGTGGTACAACAAGTCACATGTTTTTATCTTGACGAGTGTCTTGCCATCATTAAACTCTTGCCGAATTTCGAATTCAGCACATTACAAGGCATATTAATTTTAAGGCCAACATGTTAGCGTGATAAGCATCTGGCTATGGCGTTAGTAGACACAATTTTCACATAAAGGAAAAGCCGATGCATCTAATTTTACGAACAGATTATAAAGGATCAACTCAGTCGGCTTATCCGACCGACCATGTTGAATCTGAACCAACTCAGTCGGTTTGTCTTGTCAACCAGGTTGAATCTGAGCCAACTCAGTCGGCTTATCCGACCGACCATGTTGAATTTGAACCAACTCAGCCGGCTTGTCTTGTCGACCAGGTTGAATCTGAGCCAACTCAGTCGGCTTGTCCGGCCGACCAGGTTGAATCTGAACCAACTTAGTCGATTTGTCCAGCCGACTAGGTTGGATCTAAACTAACTCGGTCGATTTGTCCAGTCGACCAGGTTAAATCTGGACCAACTCAGTCGGTCAGGTCGACTTTGAGCCGACTCATCAGTTTACCAAATCGACTTGGTCGGCTCCGATACGGCTAGCCCAGCTGACTCATCCATAGAACTCCCAAATCGGCTCGAATTAATTCTTAACACAAGTAAGGCCGATTTGGAAGATAGAACTCCCTTGTTGAAATATTTTAATGATCTGAGTACTAAGGTTGATCAAAGTGTTCGGCGGAGTGTATTTAAATATGTACTGCGCAATGATGAGCTTTATCAAAGGACTGTCGAAGACTTGTTGCTTAAGTGTTTGGGATCTGATCAAGCAAAGGTAGCTATGGGGGAAGTTCATGGAGGTATTTGTGGTACACATCAATCGGCACCAAAGATGAAATGCCTATTACACAGAGTTGGGTTTTATTGGCCCACGATGATGGCTGATTGTTTTCGTTACTACAAAGGATGTGAAGAGTGTCAACAGTTTGGAAATATACAGCTTTCACCTGTTGTTGTGCTTCATCCTATTATCAAACCATGGCCTTTTCGTGGTTGGGGGTTAGACTTCATTGGCCAAATTCATCCCCCATCTTCAAAGGGACATCGTTTTGTTCTAGTCGCTACAGATTACTTCACTAAGTGGACTGAAGCAGTGCCTTTGAAGAATATGACACATAAGGAGGTAATTGAGTTTATTACTGAGCATATTATACATAGATTCGGTATACCTCAAACGTTAACTACATATCAAGGAACATCTTTTATTTCTAAAGAGGTACGAGATTTTGCTGAATTATACAAAATAAAAATGCTCAACTCATCTCCATACTATGCTCAAGCTAATGGTCAGGCTGAGTCTAGTAATAAGACTTTGATCAAGCTTATCAAAAAGAAGATTGAGGACAACCCAAGAAGGTGGCATGAGGTTTTGTCTGAAGCTGTATGGGCTCATCGTGTGTCAAGACATGGTGCTACAAAAGTTACTCCTTTCGAGCTGGTATATGGGCAGGAAGCAGTGTTGCCTGTCGAGTGTCTGATAAAAGATTGAAGGCTCTTAAGGAGATGGAGAAAGACAAAGCCCAGGTTGCCAGAGCTTACAACAAAAAGGTAAAAAGCAAATCGCTTCAAGTGGGAGAATTGGTATGGAAGATTATATTACCGCTTGGATCGAGGAGCAACAAGTTTGGCAAGTGGTCGCCAAGCTGGGAGGGTCCTTATAAAGTGATCAAAGTGATATTTGGAAATGCATATATGCTGGAGACGTTACAAGGTGAAAGTCTCCCAAGAGCAATAAACGGGAGGTATTTGAAAAAATACTTTCCAAGTGTTTGGCAAGAAGCCTGAGCGCCTTCCAAACAATGGTCGATACATGTATCGCCCTTAAAGCAAAAATAATCAGAATATTTATCCTTAATTATCGAATAGCCGATGAGTTGGACATCATTGTTATTCGGTTTGTTTTTAGGTTCTGCTAAAGATCACCTAAAAACAGGGGGCATATGTTGACACTCAAAAGTGTCTCAAGTGTATAATGGACTCCACCATCAGGTTTCTGTCGTCAAGATAGCCGAGACCTCTTGAGAGACTTCCGACCAGGTCTCTTGAGAGATTTCTGACCAGGTAAAACTGGTCGGAGGCAGCAAGACAGCGATAGAGACCAGTTCCACTAAACCTGCATATATGTACAAGAAATTGTATGTACATGCCATAACCAAATAAACAAGTCCTATTTGAAGTTTTATTCGATCAAGAGTCCTATCCGGTTACGGGAAGACCAACCGCCCTATAAATATAAAGGGTGATGGCCGATTGAGATCCAACTATCCAATCGTCAAACCAATCTACTACAACCCTTTGCCCTCTTCTCCAACCTCATGTTGTTCATCCCTTGATCCAACAACCAAGGATGGTGCCCTAGGCTCGTCGGCCGACCTAGGGCAACCCGGCTATGTCCCTGCCCTGACGGGGTCCCTCCCGGGCGAGAGTTTCGACGGTTCCTTTGCTAGTTTGCCCGAAAACTAGTCGTTCTTCGCCACGTAAGTGCGATAGCTATCCTTCGCCGGTTTGCTTGTAAACCTAGCCATCCTTCACCGCGTAAGTGTGACCTCCTCATTGTGTTCTTCGGTCCGTAGCGACCCGGGAGTCCAAAGCCCTAGCTGGTGTGTGATCCGGAACACTTTCGGCGTCAACAATCGTGTTGAGCAATATTGGACTTATAAGACTGATGCTTGCGAAGCTATTGATGACTTTGACGAGCTCAACAAGTTGGGTCAAGGTTTCACGTCGGCTGACCCCTTGGAACAAGTTGATATTGGAGATGGTCCTGTACCTAGGCTGACATTTGTAAATCAAAACCTAGAAGCCGATTATAAATTAGATTTAATCGCACTTTTGAAAGAATATGTCGATTGCTTTGAATGGAATTATACTGAAATGTCTGGATTAAGCCGAGAGCTTGTTGAACATTGACTTCCTATTAAATCTGGGTTCAGGCCTTTCAAACAACATCCCTGTCGCTTCAATTCTACAATATATGACCGGATTAAAGAAGAAATTAATCGGTTATTACAAGCGGGGTTTATCCAGCCATGCAGGTATGCAGAGTGGGTCTCTAATATTGTGTCTGTTGAGAAGAAGGACATTGGTAAGATCAGAGTCTGTATTGATTTTAGAGATTTAAACAGAGCCACTCCTAAAGATGAGTATCATATGCCCATAGCCGATATGTTGATCAATGATGCTTCAGGACACCGAATTGTCAGCTTTCTTGATGGCAACGTGGGTATAATCAGATATTTATGGCTGAAGAAGATATGTCTAAGACGGCCTTCATTTTCCCTATGTTGGGGAAAGGGACCCTCGACAGTGACGTCACACGAGCTGTCTTGGAGAAACAACCCTCGTTCTTTCAGCGACCTTCGGGTCCTCGACCCTCGGGTCATTTTTCTAACCTTCGCGTGCAGGAAAACCTTCGTTGCTAACTCGACCCTTGGGTCATTTTTCTAACCTTCGCGTGCAGGAAAACCTTCGCTGCTAACTCGACCCTCGGGTCATTTTCTAACCTTCGCGTGCAGGAAGCACGGGACTAAACGGACAGCAAGCGGATGCAGGCCTTCGCCACAGTAGCGACGACTCCACGAACGCGAGGCTGACTCCCGCCTTCCCACGAGGGGGTGCATGGGTTGGCCGGCGGCGGCCAAGGGGGAAGTGGAGTTAGGGTTTTTCGCACTATCTGTGTTTGTACGATTCTGCCCTTCCGTTGTAGAGCTCCATAGAATCTTTTTTGTACCCTTTTGTAAATTGGACAGTGTCCCTTGGCATTCCCTATAAATACCAAGGGATGAACAGTGTAAAGGGGGGATTTTTTGGAAGAAAAGGAAAGAAACAGTGTATTTAGTTTAATTACACCTCCGTCTTTTGTTTGACAGTTGGCTACCCTCGCTATACCCCCTGCACGTGTGCGGGGGTTGCGTAGGTGTAATTCCAACAGTTTGGCGTCGTCCGTGGGGATCGTTACGGCATTTTACACCTGCGCGTAATGGCTGGAACTAGGAGGGCAGTCTCAGCTAGAGACCATCGCACAACCAGTGAAGCCGCCGCGATGGTTCGAGCTGTAGAAGGGAACGTAGAGCCTTCGGGAACAGAAGAAGTTGACCCGGAGACAGAAATCTCGGGCCAACACACTCGGCCGACATCGCAGCAGCACCCGCACACCTATGGAGAAGGTGGGGGAGGAGATGAAGAGGAGTTGGACCTCGAGGCTTTAGATTGGCTTCACGCTGAATTGCAGGAAAAGAAAAGACGTCTAGACCAACTTGAAAGGCATAACCGGTTGCGTGTCATCAGGCAAAAGGCGGATGAGGCAAGGGAACAGCTTCGTCGGATGGAGGAGTCCCTTGCGGCAGCTGAAGTCGAAGCCGAAGGTTGGGTCGACAGAGAGGTGCCGCTACCCCAGGAGGGGAACGTCGAGAGGCATGAGGGCGATGTACGTCAGCCACCACCACCCCCTCCACCACCAAATTACCCTAACAACCCATTCCCCGAGAGACAACCAAATTTCCGCCAACTTTACCCAGATGAGAGAGAGCCAAACCTTCGCAATCCGCGAAGGGCCCAACAACATCAGATGACTTATGACCCGAGGTCGCCACTTTCCCAAATACTGCAAACCCAACCCTAGCCACTATCTTACAACCCACAGAACTTGCCCCGTTATGACGGACTTTCTGACCCTCGTCAGTTTATAATGAGCTATGAAGCAGCGGTTGCTGCAGCGGGGGGAGATGAATCAACAATGGCAAAGTCATTTGTAATCATCCTCCAAGACATTGCGCAAACGTGGTACAGCAACCTACGCCCTGGAACCGTGGATTCCTGGGCCAACCTTAGAGACAAGCTCTGTACAAATTTCAAAGGTATCACAGCAGCCCCATCAAACCCTATTGAGTTGTTCAATTGCAAACAAGAAGCGCGCGAACCACTACAGGATTATTGGTGAAGGTTCGTCCAAATTAGAGCAAGAACTCCAGGAATATCTGACGAAGCCGTAATTCTAGCAGCGGTAAGCGGTTTGCGACCAGGCCCCTGCTCTTCGAAGTTTGCTAGGAAGCCAGCAAACACAATCGAGGAACTACATGAAACAATGGAAAGATACTGTAGAGCGGACATGGACTTAAGGGCAAAGTCTGATGCCCGAAGGGCACAGCAGAAACCGCAGATGAGACCCCAAGCGAGAGAAAACAACCCTCGGCAAGATCCAAGCAACATTGGTGCAATCAACAGGGCAGGACCAATCGAAGAACAAAGAAGGGGCACTCAGTCTTCAGGCAATCAAACCCCGCAAGGATTTCCACCCCCGCCAGAACAAAGAAACCAACAAAAGGATCCTGCGAAAATGTATTGCCACTTTTGTGGTCCAGCGAAAGGCCACACCACCAAGCAATGCGAGTGCTTCGCCAAAGGAAAAGAGTACCAAGATTCCAAAAGAGCTGCCTCGGCAGAAAACCGAACCATTAACCATACCAGAAAGCCAAATTTCAATCCAACCCACCCTCCATACCAATACTCCCCAATCAACTATGGCCTACCTTCGCACCAACCTTTCTACACACATCACCCACACTACAATCACACCCCATATCAGCCATCCACCACTCCCCAACGCCAAAACGCACCCTACACCGTTTCATACCCAACCACCCCTCAAACCCAAACTAACCAACAAACAAGCAATGCTCTACCACCACCACCCCCAATACCAGCGCTGCCAGCTCCTAAGCCTGTAAAATCTGAATCCCAAACCCAAACAACCATCGACAATCCAACATCAACCTTTGGCGTAATCCTTGCTATCACTGGGGGCTCCAATGAAGACCACGACAACAAAAGGCAAAGGAAAGAACACGCCAGAAGAGTGCACCACATGGTCGTCGAAGGACCACACAAGTTTGGACGATGGTCCCACATCCCAATAACCTTCGATGCCAGTGACATGAAACTAAGGGATTACCCTCATACTGATGCTATGGTAATTGAAACCAATCTTGCAGGATGGACAGTTACCAAAATTCTGGTCGATACAGGGAGCTCCGCGGACATTCTGTTCGTCTCAACCTTCGACAACATGAAACTAGACAGAAACCTCTTGCAACCTGCCGGCAATCCTCTGTACGGTTTTGGCGGTCAACAAATCAGAGCAATCGGAAAAATTTCATTGCTCGTCACCTTCGGAGACCAAGAGAATTGTAGAACAGAACACATAACCTTCGATGTGGTCGACATGTTTTATCCTTACAATGCAATTTTTGGTCGAGGGGTCACCAACGTTTTTAATGCAACAATACATCTAGCCTACCTTTGTATGAAGCTTCCTACTCCAAAGGGAGTAGTCGCAGTCTATGGAGACCAAGACGTTGCAAGAGCTGGCGAAGGCACAGTAGCACCAGGATAGCGCAATGTACACAACCTGTCAAAGCCTGAGATATCAAGCTCTATCAGCAAAGAAAAAATCTTCAATGACCAAAAAAGAGCCTTACCACAAGAACAAACCAAAACAGTACAACTCTTTGACAGAAAGCAGAGAAGAAAGTAGTTATTTCAGCTCACCTTGATCCTCAATCAGAAAAAAACCTCGTTTCCTTCCTCAAAGAGAATTCTGATACTTTCGCTTGGTCTGTCGAAGACCTCAAGGGGGTCAACAGATCGCTAATCGAACACAGCTTAAACATCAAAGAAGGATATCACCCAATCAAGCAAAAGTTCCGCAAAATGTCCGAAGAGAGAAAAGAAGCAGCGAGAGCGGAAGTAAAGAGACTCCTCGATGCGGGGGTCATCCGTCCAGTCAAATATCCGACCTAGCTCTCAAATGTGGTCCTTGTCCAGAAAAAGAACAAAAAATGGAGAATGTGTGTAGATTTCACTTGTTTGAACAAAGCTTGCCCGAAGGATGACTTTCCTCTGCCTAATATAAGCACATTGGTAGACAGAGCATCTGGCTATCAAATGCTTTCACTCCTCGACTGTTTCTCAGGTTACCACCAAATATGGATGAATGAGGATGACGAAGAAAAAACAAGTTTCATCACTCCGTCGGGTACCTACTGTTTCTGACGAATGGCGGAGGGTCTGAGAAACGCATGATCTACCTTCGCTCGCATGACATCGGAGGTTTTCAAAGATGAACAAGCCATTTCGGCTTATGTAGATGACTTGATTGTACAAAGCAAACAAAAAGAAAATCACATTTCAGACCTCATAAGAGTGTTCTCCAACCTTCGATCGGCTGGATTGAAACAAAACCCCGAAAAATGCATTTTCGGAGTCAGCGAAGGAAAGCTACTAGGTTGCATTGTGTCAGCAAGGGGGATCAAGGCTAATCCAGAAAAAATAGATGTCATCATCAATATGGAGCCACCAGCGAACAAGAAGGCAGCTCATCGCTTGTCAGGACGCTTAGCAAGCTCTCAGCAGGATCATCTCAAGATCAGCCGAACGAGGGTTACCTTTCTTCGAAACCATGAGAAGCACTGCTCCGTTCAAATGGGGACCTCAACAGCAAAAGGCCTTCGAAGACTTGAAAAAGTATCTCACCAACATGACCACCCTTACCAGCCCCAACGCAGGGGACAAGCTACTGTTGTACATCGCGGCTTCACCACACGCAATCAGTGCAGTGTTGATAAAGGAATAGCATCAAGGCAACAAAACCAAACAAGCCCCCATCTACTATGTTTCAGAGACCCTCGAGGGCCCCAAGCAACACTACTCCGAGCTCAAAAAAATAGCATATGTTGTTGTCATGGCATCAAGAAAGCTCAAACACTATTTTCAATCTTACGAAGTCCAAGTGCCCTCAACTCACCCCCTCGAAAATATTTTCAAGAACAACGAAGCTATTGGAAGAATAGCAAGATGGGCAGTCAAGCTAAATAGCTACGCCATAACCTTCGTGGGAAGATCAGCGATCAAATCGCAGGCCCTAGCTGACTTCATAGCTGATTGGACTCCAGACCCTCGCAAAAAAGGAGCCGAAGTAAACCCCTTTTCGACTGTGTATGTCGACGGGGCTTGGGGAGCAGCTAGAGCTGGAGCATCAGCAAACTTAACTTCGCCATCCGGTTCGAAGTTGTGTTACGCAACAAGACTAGACTTCAAATGCACAAACAATTCAGCCGAGTACGAAGCAGTAATCCTGGCACTCTCAAAGCTTCAAGATTTATCAGTACGAAGAGCAATAATCAACACCGATTCCCAAGTCATCGCGGGACACATTGAGAAAAATTACAAGGCAAAAGATACAGACCTGCAAAAGTACTTACAACTAGTCCGAAGGATAGAAAATTTTTTCTTGGGCATAACAACAAAGGCAATACCAAGGGCTAAGAATAGTGAAGCATATGATCTAGCCAAAGCAGCAGCACAACAGGCGCAGCTACCACCAGATGTCTTTTATGAAGTGGCAAAACAACCAGCTATCAAAGGTTTCGAGAAAGCAGCAAAGCACATTCATGCAATCCAAAGCGAAGACTGGAGAGCCTCAATCATGGCATTCATCAACGGGTTATACGAGACCAACTCAAAGGAAGAGGAAAACAGACTGAGCCAAAGGGCCCGAGGGTACAAAATAGTTGACAACAATTTATTCAAAGCTTCCGTAACCTCCCTGTGGCTAAAGTGTGTGCCGCAAAACCAGGGAAAGGATTTACTAAAACTAATTCACGAAGGTATATGCGGATCACACAACGGCCCAAGAGCGCTGGTGGGCAAAGTCTTCCGCCAAGGTTTCTTTTGGCCAACAGCATTATGCGATGTAGAAGAACTAGTCAAGCATTGCCAAGGATGCCAACGAACAGCAAAAACGCAAAACACCCCAGGCGCCCCAACCACAATGATATGTCCAACATGGCCTCTGCAAAGATGGGCAATGGATCTAGTTGGACCCTTACCAGCTGCTCCTGGAAACCTTCGCTACTCAGTCGTAGCTGTGGAATACTTCACAAAGTGGATTGAAACAAGACCACTAGCGTCCATAACCTTGCAAGCCGTGAAAAAATTCTTCTGGCAGCAGATAGTTTGTCGCTTCGGGGTCCCCAAACACCTAACCATCGACAACGGCACCCAGTTCGACAGCGAGGTTTTCAAGGAATTCTGTGCTCAAATTGGTACAATCTTATGCTTCGCCTCAGTCCGACACTCACAGTCAAACGGCCTCGTCGAAAGAGCCAATGCCACCATCTTCCAAGCTATTTCCAAAAAACTGCACAGAAGGCCCAAAGGCAAATGGGCAGAAGAACTAACCTCGGTCACCTAGTCCCACAACACGTCAGAATGCAGAGCAACGAAGTTCACACCATTTAGGCTACTCTTCGGAGAAGAAGCAATGTTACCAGAAGAACTAAAAAATGACTCTCTCAGGTCGATCCTCGAACCAAACGAGCAAAGTCAATTGATAGACAAAGATTTGCTCGAAGAAACAAGATGCATTGCAGTGCACAACCTTCGCAAGTATCAAGAAGAAACCAAAAGATGGAGAGACAATAAAGTAAAAATCAAAGATCTAAAGAGTGGCGATCTCGTTCTCATACGAAAACAAAATGCCAATATGGCGGGAAAATTTCAGCCAAAATGGACAGGGCCATACTTGATAATAGAATGCAATCGCCCAGGATCCTACCATCTCTCAGACAGTGAAGGAAACCGCCTGCCGCATACCTGGAATGTCGATGACCTTCACAAATATTACCCCTAGCGGAGCCTTAGCGAGCCCTCGCAACATGTAATTTGCTTTTTATCTTTCTTGTTTCTCTTTTTCAGTACCATGCTTTGTAACAAAAATAAAAGGAGTTGCACTCTTTTTCCTTATGAAGGGGCGTAAAGTTTTTTAATGAGGCAGTATCCAAAGACTTAATACAAGCAAAAATCCCCAAAAAAGAAACTCTAAACTTTTCATTTTTCATCGACATTGAAAAAAGCGACTCTTCATCAAGAGTGCTTACATCGATGAAAAATCTCTGAAGATTGATTCGAAACACAAACATTTCGAAACAAACTTGCTTTCCAAACTTCACCTCCACCTAAGACAAGGGGAGGCGCGAAGTCTCAAAAAATCAAGTACCCTCGCAAAAACGCCAGGGGCTTGCCTTGCAAACTTCACCTCCACCTAAGACAAGGGGAGGCGCGAAGTCTCAAAAAAATCAAGTACCCTCGCAAAAATGTCAGGGGCTTGCATTGCAAACTTCACCTCCACCTAAGACAAGGGGAGGCGCGAAGTCTCAAAAAATCAAGTACCCTCGCAAAAACGTCAGGGCTTGCCTTGCAAACTACAACCCCATCGCTGATTTCCTAAGCAGTTTTCACAAACGTTAAAAGGCGAGCCTCGCTGAAAAAGACAGGGGGCGTCGCTGTTTTCCTCAGCAACTTTCATAAATGATAAAGGCGAGCCTCGCTGAAAAAGACAGGGGGCGTCGCTATTTTCCTAAGCAGTTTTCATAAACGATAAAGGTGAGCCTCGCTGAAAAAGACGGGGGGCGTCTCTATTTTCCTAAACAGGTTTCATAAACATTAAAGGTGAGCCTCGCTGAAAAAGACAGGGGGGTCACTGTTTTCCTAAACAGGTTTCATAAACATTAAAAGGCGAGCCTCGCTGAAAAGGACAGGGGGCGTCGCTGTTTTCCTAAGCAGCTTTCATAAACGTTAAGAGGCGATCCTCGCTGAAAAAGACAGGGGGTTTCCAAAGTTTTTCTCTTCAAAACTTAAAAGCGAACCACACTAGGCTAAAACAAACTTACTAAATTCAACAAGAACAAACGCACAACAGTGCTGGAACCAAAACTTCAAAAGTACCTAGTTACAATCCATCCTCACTAATTACAATCGACTTAACATCATCAGGACCTTCGTGGTCTGTTTCCATCGGAACAATAGGCCCCCACAGTAAAGGAGCTGCAGAAACAATCGGCAACTCCCCCGACAACACCCTCGCTCTATACATATATCTATGAGCTACTTCGCTACTCTCTAAAGGCTCCTCCTTCGGAATCATAAGAGAGTCGTCTGGACACAGATTAAGGTTGCTACGCCCAAACAAGAAATCCAAAGCCGCATTCTCGTCGATGTCATCGTCAACAGGAGCTTGTGAAGAAGAACCAAACAAAACTCGCGTAGCTTGCCGATCTGTGTAGTCTGCATTGCGCCAAAAACAGCTCGATCGGTGTTTTTTTAAATCGTACCTTTGCACCTTAGACCACCAAAAACGTTCGAAAGACAACGAAGGATGTTTGAGTTTCGCTCGAGCCCACGACTCACCGGTTATAAAGGTATCCTAATAATTTAACGTGAGGGGCGTCACATCAAACACCTCAAGCACGGTTCCATCAGGAACCTGCATTGTCAAACAACCAAACAGAGACTCGGTTTTTAACAACTCTCTATTTCCCTCGCAAAATCATTACAAAATAACCTAACAATGTTTCCCTATTTCCTCACACCTGCTCGGGATCTTCAAGTCTTTCCGCGTCAACCTGGCCAGTTGCCTCAGTCTCCGCCGTAGACCGATCAACAGCGCACACTTCGACTACGGCCGCCTTTTCCACAACAGTTTAATCAGTGGCAGGAGCTTGTTCGACCGTGGAAACCACATCGGCCGGCGGAACATCTGCAGAGCTTTGCACCGGCGTAGTTTTGGAACACCCCGAAACGTCATCGTTCCCCGACGGCGAGGGTAGTGCCTCCTTTCGGGCCTACAAAGAATACACATCAATAAAGGCAACTCTAATAACTTCAAACAATTCCAACATAAACAACACACAAGCAAAAACGACAAATCTTGTGCCCCTCCTACCTGACGGGTTGCTTCGGCGGCCTCCTCAAAAGCTAGAGCGCGACCCCCGCCGGCTATCCAAAACCTGCGCAAAAAACGCATCGCGTAGTTGCGAACCTCAGAATCGTTGACCTTCAGCGTTCGCACCTCTTCGACGGTTGGAAAAATGTGACTCGGCTGTTTTATCTTGTGAAGGTGTTCACAATTAGCCTGTCGGAGTGTACTATCCATGGCCAGAGCTCCGGCATAGCCTCCGAAGTCAGCCGCATTCTCGACCAGGGAGCTGAAAACATCAAGCTCAGCGCAAAGCCAATCCCCAAAGACCTCAGCATTAACAGCTGGGACAGGCTCTTCGGCATAACCACCAGCCTCGGTCAGGCATCCGTCAAGCTTAGCTTTAATCTTCCCCATACTAGCACGCCATGACTCCGTCAATCCATTTATTTGGTCTTTCACCGAAGCCAAAGCCTTGTCCTTCTCTCGGTTAGCCGCAACCAAGTCCGCATTATGCTTCGCAACCTCTTGTGCTTCTTCTCGGGACTTTGCAGCTTTCTCATTTGCACCTCTGACCTCAATCTCCTTACTTTCTAAGCTTCGGCGAAGTTTCTCATTTTCCTTCTCAAGATCATCCAACCGACCATTGAGATAATCCATGTTGTAACCAGCCCTCCGCCGAGCCAAGCGGTTTAAGAGCAACAACTCCGCCAGCTTTACATCAACATCGTCCAATATATCAACCATAGGCTGATTGGCGAGGCGAAGCTCAGCTTCCGGCACACAAATGCGACCAAAAATATGGCCAAGAAAACACCTTTCTTCAAGACCGCACTGCAAATGACACGACCGAAGGTCGGGACTCGTAAACAGCTCCATCGCCGGCTCCGAACACCTATTTTCCTCGCAAAATAAGGAAGACTGGAGCGGCTAGCTTCGCCGAACAGCCTCTTGCCTAGATTCCGTTCAACTTCAAAGTCAACGGGAGCCTCAAAACCATTCACCCAAAAATGCGACCAGCAAACTCCGGCACCGACCCATACTCTGGACTGTTAGCCTCAAAGCCCCGGAGTGCCTCATCCTTACCAATCGAAACCATCGCGTCAGCAGAGGACGAAGCAACCTTTTTTTCGTGCTTATCCTCTCCAGAAACCTCTCCTCCCACCCAGAGTCGCTTCCGGAGGAATCAGAATCATCTACAGACAAACTTCCTTCGGAGCTCTCCCCCTTTTCAACTCCCTTCTCACCCCCCCTTCCTCATCGGATGCAACCTCATCATCAGATATCTGAATAAGAGCGCCAATTCCTCCAACACGCGGCACGCGCCCGCAAACAACGGAACCAACCCTCGTACCACCCCGGCCCGACACCAAAGCCGAAGAACCTGACGCGCCAGCGGCAGCCGCCGCAACAGCGACTTTAGTCGCCAATGTTTTCAACCGACCACCGCCAACGCTACCGCGGCCTCGACCGCGCCCCCTTTTCGACTTCGCTGCAGCCTCCTTCTCCTTAGTGGACGAGTGTTTCCTCTTCTTAGGGGCGTCCTCACTCGAGGGGGTCGGCCAATCGGGATAAGGAATACCAAACAGGTCAAAAAGTCTGTTGACTCTACCCAAGCGCCCTATCGCGCTATGAATGACCTTAACCTCCAATGTTGAAAGCTTCCCAACAAGATCTTCAACTTTCTGCTGAACCCTTTTCAGAACAGCTTCGACGCCACCTTTGCGATTGGGAAACTTTTTTAGCGTAGTCTCCCAGATCTTATTCACATATAACTTCGGTTTCTTCAAACCCCTCGCCTCGTACTTCGAATCATCCTCAACCTCGAAACAAGGTTGTTTTCGACTAAGGGGCAAAACCTTAGCGCAACAATACTCTTCCACCAAGTCACGAGCACACTAAGAGCGAGCAATCAACCTCAGGCAGTTAACACTAGCATGCGCCTCACTAGTCATCAAAGCTTCAGTCGACACATCACCAAGAGTCGGAAGCTCGCCACAGAGCTCCACAGCACCGCTAAGCCTATAATAAAACCAGTGCTCCTGCCACCCGCTTGTCCACTTGTTCTTCTGAGCTTGCACTGGAAGTTCCGAACCAGTACGATGACAAAATGTATACACAGCAAACTGACTGAAACTGGTGTTACCTTCATCATCAAGAACTTTACGAGGTTGCATATGAACATGATGAGTCCGCACGAAACCCTCGACATGCGGAACAATCCCCTGAGATCGACAGGCTCACACAAAAATAGAGAGCTTCATGAAGTTGGAAGGCGTGAGCTGATGGAACTTCAATTTAAAACGCTAAGGACCGAAGTTACAAAAGAAGCCACAGGGAAACACAGACCAGCTTCGAAGAACTCTTCAAAAATTACAACTTCATCAGCCCCCGGTCTCGGAACAGTCTCTCCATCGCTGGCCCTCGCTCTCCCCTCCTCAATCCAACCCCGCCTGACATAGGACGCCAGATCCGAGTCACATACACGACTAAGGCCAAACTCAAAGGTCACACCATTGCCCATGGCAGATGGAGACGCAAGACGCGCGGTTTGCCTCGACCTGGCCATTGCCAAAAACAACAAACCTTCGCAAAACCTTCGTGCGAACTAAAAACCAAAAACCTTCGCAACAAGAAAACAGCAGCAGCAAGATGGCTACAGCGAAAGGATTGCACAAGCATGACAAGCTCACTCACCCCGTCTATTTATAGGCAAAGGACGAGCAGCCGGACCCAAAAGATCAGCACAATTCCCAAAAATGCAACACAAATATCGAAGCAGGCCCTAAAACAACAGAAGCAAACTTGACGGCCCGGCCCACAAGCAGCCGTAGGCGTCGTTGTCGAGGACGACTTCTCGTCCCCCAGCAAGAGACGCTGCTTGGGACCAAGGATCGCTGCTTGAACCAAGCCATCGAGGTGCTACTGTTGGGGAAAGGGACCCTCGACACTGACGTCACACGAGCTGTCTTGGAGAAACAACCCTCGTTCTTTCAGCGACCTTCAGGTCCTCGACCCTCGGGTCATTTTTCTAACCTTCGCGTGCAGGAAAACCTTCGCTGCTAACTCGACCCTCGGGTCATTTTTCTAACCTTCGCGTGCAGGAAAACCTTCGCTGCTAACTCGACCCTCGGGTCATTTTCTAACCTTCGCGTGCAGGAAGCACGGGACTAAACGGACAGCAAGCGGATGCAGGCCTTCGCCACAGTAGCGACGACTCCACGAACGCGAGGTTGACTCCCGCCTTCCCGCGAGGGGGAGCACGGGTCGGCAGGCGGCGGCCATGGGGAAGTGGAGTTAGGGTTTTTCGCACTATCTATGTTTGTACGATTCTGCCCTTCCGTTGGACAGCTCCATGGAATCTTTTTTGTACCCTTTTGTAAACTGGACAGTGTCCCTTGGCATTCTCTATAAATACCAAGGGATGAACAGTGTAAAGGGGGATTTTTTGAAAAGAAAAGGAAAGAACAGTGTCTTTAGTTTAATTACACCTCCGTCTTTCGTTTGACAGTTGGCTACCCTCGTTATACCCCTGCACGTGTGCGGGGGTCGCGTAGGTGTAATTCCAACACCCTGGGTTTGTCGGTCTCTTTGAGTGGGTTGTAATGACATTCGGTTTGAAGAATGCTGGTGCTACTTTCAAGCTATACATTGCTGCCGAAGAGAAGGTCATCGGAGCTGTCTTGACACAAGAAGACGAAGGTAAAGAGTATGTGATTGCTTATATTGGTCGTCGTCTTCTTGATCATGAGACAAGGTATGCCTATATTGAGAAGTTATGTTTATCATTGTACTATGCTTGTGCTAAAATGAGACATTATTTGTTGTCTAGTACATGTGTGGTTGCATGCCAGGCCGATGTGATTAAGCACGTGTTATATCGGCCAATCCTTAGTGGAAGGATAGGCAAATGGGCGTATGCATTAATTGAATATGACTTGACTTATGAACCATTGAAAACATTAAAAGGTCAAGTTCTTGCCGATTTCATTGTTGAGCATCGTATTGATTTAGAAGATGAGATCAGTTACTTTACTTTACACCATGGAAACTTTATTTCGATGGATCAGTTTGTAAGGAGGGCCAAGGGTTGGTATAGTCATTATTTCTCCTAATGGCGTGCTGAATTTGAAATGTTGAGCCGATTAGATTACTTTTGCACTAATAATCAAGCCGAATATGAAGCTCTGTTATTCAGTTTAGAAATACTGTATTCCATGGGAGCTAAACATGTTGAGGCTTATGGCGATTCCATGCTAGTAGTACAGCAAGTTACTGGTGAATTTCAATGCCTAGAAGGGTCACTGAATGCTTATCTTGATATGTGCCTTGATATCATTGCTCATTTTACCGAATTCCGAATTCGGCATATACTGAGGCATGAAAATCATAAAGCCAACATGTTAGCTCAGCAAGCATCTGGCTATAGCGTCAACAGGTGTAATTTTCACATAAAAGAAAAACCGATGCATCATTATTCGGAAATTTTGTATATAGGTCACAAAGAATCGGTTCAATCGGCTCGTCTAGCCGACCAGACTGATTTTGATCCAATTCAGTCGATCTGCCCAGGCGACCAGGTCAGTTTTAAATCTACTCGGTTGGGTGGCTCGGCCGACCAGGTTCACTATAAATTAAGTCAGCCAGTTTGTCCGATTGACCTGGTCGATCTTGAAACATTTGGTCCAGTTGACTCGTCTGTGGAACTTCTAAATCGGTCCGAGTCAATTATTAATGGGAACAAGACCGATTTAGAAGATTGGAGAACTCCCTTGTTGAAATATCTTCGTGATCCAAATACTAGAGTTGATCAAAGTATTCGGCGTAGTGCGTTCAAATATATATTCCATCATAATGATCTTTACCGGAGGACTGTCAAAGACTTACTACTTAAGTGTTTGGAATCTGATCAAGCTAGAGTAGCTATGGGAGAGGTCTATGAAGGTTTTTGTTGTACACATCAATCGACCCCGAAAATGAAATGGTTATTGCGAAGAGTTGGGTTTTATTGGCCTACTATGATGACCGATTGTTTTCGTTACTACAAAGGTTGTGAAGAATACCAACGGTTTAAAAATATACAGCTTGCACCTGCAGCTATGCTTCATCCTATCATCAAACCGTGGCCTTTTCATGGTTGGGGGCTAGACTTCATTAGCCAAATTCATCCCCCATCTTTGAAGGGGCATCGTTTCATCTTGGTCGCTACAGATTATTTCACTAAGTGGACTGAGGCGGTACCTTTGAAGAACATGACACACAGGGAGGTAATTGAGTTTTATTACTGAGCATATTATACATAGGTTCGGCATCCCTCAAACGTTGACTACAGATCAAGGAACATCTTTTATTTCTAAAGAAGTGCGGGATTTTTGCCGAATTATATAAGATAAATATGCTCAATTCATCTCCATACTATGCTCAAGCTAATGGCCAAGCTGAGTCCAGTAACAAGACTTTGATCAAGCTTATCAAGAAGAAGATCGAGGATAACCCGATGAGGTGGCATGGGATTTTGTTTGAAGCTCTATGGGCTCATCGCATATCAAGACATGGTGCCATGAAGGTTACTCCTTTTGAGCTGGTATATGGTCAAGAAGCAGTGTTGCCTGTTGAAGTGAATCTAGATGCATATAGGCTTGCTAAACAAAATGATTTATCTACTGTTATGTATCATAATGCCATGATGGACAACATTGATAAAGTGACCGATAAAAGGTTAAGAGCTCTCAAGGAGATAGAGAGAGACAAGGTCCGAGTTGCCAAAGCTTACAATAAGAAGGTGAAGAGTAAATCGTTTCAGGTGGGAGAATTAGTATGGAAGACTATACTTCCGCTTGGGTCAAAGAGCAATAAGTTTGGCAAGTGGTCGCCGAGTTGGGAAGGTCCTTATAAAGTGATCAAAGTGATATTCGGGAATGCATACATGCTAGAGACGTTACAAGTTGAAAGTCTCCCAAGAGCAATAAACGGAACGTATTTGAAAAAATACTTTCCAAGTGTTTGGCAAGAAGCCTGAGTGCCTTCCAAGCAATGGCCGATACATGTATCGCCCTTAGAACAAAAAAATGACCAATATGCATATTTATCCTTAGTTACTGAATAACCGATAAGTTGGACATTGTTGTTGTTGGTTTGTTTTTAGGTTCTACTAAAGATCGCCTAAAAACAGGGGGGCATATGTTGACACTCAAAAGTGTCATAAGCACATAATAAGGCTAGAAGACGCATTCGGGTCATAATATTTTGAAGCCTGATTCATCTTCAAGTAATTTGTGTTTATAAGGTCGGATATTCTAAGCGGAATTGGTCTGGTCGCTTGATTCACTTAGTGTTATAAGTATATTCTGACCAGTTACGAGACTTTCGACCAGGTGACATTGGTTGGAAGCATTAGAATGTTGATGAACGCCAATTTGTGGTCATTAAGGTGTCGATTTAAAGATCTTTTCTCTGATTTCACTAGGATTATAAAGATCTGTTAATCGACATAGTCAGTTTGGGCTATTATTTACTACGTTAAAGCCCATTAAACCGGTTTAGTCGGTTTGAGGATCGGTCGAATCGAGTTTACCTTTTCTAGTCCGGATTGGACTCTTGAATTCCATAGCTTGATGGAGTTCAGATAGGAAACTTGGAGATCACGATATGGAGATGTTTCCTATTGGGATAAGGCCAACCCCCTCTATATATATGAGAGGATCTTGGCCGATTGAGGAACCAACCCTAATTGTCAAATCAATCTACTACAACCCTTTACCCCTTTTTCCCCTCTATCCTGTTGTTTGACGTATCTCCCGACGAGATTCAGCGGCGTTCTAGGCGGCCTTGTTGGTCCTAGAGCAACCTCTACGTGCTTCTCCCGGATGGGTCTTCCCGGGAGGAGTTCTAGAGTTCTCAACACAAGGAATCAAACCCTAAATTGATCAAAAACCGGACTCTAGATCAGTTTCACCAGTTTAGTTAGATGACTTGTTGTCTCAGGTTGATCTGCAACCTCTTCGGGCGTTCTAGCCCTGCTGGTGTGTGATTCAGATCATTTCCGACATCAACAACATGCTTCACCGCCGCCAAACCTCCATGAACTGGTCACTGCGTTGCACCACCATCCACCAAGAGACAAAGCCATCAACGCAAAAACACCCTCGTCACCGCTTGCACCGTCATTGCCCACGATGTCCCACACTGAATAGCCCGCTGGTAAAGTGCTAAGCATGGCTAGCCGTTGTAAATTACTGCAAGCTGTGTAGCCCTTCCGTAATCAGATCCGCTTGCGTCGTCTTTGGGAAACGTTGCCCCACACCGATGCACCCACTACAAAATAGGGCTACCCGCCGCAGGCCGCTACAAGCTGCCAAACTGACATGAGAGGAGCTGCCTCAGGCACACGCCAAGCTGCCCCACCTATCGAGATTCAAGCGTGCACACCCCAGCTTCTAGTAGCCTAGCTTACTCATTGACGGTAGAAGTGCCACCCACGCCCTCCGGTTGTCGGTCAGAAATAAGCAGGTCACCTCGGCAACGCAAGTTTGCTAGCCACCTCCTTCCACATCGACCTTCTTGCCAACTCCGTGGGTGCCTCCCACGCCAGCATCCTCGCCAACTTCGTGGTCACAACTCACCAAACCGCCAAACAACTGCGAAACCCTCCAGACGTGCAACGCCCTCCTCCCGACCACCTTCTGTCGCAATGGACACTGAAAAATTGAACCCTCGGCTAGGCCTCCACCATCCTTAGCACGACGATGATAGTTGTCACAACTAACAGGCACGAGCTTCCAAAACTATGCCTCCAAGGAGGAACGCGACACCATCAGCGCCACCGCCGCTTGACCAAAAAGATCAAGGTTTTACACCTAGGAAGAGCACGCCATGCGAAGGGGAGAGGGCCGATCGATGGATGCTTCCAAGGAAGAATACGGCGTCCAAAGACGTCGCCACCATCACTCCCAAGGACACAGCTTTCGTCGTGGCACCTCAACCCTATACACGGCAGTGGCCAAGGCCTGTACTTGCTGCGCCAACCGTCATCGCCCCGCCAGTGAAGCCAATTAGTCACCGTCACCGAAGCCGAAGTTGGCCGCCGTCTCCGAAGCTGACCTGCCTCCGCCCCCATCGCTGGTGCTGCATGTTGCTGCTGCCTCGGGAGCACCGGATCCGGCACGTTAGCGCTGCTGCCCGGAGCCGCCCCAATGTCCGCAGTCCACCACTAGGCGTGGCACATCGGAATCGCGCGGATGCGAGACTAGGACTGCTGGATCCAAGCCCTCACGCGACCGCTGCTCGGCCCTCCACGTCGCTGTCACAGGCTTCACGGGCCTCCGCCGCAGCCAGACCACGGTTCCAGTCCAGGGGACATCGGGTCCAGCGTCCCAGCCCGCCGTCGCTGCCGCCACCATGGCCGTCGACGCGCTCTGGTAGGAGCAGAGAAGGCGGCCACACCAAGCTGACCCGCCGTCCTGCTGCAGCACAACCCTCGTTGGAGCTCCGTGTAGATCAGCCACTGGGAGTGCTGGATCCGGCCGCCGGCAGTGGCGGAGCTAGAAATAATACATAAGGGAGGCCGATCGAAAATAGTCAACATATAAAAACTGAGTGTAGCTTAAACGGTTAGATTTTTCGTGGTGATATTTTAAGTTAAATTATCGATGTGGCACAGTCGCTCGTATTTTTTTACATGTATTCTAGGATCTAAGATATTATTCTTTTAGTGGTGGGCGATATGTCCAATAATAACAAGGCTCTATGGTAATTTAAAAAATCTTAAGACCTACCGGTTTAGTATTTTGCAGGTATTTATAGAGATGATTTGTGTATCTAACCATGTTTTGTATGACTTTATTATCTACTTCATCCATCCCACAAAAAGTACCGTTATGATATTCATGTTGGTTAAACATTTTTAAGTTTGACTAGATTTGTAGAAAATATTAGTAATATGTATATCTCTAAATAGATTTATTATGAAAATATATCCAATGATATAACTAGTGATACTAATTATGTACTATAAATACTAATATTTTTTTTATACATTTGATCAAGATTGAAAATTATTTGATTTCTCGGAAAGTGAGAATACCACTTTTTATTGAATCTATACTTAATAATAATAAAGAGGCAAAATTTCTTCACTGTTTTTGGTCTGGCCGTTTTCGTCAAGCCTATTTATATAGACTAACTAGGATTCCCACAAGACTAGGGGACCGATATGGGACTAATAGTCTGTCCGTTCCCCTCCCCTTTTGTCTGGTCGACAGCACCAGTTGAAGAAAAACCGATTCAGTCTGGCTGTTTCGTCTTGGCCCGGACCTCTTTGCAACGAAATCGGCCCGAACTTGGAGGCCCAGTCTCGGTAGCCCACGAGACCTCAGCGGCAGTAGAGCGGAGACGAGCGCTCGTTCAGTTTCGATCTGGGCGTTTAGCACCACCTCACCAGCTGAAGGCAGACGAGCCACGAGCTCACGCTATAAGAAGAGCGCCTTGTGCCCCGTTGCTCCATATTTACCTGGACGGGGTCGTCGTGAGATCATTAAGGCTCGTAGACCACTGCCAAAATTAACAATTTAAACTTTGGTCTTTCTACATTTATTTGTTTTCGAGATTGGGTCAGTTTTGACAAATATTTCTCTCGTGAAATAATTTTGACTAAATTTATTATTCTAAAATTTGTAAAATTTGTTTTTGCAGAAACAGATTTTTTGACTGATTTTTTTTAAAAAAATGTGATGCTTAGCGTATATGCGGTTGCGAACGTATCTTCTTTCACCCGTCTTCTCCTCTCCTCGTGTCGCCCTCGCCTTCATCTTCATCTGCCCCAAAACAAATTTTTTGACTATTTTTTTTAAAAAAAATGTGATGCTTAGCGTATGTGCGGGTGCCTACGTATCTTCTTTCACCCGTTTTCTCCTCTCCTCGTGTCGCCCTCGCCTTCATTTCTCTGCCCTGCCCTACATCATCAGCCGGTCTCGCCGAGCTCCCTACCATCAGCGAGACACTTTTTACCCCACTCCTCCCCCATGGCACTATGGTGAGCTCCGTCAAATCCACCTGACATCCCCGCCCCTCCTTGGATCGGCCACCGTTGCTGCCATCAGGGCCCTGAGCTCAATCCAACGGAGGCTCTTTATTATTAGGTATAGATTAACTGGATATTATGATATTATTATCAATGTTAACCTACACTACGAATCCATCATAAAGAAAATGATAGCTCAAAAAATTAATAGAAAGGAACAAATATAAATATTTAGGTATTTAACATTCATGTCTTATTTTGTGTTAATGACCTTGTTCGCTAAAGCTTATGATCAGTCAAAGTTGATCAATGTTTTTCTATCACAACAAAATAACAACAACCACCATAAATCATGCTGAACAATCTTCCGGCAGCGCGCTCTGGCAACAGCGAGGTCGAGGAGGTTAGGGGAGGGAGGTGGCGGCGGTGCGGGGCGATGGTTCTGCCCGTGCCGCCCCGAGAGGGACAACGCGGGGGCGTTTTTGAAAATTCACAAACTTTTGATATTGTTCTCGTCGAAACTAGACGGAGAGGTGTGGAGAGCGGTAGAGGCTCGACTGCCATGGCTTTGGAGCCTCGTAAAAGTAAACATGGCAGGCGAGGATCGGGTTTTCGTGAACCTAGTGATGTTTGCCTTGGTTGTGACCTGGCGAGATCCTTCGGTCGGAGTAAGAAAATTGTTACGTATTTGGGGAAGTCGTCACTTTGGGCAGGCCTCTGTTGACACGTTATTTCAACATTTTTTTTGTTGGCTTTTGGTCCCTTCGCTTGTGTTGTTGATTGTTTGCTTGTAAACTTTGAAAAATGATGAAATGTTAAATTTTAAACCAAATAGCCTAGCTTATTAAGTGGATTCTAATTTCTTTGAAATAAAGGGATCTCCTTAATGTTTTTGTGCTTAGCCTTTTTGCTTGCTTCTCTTGAGGGTACCGCGAGCTTTGACGTGATGGCGTCAAAAGGGAAAATAGCTGCTGTTACCGTCGATGATGATGACACAGTGTCATTGGGCAATGTCCTGAGGAAAAAGACATCGAAGAGGAACTCGTGCACGCCCACCGATCCTTCCAAGGATGGTGGGTTAAAAAAGCAGAAACTATCTCAGACACGTCGCTCATGGCCCCAAGTTGTCCGGTTGCAATTATGGCTACTCTGACTAGGGTAAGTACACAAGTCTTGTCTCGTAGGTGGTCTCATGTAGTGCCACATAATTTTAAGACGACTTAGTAGATGACATGTACAATAGTTTGTTTTTTAACTTGTCTCGTAGCAACTCATGATTCCTTAATTTGTGGATAGAATAAAAATAAATTGTGAGTTGCATGACAACAACAACTTATACAATGGTAGAATAATTGTCCCATAGTCCAAAATTTTAGCTCATGACGTGGTTGTTTCGCGAAACAACGACCTCTTTCTCTTTTTCTTCTCTCTTTCCTCCACATCAGCAAAAATCTTACATGGCACTATATGAGACGGTGTACGAGACAGCTGACGTGTAGCAATGTACTTGCTCTTAACGGGGCGCCCAAACTTTCGCACCAAATTAAACCCCCATTTTATCAAGAGTCCATTTGCTTGCCATTTTCTTTATTTCTTTCTTCGTCTCTTGAGCCTGGCTCCTGTAAACTGTTCCTTGTTCTTTTTTTTGCAATAAAGCACAGTAGGGGTCACACCCCTCCTGTTTCCCTTCAAAAAAAAAACAGATGTTATGGTATGTGGGCAATTGTTTCGCCATGGGGAACTGTCACTTCGCTCGAGGTCAGAGGACTATATATGGTGAGAGCGCGTACTCGGGGTCGAACTAAGTGTAAGGAGGGAAAATACTTATCATATCGCTTGTTCTCTAGGAGCTAGCTCACAATCCCATATGATCGGGAAAAGAGGTAGAACTTGATCGGGAAAAGATCGGGAAAAGAGGTAGAACTTGGGTCGTCCCGTGCTGGCCCGACTCGGTCCTCTCGTGCTTTTTGTCGCTTCGAGTCGTGTCCTCTAGCATGCGAGATACATCGGGTTGTGCCGATATGATATGGTAATTCTTTTTTTCGGCCCAAGCATGGCCCGTGGCATGCGGACACGTCTTCGGGTCGTGTCGGTCCAAGCACGACTCTCAAAATATCTATGCTTAATTTCTTTTCTTGCTCAAGATATAAAAAACATATATCCTATGTGTAGTGTTTTAATGAAAGTTTAGATGATTTTTATAATCTATTTTAAAATTAGATAAGAAATAGTATAGTAAATACTAGAAAATTATATTGTAGAGTTGTTTATGTGTCTATATACCATTTTTGTATCGTGTTGGCCCAAGCATGGCCTAAAGTTCGGGTCGGGCCACGTGGCCGCCGTGTCGAGATCCTAGGCACTATACGACCCTCGTATTCGTGTTGTGTCGGCACGACCCAAAATATTTCGTGTTGTCCCATGCTTCGGGTTGTGCTGAAAGACCGTGCCGCAACCCGCCCTCAAATGGCATGGCGCAAGTCCTATCTCTAATCGGGAACGTGGATTACCGAGTTGTTCAGCTGCTGCCCAGCAAGGGGGTAACTGAGTTTTGGTATTTATTATGCTCATATAGAATATTTCGTAAGCGCATAGAATATTGCTATAGCATTTCACCCCAAGAGTATTCTAATGTATCATATTTATCCATAAAGAAGCAATGGTTAAAGTGCAAACACAAGGTTGATATGTGTCTTGGTCACTTGTGATTGTCAACAGGCTCACATGTTGTTGGGGCGGCGCCCAGACCGCAGGCGCCTCCGTCCCGCATTTTACCGAAAGATGATGATGCTTTCGTGCGAAAGGTCGCATTCGCGCGGAAGCAGGCATTCGCCTCCGGTCCAACAACTGGAGTAGGGAGGCGGAGCTTTCGTGCGAAAGGAGGCATTCGCGCGGAAGCACGCGTCGGCTCGCGGACCGAGGGGAGGCGGAGCTTTCGTGCGAAAGGAAGCATTCGCGCGGAAGCAGGCATTCGCCTCCGGTCCGCACAACTGGAGTAGGGAGGCGGAGCTTTCGTGCGAAAGGAGGCATTCGCGCGGAAGCACGCGTTTCGGCTCGCGGACCAGGGAAAGGCGGAGCTTTCGTGCGAAAAGGAGCATTCGCGCGGAGGAAGCAGGCGTTGCCGGTCCGCATGGCCGGAGCAGGACGGAGCTTTCGTGCGAAAGGAGGCATTCGCGCGGAAGCACGCGTTTCGACTCGCGGACCAGGGAAAGGCGGAGCTTTCGTGCGAAAAGGAGCATTCGCGCGGAAGCAGGCGTTTGCCTCCGGTCCGCATGGCCGGAGCAGGACGGAGTTTTCGTGCGAAATGGAGCATTCGCGCGAAAGGAGCCCAATGCTTCCGTGAGTTTTCGTCTTTCATGACTTTGGTTTTTCTTAGGTTTTCGCAGCTCGACGGAAGCCTGGGTCAAAGGGAGCGGGCCCACAGGCCGGGAAAAGGAGCCGGGGGACGCTGGGCCCACCAGATGGCGAAGTTACGACGATGCCCCTCGCGCCGGAAAAGGTGGCGTGCAACCATGGAGTAGTTGAGCAGGGGCATCATTGTAATTGTAGCAGAGTGGATGGAAGGGTATTCTTGTACTTTCAATTTGATCCGGATTAATATAAAAAGCTCCCAACCTCCCAGGGGAGAGGAGGAGGAGAACACTGTTCACCACTACCACTTCCCCACTCCACCGAACGTTTTCCGCTTTCGCTTCGTGCTCGCTCGTGCGGCGACCCGCTGTTTCGGGATCTCGATCCCCGAAACAACATTGGCGCCCACCGTGGTTGTCGCCCGAGCTTACCATGCCACCAAGGAAGGAAAGCGCCGAAAGCGGTCGACAATCTGGAGACTATCGCCGCGAGAAAGGATGCTTTCGGCACCGTCGCGGTTCCAGTGCCAGCTAGCCAGGTTCCACCAAACACAGTCGCAGAGCCGCCACCTTTCGGCGGCACACTGTCGATAGAAGCGCAGCCGCCGCCGGTAGCATCGACGAGCCAGGACGTGCAGCCTCAGCATCAGCGGATATTGGGCAGAGAACGCACGCCGGATGGGCACGTCGACGACGAGTTCGAGGACGAGGATGAAGACGATGACGAAATCACAAGACACGCCCAAGCAATCAAGACGCTGGCACAGCAGCAAGGGGAGATCGAGAGGCTGTTGTTGCAAAGAGACCAGCTGCAGCAGCAGTTGGCTGCGAAAGCAAGAGAGGACGAGACTCGCAACGCCATTCGGCGAGCTGAGGCACAGAAGAGGCAACTCGAGAAGGAAATTCAGGAGCTGCAAAGGGCCGGGGCGTACCCTAATCCGATAGCACACGAAAACGTATGCATCCCAAGGCGAGAGCAACCGCTAGCTTTCGGCAACGCCATCGACGAAACCTCTCCACTCTCGAGAGAGTTGCAGGCTCACCCGTGGCCGCCCAATTACAAGCCCCGCATTCCGACTTTCGACGGTAAAGCAAACCCACGCAAGTTCTTGGCAAGCTACGAGACGGCTGTCTTCTCGGCAGGAGGAGACAATCAGGCTTTGGCAAAATCTCTCATCCTGGCAGTCGAGGACGTGGCCCACGATTGGTACACCACTCTCAAGCCACTGTCCATCTATTCATGGGCACAGCTGAAAGCCGAGCTGCTGGCTGCAGCGGAGGACACCCACAGGATTCCGACCGGATGTCAAGACCACACGGGACCTCATGAATTGCACCCAGCAAGACGACGAGCCACTTTCGGAGTACCTCAAACGTTTCATCCAGCTGAAAGCTCAAGCTCCGAATGTGCCGGAAGCCGCGGTGATCGCAGCAGCCATCGAAGGCTTGGGGACTGGGCAGTGCGCCGCTCATCTGTCCAGGGAGCCGCCGAAAGATGTCAAGGAACTGTTTGACGTGATGAATGCGTACGCGAGATCGGACGACGACTTTCGGCGACGCAAGGCCGCCCGCCAGATGCAGAGGCAGGCGACGAAAGCAAGTCGCCCACTGCCTGTGCCGAATCAAAGGATTGTTAGGCCATTTCGTTCAATCAACAATTTGCAAGAAGAACCGGCGCAATCAGCAGCAGGCACAGAGAGGCCCGACATGCCCGACTTTCATCCCCAAAGAGGATTCGATCAGCCGTTCCGCGGAGGGCGCGGCGGAAGGACAGGACGCGGCGGCCGAGACGGTAGAGGCCGCGGAAGAGGACCCAGGCCACCATATTGCGTCATTTGTGACGGCAATTTCGGCCATACCACTCGGGATTGCAAATACAGCAAAATGGCGAAAGAGCTGAAAGATAAGGATCAAACGTCAGCTTCCGCCGAAAGCTCCAAGCATGTTTTCCACAATTCGCAAGACCCGCCAGCTGTGGTGGCAGCGTGCAGCAATTACGCGAGCACACCTATGCATCCCCCGCAGTACATGCATCCCCAAAACTTGCATTGGTACAACCCGGCGTACCAGAGTTACCAGCTCCCGGTCTTCGCACCACAGTCGGTGGCAGTTTCGTCACCTATGCACTATCAGCGTCAGCCAGCGCCGCCGCCAGCGTTTCCGGCTCAGACCCAACCTCAGGGGCAGCAAGCACAGCCGGGTTCCCAGCAGGTGCAGGAGGTGGAAAATGAAACTAGCGCAATCAACAACATCCTTCCGTCAAGAGGGCACATTTTCGCCATCACGGGCGGATCCAACTTAGAGCACGAAAGCAAGAGAGCTAGGAGGGACTACCACAGAAGAGTCCAGACAGTATCACCAAGGCTTCCACTAAACAGGCCAGCTTGGTCACTAGCGCCGATATGTTTCGACGAGTCCGACTTCAAAGTTCGCGACTACCCGCATTGCGACGCTTTCGTCGCCACAGCCAACGTGGCCGGCTTCACTTTGCACAACATTCTGATTGATACCGGAAGCTCAGCAGACATTTTGTTCGTAAAAGCTTTCGAGGCAATGGGATTCGACAGACGCAGTTTGGACCCCGCCGGTAATTCGCTGTACGGGTTCGGAGGAAGAAAGATCGATGCTATCGGCAAAAAGCAGATCCCTGTGTCCTTCGCCGAAAGGGAAAGAGTCCGCACCGAGACACTAACATTCGACATAGTAAACATGGACTACCCGTACACTGCCATTTTCGGCAGAGGTTTCACCAACAGGTTCAATGTTGTCATCAAGCAAAGCTACTTATGCATGAAGATGCCATCCCCTTTCGGCATCATCGCCGTACATGGAGATCAGCAAGCTTCCAGAAGGATTGAGGGAAAACCAACCCCAGGCTATAGCCTCATCAATGAGGTGGCAAACAAGGACGAATTGCAAACAACCACCGAAGAGCACGAAATCGTCAGCACGTCGGAATACAAGGTTGGGGCAGCCGAAGAAACGCGGAAATGATAAGAATCCCGCTCGCGGCCCCAGGCCCGAAAGAGCGTGCATATGGGTCAAGCATGCCGGAAGAAGAAAGGAGCGCTTTGGCATCTTCCTTGCGAGCAATGACGACATTTTCGCTTGGTCAGCAAGCGACTTGCAAGGCGTTAGCAGAGATCTCGCCCAGCACAGTTTGAACATCGCAAGCGGCGCTAAGCCCAGAAAGCAAAAACTGAGAAAAATGTCAAACGAAAGGGCAGACGCAGCGAAAGCCGAGGGTACAAAGATTACTCGACGCGGGAGTAATCGACCGGTCCAGTATCCCGAATGGCTGGCGAATGTCGTCTTGGTGAAAAAGAAAAATGGAAAATGGCGAATGTGCGTTGATTTCACCGACCTCAACAAATGCTGCCGAAGGATCCGTATCCTTTGCCTCGTATCGACAAGCTTGTCGACATCGCATCTGGTTGTGAAATAAGAGCTTGCTAGATTGTTTTTCAGGCTATCACCAGATTTGGCTCCATCCCGACGATGAGGAGAAAACCAGTTTCATCACCCCTACAGGCACATACTGCTACCGGCGAATGCCGGAAGGGCTGCGGAATGCAGGCCCTACTTTCTCGCGAATGACCGACAAAGTGTTCGAAAGCCAGAAGCAAAAGAAAAACTTGTTGGCGTACGTCGACGATATAGTGGTCAAGAGCGACAGACAGAAAAGATCATCAGGCAGATTTGCTTGAGACTTTCGGCAATCTCCGGAAGAGTGGTTTAAAGCTAAACCCCGACAAGTGCATTTTCGGCATCAGGAAAGGCAAGCTCCTCGGTTGCCTGGTATCGGCAAGAGGAATTGAAGCTAATCCCGACAAGATAGCGGCAATCATCAACATGCAACCGCCCTCAAACCGAAAGCAAGTGCAAAAGTTGACAGGAAGACTGGCTTCTCTGAACAGATTCATCGCAAGGTCCGCCGAAAGAGGGCTGCCTTTCTTCCGAACTCTGCGTAGCTCCGACCTTTTCGATTGGGGGGAAGAGCAGCACCAAGCTTTTCAGCAGCTAAAGGAGTATTTGACCAAGCTAACCACGCTGTCCAAGCCGTCGCCGGAAGCAACGCTCTTGCTGTATCTCGCAGCGTCTCACGCCACCGTAAGCGCGGTACTGGTGGAAGAAAAGGAGCACGAAAATAAGATGACGCAGTTCCCAATCTATTTTGTCTCCGAGGCCCTATCGGGCGCAAAGCTGAACTACTCGGAGCTAGAGAAGATAGCCTATACAGTGCTAATGGCCTCCCGAAAGCTGAAACATTACTTTCAGTCTCATCACATCATAGTCCTATCGGCTCAGCCGTTAGAAGCCCTGTTTCGCAACAATGAAGCTATCGGCCGAATTGGCAAATGGGCAGCAGAGCTAAACGAATATGTGATAGATTTCCAACATCGATCCGCAATCAAGTCGCAGGCATTGGCGGACTTCATAGCAGATTGGACCCCTGCTGCTTTCGACACCACACTCGAATTCGAAGAGCCCGTCTGGACTGTGAATTGCGACGGCGCATGGGGCATGACTGGAGCCGGAATCTCAGCAATCCTTACACCTCCAAGAGGACCAAAGGTCAGATTTGCCGCAAGGCTGCAGTTCCTCACAACCAACAACACCGCCGAATATGAAGCCGTATTGCTGGGTTTACGAAAGCTTCGAGCAATCGGAGCAAGAAGATGCATCGTCAAGTCGGATTCCCAGGTGGTTGTCGGTCATGCCGAAAAGGACTTCACTGCAAGAGAGCCAGAGCTAGCCAAGTATCTGGCGGCAATCAGAAGAATGGAGAAATATTTCACTGGTTTCACCCTGCGACACATTCCAAGGGCCGAAAACGCAGAGGCAGACGAGCTGGCCAAAGCCGCAGCACAAAATCTACCGCTGCCATCAGATGTGTTCTATCAGGTCCTTTCGGCAAAAGCCGTGAAAGAGGAGGAAGAACATCCAGACTCGATACATGCTATCGTCAGTGATGACTGGAGGTCACAGATATTCGCCTATTTAGCTGGAACTTACGAGCCACAGTCTAGGAAGGATGCCGAAAGAATGGCCAGCAGGGCGAAAGGTTACGCAATCATCGGAGAGCAGTTGTTCAAAAATGGAATAACAGCCCCTCTTCTAAAATGCATAAGCCAGCGCGAAGGCATTCAACTGCTCGAAGAAATGCATGCCGGAATGTGCGGAGCGCATCGAGGGCCTCACGAGATAGCGCACAGAGCAATGAGACAAGGATTCTACTGGCCTTCCGCCGCATCAGATGCCAAAGAGCTGGTCATACGTTGCAAAGGTTGCCAGATGTTCGCCAAAAATCAGAAAAAGCCAGCAAACGAGACCACGCCGATAGTGCCGACCTGGCCATTGCAGAGGTGGGGCATCGACATAGTTGGCCCGCTACCAGCAGCCCGGGCAACCTGCGATTTGCAGCGGTAGCTCTTGAGTACTTCACCAAATGGGTGGAAGCAAAGGCCCTTGCCAGCATAACTTCCACCTCTTTAACTAAGTTCGTCTGGCAGAGGATAATCTGTCGCTTCGGTGTTCCGTCATTCATCGCCTGCGACAATGGGAAGCAGTTCGATTGCGCCGAATTCAGGAATTTTTGTGATGAGCTCAGCATCAAGCTCAATTTCGCTTCTGTAAATTACCCGCAAGCAAACGGGGCTGTCGAAAGAGCGAATGGCTTAATCTTTTCGGCAATTTCGAAAACATTGTACGACTCGCCGAAAGGCAAGTGGGCCAACACCCTAACAACAGCTGTATGGGGACACAACATTTCACGGTCCAGAGCTACCGGCTTTACCCCATTCAGGCTGCTTTACGGCGAGGAAGCAGTAACCCCGGAAGAAGTAAAGCTGGGTTCCTTCCGAACCGAAATGACCCCAACCACTGAAGAGCAAAGACACGTCGAGCTCGACACCGTCGAAGAAGTAAGACTGCAGGCTGCAGACAACCTCGAAAAGTACCACGCCGAAACGAAGCATCACAGGGACAGGACGATAATCCGAAAGAACATCAAGACTGGTGACATGGTCACCATTCGGCAGCCAGATAAGCAAGGCAAGCTGCAATCGCAATGGCAAGGCCCTTTCGTCGTGGCAAGCATGGCGGCGCCCGGCGTATTCCGGTTGATGAATGACAAGGGCGAAGTATCAGCTCACACATGGAACGCGAGCAATCTGCGTCGTTTCTACCCGTAATTCATCTCTTTTTTCGACTGTGGAATAATTTCTCCCTCCTTCACCATTTTTGTAATCAAATGTCGGCTGTGCTCTTTTTCCTCGCCGGGGAAGCCCTCCATCGGGGTGCGAGGTTTTTTAACGAGGCAGCCGAATGTAACCGCTACATTACTAAAGTAGCCGTAATTCCCCAAAAATGTCATGCGAATCGGTCGAAGACGAAACCAACCAAGCATAAGGTTGAGACATTCGTCAACACAAGGTGATAAAAAGAGAATGTCGAGGAGGTAGGGCAAAATAGACCCCTTCCATCCAACGACAATCTCGAAAGCCTACGGGCGATATGAAATCCGACCCTCCGACAAAATGCGAGGGCGGAGCGAAAGCCTGCGGGCTATGTGAAATCCGCCCCTCCGGCAAAACGAGAGGGCGGAGCGAAAGCCTGCGGGCTATATGAAATCCGACCCTCCGACAAAACGAGAGGGCGGAACGAAAGCCTGCGGGCCATATGAAATCCGACCCTCCGACAAAACGAGAGGGCGGAACGAAAGCCTGCGGGCTATGCGAAATCCGACCATCCGACAAAACGAGAGGGCGGAGCGAAAGCCTGAGGGGATATGAAATCCGACCCTCCGACAAAACGAGAGGGCGGAACGAAAGCCTGCGGGCTATATGAAAACACCGACCCCCCCTGACAAAACGAGAGGGCGGAACGAAGGCCTGCGGGCCACGAACAAACCGACCCTCCGACAAAACGAGGGCCGAACGAAAAGCTTGCGGGCTAGCAAAACCAGCCCCCATCACCGAAAGGGGAGAATGGTAGCGGAGGCCAAGCCCATCAGCCCTAGTAGGGCAAAACAAACGACATCTGGCAAGCATTTACAGCCGCTAAAACGTAAATGCTGTATTAACCTTTCACCTACCAAGTGATTACAAGTACAGCCAGGCAAGTAAATGCGACTGTCCCGCACAACGGGCAAGGCAGTATAAATAGGCAACAAAGTGCAAGCCTCCCACCCATCCTAAACTACCGAGGCTCTCCAAAATGTTAGTTCCAGGTAGTCAGCTCATTATCGAAAATGCGAGTAGGAAGCATCAGGAGCCACGCTTTCGCTTTTATGATCGTGTCATCGGCATCGCGTCCAACTATCGTCACCAATCCGGTAACTGTAGGCGGTAGTGCCATCGAGTGGCTCTCCCAGCTCAAACCAAAGACAGGAGATCAACCAAGCCGTGCATGTAGCTAGACAGCAATACGAGCAATATCATAATCATAGTCGATTGTATGTTCCTCAAGTTGCGTTCATAACGACATTTTCGTCAACCGAGTTATCAGCGCTTTCGCGCGAATGCCACCGCCCCTCGCCTAAAAGAGTGGGGGCGGGCGTTCTTCGCTATCGGCCGAGGGGCTCCCTCGCGCGAATGCTACCGCCCTCGCCTAAAAGAGTGGGGGCGGGCGCTTCTTTGCTATCCGCCGAGGGCTCGCACCGAAAGCTCCCTCGCGCGAATGCCACCGCCCCTCGCCTAAAAGAGTGGGGCGGGCGTTTCTTCGCTATCGCCGAGGGGCTCCCTCGCGCGAATGCTACCGCCCCTCGCCTAAAAGAGTGGGGGCGGGCGCTTCTTTGCTATCCGCCGAGGGCTCGCACCGAAAGCTCCCTCGCGCGAATGCTACCGCCCCTCGCCTAAAAGAGTGGGGGGGGGCTTCTTTGTCCGCGAGGGGCTCGCACCGAAAGCTCCCGCGCGCGAATGCTACCGCCCCTCGCCTAAGAGTGGGGGCGGGCGCTTCTTTGCTATCCGCCGAGGGGCTCGCACCGAAAGCTCCCTCGCGCGAATGCTACCGCCCCTCGCCTAAAAGAGGGGGGGCGGGATTTCTTCGCTATCGGCCGAGGCTCCCTCGCGCGAATGCTACCGCCCCTCGCCTAAAAGAGTGGGGGCGGGCGCTTCTTTGCTATCCGCCGAGGGGCTCGCACCGAAAGCTCCCTCGCGCGAATGCTACCGCCCCTCGCCTAAAAGAGTGGGGGGGGCGCTTCTTTGCTATCCGCCGAGGGGCTCGCACCGAAAGCTCCCTCGCGCGAATGCTACCGCCCCTCGCCTAAAAGAGTGGGGGCGGGCGCTTCTTTGCTATCCGCCGAGGGGCTCGCACCGAAAGCTCCCTCGCGCGAATGCCACCGCCCCTCGCCTAAAGAGTGGGGGCGGGCGTTTCTTCGCTATCGGCCGGGGCTCGCACCGAAAGCTCCCTCGCGCGAATGCTACCGCCCCTCGCCTAAAAGAGTGGGGGCGGGCGCTTCTTTGCTATCCGCCGAGGGGCTCGCACCGAAAGCTCCCTCGCGCGAATGCTACCGCCCCTCGCCTAAAAGAGTGGGGGCGGGCGCGTCTTTGCAACCCGCCGAGGGGCCCGCACCGAAAAGCGCTGTCGCGCAAACTAGTAAAGCGAGAACAACTAAAACATTCGGCAAAAGAACTTAATCCGCCAAGCGAAATAATAAAAAAATCGCACATTCGCAAATAACGATTAACACCGAAAGTTAGAGCACACTGCGACACTCGTCATTACACCGGGTTTGATATAAAGGTTGTACATTGCAATTCAAATTCAGGGCCGCGAACTATTTTCGCGGCCAAGGAAAATGCTAAAACGCCTTTCGTCCGGCGAAGGCACGGCATCTTCGGGTTCCAGCTTAACGAACGCGGCACCCTCAAAGCCTGGTGGCGCGCGCGAAGCCTCGCGCCTCATTCGCCTCGACTCAAGTTCGCGTGGGTCGAAAGCATCATAAAAAGCGCGTAGCCGCTCTTCTGTGCGTCTAAGTTTCTTAGCACGTTTTCTCATGTAAGCCGAAAGCGATGCCGTCGGAAACCTAGATCGGAAACTCCTCCACAGGTCACCACCAACACAGATATCGCCGGCCTTAATCATTAACGGGCAGATGTCGAGAACGTCCGGCGTTCCCGCATCCGCACCCTGTTCAATATACAACATCCGAATTTAAGTTCCAAAATGTCACAAGAGGTCCGCAACAAGTTGCCAACACATTGAAAGCAGGCCCCAGGAAGGTCACTCGTCTACCGCTGCGTCTTGGGGGGCGTTCGCGTCGCGGGCAGCAGCAGCGGCCGAGCTTTCGGGCGCCCCGTCATTCGGCTCAGGAGGACTTGCCTCGTCTTCCGGCTCGTTTTCACGCGCCTGTTTTGCGGAGATATACTCCGAAAACAACTGTCGGATGCGCGTTTTCTCCTCAGGAGTCTGCATAAAAAAGCGATAGCCCAGAAAAAAAACTACTCAGGCCACAAGGCACCGCACAAAAAGCGATAGCCGGCAGGGAAGTCAAGCGATAGCTCTAGCAGAAGGAAGAAAATACCTTTCCGCGCCCCACGGCGGACTGCATCAGCGACATGTCGTTCCCACCCGCAAGCCAGAATTCTTCAAAGAATCTTTTGCCCAGAGCCTTCGCCGCCTCCGGGGTTCGCCAATAATAGTCCACCTCTTTGACCGGAAGGTCAGCGATGTGGGAGCATCCGGCGTCGACCAGGCTGTGGCCGATCGCCTTGATACCGGTGACGGCGGCGTAGTCTCGGCCCAGAGCCATATGGTTTTCAAGTGACTCCATTTCGGAGCAAAGCCAGCGGACAAGACCGTCGGCAGTTTGCTCCGAAGGACCAGCCGTTTCGACACCAATGCTGCGAAGGCTTTCGCGGAGGCGAGTGACAGCTTCCTCGGCAAACGTCTTCAGGGCCTCGTCTTTCTCGGCCTGGGCATTTCGCATCTGCGAAAGCTCCCGCTTGAGGTCTTCTGCTTCACGTCTCAGCTTTTCAGCCTCCTTTTGGCTTGCTTTCCGCGAGGCGCGCTCGTCCTCGGCTTTCTTCGCCTGAACCTCCAGGTCGGTTGTAAGCTTCTTCGCCAAAATGTCGAGGTCCTCCTTCTCACGCTCGATCTTGCGAACATAGAGGTCATTCTGATTGTGACGGCTGCGGGCGAGAATGGCAGCCTGCGAATAGCATTAAATCAAACGTCGAAAGTCAGTACACTACAAAAGACCCATACACCAGTTGCGGAAAAGCGAACAACAATCACGCGACAAAAAGGCAATCTGAGCAACTCACGCTAGCTAAGTGAAACGACAGCGCGTCATCAAGCTTTACGCTGTCGACCTTGAGCAGGTCCCTTTCGACCTCCGGCGCAGCGAAAGCCTTGTGCGAAAACTCCACAAGTTTGCTGGCGTCATCGCTTGCGCCGGGGAGGATTCCCGCGCGGCGGAAGTCTATCCGACACGCAAGCTGAGCTTCGGAAGCTGCACCCAAAGAACGTGCAATCCGATAAGATTCTTCTCTTGCTTCGTCAGTCTCGCCCGACGAGCTCAACCCAGTGTAAAAACAAGGATTCCTGTAGTCCGACGGCACTCCATCGATAATCAATCGCCCGTAGCCAAGAAGCTGACCTTCCACCATCTCCTGTGATAGACGAATGTGTCTCGGCGAAAGGTGTAGCTTACCTTTATCCACAGCAGGAGCCGCCACCCCTCGGATCCGCCCCTCCTATCGCGTGGGGCTGCCCCTCCGGTGGAGACGCGAGCAGTAGTTTCGGCGGGTTTCCGAGACGCGGGCTCAGCACGAGGCGCTTTCGCTCTCTTCACCGGCCGATCGGTATCCGCGAGGGCCTTTCGCGAACCAGGTTTTGCAAAGGTCGGAAGGTCAGCCACCGACACCTCGTCGTCGAAAGCCGATGTCGAAAGGCGCGCCTGCGGTTTCGGCGGTGCCATCTCAGCAGCGAAGCTGGTGCTCTGCAAAAGCAAAGCAGCGAAACAGCAAGACAAGGACAAGTCAAAAAAAAAAAACGTCTTTACCACATAAATAATAGTAAAGAAAGCCATAAAAGGAAAAACGAAAACAACGGCCAAAGCAAACAGAATTAGAAAAAGGCAGAAACTAACCACCCTCGAATGATCGAAAGGATCAACGTCGGGGGCCGACTCCAATGCCCCCCCTCGGCTTGCAAGCAAAGGTTTGGCAGTCAACCGCCCAATGCGGATGTCCCCAGCTTCAGCAACCCTTCGCCGGGAGATCACACCACTCCGACCGCCACGGCGAGCCATCTTTTTTCCTTCACCTTTAAAGCTTTCGGCCTCGTCTTTGCTTTCGTCAACCAACGGTCTTTCGGCATATTCAACGCCCATCGCATCGAAAGCTCGGTTTAGACGCCGATTACGGCCGAGATTGCCGAGTTGAAACTCGCTCTCCTTGCGTAAGTACGGCCCACAAATCTTTCTGGTCTCCTTTTCGATATGTTTGACATATTCGCCGTCATCATGGTAATCCGCGGGTCTTTCCAGCAGCAACGTGGGCCCCCAATACCCTTCTCTTTCAACGAAACCTTCGAAAGATGTGGCACTGCAGAGCGGATTCATCCCGATGGCAATCCACTCCTCCACTAAATCCCGGCTGATTTGAAAACGTGCAGTAAGCGCGAATGCATCCCCACAGCGAATGGCATGCGGGTCGCTCAGCACAACTGGCGGAAGATGCTTTCCAGGGCACCTCTCCAAAACAGACACAAGTGGAGATCCCTTCCTTTCTCCCCTATCTAACTCAATAGCAGCGGTTTCGGCCGAGCAAACGCGATAGTAGAACCAGAAGCGATTCCAGTCCGGCCACTTGTTCCGATATGTAAGCGAAATTGAAACAGTCCCTCGTGTTTTCCGCGGAACGAAATTGATGCAGCCAATCTCGCTGGGCAATCTGCTCCCTAGAAGCGGGTCGTTAACTTTCGTCGGACGACGGTGAATGTCATAAAATCGCACGAAGACATCCGCCCGCGGGGTGCAGCCCAACATCTTCATAGCATGCGCGAAAATACTCAGTCTGGCAATTGCGTTCGGCGTCAGCTGATGAAGTTGTATCTCAAACCCCAACAAAACATCCGAGACGAATTCTTCGAGGGGAAAATCAAGGCCAGCTACAAAGTAGTCGCGAAAGACAACGGCCTCGTTCGGCCGAGGAATAGGAACCTCCTCGTCTCCAGGGACACGGCAACTCGCAAGATGATCAATCCTTAAAGGCCCTTCTTCAGCCATCGTTTGCAAGCGTGCAGCCGTCATTCGCGATAAGCCAAGGTAAAAAGAACAATCCGTCGGGACCGAAATCAAACCGGAGTCCCCATCATTCGACACGCTCCCGCTGTGCTCTGGAACTCGTGGAGCAACCCCCGATCCGATGGACACTTCCACGCTAGGCTCGCGATGGGACGACCCGGTGGCATCGGAACTTTCGCTAGTAGAGCTCGAGGTCGACGTCGAGCTGGAAGACGCCATCTAGCATTGGCGCGAAAGATAAAATAAACACACAAGGCAAGCGAAAGAGGAAAAACAACAGAAAAAACGCGAAAATAGATACGAAAATAAGCGAAATTAAGCAACCTCAAACAACCAAATTCGCAAAACTTAAGTCTAAAGGAAACAGAGACAAGGGGAGTGACGCGTACCACAAACTGACGCCAGGCGAATGAAGAAAGTCAAACAACAAGTAGCTATCGCCAACAAGAGCGAATGGCGTCAACCGAATAGCGAAAGGGCTTCACGAATGAGGCGACGGGTGAAGGGAGGCGTTCAGTGAACATACCTCCCCCAGCCGAAGCCTCGGCTTTTATATGCGCAAAAACTGGGCACGATTTCCGAGGGAGACGAAGAGGCGCCCGGCCACAAGATTCGAAGCGTCGCAGAGGTTTTGCATCATGACACAGTTTTGAGGAACACGAAAAGGCGTTTGCGACGTGACTTAAGCAAAAGTTTAAATAACAATAATAGTAAAAAAAAAATACACACGCCGTATCGAAAAAAAAAAAAACCAGCTTCGGGACGAAGCGAAGGTTTCTTTTGGGCGGGCGTAGGCGCCTAGCGAAAGGACACGGTCGAACTTCACGAGCTGCAGATTCAACCGTGAGGGGCTATTGTTGGGGCGGCGCCCAGACCGCAGGCGCCTCCGTCCCGCATTTTACCGAAAGATGATGATGCTTTCGTGCGAAAGGTCGCATTCGCGCGGAAGCAGGCATTCGCCTCCGGTCCGCACAACTGGAGTAGGGAGGCGGAGCTTTCGTGCGAAAGGAGGCATTCGCGCGGAAGCACGCGTTTCGGCTCGCGGACCGAGGGGAGGCGGAGCTTTCGTGCGAAAGGAAGCATTCGCGCGGAAGCAGGCATTCGCCTCCGGTCCGCACAACTGGAGTAGGGAGGCGGAGCTTTCGTGCGAAAGGAGGCATTCGCGCGGAAGCACGCGTTCGGCTCGCGGACCAGGGAAAGGCGGAGCTTTCGTGCGAAAAGGAGCATTCGCGCGGAAGCAGGCGTTGCCTCCGTCGCATGCCGGAGCAGGACGGAGCTTTCGTGCGAAAGGAGGCATTCGCGCGGAAGCCGCGTTTCGACTCGCGGACCAGGGAAAGGGGAGCTTTCGTGCGAAAAGGAGCATTCGCGCGGAAGCAGGCGTTTGCCTCCGGTCCGCATGGCCGGAGCAGGACGGAGTTTTCGTGCGAAATGGAGCATTCGCGCGAAAGGAGCCCAATGCTTCCGGTGAGTTTTCGTCTTTCATGACTTTGGTTTTTCTTAGGTTTTCGCAGCTCGACGGAAGCCTGGGTCAAAGGGAGCGGGCCCACAGGCCGGAAAAGGAGCCGGGGGACGCTGGGCCCACCAGATGGCGAAGTTACGACGATGCCCCTCGCGCCGGAAAAGGTGGCGTGCAACCATGGAGTAGTTGAGCAGGGGCATCATTGTAATTGTAGCAGAGTGGATGGAAGGGTATTCTTGTACTTTCAATTTGATCCGGATTAATATAAAAAGCTCCCAACCTCCCAGGGGAGAGGAGGAGGAGAACACTGTTCACCACTACCACTTCCCCACTCCACCGAACGTTTTCCGCTTTCGCTTCGTGCTTTCGCTCGTGCGGCGACCCGCTGTTTCGGGATCTCGATCCCCGAAACAACACATGTTGACATGAGTGGACAACAGGTTTCTTAGTTGTGTCGTGTGTGGTGTGAAGCTCGGAGGGAATGGTCAATGGTGAGGTGAAGATCAAGTAGAGATGTACGTGTCGACAGGAGCGGTAAGCACAGATGTGAAGCTGGGCTAACGGATCGAAGGGTCGGAGGACCAGTTGTGGTAGCTGACTCTTGGCATCGGCAAACAAGTGCACATGTGGATGAAGACGGTGTTGGTCGAGTCAACACAAAGGCGATTGCATCGTGATACTAGTAGAAACCGAGCACGAGCTTGCATGAGAGATGTAAATATTGTTGGTCGAGTCAGGGAGGCATACAATTAATGTACTCAGATAAAATCGTCAAAAATAATAGATTATGTGATTAAGTTACAAAAGTTCAAGCGGTTCTATGTACCTGCCTTTTATGCGACAGATAGATGACTTTATATGCATCAAACCGTAGCATTAGTGATCTATAAGATTATGTACACATCTTAGAAAATTCAAATTGGTCTAGTGTTCAACTTAACTGGCTTTAACCACCAAACAAAATGCTCGTGGGAGGCTAAAGAAACCAGTATCACCTACAAATGTATATGCCATAGTTTGTCGTCAAAAGGCCCACTGGTACTCCCTCCATATGGGTAATAGATGATGTTTTGGACATCGACACGGTCTCCAAAGTACAACTCTGACTCACTTTATACTAAAAAATATTTATCAAAAAGTGATATGTATATATTTTTATGAAAGTATTTTTCAATACAAATCTATTTATATGATTTATATTTCAAACTAAACAACTTAAAAGTTATTCATGATTTATATTCTCAATGTTTGACCAAAACCATGTCCAAAAATCATCTATTACCAATACGGAGGGAGTACTTCCTTATCACTTCCTCCTCTTGCTCAGTTTGAAGTCGTTCTTGATGTTCAAATTTTCACGGATGTCCTCTGGAGTCTTCCCCTTCATCATGTCCACGAGACTCAGGCAAGTTCAGATCACCAGGCCCCTTGATATCCAAGTAGTTTGCAGCCTGCAAAGATCAATTACATATTAAGTATTTTTGTCTCATGAATGTGATTGTCAAGCAAACTATTCAGTGACTTTATGATCTATGATGGTACACAATACAGTTGTACAAGGTATTTATTTCTTTGACACTACAAATGGCAAAAATTGCAAACCAATATGAACTATGTAGCTAGTTACACTAAACATTGACCATTACCTAGCGGCCAAGCTTTTGGCTATACATGTTCACCAAGCATGGCAGAACCATAAACCTACTCCAAGCTTATTCTAAATCATCAGCCAAACCTTTCGGAATAATTTCAAATATCTATAGATCCAAGTACAAAATTGATCATGAGCAGATAGGTATAAACCACTCCTAATTACCAAATGGACAATTTCAAATACCTCAATTTTTCTGGTTCTGCTAGAGCAACTTAATTGACAACCTTAGTATATAGAAGAGCAAACTTTATGCAAGGAAAATTTCTTGACTCATACTATCAAAAAAGGCATACCACCCTGCACATCATATCTTCTATTTGCCAGAGCAAGGCCAAGGTCCCATAGTTAAGTCTCTAGTATCGTCCAGGGTTCACTAAATCAGCCCCTTTCTTGCAGTCTTGCCAAATGGAGGATGACACATAATCACAAGACAAGACAAAATGAAATGAAATAAATTATCTGGATGGATAAGCATCACTTCTTCTTGATAAAGATCATAATAGACTAAATAAAATATGAATAAAATCTGCAGCCGTCAAGAAAATTTGAATCCCCAAACCCAAAATTCTTGAGAAAACAGGAGCCTAGAGTAGGTTTGGGATGCAAATCTCCAGTGCCATTCAACAAGTAGAGAAACCAGATGGGATGTAAATCACATGATCAATGCCTGCTACACTTTATCCCACCTACTAAACCCATCTGTCAACACGGAATTCCCTAGCAAAGATGAACCGCAGACACCAGCAAAGATGGATCTTTGAAACATCCTGGCGTATCACACAAATCAAGAAAGGACAATTGTGTAATTAACAATCGCAGTATGTGAAAAGGATGCAGAATCCAATCAGTTCTTCGAAGCAGGTGAATGTATACAGTGGGAGCATTGATACCTATGAAGATCGGCAAAAGTGAGCGGCGGTGGTAGTGCCAAGATCCAGCAGGCTGCCAACATTCTGCGTAGCTCCATCTTCTTCCTGAACTCATCCTTCAATTTTGCAAAATTATAATGGCAGTCTTTAAATCCCCCCCCCCCCCGAAAAATAGCAATGCACAATTAAAATGCATCCAATTCGAGCATTCAAACAATGGTTCGACCGGGTAATAAAAATTAAACACCCCTTTCAAACAATGCCACCATTAGAACCAAGATTGTCACTATATAAATGTCACAGAAGCAAGAACAAAGAATGTTGTCACACTTGCCTGCGCCACCTCTTTGCCTCCACTATGGCCTCTGAAGCCATTGCTATTTGCTTGGAAAAAATCGATCTAATAGGATTGCTATTTACTACTACAACCTTAAACAAGGCAATATAATAAAACATGACAATATATAATAAAAAAAATTTCAAACTCAGATGTTTATATGAGCATAAAACCTTCCCTCAATGATTTTTTTGGACTACTCAAATCATGATACACATTAGCCCTGGGCACGAAATACCGAGAACCGAACCGAAAAATACCGAAATCAAAAAATCGGTTCCTGTTTCTTAAGAACCGAATTTACCGAGGTAAATACCGAACTGAACCGAATTTACCGAACTGAACCGAATTACTGAATTTACCTGAAATATGATAAGTTTGAGTGTTGTTATATTATTTATTGTACTATTGTAGATTATTATATTATGCATTTTTGACACTCACACTTATAGTCTTGTGGACATTTACATGTATATGTATTTTTTACTATTATTATCTATGAAATCATGTCAAAATTAGTTTTTGAACATGTGCCATTACATCTTCTATATGATTAGTTCGGTATTGTTCGGCAAATACCGGAACCGAACCGAATTTACCGATATCGGACCGAACCGGTACCGAATTTTTTAGAACCGATCGGTACCAATTTCTCAGGAACCGAATTTACCGATGTACCGAAGAACCGAACCGATCGGTTCGGTATTTACTGAATACCAGGCTGATACTCGAATGACTATTCATTTATAATATAAAAGCTCATGATTAAGGAGTGAATTGTCGCTTCTTTAACTAATCTATAAGCATCTTATTTTTGTAGCTGAATATGAAACAAAATACATGTTAAAAATATACAGTTATAGTTAACCTAAAAATAATTATTTGTTATGCATGATGACCTATTAAAACTTAAAAGCTATGTATCTAGAAAAACCAAATGTCTTATAATTTGGAATGAAGTAGTAAATTTGTAGGAGCTATCCTATTGATAGCCAAATAGTTTATTTCCTTAAATTTTGTAAGTTCAAATAGTCAAAGAAAATGTACTGATAGATTTATATTTCCCTTTATATATTTTACAAAAAAAAACAAGATGCTATACATTCCATCTAAAAGAAATACAGACGACATCATACAATTACTATAGGACCTAAGCAGCATGCATTTCTAACATTATAAAAGTTGTGTCGCAACCAGCCAACAAATTGATATATTATTAAGGGGCTCACATGGGTGCCAATAATAGTTAAAGAAATGGTAAGTCAGCCTGGGCACATTTTATATCCGAAAACCGATAACCGAATCGAACCGAAACCAAACCGAAATGACGGTTTTTCGGTTTCTCGGTTCGGTTTCGGTTTTTGCATCTACAAACTTCAGTGCTCGGTTCAGTGCTCGGTTGTGCCTTCAACAGAGCCGAAAACCGATCAAACCGAGCAGACTCTCATGTGTCCGTCCTACAGAATCGCTGGCTCTCCCTCTGTGTCCTTCCCCAATTCCCACCATGGCCCAACAAAGTAGAGCCCAATATGATGTAAATCGTAAAGCCCACCACCACTTGCTGCCAACTGCTCGTGACTTAGACTATCCGCACTCACGTTACTCTATTTTTATCCTCTATACTGTCTGGTCATCAAGATTCTCTCCTCTATACTTATTTCTTCCCGCATCCATCCATCCTCTATATCATCCTCTATCCACTGTGGGTCTACTTGTCACTTTATCTAAATATATTCATGAGAGATCTAGTTTTGAAGAATTAATTGCAACGAATTTAATGGTACAATCGAAATTTAATTTGGCTTTTTAGTTTGTGAGTTATCATTTTTTTTAGTTGTTGCAAATGTGGGACCCGTGCTCTGCGCATGTTCATGGGCGCTGTCCACTGCTGTTGGCTCGCGGTGGCCCATCCTCGTTTAGAGCGCATATACGCTGTCGCGCTAGAAATACAGGACTCAGAGCCCATCCATCCGCTTGTTTACAGTGCAACATACAGTATCGGCTGCAGACACTCTCACTCATCCTCTAGATGCTACTGCAGTAACATTTAGAGGTTGTCAGTGCAGTCAGTCTTAGCCAAACCTAACCGCGCGTGCGAGCGAGAGCAGAGACGCGTGGGCGAGCGCCAGGCGGCGGCGGTGGTGCCAATGCATGCAGCGAGCGAGGGTGCGTGGCCGCGCAAACGAGAGGAAGCGGGGCCGCACGCGGCAGCAGGCGAGCTAGGCGGCGCGATGCGGCTTGCACAGGCGAGCTGGATGGTGCGATGCGGCCGCGCGTGGTGACACCGCGGCAGTGTACGAGCAGCAGCCGGTGCAAGCACAAGGAAAGGTATGAGCGGCGGACGCATCTGGGATCCGATTTGTGTGCTGGCCAAGACAACGAATCTGCGAATCTTGCATCCTTGCGGATCTGTTCTTGGTGCTGGACTTCAGTCGTATTCTCATATGGACTTCAGTCGTATTCTCATATTCTCCCTTTTGATTTTTTTTCTTCTTCTCTCTGTGCAACGAACTCGTCGGTTTTTTGATTCTATGAACACCGATCGGTTGTTGATTCCTAGACACCGAAGTTTGCAGTAACCGAACAAATCGAACCAATTTGTCAGTTAAAACCGAATGCCCAGTCTGAATGGTAAGGAGTGAATTCTTCTTATTCAAAACCAATTCCATGTTTTCCTTAAACAATGAAAACACATGCAGTTCTCGCATGGGTGCCAGTTTTTTTTTCTGAGTTTCTAAGCCAAAATACATATATGACATTGAGAAACAAATGACTGAGATCATGAAATAATGGGTTATTTGAAGGCTCAACTCACTTGAGGCAATGAGCTGTTCTCAAGGCTCATTGCAGCACAAGGCACATTTCATCCAATATAATGTCTATCAATGCAACCAGCGATTCACGCAGGCCACATGACATAGGGTGCCCGCTAACTGTGGCATGCGGTCGTCAGCCCTAGTATCCTGACATGTTTGGATCAGACCTGGGTACTAATAGGGGCGAAGCCAGCTCAGTACTAACCATGGTGCACACTCCATTAAATATAAAAGAATGTATAAAAAATTTTAAAGGAAATACATGGAAAATTTTGAGAAACATATTAGTAAAATTTTATATTACCATGGTGGTGCACGTGCACCAGGGAAGGCCAACGTGGCTTCGCCCCTGGCCTCCGTGATGGCAGGGTCTCACCATGAGCATCAGTGCCAACTCCAGCCTGCCACTGTCATGCAAGAAAAGAAATTAGCATAAGTAATCTGGTCTAAATTTCAGTCAAGAGCGGCATTAGTAAATAAGAAATAAAGAACAACCTCATAAATATCTCACATTCATGTATCAATAATATTACAGTAGGTTTAGATAAAGGTAAAGTGTGCATTAATAGTTATCTTAATTGTTGCAAATAAAGAAATTATGGAACATATAATCAGCATAACAACAAAGATATGAATGGTGGCTCTGACATCTACCAAGTAGTCTCATGAGTGGTGAAAGGGGACTGGACTTCTGAACATTCTTGTACAGAAAAAAGAACACAAGAGGAACCTAGGTCCAGATTTCAACATATCAATAAATAGATAATGAGATTTATATGAGATTCATAAGCTTCCAACGAACTCATAACTGAAATCCAGACAGAGAATACAAACTTAAAAGCTACATTTGATCACTGAAACCAGATCAACGCTGAGACTAAATGGCGGACTTCATAAGCATTTCATTGCATCACAGCCAGTGATAAAAGGACATATATTGTAGAGGACATAAGTTCCTATAAGACAGCCTAAACACATACGAATGTATCCCAATAAGAACTTGTTCTTCCAATCCAAACAATAGTGTCCAGTTGCCAATGGTAAGATGCAGCAGCTTCATGATTTTGAAATGTGAGTCTGAGAGCAGAGATCCAGAGAGGGGTGTCATTGGGATCAACGGATAGGGAGTTGGAGACGTACCTTGCATATTCATACAAACACATACTTATTTAACTAAACTGACCACAGCACATACTTATTTAACTAAATTGACATCTACTGTAATGCAAGTGATGCCAATTTGTCATGGTTGCTGCTCCTACTGTACTAATCTAATGTCCTAAAACTCTGAAAACATCTAAGAATCTAATGTCCTGACACTCTCAAGGTCACATCACTACACTGGAAACTTAAATTCTCTTACGATGCACTACCGTCAGGGAGAATAAAAATATCGTCAAAAAATATATGTATCGTCATAAAAATAAAGATATTGTCATGAAATTTATTACGGTGCACTTACCGTCAGGGAAGATAAAATACCGTCAGGGCTACCTCGACAGGGTAATTCTAGTTTTCTCTGACGTTAGTCAGGAAATTTCAAGTTGCAGTAGTGCATTCATCCAACCACAAATCCATAAAATAGAGAGGTTGTAGTCAATGAGAGGAGAGGTATACATGAAGATCCAGGCCAAGAAACAATAACAAAGAGAGATCGGACAATTACTTCGTGGAATAACTGGACTCGAGGAAGGGGAATACCTGGACTGGAAGAAAGGGGAAATACCTGTTTTGGAGGAAGGGGATGCGGAGACGGAGAAGCATCTGAGGGGACTCGACCGCGGCGAAGCGCGTGCGCCCCTGCTTGCCCTGTGCGAGGGCGGCTCTCAACGTCGAGGACGGTGGGCTGGCAGGATGAGGGCGCTGACGGTGGGCTTGCTGGGCGAGGACGTTGATGGCAGCGCAACGAGACGACGAACAATCGCGATGGCAGCAAGACGACTAGCGCAACGATGGTGGAGCACGACGCGCCCGATCGCCAGCAGTACATGAGCCCAACGCCGCCGCTTCCCCGAGCTTTACAAGCAGCACGAGAGATGTGGGTGCGAGGCGTGGCTTCGGATCGCCCGTACTCCGTACTACGGTTTGTGCGGGCGGAGCTGGTCATCATGCCTAGGCGGCGTTTCCGCGTCGGTACGGTTTGTGCGGGCGGAGCTGGTCATCATGCGGCGTTTCCGCGTCGGTACAGGGAGCGGGCTTTAGGATTAGGGCCTCGTAAAAAAAATACAAGATTCTTCGTCATATTGAATATTTAGACGCATACGGAGTATTAAATGTCGATAAAAAATAACTAATTGTACTGTTATTTATAAATATTGAGATGAATCCAAGTTTAGACAAAGTTTGTCATATAACAACGAAAGTGCTACATGAACTTTACGTCAAAATTTCTATAAACTAAGGGCCTGTTTGGTTGGTGACCGTAACTTGCCACACCTGGCCTTCGGCAAACTGTGGCTGCCACAGAAATCTGGCGAGAAAAATCGAAGCCACACTTGTGGCAAAGTTTGGCAAGAAAATGAGTCTATGACGTGTGGGGCATGGTGCTAAGAAAGTGTGGCGTGCCATAACTGTGGCAGTGAACCAAACGACTGCCAGAAAAATTGTGGCACGACGAATCTGTGGCGTGGCAACTTCTGGTCACCAACCAAACGCACCCTAAACATCTCCAAATTTTCCAAATTTTTTCACATTTCCTCACATCCATCTTTAGCTGCATGCATGAAGCATTAAATGCAGATAAAAAATAACTAATTGTACTTTTAATATGTATATGTCGAGGCAAATGTTTTGAGTCTAGTTAGTACATGTTTAAACAAAGTTTGTCAAATAATAACGAAGTACTACAGAAAACTTTATGTTGTTTCGGGACCTAGACCCCGAAACACAGCAGGTTGTCGCACGAGCCAAGGCACTGAGCGAAAGCGTAAGTAGACGAAAGAGAGTGGCAAATCGAGTGAAGTGAACAGTGTTCTCTCCCCCCTCTCCCTTGGGAGGCTGGAAACTTTTTATATTAATCCAGATCAGTTTGAAAGTACGAGAATGTCCTTCCAACCACTCTGTTACAATGACAATGATGTCCTCTCAACTACTCAACTACTTCATGGCTGTACGCCGCCTTCCCAGCACGAGGGGCATCATCGTAACTTCGCCCTCTAACGGCCCCAGCGTCCCCGTCTCCTTTTCGTGACCGGTGGGCCCGCTCACTTCGACCCAGGCTTCCGGCGTCCTGCGACAACCTATGAAAAACCAAAGTCATGAATGACGAAAAACTCCCGCCGGAAACGTCGGACTCCTTTCGCGCGAATGATTCCTTTCGCACGAAAACTCTGTCTTGCCCCGGTCCTGTGGGCTGAAAGCGAATGCGTGCTTCGCGCGCGAATTACAACCATTCGCACGAAAGCTCCGCCTTCCCTTGATCCGCGAGCCGAAACGCGTGCTTCCGCGCGAATGCTCCCTTTCGCACGAAAGCTCCGCCTTCCCTTGATCCGCGAGCCGAAACACGTGCTTCCGCGCGAATGCTCCTTTCGCACGAAAGCTCCGCCTTCCCTTGGTCCGCGAGCCGAAGCGCGTGCTTCCGCGCGAATGTTTCCCCTTCGCACGAAAGCTCCGTCTTCCCTTGGTCCTGCGGGGCCGAAGTCGAACGCGTGCTTCCGCGCGAATGCGCACATCCGCGCGAAAGCTCCGTCATCCTTCGGTATTGCGGGTTGTAGGCGCCTGCGGTCTGGGTACCATCCCAACAATAGCCCCTCACGCCGAATCTGTAAGTTTGCGAAGTTCGACCGTGTCCTTTCGCTAGGCGCCTACGCCCGCCCAAAAAACCTTTGCTTCGTTTCGAAGCCAAGTTTTTTTTCTAGGCGCCTCGTTTCACGCGCCTGAATGTCTTGTCGCTCCCCCTGACACCGTGTGGCGTCTGTCAGGCTATTGCGATGCTTCGTATTGCGTGCCCAAACGTCTTTTCGTATTCCTCGAAAACCGTGTACCGTATTGGCGTGTCGTTGCGACGCTTTGATTCCCGTGCCCGGGTGCCTTTTCATCTTTCTCGAAAACCGTGTGCTGTCCGCTCGTATAAAAGCATGAGGGCTTCGAGCGGGGAGGCTACCTGGCCAGTTAACGCATTCTCGCCTCGTTGCCGCTCGCTCGTGAAGCCTCACGTCATTCGCTTTTGGTGAAAGCTGTTGGTGTCTGCTCCGATCACTCGCTAAGCAACGATTGTGGTGCCTAACTCTCTTTTGCCTTTCTCATGCTTTCGAATTGGTTTTTAAGTTTCCGTGCTATCGCTGTTACTTTCCTTTTCTTTCCCTTTCGCATGCATCATTTTTTGTTCATTCGTCTTTCGCGCCATGTTAGATGGCGTCCTCCAGTTCGACGTCGACTTCGAGCTCTAGCGAAAGCGGTGGCACCTCTGGGTCCTCCCGCCATGAAAGTAGTGCTGACGTATCGATTGGATCCGGGGAAGCTCCGCGGGTCCCAAGTCACAGTGGGAGCTTGTCTGACGACGGAGATTCTGGCTTGATTTCGGTGCCTACCGATTGTTCTTTTTATCTGGCACTTCGCGAATGACAGCTGCCGGTTTGCAAGCGATGGTCGACAAAGGTCCTCTGAGGGCAGACCATCCGGCGAATTGTCGCGTCCCTGGAGACGAAGAGGTGCCCATTCCATGGCCGAACGAAGCTATTGTCTTTCGTGATTATTTCGCTGCTGGGTTAGATTTTCCAATTGAAGAATTTGTCTCGGATGTCCTTTGGGGTTCGAGATACAGCTCCATCAGCTGACGCCGAACGCTTTCGTCAGACTCGGCGTTTTCGCTCAGGCAATGAAGATGCTTGACTGCAAGCCACGAGCGGACGCTTTCGTGCGGTTCTACGATATTCACCGTCGACCAATGAAAGTGTACGACCCTTTATTAGGAGGCGAGCTGCCCAGCGAGATTCGATGTATTAATTTCGTTCCGCGGAAGACCCGAGGTAGCGTTTCCATTTCGCTTACCTATCGGAATAAGTGGCCAGATTGGAATCGTTTCTGGTTCTACTACCGAGTTTGCTCGGACGAAACTGTTGCTTCCGAACTGGGTAAGGGGGAGAAGAAGGCCTCTCCGCTTGTATCGGTTTTGGAAAGATACCCCGGGAGGCATCTTCCGCTGGTTGCGCTGAATGACAAAGAAGCCATTCGCTGCGGATGCTTTCGCACTCACCGCTCGATTTCAAATTAGCCGAGACTTAGTCGAAGAGTGGATGGCTATCGGGATGAACCCGCTCTGCAGCGCAACCTCTTTTGAAGGCTTTTTCGACAAGGACGGGTATCGGGTCCCTCTTCTTCTGCTTGAGAGACCCGCGAATTTTGCTGATGATGAAAGCTTGTGAAGCACATTGAAAGCGAAACGAGGAAAATTTGTGGGCCATATTTACGAAAGGAAAGTGAGTTCCAACTCGGCAACCTCGGCCGAAGTCGTCGCTTGAACCGGGCTTTCGACGCGATGGGCGTCAAGTATGCCGAAAGGCCTCTGGTTGACGAAGGCAAGGAAGAGACTGAGAACCCGAGGGCGAAAGGCAAGGTCGTGGACCAGCGTGAGGGACGTAGCGGTGTGATCCCTCGGCGAAAAGCTGCTGAAATTGGAGATATTCGCATTGGTCGTCTAATTGCCAAACCAATGCTTAAGAGCCGAGGGGGAGCACTGGAGTCGATTCCCGACGTTGACCCTTTCGATCACCCGAGCGTGGTTAGTTTGCTTCTGTGCCTATTTTGTTTCGCCTTGCGCCCCCCCCCCCCCTTTTGTCAAATGCGGCTTTTGTATCTAGCTACTGTTTTCGAAACTTACGATTGGGCGCCTTATATTTGGCGTGTTTTTGCATAGCGCATCTTACGCTGCGGGAATGGCTCCGAAGAAACCGAACGTGCATCTGAAAGGTCGAGATGGCGGACTAGAGGGGGGTGAATAGTCCTTTTAAAATTAAACTTAATCGGAGCGGCTAACCGAAACAAATGCGGAATTAAAACTATCGTCTAGCCAAGACTACACCCCTCTACCTATACTCTATGACACCTTACAAAAGATCCTAATCAATGCAAATAAGGTGTCGAGCTAGCTAGAGCTCACCTAACCAATTCTAGAAGCAAGGTCACACAAGCCTATGCAACTAGTACTTCACAGCACGGGGGAGCTCCTATGTAATCTAGCAAGCAAAGCACAAAGCCTAAACTCACTAGCAATGCTCAATAACAAGGCTACCCAAGCCAAATTAGAGAGCTCAACTTAGCTACACAAACTAAGCAACTAAACACTAGCACAAGAATAAATATTGCAATACAAGCTAGTGCAAACAACAGGCAGTCGGTACTACCGGGCTATAGGCCGGTACTACCGAGAACTTGCAGGGAGCTACGAAATCGAAGGGGATGAGATGCAATCTCAGATCTAGCAATTACCCCACTTCCCTAGATGATGTAGATGACAAATGTAGCTTCCCCAAGTATTGGTTCCTTGCCAAATGGTAGATCGAGTCTTCCCAACCTAAGATAGAGTGAAGGAGGGAGGAAGAACACAAAGAACACAAACAAGTGTAATATGCAAAGAAACAAGAACAACAAGAGCAACAAGAGAGGGGGACACAAGATTTTATCCCGAGGTTCACTTGGTTGCCACCAAGCTAGTCCCCGTTGAAGCAAGCCCAAGGTTGCCTCCGATCCTCTTGCTAGTGGTGACCCTAAGTCACTCTCTCCACAATGGAGTGCTCACCAAGAGCTCTAGCTTTCGATCCGGTCGGACCACTTGGCGCTCTTCACGCCTCTTCTCCACTAGAGTTGCTCTTCGCGATCTCCCGCGGGGCGAGCACAATGCCCCTCACAAAGCTTCTCCGGAGCTCCGGAGCACGCACATCTTCACACGGGCTTCACGACGGAGACAAGCACCAAGCCATCTAGGAGGTGGCAACCTCCAAGAGTAATAAGCACCACCGGCTTGCAACTCGAACACCTAGTGCCACTCGATGCTATCTCTCAAAGCAACGCACTAGGATCGCTCTCTCACACAATCGGATAAGCACTAAAGCATATGTGAGTTAGAGGGCTCCTAAGCACTTCCCAACCATGGACACAAAGTCCCTAGGGTGCTCAACCCCATCCAAGGGCCGGCCACCCCTCTATTTATAGAGGGGAGCCACAAACTAGTCGTTTTTTCCCTTTTCCCGAACTCCCACGCCTATAGTCGGTACTACCGGGTGAGGGTCGGTACTACCGGCGGTCCAAAAGACCGTTAGAAACGACTTTCTAACACGGGCGGTAGTAGGGTCGGTACTACCGGCCCCGTACTACCGGCCTTAGCGGTACTACCTCTAGGCCAAAACTCCTCCGAACAGAGAGTTTGCGCGCTGCCTACAGAGGGGGTCGGTAGTAGGGTCGGTACTACCGAGGTTATGGCGGTACTACCTCTAGGCCAAAACTCCTCCGAACAGAGAGTTTGCGCGCTGCCTACAGAGGGGCGGTAGTAGGGTCGGTACTACCGAGGTTATGACGGTACTACCGCTAGGCCAAAACTTCTCCGCGCTAAAACGACCATAACTTTTAGCTCCGAACTCCGATTTCGATGATCTTGGACATTTTGGAAAGCTTATTCAGAGGGATACACATCCCACATGAATACAAGATCCAAATCACAAAGGATTAGTACAGAATTCCAATCCAAGATCCATCGCTTCTCTTTTTCAACCAAAGATTTCTCCGAAAACTTCTCCGAGTTGATTCAATTCAACTCCAACACCTTCTCCTTTGCAAATGTGCCAACACCACCAAGTGTATACAACCTTGTGCTTGTGTGTTAGCATTTTCATAAACATTTTTCGAAGGATTTTCACTTGCTCTCACCACGCCAATCGATCCTAGCAACATCGCAAAGTTAGATCGCTCAAATGGCACTAGATGACCGATATGCAAACAAGTTTGCTCCTCTTAATAGTACGACCATCTATCCTAAACCCGGTCATAATCTTCTCTACACACCTATGACCGGTGAAATGAAATGCCCTACAAATATACCTTTGCCTTGCGCATTCCATTCCATCTCCTTCGGTGTTGATGCAACACATGCACCAACCTATCTTCAAATGATATGATCCACTTCATATCATCACATGGCCTCCATGGTCCATCGATCTTGACATCACTTGCTCTTCACTATCGCTTCGGTCCTTCGGCGCCAAGTCTTGCTTAAGCCTCCCGACACTCGGTACCAACGGCTTCAAAGCCTCCAACTTGCCCTTCACCTTCGCAACCGGTCCATCAAGCCAAGTCTTGCCTTGATCTTCACCATCTTAGCCACATGACCACATGTCATGTTTCATGTGCATTAAGCTCCTCCTTGATCATCACATGTGTGAGCTTCACATCAATTCCAAGCCATTCACCTCCATGGCTCAAGTGCTCACACACATGTACATGTGGACTAATCACCTGTGTATCTCACATAAACACCATTAGTCCACCTAAAGTTGTCACTCAATTACCAAAACCAAACTAGGACCTTTTAGCATCTCTCGCACACGGCTTTCGATGACGATGCTTCGGTCGCTGACATGCCGACTTTCGCGAAGATTGGTTCGCGCAAACCCTCTGGTCCGCCCGATGCCAAGGAGCGCCCAACAAAGAAAACCGAAAGCTCCACGCCCTGAAGCCTCTGCTCGGGCGCCCAGCGAAAAGACGGCTGCTGGCGAAAGAGGAACTGCGTCCTTGAAAATGCCTGCTCCTGCTGCTGTCGACAAAGGTAAGCTACGCCTTTCGCCGTGTTGCATTCGACTGACACAGGAAATGGTGGAGGGGCAGCTCTTGGGTGACGGGCGGTTGGTTCTCGACCGGGTGCCTTCGGACTACGAGAACCCACGTTTTTATACTGGCTCTAGCTCGTCGAACGAAACTGATGAAGCGAAAGAGGGGTCTTATCGCGTTGCTCGTTCTTTAGGTGCGGCCTCAGATGCCCAACTCGCCTGCCGACTTGATTATCGTCGGGCCGGAATCCTTCCTGGCGGTAGTGAGGAGGCCAATAAGTTTGTGGAATTCTCACAAAAAGCTTTCGTCGCGCCAGAGATCGAAAGAGATCTCCTTAAAGTTAGCAGCCTGAAACTCGACGACGCACTATCTTTTCACCTGGCGAGCGTAAGTGTTTGATTTCGCTGTGGGCTTTGTGGCTCTTTCGGTCTACCTTTTCACCTTTGTTTCGTTGCTATTCGCAGGCTACCATTGTCGCTCGCAGCCAGAGCAACCAGAGAGATCTCTACACTAGCAAGATCGAGCGCGAGAAGCAGGAGCTTGACACTCAAGTGAAGAAGTTTGACAGCCAGGTGAAGAAACTCGCCACCGATCTTGAATTGCAGACCAAGAAAACCGAGGATGAGCGCACCTCCAGGAAGGCGATCCAGAAGGAGGCTGAGAATCTCAAGCGGGAGCTTTCGCAGCTGCGAGCTGCTCAGGCCGATAGGGAGAGAGCGCTTCTGACTTCCGCTGAGGAGGTTGTATCTCGCTTCCGCGAATGCCTTCGCAGCATTGGCGTCGAGGCGGAAGGTCCCTCGGAGCGTAACGTCGATAACCTCATTGGATGGATTCGTTCCGAGATGGAGTCGTTGGAGGGACACATGCCCTCGACCGAGACTACGCCGCCGTCACTGGCATCAAGGCGATCGGTCATAGCCTTGTGGACACCGGCTGCTCCCATATCACGGTCCTTTCGGTCAAGGAGGTGGACTACTACTGGCGGACCCCTGAGGCGGCGAAGATCCTGGGCAAGAAATTCTTTGACGAATTCTGGCTAGCGGGTGGGAATGACATGTCGTTCATGCAATCCGCCATGGGCCGCGGGAAGGTACATTGATTCAATTGCTTTTGCTTTCGTTTTGTCCTTGTCTCCTTTCTTTTATTTCTGTGGCGTGACGCCTCTTCTGAGCTATCGCTCTTGATGCAGACTCCGGAGGAGAAAGCGCACATCCGAAAGGTGTTTTCGGACTTCATCTCCGAGAGGCGAGCGCGTGAAGCCGAGCCGGAAGACGAAGCGAGCTCGCCCCAGCCAGATGAGGAGGCCCCCGAAAGCTCGGCTGCTGCTGCTTCCCTTGACACGAACACTCCCCTCGATGCGGTAGATGAATGAATAGGGCTTGTTTTTCATGTGTTGGTTGTATTCGCCAGACTTGTTGCTGCACGTGATTTTGAACTTAAAATGGAATGTTGTATTGAACAGGATGCGGATGCGGGAACGCCGGACGTTCTCGACATTTGCCCGCTAATGATTAGATCTGGCGATCTTTTGTTGGAGGTGACTTGTGGCGGAGCTTTCGCTCTAGGTTTCCGATGGTATCGCTTTCGTCTTATCTGAATAAGCGCGCTAGAAAACTTAAGCGCACGGAGGAGCATTGTGTGCTTTTTACGAGAACTTTAACCGACGCGAACTCGAGGCGAGGCAGAAAAGGTGCGAGGCTTCGCGTGCGCTGCCAAGCTTTGAAGGCTCCCCGTTTGTTAAGGTGGAGCCCGAAGACGCCGTGCTTTCGCCGGATGCACGACGATATAGCATTTTGCTTCGCTTCGCTCGAGTAGTTAACGAGCTTGAATACACTGTATGAATTTGCTTAAAGATTGAATGTAAAGAAATGGGTTACTGTGACTTTGTCTTTTGGTGTTGTCATTGTTATATATACAAATACGTATATTTTTGAAAATGCGAACCTTGTTCTTACTTTCATCTAGTTTTCGCGCGAAGGTTCTTTTGGTTGCGGTAGCATTCGTGTGAAGGTTGTTACGACTGCGAGCCCCTCGGCCAAAAACAAAGACGTGCCCAACCGCGCACACTTGGACGAGTGAGCGATAGCATTCGTGCGAGGGCGCTTTCGCTGTGAGCCCCTTGGCCGATAGTAAAGACGCGCCCACCCCCACACACTTAGACAAGGGGCGTTAGCTTTCACGCGAGGGCGCTTTCGTTGCGAGCCCCTCGGCCGATAATAAGGATGTGCCCGCCCCCACACACGTAGACGAGGGGCGGTAGCTTTCGCGCGAGGGCGCTTTCGTTGCGAGCCCCTCGGTCGATAGTAAAGATGCGCCCGCCCCCCCACACTTGACGAGGAGCGGTAGCATTCGCGCGAGGGTGCTTTCGTTGCGAGCCCCTCGGCCGATAGTAGAGAAACGCCCACCCCCACACACTTAGACGAGGGGCGGTATCATTCGGGCGAAGGTGCTTTCGTTGTGAGCCCTCGGCCGATAGTAAAGACGCGCTCGCCCCCACACACTTGGACGGGGGGCGGTAGCATTCGCGCGAGGGTGCTTTCATTGCGAGCCCCCCGGCCGATAGTAAAGACGCGCCCGCCCCACACACTTAGACGAGGGGCGGTAGCATTCGCGCGAGGGTGCTTGCGTTGCAAGCCCCTCGGCCGATAGTAAAGAACGCCCGCCCCCACACACTTAGACGAGGGGCGGTAGCATTCGCGCGAGGGTGCTTGCGTTGTGAGCCCCTCGACCGTTAGTAAAGAAACGCCCGCCCCCACACACTTAGACGTTAGACGGGCGGTATCATTCGGGCGAAGGTGGCTTCGTTGCGAGCCCCTCGGCCGTTAGTAAAGAAACGCCCGCCCCCACACCACTTAGACGAGGGGCGGTATCATTCGGGCCGGTGCTTTCGTTGCGAGCCGTCGGCCGATAGTAAAGACACTACGAAAAACGCCCGACCCCACACACTAGCGAGGGGCGGTAGCATTCGCGCGAGGGTGGTTTTCGTTGCTTTGCCCTCGGCCTATGTAAAGACGCGCTCGCCCCCACACACTTAGACGAGGGCGGTGAGCATTCGTGCGAGGGTGCTTTCGTTGCGAGCCCCTCGCCCGATAGTAAAGAAACGCCCGCCCCCCACACATTTAGACGAGGGCGGTATTCATTCGCGCGGTGTGCTTGCTTGTGAGCCCCTCGGACCGATAGTAAAGACGCGCTGTAACACCCCTGGTGTTTAAACTGTAATTAACTTGACATATCATCATTATCATCATTAAGCATCTTGATCATGATTTCATGTGTATGCATTTGCTAAGTGTATCATTTTATGTGAAGTACCTCTATTGCAAAAACCCTAAAAGCCCTAACCTTCCTATAGGGGCAAAACAGTAATTTCACCTCTGTGGCTATGCTTGGTGTATTTCTTGTTCCTTTGGTGTATTGAAGTTTTGTTGTGTTGACCAAAGTTCAAAAACCAAAAATCAGATTTCAAACTCCTTGCAAAATCCTGATTTCCAAACCCTGGATTTTAACCCTCTCTTTGTAATTTAAAAATTATTCAAAATTTGGGGTTGGTCCAAAAAGCAAAGTTGTAGATCTGGTCAAGAGAAACAACTTTGGTATTTACAAATTTTCAAGTTGCAGTACAAAATTGGAGTTAGTTCAAATTCATTCAAATTCCAACTTTTGTCCCCTTTTTGGTTTTCAAAATTAGTTTGAAAACTAATGAGGTTCAGAAGAAGTGCATAATAGCAAAGTTGTAGGTTTTGATATAAGGAACAACTTTCATATTTGCAGATTTTCAAGTTTCTATGTAAAATCAAAAGTAATTTTGAATTGATTCAAATTCCAAAAGTATTCCCTTTGCTGTTTTCAAATATAGTTCAAAAACTATTTGGAATTTGAAAATGTTCATATTGACAAAGTTGTAGATCTCTTTTTCTGAACAACTTTGATGTTTTGAGTTTTTGTTGCACAGTTCAATTTTGGAAGAGTTTTGCGGAATACAGAAGCCAGCCAAAAGTCAAACCCTATACCTAGCACTGTTCCTCTTCTTCGTAGGGCCAGGGGGTCCGGCCATGGCGCCCCGCCGTCGCCGCGTGCGCCGCGCGCCTGTCTGCTCCCGACCAGTCCCCGACCTGTCGCCGTCAACCGCGGCATCATTCTCCTCCCGCACGCGCACAGTTGACTCCTCTCCCGTCCCCTACAGTGCTCAGAACCGCCGCCGCCGCGTGGTCGCCGCCGGCGAGCGCACGCCCAGGCCCTGGGTGCACGCCTGTACTTCTGCCGTCTGCAATCGCACGCGCACGTTTTGGCCGAGCTTTTCCACTCCATCCCGTGAACTCTACCGCTCCGTCCGCGCCTATAAAAGGGTCGCCGTGAGCCGAAGCTCTCATCGCTCTCGCCTCCGCCACCGTGGCCAGAGCAACCAGAGCTCCCCTTGCTCAACCACCTAGCCCTAAAGCTCCGCCGTGGTCTCACGCAGCTTCACCCCCCTCAATTTGGCTCCGCTACCGCCATTCACCCGGCGTAGCTCGCCGTTGTCATCTCCGGCGAAAAACCCGGTGAGCTCGGATTCGGGAAATCCTTCCTCTCCGGCCTTGATCATCCTCCACTGACCCCCGCATCACCTTCCTCACTCCTTTGCGCCTCTGCCTGACCCCTTGCGGTCGCTTGTGTCGCGCAGGGTCGCCGAGTCGACGATCGCCGCCGCGAGCTTTCCGCCGGTCGCCGTCGACCACCTCCCTCCGTCCATCCCCTTCCCTCGCCGAGCAGCCTAATCAACGCCGGTGAGCTCCCTGTTGCCTTCCGTGCCCTCGGCTTCGCCGCGGAGTGCCCGCAGTGGCCGGCGTAGCGCCGCCGCCGTCCGTCGCCGGAGCGCGCGGGGAGAGATAAACAGTGCCCCTTTTCTTTTTTCAGATTTATGTGAATAGTGTTCAAATTTCATATTTTTGTGTATGATTTTCTGTATTGATTCAAAAATTCTGAAATTTGGAGGATAGACTCTGTGTACCTTGAAGTATTTTATAAAAATATAAAACTTGACCTTTCTGCAAAAATTTAAAAATGAAAAATCTCCCATTTAATTAATAAATGGATGGTTTTGGATTTTTAGAAAAAGATTTATAACTCCAAAAATTATGAGATAAGTTTTTGTGAGCTTCTTATGCCATGACAAGTCTCTGGTGAAATTTTTAAGTCTTTTGGAACAAGTTGATTTTTGGGCTTTATTTTAATTCTTGAATAGTGACTTTTGTTAATTAATCTCTAGATTTAATTGAGCACCTTAATGACCTCCAAAAATTATGAAATTTGTTTTGCCATATACTTGTACCATAATGAACTTATGAGATTAATTTGGTAATTTTTGGAGCACCTTCATAAAATGACCTTTTTAATAATTAAGAAAAATAGAAAAGTCATTAGGGTTTGGTGTTGAATGTCTTATGATGTGACTTTTGGGATTGATTGATGTTCATAGACCCCTACCCCTTTGGTCTATGATGTTTGTGGTGTCTTGCTATGTCCATGCTTAGGTTTAGTAAAGGTTGTCTAGAAAGGTTGACTAATGTTGCATAAAATGATGAGTCATTTCATGTCCTTTGCTAAACACCACTTACTCTCTAAAAGTTATACCCTAGTTGTGTCCTTGCACTTTGTTCATGCTAGCATACTCATGTGCATGCATCATTGCATTCGTATAGTCACCGAAGGAGGAGTCAAGTCGAGACCGCCGCCAACGAACCAACTCCCGAGGCGATCCCGGACTCCGATCTCTGCACCCCTTTTCCCGAGTCTGCCGTCTTCGCTCTTCAAGGCAAGCCCCGGTGCATCCAACCTTTCCTTGGATTTATAAAATGTTTCCTTAATGCTTTTGAGTAAATTACTGCATTAAGTTTATAGGAGTTGAGTGCTATCCTAATTGGTGCATTGTCCACCTTGACCACTGATATACCCGATACCTGCTTTTCAAAAGTATTTGGAAAATGCTTAGCAATGCTTATCGACTTAGACTTTGCAATAAAAATGCCTATTTCAAAAGTGTGATCACTTTAAAGAACTTGATGGGAATTTTGGCTTTACTTCCCGACTGTTGGCTAGGTAACTGGCCGTGCCTAGTCAATAGCGAGAAGAGGTTGTCCGCGCGTACGGTGCCGTCATGTTGTAGTCCGAGACTCAACAGTTGACACCGACCGGGACAGGGTTGAAAAACTGACAGGACTATTACGCTTGGGTGAGATATGACCAAGGTGTAGTTCCTGGCTGGAAAATAGGGACCATCCGTATGGGGGCCTGCTGGTCAAGACTTGTAACTATTCACATACTACGGAAAGCTCTGGCTCCGAGAAATCCTTGATTGAGGCCGACAACCGCGCACTGGGAGTGGAGAGATGGCGGAAGTAGCATGTACCCACGTGGGTTAGAGGCCCGGATTGGAGTGGTGTACTGTACTTCCGGGTGGCGTAGGACCGGTCTAATCTTGGAGGAATCGTGGTAGACGAGTTGGCATATGCAAGCTTGGGTGCTACATATGCAGTGTGGATAGGGATCCTCAGCTGAGTATTATTTATCCGGATTAACGTTGCTCCTCGGTTATGGAGACTTGGTCCACTGACTGTCAACGGAGAGTGGTTCTCAACTAGGAATGTTTTGAAATGTAAAATGAATCATGAACGGTGAAGAATTGAGGAATACCGAATCTTTCAAAAATAAAATAAGGTTTACAAAATGCTTTTCTGCAAAATACTTGATCTTGCTTAAGCCTTACCTTGACTACCCTAAGCCTTCATTCCTGAGTCTCCTCCCCTTTTTCTTTAGTCGGTTAAGTCTTGTTGAGTACCCCAGTACTCAGGGTTTGTTACCCATGCTGCAGGTATGCCTGAGCATCCGATGTGTCTAGACCCCTGCTGTGGACCTTCGTTCAGGAGGAGGCCGATGAGGCCGAAGATTGTTGCACCCTCGGGCTGGGTGAACTATCTTTATGATTGTCGAACACTGCTACACTGTCTATTTCGAACTATCAGAACATGGTCTGTAATATTCGTACCTTTAATTCCATTTGAAACCTTGGTTTGTAAAACTATTGTTATTTAAGTCTTCCGCTCTTTATTCCGATGTTATTTGTAAAAATTATGAAATGTTGTAACCGAATTGTGAGATGATCCTGCGGACAATGGGCGCTGATGTAGCCCGGTGATGAAAAGGTCTTAATCACATGGAACATGAGTTCGGCTGTCAGAGGTTGACAGGGACACGTGGGCCATGGGATTAGGGCCGTTCCGTCACAGAGTGGTATCGGAGCATCTCACTTTAACGTTGCAGTAGTTTTGCGAAAACTTCAAAAGATTTTGAGTCCAAACAAATTAAACTTGACTATTTTGAGTCCAAACTGCTTTTCTCATCTTGTCTTCTGTTGGCAACACTAGTAGCAGTACAACGTGTCTTAAGCCCTATATATGTTATGTATCTTGCATTGCCTTGTTCCGTAGGAACGATTCATGCATCATATCATATTCACTAAACTAACTAACTAAGTTCTTTTGGGTAGTATGCCTTTACCTGTTCTTGCTAGCCTTCTTATCTATCTTCTCTTGTCCAGACATGGCTCGCATCAAGCTGACCGCCCGCAAGTCAACCGGACCGCAGGGGTGCCACGTCACCAGCTGGCACCACGCGCTGGAGAGGAGACTGGTGAATCTTCTAATGGTCGTCGTTTTCCCCGACGCACCCGCAAGAATCTCAAGAAGAAATCAAGAATCTGAAGGCTGAGATAGAGAACATGGAGCATGACTTCTACCTTTCCCGCCTGGAGTTTTATGAGGCACGAGCTTCCCTGGAGCAGGCCAATCGGAACACGGTTCGCGCTATCGAGCAGCGCAATGATGCTTGGACCCGCGAGGACGTTACCAGAGCCCAGCTCCACGGACTGCAGCAGTACACAGCTCAGATTGAACAGTTTAATGATATGCTTCATGAGGAAGTGCATCAGCTGTATGCTCAACTCCACCCCATGGTACCTCCAGTCATGGAAGACCCTGAGGACGGAGTAGTGGAAGAACCCGAAGTGGAGCAAGTCCCAGAAGTGGACAACGAGATTGCACCCGCTGAGGATGTCCACGCTGAGGACGAGGACGAGGAGGAAGAGCCTGAGCTCATCCTCGAAGAAGAAGACGACGACGAGGACATAATCATCATCGATGAAGACTAAGCTCGTCGCTAGGAGATGGAGATCCCGTGTGTCTGTACCACCTGCTTACCTAAAACCTTAGTCTAGGTTTGGGAGCGTTAGTTTGTTAAGTCGAGTCTGTATCTTTCTTTCGTACCTTTTTCCCCTTATCAGTCAGTTGACACCTGTCAGTATCTGTATCCACCAGCTACCTTTGAATCAATGAAGCTTGTCAGTCAGTTGTTTTCAAAGCTCTATCTATGAATGCTAAGTTCTAAGTTGCTTAACAGATGCCTGTGAACACCCGCACTGGAGCTGGAGGTTCCGGAAATGCCAACCTTCCCAATCCTCCACCAGTACCAGCCACTCTTGCAGATGCCATTGCAGCTTTGGCAGCCGCTGCTAACCTGATGGCTCAGAATCAGGGGCAGCAGAACATTGCTCACCGTGGTCGTCACGATGCCAACCGTGAGACTACCTATGCAGACTTCACCGAGACCCGACCACCGGTCTTTACCAAGGCCGATGAACCCCTAGAAGCTGACGATTGGCTCCGCACCATGGAGCAGAAGTTTGGTCTGATCAACTGCACCAATATCCAAAGCCCCGTTTCGCTTCTCAGCAGCTTCGTGGACCAGCAAGTGCTTGGTATGCTAATCTGGTAGCTGCCCAGCCAGAAGGTCACCAGTTGACCTGGGAGGAGTTCCGTACTGCTTTTCGTGCTCATCACATCCCTTCCGGATTGATGAAGATGAAGCTTGATCAATTCCTGGCGCTTCAACAGAAAGACTCCACAGTCATGCAGTATGTGGGTCAATTCAATCACCTCAGTCAGTATGCCTCTGAGTATGTCAACTCAGATGAGAAGAAGAGGGATTGTTTCCTCAGAGGGCTACATCCTAAGATCCGCAGAAGCTTGTCCAATAACTTGACCGGTTCTTATCATGATGTTGTTGACCGGGCTGTTGCTTTTGAAGAAAGCAATCGCCAGTACCAGGAAGAGAAGAAGAAGAAAGCAGGGTCCAGCAGCTTCTCTGGCAATCATAAACGCCAGAGGGTCATCTATCACCCCAGCCACCACCACCAAAATCGCCTACCTTATCCCCACCAGCAAGTGGTTGTCCGTACTGCGGCTACCACCCACAACGCCAACCAGCAGAGTGCCACGCAGCCGAACGCCCCAGGTGTTCGTATATCCAATCCGCAAACAGCTTACAATCATCCCTGCTACAACTGCGGCCAGACTGGCCACTGGTCTCGTGATTGTCCGAAGCCCAAGAAGTATGCACAGAACTTTCAGAAGGGTCCTGGAGGACCTCAGCAGCAGCAGCACCGTGCCCCGCAGCAGCACGCTCAGAAGGGCAAGTTCGTCAAGAAGCACGGGCAAGTCTACTACACCACCGTCAGTGATATCCCAGAGGGAGAGCCCGTCATGATCGGTAGGTTTCCCGTTGCCAACCATCCTGCAGTTGTGTTGTTTGATTCTGGTGCATCGCATTCCTTCATCAGCCGTACTTTTGTCATCAAGCATGAGATATCAATTGAAGCTTTAAAAGAAAATTTCTGCATATTTTCACCTGGAGGGCGTATAAGCACTAAGGAAGTGGTTCGCAGTATACCCGTAATGTTGGGGGAACATTCATTTCCCACCACTATGATAGTACTGCGTGATCAAGATAGATGTTATTCTAGGCATGAACTGGATGTGTCAGTACAAAGCCATGATCGACATCCTGAATAGAGTTGTGAGAGTGGATATTCCTAACAGTACCTCCAAACTCCTTCTCCAACTTCCAATGCCTCAAAAACCAGCAGCCACTCAAATAAACACCACCTATGTTCTGGAAACCAGAGACATCCCCGTGGTCTGTGAATTCCCTGATGTTTTTCCAGAAGATTTACCTGGTCTACCTCCTGACCGTGATGTTGAGTTTGCCATAGAGCTAAAGCCCGGGACTGCTCCTATATCCCGCAGAGCTTATCGATGCCTCCCAGAGAGTTGGCAGAGTTGAAAACTCAGTTACAAAAATTGTTGGACAAGGGTTTCATTCGCCCGAGCTCGTCTCCTTGGGGCTGTCCTGCAATCTTTGTAAAGAAGAAAGACAAAAGTCTCAGATTGTGTGTTGACTATCGTCCTCTCAACGAGGTCACCATCAAAAACAAATATCCTTTGCCTCGCATTGATCTCCTCTTTGATCAACTAACTGGAGCCAAGGTGTTCTCCAAGATCGACCTCAGATCTGGCTATCACCAAATAAAGATTCGTCCAGAAGACATTCCTAAAACAGCTTTCACCACCAGATACGGCCTATATGAGTACTTGGTCATGTCCTTCGGCTTGACCAATGCCCCTGCTCACTTCATGTACCTCATGAACTCTGTTTTCATGCCGGAGCTTGATAAATTTGTGGTCGTGTTCATTGACGACATTCTTATCTACTCAAAAACCCCTGAAGATCACGCCAAGCATCTTCGTATCGTTCTATCCCGTCTCAGAGAACATCAGCTGTATGCCAAGTTCAGTAAATGTGAGTTCTGGTTAGATCAGATACAGTTCCTTGGTCATGTCTTATCCGCTGAAGGTGTGTCAGTTGATCCCGGAAAAGTGGCAGATATTCTGGATTGGAAGCCACCTACCACTGTTCACAAGGTCCGCAGCTTTATGGGAATGGCTGGATATTATCGTCGGTTCATCCCAGATTTCTCAAGAATCGCCAAGCCTATCACCGCGTTGTTGAAGAATGATGTGAAGTTTGTCTGGTCACCAGCCTGTGAGCAAGCCTTTCAAACTTTGAAGAAACTGTTAACTACATCACCAGTGCTAGCCCAGCCGAACATCGAGAAGCCCTTTGATGTCTATTGTGATGCATCTGGAACTGGTTTGGGCTGTGTGTTGATGCAAGAAGGTCGAGTAATCGCTTATGCCTCCCGGCAGCTTAAGCGACATGAGGAGAATTATCCCACTCATGATCTTGAGTTAGCAGCAGTAGTGCATGCCTTGAAGATTTGGCGTCATTATCTGTTGGGCAGTACTTGTAACGTGTACACTGATCACAAAAGCCTGAAGTATATCTTCACTCAAGAAGAGCTGAATATGAGACAAAGAAGATGGCTTGAGTTAATTAAGGACTATGATCTCGAAGTGCACTACCATCCGGGTAAGGCGAATGTGGTCGCCGATGCACTCAGTCGCAAGTCGCATTGCAATCATCTGATGATGAAACCCAATGTTTCTTCTCTGTGTTATGAGCTAGAAAAGCTGGGTATTAAGTGATTCCGCAAGGAGCTCTAAATAATATCAGAATAGAGACCCCTATCAGAGAGCAGATCATCGCTGCACAGAAGGATAACCCTGGAATCAAGCACATCCTCGAAAAGGTCCAAGCCGGAAAGGCTAATTGCTTCAGGATTGATGACGAGGGAGTGGTATGGTTTAAGAATCGGTTAGTAGTTCCTAAAGTGCCTGAGTTGAGACAGTTAATCCTTGATGAAGCACACTTAACTAGATTCTCTATCCACCCCGGCAGCAACAAGATCATGTACCAGGACTGAAACAAAGGTTCTGGTGGACCAAAGATGAAGATCGAAATCGCTCGCTATGTCGCTCGCTGTGATACTTGTCAGAAGGTCAAGGCTGTGCACATGAAGCCTGGAGGAGAGCTACAACCCTTACCTGTACCTTGCTGGAATTGGGACGATATCAGTATGGATTCATAAATGGGCTGCCCAAGACCCAAAAGGGTTATGATTCCATCTGGGTAACGTGGATCGTCTCACAAAGCAAGCTCACTTCCTGCCAGTGAAAACCAGCTACACTGTTCCCCATATGCCGCTTTGTACACGAAGAACACAATAGTCAAACTCCATGGCATACCCAAGAGCATCATCTCCGATCGTGGTACCCAGTTTGTCGCAAAGTTTGGAAAGCGTTCCATACCTCACTTGGAACCAAGCTCTTGCATAGTACAGCATATCATCCACAAACGGATGGGCAAACGGAGCGAGGTCAACCAAGTATTGGAGGATATGTTGAGAGCCTGTGTGCTCACCTTGCAGATACTTGGGATAATTGTTTGGCCCTTGGCGGAATTCTCATATAATAACAGTTATCAAGAAAGCATCAAGATGGCACCCTTGAAGCACTGTACGGTCGTCGTTGTCGTACACCTCTCAGTTGGTCTGAACCTGGAGAAAGAGAACTCTGGAGTGGACCTAGTACAAGATATGGAAGAGAAAGTCAAGCAAATACAAGATATGAAGATTGCACAATCTCGACAGAAAAAGTTATGCTGACAGAGAGCAGTCGACCTCTGCAGTTTGAGATCGGGGATTACGTGTATCTAAGGTCTCAACACCCAAAGGAGTCACTCGTTTTGGAGTTAAAGGGAATTAGCACCTCGCTATATTGGTCCCTTTGAGATTCTGGATCGCTGTGGCAAGGTCGCTTACAGGCTGAGTTTGCCCGATCATCTTTCAGCAGTTCATAATGTTTTTCACGTCTCCCAACTCAAGAAGTGTCTCCGAGTGCCCGAGCATGTGGTTGAAGTTGAAGGTGTTGAGCTAGAACCTGATTTGTCTTACTCTGAGTATCCAGTTCGCGTGTTGGATCACAAAGATCGTGTTACCCGAGGACTACCACAAGATGGTACAAGATCCAGTGGAACCAACACTCTGAAGAAGAAGCCATTGGGAATCAGAAGACTTCTTAGCAAGAACTATCCGACTTTCTCAATACTCTGTAGATGTAAGTTTGTCTTTTCCTTCTTAAAACGTAGAATCTCGGGGCGAGATTTCTTTTTAGGGGGGAAGGCTGTAACACCCCTGGTGTTTAAACTGTAATTAACTTGACATATCATCATTATCATCATTAAGCATCTTGATCATGACTTTCATGTGTATGCATTTGCTAAGTGTATCATTTTATGTGAAGTACCTCTATTGCAAAAACCCTTAAAGCCCTAACCTTCCTATAGGGGTAAAACAGTAATTTCACCTCTGTGGCTATGCTTGGTGTATTTCTTGTTCCTTTGGGTTATTGAGTTTTGTTGTGTTGACCAAAGTTCAAAAAACAAAAATCAGATTTCAAACTCCTTGCAAAATCCTGATTTCCAAACCTGGATTTAAACCCTCTTTGTAATTTAAAAATTATTCAAAATTGGGGTTTGGTCCAAAAAGCAAAGTTGTAGATCTGGTCAAGAGAAACAACTTTGGTATTTACAAATTTTCAAGTTGCAGTACAAAATTTGGAGTTAGTCAAATTCATTCAAATCCAATTTTGTCCCATTCATGGTTTTCAAAATTAGTTTGAAAACTAATGAGGTTCAGAAGAAGTGCATAATAGCAAAGTTGTAGGTTTTGAATAATAAGGAACAACTTTCATATTTGCAGATTTTCCAGTTTCTATGTAAAATCAAAAGTAATTTTGAATTGATTCAAATTCCAAAAGTATTCCCTTTGCTGTTTTCAAATATAGTTCAAAAACTATTGGAATTTGAAAAATGTTCATATTGACAAAGTTGTAGATCTCTTTTTTCTGAACAACTTTTGATGTTTTGAGTTTTTGTTGCACAGTTCAATTTTTGGAAGAGTTTTGCGGAATACAGAAGCCAGCCAAAGTCAAACCCTATACCTAGCACTGTTCCTCTTCTTCGTAGGCCAGGGGGAGTCCGGCCATGGCGCCCCGCCGTCGCCACGTGCGCCGCGCGCCTGTCTGCTCCCGACCAGTCCCCGACCTGTCGCCGTCAACCGCGGCATCATTCTCCTCCCCGCACGCGCACAGTTGACTCCTCTCCGTCCCTACGGTGCTCAGAACGTCGCCGCCGCGTGGTCGCCGCCGGCGAGCGCACGCCCAGGCCCTGGGTGCACGCCTGTACTTCTGCGGTCTGCAATCGCACGCGCAACGTTTTGGCCGAGCTTTTCCACTCCATCCCGTGAACTCTACCGCTCCGTCCGCGCCTATAAAAAGGGTCGCGGTGAGCCGAAGCTCTCATCGCCTCCGCCACCGTGGCCAGAGCAAACCAGAGCTCCCCTTGCTCAACCACCAGCCCTTAAAGCTCCGCCGTGGTCTCACGCAGCTTCACCGCCCCTCAATTTGGTCGCTACCGCCTCCATTCACCCGGCGTAGCTCGCCGTTGTCATCTCCGGCGAAAAACCCGGTGAGCTCGGATTCGGGAAATCCTTCCTCTCCGGCCTTGATCATCCTCCACTGACCCCCGCATCACCTTCCTCACTCCTTTGCGCCTCTGCCTGAGACCCTTGCGGTCGCTTGTGTCGCGCAGGGTCGCCGAGTCGACGATCGCCGCCGCGAGCTTCCGCCGGTCGCCGTCGACCACCTCCTCCGTCCATCCCCTTCCTCGCCGAGCAGCCTAATCAACGCCGGTAGCTCCCTGTTGCCTTCCGTGCCCTCGGCTTCGCCGCGGAGTGCCCGCAGTGGCCGGCGTAGCAGCGCGCCGCCGTCCGGTCGCCGGAGCGCGCGGGGGAGATAAACAGTGCCCCTTTTTTTTTTTTCAGATTTATGTGAATAGTGTTCAAATTTCATTTTTATTTTTGTATGATTTTTCTGTGTTGATTCAAAAATTCTGAAATTTGGAGGATAGACTCTGTGTACTGAAGTATTTTATAAAATATAAAACTTGACCTTTCTGCAAAAATTAAAATGAAAAATCTCCCATTTAATTAATAAATGGATGGTTTTTGGATTTTTAGAAAAAGATTTATAAACCTCCAAAATTATGAGATAAGTTTTGTGAGCTTCTTATGCCATGACAAGTCTCTGTGAAATTTTTAAGTCTTTTGGAACAAGTTGATTTTGGGCATTTATTTTAATTCTTGAATAGTGACTTTTGTTAATTAATCTCTAGATTTAATTGAGCACCTTAATGACCTCCAAAAAAATTATGAAATTTGTTTTGCCATATACTTGTACCATAATGAACTTATGAGATTAATTGGTACATTTTGGGAGCACCTTCTAAAATGACCTTTTTTTAGATAATAGAAAAATAGAAAAGTCATTGGGTGTTGGTTGTTGAATGTCTTATGATGTGACTTTTGGGATTGATTGATGTTCATAGACCCCTACCCCTTGATCTATGATTGTTTGTGGTGTCTTGCTATGTCCATGCTTAGGTTTAGTAAAGGTTGTCTAGAAAGGTTGACTATGTTGCATAAATGATGAGTCATTTCATGTCCTTTGCTAAACACCACTTACTCTCTAAAAGTTATACCTAGTTGTGTCCTTGCACTTTGTTCATGCTAGCATACCATGTGCATGCATCATTGCATTCGTATAGTCACCGAAGGAGGAGTCAAGGTCGAAGACCGCCGCCAAAGAACCACCCCCCCGAGGCGATCCCGGACTCCCTCTTTACACCCCTTTTCCCGAGTCTGTCGTCTTCGCTCTTCAAGGCAAGCCCGGTGCATCCAACCTTTCCTTGGATTATAAAATGTTTCCTTAATGCTTTTGAGTAAATTACTGCATTAAGTTATAGGATTTGAGTGCTATCCTAATTGGTGCATTGTCCACCTTGACCACTGATATACCCGATACCTGCTTTCAAAAGTATTTTGGAAAATGCTTAGCAATGCTTATCGACTTAGACTTTGCAAATAAAATGCCTTTTTCAAAAGTGTGATCACTTTAAAGAACTTGATGGGAATTTTGGTTCTTTACTTCCGACTGTTGGCTAGGTAACTGGCCGTGCCTAGTCAATAGCGAGAAGAGGTTGTCCGCGCGTACGTGCCGTCATGTTGTAGTCCGAGACTCAACAGTTGACACCGACCGGGACAGGGTTGAAAACTGACAGGACTATTACGCTTGGTGAGATATGACCAAGGTGTAGTTCCTGGCTGAAAAATAGGGACCATCCGTATGGGGGGGCCTGCTGGTCAAGACTTGTAACTATTCACATACTACGGAAAGCTCTGGCTCCGAGAAATCCTTGATTGAGGCCGACAACCGCGCACTGGGAGTGGAGAGATGCAGAAGTAGCATGTCCCCCGTGGGTAGAGGCCCGGATTGGAGTGGTGTACTGTACTTCCGGGTGGCGTAGGACCGGTCTAATCTTGGAGGAATCGTGGGTAGACGAGTTGGCATATGCAAGCTTGGGTGCTACATATGCAGTGTGGATAGGGATCCTCAGCTGAGTATTATTTATCCGGATTAACGTTGCTCCTCGGTTATGGAGACTTGGTCCACTGACTGTCAACGGAGAGTGGTTCTCACTAGGCAGGAATGTTTTGAAATGTAAAATGAATCATGAACGTGTGAAGATTGAGGATACCGAATCTTTCAAAAATAATAAGGTTTACAAAATGCTTTTCTGCAAAATACTTGATCTTGCTTAAGCCTTACCTTGACTACCCTAAGCCTTCATTCCTGAGTCTCCTCCCCTTTTTCTTTAGTCGGTTAAGTCTTGTTGAGTACCCCAGTACTCAGGGTTTGTTACCCATGGTGCAGGTATGGCCTGAGCATCCGATGTGTCTAGACCCCTGTTGTGGGACCTTCGTTCAGGAGGAGGCCGATGAGGCCGAAGATTAGTTGTGCACCCTCGGGCTGGGTGAACTATCTTTATGATTGTCGAACACTGCTACACTGTCTATTTCGAACTATCAGAACATGATCTGTAATATTCGTACCTTAATTCCATTGAAACCTTGGTTTGTAAAACTATTGTTATTTAAGTCTTCCGCTCTTTATTCCGATGTTATTTGTAAAAATTATGAAATGTTGTAACCGAAATTGTGAGATGATCCTGCGGACAATGGGCGCTGATGTAGCCCGGTGATGAAAAGGTCTCTTAATCACATGGAACATGAGTTCGGCTGTCAGAGGTTGACAAGGACACGTGGGCCATGGGATTAGGGCCGTTCCGTCACAGAGTGGTATCGGAGCATCTCACTTTAACGTTGCAGTAGTTTTGCGAAAACTTCAAAAGATTTTGAGTCCAAACAAATTAAACTTGACTATTTTGAGTCCAAACTGCTTTTCTCATCTTGTCCTTGTTGGCAACACTAGTAGCAGTACAACGTGTCTTAAGCCTATATTATGTTATGTATCTTGCATTGCCTTGTTCCGTAGGAACGATTCATGCATCATATCATATTCACTAAAACTAACTAACTAAGTTCTTTTGGGGTAGTATGCCTTTACCTGTTCTTGCTAGCCTTCTTATCTATCTTCTCTTGTCCAGACATGGCTCGCATCAAGCTGACCGCCCGCAAGTCACCGGACCGCAGGGGGTGCCACGTCACAGCTGGCACCACGCGCTGAGAGGAGACTGGTGAATCTTCTAATGGTCGTCGTTTCCGCGACACCCGCAAGAATCTCAAAGAAGAAATCAAGAATCTGAAGGCTGAGATAGAGAACATGGAGCATGACTTCTACCTTTCCCGCCTGGAGTTTTATGAGGCACGAGCTTCCCTGGAGCAGGCCAATCGGAAACCGGTTCGCGCTATCGAGCAGCGCAATGATGCTTGGACCCGCGAGGACGTTACCAGAGCCCAGCTCCGGACTGCAGCAGTACACAGCTCAGATTGAACAGTTTAATGATATGCTTCATGAGGAAGTGCATCAGCTGTATGCTCAACTCCACCCCATGGTACCTCCAGTCATGGAAGACCCTGAGGACGGAGTAGTGGAAGAACCCGAAGTAGAGCAAGTCCCAGAAGTGGACAACGAGATTGCACCCGCTGAGGATGTCCACGCTGAGGACGAGGACGAGGAGGAAGAGCCTGAGCTCATCCTCGAAGAAGAAGACGACGACGAGGACATAATCATCATCGATGAAGACTAAGCTCGTCGCTAGGAGATGGAGATCCCGTGTGTCTGTACCACCTGCTTACCTAAAACCTTAGTCTAGGTTTGGGAGCGTTAGTTTGTTAAGTCGAGTCTGTATCTTTCTTTCGTACCTTTTTCCCCTTATCAGTCAGTTGACACCTGTCAGTATCTGTATCCACCAGCTACCTTTGAATCAATGAAGCTTGTCAGTCAGTTGTTTTCAAAGCTCTATCTATGAATGCTAAGTTCTAAGTTGCTTAACAGATGCCTGTGAACACCCGCACTGGAGCTGGAGGTTCCGGAAATGCCAACCTTCCCAATCCTCCACCAGTACCAGCCACTCTTGCAGATGCCATTGCAGCTTTGGCAGCCGCTGCTAACCTGATGGCTCAGAATCAGGGGCAGCAGAACATTGCTCACCGTGGTCGTCACGATGCCAACCGTGAGACTACCTATGCAGACTTCACCGAGACCCGACCACCGGTCTTTACCAAGGCCGATGAACCCCTAGAAGCTGACGATTGGCTCCGCACCATGGAGCAGAAGTTTGGTCTGATCAACTGCACCAATATCCAGAAGCCCCGTTTCGCTTCTCAGCAGCTTCGTGGACCAGCAAGTGCTTGGTATGCTAATCTGGTAGCTGCCCAGCCAGAAGGTCACTAGTTGACCTGGGAGGAGTTCCGTACTGCTTTTCGTGCTCATCACATCCCTTCCGGATTGATGAAGATGAAGCTTGATCAATTCCTGGCGCTTCAACAGAAAGACTCCACAGTCATGCAGTATGTGGGTCAATTCAATCACCTCAGTCAGTATGCCTCTGAGTATGTCAACTCAGATGAGAAGAAGAGGGATTGTTTCCTCAGAGGGCTACATCCTAAGATCCGCAGAAGCTTGTCCAATAACTTGACCGGTTCTTATCATGATGTTGTTGACCGGGCTGTTGCTTTTGAAGAAAGCAATCGCCAGTACCAGGAAGAGAAGAAGAAGAAAGCAGGGTCCAGCAGCTTCTCTGGCAATCATAAACGCCAGAGGGTCATCTATCACCCCAGCCACCACCAAATTCGCCTACCTTATCCCCACCAGCAAGTGGTTGTCCGTACTGCGGCTACCACCCACAACGCCAACCAGCAGAGTGCCACGCAGCCGAACGCCCCAGGTGTTCGTATATCCAATCCGCAAACAGCTTACAATCATCCCTGCTACAACTGCGGCCAGACTGGCCACTGGTCTCGTGATTGTCCGAAGCCCAAGAAGTATGCACAGAACTTTCAGAAGGGTCCTGGAGGACCTCAGCAGCAGCAGCACCGTGCCCCGCAGCAGAAACTCCTGAATTCGGCACAGTCAAACTGCTTTCCATTGTCGCAGGTGATGAAGGAGGGAACGCCGAAACGACAGACTATCCTCTGCCAGACGAATTTGGTTAAAGAGGTGGAAGTTATGCTTGCGAGGGCCTTTGCTTCCACCCACTTGGTGAAATAATCGAGAGCGACCGCTGCAAAGCGCAGGTTGCCCGGAGCTGCTGGTAGCGGACCTACTATGTCAATGTCCCATCTCTGCAAGGGTCAGGTTGGCACTATCGGCGTGGTTTCGTTTGCAGGGGCTTTCTGGTTTCTAGCGAACATCTGGCAGCCTTTGCAACATTTGACTAGCTCTCTGGCGTCTGATGCGGCGAAAGGCCAGTAGAATCCCTGCCTCATTGCTCTGTGTGCTATCTCGTGAGGCCCTCTGTGCGCTCCGCACATTCCGGCGTGCATTTCTTCGAGTAGCTGAATGCCTTCACGCCTGCTTATGCATTTCAGAAGGGGGGCTGCTATCCCATTCTTGAATAGCTGTTCTCCGATGATTGAGTAACCTTTCACTCTGCTGGCCATCCTTTCGGCGTCCTTTCTAGACTCCGGATCGTATGTTCCGGCTAAGTAAGCGAATATCTGCGACCTCCAGTCATCACTGGCGATAACGTGCACCGAACTTGGGTGATCTTCCTCTTCTTTCACAGCTTTGGCCAAAAGGACTTGGTAGAACATGTCTGGTGGTAATGGCAGATTTTGTGCTGCGGCTTTGGCCAGTTCGTCTGCCTCTGTGTTTTCGGCTCTTGGAATATGGCGTAAAGTGAAATCTGCGAAATACTTCTTCATTCTTCTGACTGCTGTCAGATACTTGGCTAGCTCTGGTTCTCTTGCTGTGAAATCCTTTTTGGCGTGGCCAACGACGACTTGGGAATCTGACTTGACTATGCATCTTCTCGCTCCGATTGCTCGGAGCTTTCGTAATCCCAGCAGCACGGCTTCATATTCGGCGGTGTTGTTGGTTGTGAGGAATTGCAACCTTGCGGCAAATCTGACCTTTGGTCCTCTTGGCGGGGTTAAGATCGCCGAGATTCCGGCTCCAGCCATTCCCCAAGCGCCATCACAATTTACTGTCCATACGGGCTCCTCGAATTCAAGAGTTGTGTCGAAAGCCGCGGGGGTCCAGTCTACTATGAAATCCGCCAACGCCTGCGACTTGATTGCGGACCGATGTTGGAAATCGATCACGTATTCGTTTAGCTCCACCGCCCACTTGCCAATTCGACCGATAGCTTCGTTGTTGCGGAACAAAGCTTCCAATGGTTGAGCCGATAGGACTATGATATGGTGAGATTGAAAGTAATGCTTTAGCTTCCTAGAAGCCATTACCACCGTATATGCTATCTTATCTAGCTCTGAATAGTTCAGTTTTGCTCCCGACAGGGCCTCAGAGACGAAGTAGATCGGGAACTGCGTCATCTTGTTTTCGTGCTCCTTCTCTTCCACCAATACTGCGCTTACGGTGGTGTGAGATGATGTGAGATACAATAAGAGCGTCACTTCCGGCGACGGTTTAGATAACGTGGTTAGCCTTGTCAGGTACTCATTTAGCTGCTGGAAAGCCTGCCGCTGCTCTTCCCCCCAATCAAAAGGGTCGGAGCTACGCAGAGTTCTGAAGAAAGGCAGTCCTTTTTCGGCGGACCTTGCAATAAATCTGTTCAAAGAAGCCAGCCTTCCTGTCAACTTCTGCACTTGCTTTCGGCTCGAGGGCGGTTGCATGTTGATGATCGCCGCTATTTTGTCGGCATTGGCTTCAATTCCCCTTGCCGACACCAGGCAACCAAGGAGCTTGCCTTTCTTGATGCCGAAAATACACTTGTCAGGGTTGAGCTTCAAGCCGCTTTTGCGGAGGTTGCCGAAAGTCTCGAGTAAGTCTGCTTGATGATCTTCCTGTCTGTTACTTTTGACCACTATATCGTCAACATAAGCCAACAAGTTCTTCTTCTGCTTCTGGCTTTCGAAAACCTTGTCGATCATTCGCGAGAAAGTTGGGCCTGCGTTCCGCAACCCTTCTGGCATTCGCCGATAACAATATGTGCCTGTTGGGGTGATGAAACTTGTTTTCTCCTCATCGTCGGGATGGAGCCATATCTGGTGATAACCTGAAAAACAATCTAGCAAACTCATTATTTCACAACCGGCTGCAATGTCGATGAGCTTGTCGATACGAGGCAAAGGATACGGATCCTTCGGGCAGCATTTGTTGAGGTTAGTGAAATCGACGCACATTCGCCACTTTCCATTCTTCTTTTTCACCAGGACAACGTTTGCCATCCATTCGGGGTACTGGACTGGTCGGATTACTCCCGCATCGAGTAATCTCTGCAGTTCGGCTTTCGTCGCATCTGCCCTTTCGTTTGACATCTTTCTCAGTTTTTGCTTTCTGGGCTTAGCGCCGCTTGCGACGTTCAAACTATGTTGGGAGAGATCTCTGCTGACGCCTTGTAAGTCGTTTGCTGACCAAGCGAAAATGTCATCGTTGTTCGCGAGAAAGGATGCCAGAAAGTTCCTTTCTTCTTCCAGCATGCTTGTCCCAATGTGCACAATTCTTTCGGGCCTGGAAACCGTGAGCGGGATCCTTACCGTCTCTTCGGCTGCCCCGACCTTACATTCCGACGAGCTGGCGATGGCGTGCTCTTTGGCGGCCGTTTGCATTTCGTCTTTCTTTGCCACTTCATTTATGAGACTGTAACCGGGAGTTGGCCTGCCTTCTATTCTTCTGGAGGCTTGCTGATCTCCGTGCACGGTGATAATGCCGAAAGGGGATGGCATTTTCATGCACAAGTAGCTTGCTGATCTCCGTGCACGGTGATAATGCCGAAAATGGCGGTGTATGGGTAGTCCATGTTCAATATATCGAACGTCACCATTTCGGTGCACACTCTTTCTCCCTCGGCGAAAGATACCAGGATTTGTTTCTTGCCAATAGCGTGGATCTTTCTTCCTCCGAAACCGTACAAGGAATTGCCGGCGGGGTCCAAACTGTGCCCGTCCATTCCCATCGCCTCGAAAGCTTTGACGAACAAGATGTCTGCTGAGCTTCCGGTGTCGATCAAAATGTTATGCAAGGTGAAACCGGCCACATTGGTCGTGGCGACGAAAGCGTCGCAATGCGGGTAGTCGCGAATTTTGAAATCTGACTCATCAAAACATCTCGGCGCTAGTGACCAAGCTGGCCTGTTCAGCGGAAGCCTTGGTGATACCGTCTGGACTCTTCGATGATAGTCCTTTCTCGCCCTTTTACTTTCGTGCTCCAGATTGGATCCGCCCGTGATGGCGAAAATGTGGCCTCTTGACGGGAGGATGTTGTTGATTGCGCTAGTTTCGTTTTCTATCTCCTGTCCCTGCTGGTAACTGGGTTGTGCTTGCTGCCCCTGGGGTTGGGCTTGAGCCGGAAGCGCTGGTGGGGGTGTTGGCTGGCGATGATAGTGCATGGGTGACGAAACTGCCACCGACTGTGGCACAAAGACCGGGAACTGGTAACCCTGATATGCCAGATTGTACCAATGCAAATTCTGGGGAGGCATGTACTGCGGGGGATGCATAGGCGTGCTTGCGTAGTTGCTGCATGCTACCGCTCCTGCTGCCGGGTCTTGCGAATTGTGAAAAACGTGCTTGGAGCTTTCGCCAGAAGCTGAAGCTTGATCGTTGTCTTTTAGCTCTTTCGCCATCTTGCTGTATTTACAGTCTCGGGTGGTGTGACCGAAATTGCCATCGCAGATGACACAGTACGGAGGCTTGGCTCCTCTTCCGCGGCCTCTACCGTCTCGGCTGCCACGTCCTATCCTTCCACCACGCCCTCCGCGGAATGGTTGATCGAATCCCCTTTGGGGCTAAAAGTTGGCCATGTTCGGCCTCTCCATGCCCACTGCTGACTGCGCTGGTTCTTCCTGCAGAGTGGTGATTGTCCGGAAAGGTCTAACCATCCTTTGATTCGGCACTTGCGGCGGTCGACTTGCTTTTGTCGCTTGTCTCTGCATCAAGCAGGCGGCTTTGCGCCGCCGAAAGTCATCATCTGACCTTGCATATGCGTTCATCACATCGAACAATTCCTTGACATTTTTCGGCGGTTCTCTGGACAAGTGAGCAGCACACTGCCCGGTTCCCAAGCCTTCGGTGGCTGCTACAATTACCGCGGCTTTCGGCACATTCGGGGCTTGAGCTTTTAGCTCGATGAAACGTTTGAGGTACTCAGATAAAGGTTCGTCATCTTGCTGGGTGCAGTTCATGAGGTCTCGTGTGGTCTTGACATCCGACCGGAATCCTTGGAAAGTGGCGAGCAATTCGGCCTTCAACTGAGCCCACGAATAGATGGACAGTGGCTTGAGGGTGGTGTACCAATCGTGAGCCACATCATCGACTGCCAGAATGAGAGATTTCGTCAGGGCTTGATTATCACCGCCTGCCGAAAAGACGGTTGTCTCGTAGCTTGCCAAGAATTTCCGCGGATTCGCCTTGCCGTCGAAAGTCAGAATGTGTGGCTTGTAGTTGAGCGGCCACGGATGGGCTTGCAATTCTCTTGAAAGCGGGGAGGTTTCGTCGATTGCATTGTTGAAAGCTGGTGGCTGCTCTCGCCTTGGTACGAACATATTTTCTCGAATTATAGGGATCGGGCCTCCTCCGGCCTTTCGCAGTTCCTGAATTTCCTTTTTCAGTTGCCTCCTCTGCGCCTCCGCCTGACAAAGCGCGTCGCGAGTTTCATCTTCCCTTGCTTTTGCCGCAAGCTGCTGCTGCAACTGATCTCTTTGCTGAACCAACCTTTCGATCTCTTTTTGCTGCTCCGTCAGCATTCTGATTGCTTGGGCATGCCTGGTAACTTCGGTATCGTCGTCTTCTTCGTCGTCGGGCTCGTCTTGGACGTTCCCTTCCGGCGTGCCATCTCTGCCGAAAGGCTGCGAGTCATGGCTTGAGGTTGCTATCGGCGGTAGCTGGGTTCCCGTCGGGAGCGTGCTGCCGAAAGCTTGGGTGTTTTGGGCTGTATTCGGTGGTATTTGAGTGGTTAAAGCGGATGTCGCGATTGTGCCATGGCCATCCTTGTTCGCGGCAACCATCTCGGGATTGTCGACCGTCTTCGGCGCCTTCCTCGGTGGCATGGCAAGCTCGGGCGACAACCACGGTGGGCGCCAATATTGTTTCGGGACCTAGACCCCGAAACAGCAGGTTGTCGCATGAGCCAAGGCACTGAGCGAAAGCGTAAGTAGACGAAAGAGAGTGAGAAATCGGATGAAGTGAACAGTGTTCCCTCCCCCTCTCCCTTGGAAGGCTGTGAGCTTTTTATATTAATCCAGATCAGTTTGAAAGTACGAGAATGCCCTTCCAACCACTCTGTTATAATTACAATGATGCCCTACTCAACTACTTCATGGTTGTACGCCGCATCTTCCAGCACGAGGGGCATCATCGTAACTTCGCCCTCTAACGGGCCCAGCGTCCCCCGACTCCTTTTCGTGACCGGTGGGCCCGCTCCCTTCGACCCAGGCTTCCGGCGTCCTGCGAAAACCTATGAAAAACCAAAGTCGTGAATGACAAAAACTCCCGCCGGAAACGTCGGGCTCCTTTCGCGCGAATGATTCCTTTCGCACGAAAACTCCGTCCTGCCCCGGTCCTGCGGGCTGAAAGCGAATGCGTGCTTCCGCGCGAATTACAACCATTCGCACGAAAGCTCCGCCTTCCCTTGATCCGCGAGCCGAAACACGTGCTTCCGCGCGAATGCTCCCTTTCGCACGAAAGCTCCACCTTCCTTTGATCCGCGAGCCGAAACGCGTGCTTCCGCGCGAATGCTCCTTTCGCACGAAAGCTCCGCCTTCCCTTGGTCCGCGAGCCGAAGCGCGTGCTTCCGCGCGAATGCTCCCCTTCGCACGAAAGCTCCGCCTTCCCTTGGTCCTGCGGGGCCGAAGTCGAACGCGTGCTTCCGCGCGAATGCACACATCCGCGCGAAAGCTCCGTCATCCTTCGGTATTGCGGGTTGTAGGCGCCTGCGGTCTGGGTAGTATCCCAACACTTCCCAAAAACTTTAGGAAACTAAACAAGGCCTATTCTATCTGAGAAGTGATTCTTTGATTGAGAGTGTTTTTCTCTAATTTTTACCATAAATAAACTCTTAAAATCAGTATAAAAAATCACTTTACAGAATTAGATAAAGTTAATTTTTCAACTCTCACTTTTTTAGTTTATTTCAGAAAATCACTTTACAGAATTAGTAGTGAATTACTTCTCTTTAAAAAATTGTTTGACAGAACTCCTACTGGATTCAGCAGAGAATCACGTTAGTGCGGGGCGAGGGATCAGGAGGGAGGGCGATTAGTTTTGCGGTGACAATGACCTTAATTCGAGTCTTTTTAGCAGCAGACATAGAGAAGACTTTGGGTCACTTATTTAATATATACATTTATCTTCGCTTTACATTGTATTTGTTACTCATTGATGAAGAAAGTGTGAAGTGTGAAATGTCTGACGACCTCTTCACCGTTGAAAGTAAGGGTCAAGGCGGCCACCTGCCACACGAGAATGTCTTAGAAATCTAAAACTAAGGCCTCCTTTAGTCTCAGACTGTAAAATCTTTAGATATCACATCGGATGTTACATTGGATGTTGCATGAGGTATTTAGATGCTAAAAAAATTAAAATTTGTTCGTAAATCGTGATACAAAATTTTTAAGCTTAATTAATCCGTCATTAGCACGTGTTACGGTAGCACTTTTGTGTGAAATCATGGACTAATTAGTTTTAAAAGATTCATCTCGCAAATTACATGCAAACTGTGTAATTAGTTATTTTCTAGTTTATATTTAGTACTTTATACATGTGTCCAAAGACCTGATATGACATGTTTTTAAGTTTTTAGGTGAGAACTAAACAAAGCCTAAGTAAAAAATGGTAAAGTTAAAACTATTTTTATCTTAAAGATGAACCCACTAGAACATATCTTCTGCTAGTTTTTTTTTTTTTTTTTTTTTGCAAGAGAAGAGCTAAGGACTCCACCAACTAGGCAACACTTGTTGTTGCCCCTATGCTAAAAGTACTGTTACACATAGGTCCTATGCTCCCAAGGTAATAAAGTCTCATCGGAAGCAACCTTTGCTTCTTTTGCTATCTAATCGCATCATATGTTTTTCCCATCTCTCCCATCCTTTTTTTACTTATAATCGACGCTCCAAACCATTGCTTTTTATCTCTAAGTGGCCTCTGTTCCTAAAGGTTTTGACGGTCCAAGCCATTGCTTTATCTCTAAGTGGCATCCTTTCCTGAAGGTTTTGACATCTAAATCACCACTTTGGATGCCCTAGATATTGTTTGGTAGTGCTCATAGTGCGACTCCTGGAGTAGTTGTACACCTTTAACAACCAAATAGGACCAAATAACTTCTGCTTTATATTGCTCCTCCAAGGATTTTCACTCTCTAGAGCTAGATCTCCCTTAGCGAGCCAAAGAACACTAGCTTTATCCGACTTCTTGTCAGTGCGAGCTTTTCTTGTACAAAATGTCCATCTCTCTGTGGGCGTGGCGTAGCCATGTCAATGGGGCCTGTTCTCCGATTCACCGCGGAGAATTCATCTATTAGGGGACGAAGATGGTATAGATCTTATCCCTATATGGAATTAAATGAGGAAAAAAATCATCTCCATCAGGTATAACGGGGCAGGGATGGTATGAAATCCTCCATCCTCATTCCCCGCAGGGACATGAAATGCTTAAGGCCCATCTAAGAAGGTTCAATTCCTACATACATATATAAGACTATGTCTTATGTGCATGTGGATTACGACAAATTGTTGGATATGTATATCTATTGATTATTTAAAATCATGCATTATTTACTTATGTGTATTTGAGATTTATTGTTATGCTTTGCTAAATGACTCTTTAGTTGTCATGTAGTATACTGTTGATGCGGGGATGAGGATCTCCGCAGGATTAAATCCCCGAGCGAGGACGGGGATGGGGAAGAAGTGTACCCGCCAGCCTTCATAGGAATGGGGATGGGAAAATAGATGTGTTTCATTCAAGATGGTCGGACTATAGAGAACCAAATGATTTGGGTTGAGCTTGTACATGTTATTGTGTTTGGTTGTTTTTTTTTATTGATCCAGTATAAAATGAGATCGTATTTGGTTGCATGTATTGATCGAAGTTCTAGGCGTCTGACATATGGGTTCATGCATCAAGTCGTCCTGTATGGAGAGAGAAGCTCATTTTCTTCGGATAAAATGTCTATATCATGACGGCCTCAGATATATGATACTCCCCCGTCAATAAAAATATACAATTATGAGATCCGTGTCAGTCAAATTGATTTATGATTGATCAAGATTATAATAAAATGTATTAGTATTTATGTCGTTAAATAAAATTATTATAAAAATATATTCTATTATTAATCTAATGGTATATTTTTTGTATCAAGAATGGTACTACCTTTTTATATAATTTCGGTTCATCAAGTTCAAAATGTTTGACTCCTCAATAAGCGAAAATTGCATGTTTTGTTGGACGGAGGGAATATGAAGCAGGAGAAAGATGTAGGACAACCAAACACAAAGGGCGAATGAAACAATAGAGGTAAGTGGTGCATGTACGGGCTCCTACCGGCTACCAATTAGCCCCTAGAAGCACGAGTCCGACACACAGATGCGAACCACCATCGGAGCGTAACTAGGTTCGTAGAGTCACTGTGTTGCTCACACTCGATAGCCGCTCTCGTCGTGCTATACACCACGACACTGAATCACGGGGTGTACCTAGGGTTGGCAAAGAGTCCTCTAATTTAGCCTAGCAAATTTAAGGATCGGGCTCAATAAAGATCATATTATAATACTATATAATTTTGAACTAAAATTGGAAATGACTAAGTTGGATTGTGAAGAATGGATAAGGTCCATGATCCATTACCACTCCTTTGTACGACTACCGAGACGCCACGGTGCAGGGACGCACGGTCGGTGGGACGTCAAGGGCATTGGGGATACATTGCGCTTGGGTGTGGGATCGTGGGCGATGCGGAGGCGATCGACCGCTGGGGCATACGGTCTAGGGCCTTGTTTAGATGCATTCAAACTTTCAATTTTTTTTTACTCTCTCTCCATCACATCACCATCATATCAATGTTTGGACGCATGCATGAAGTATTGAGTGTTGACAAAAAAATAACTAATTGTATTTAGTATTAGTATGTACATGGCGAGACGAATCTTTTGAGTCTAGTTGAGTCATATTTGAATAAAGTTTATCAAATAACAACGAAAGTGCTACAGTTAAAAAAAATCACATTCTCAATCTAAACAAGGCCTAGGTCTACGGACACAGCCATCAGGTGCCAGCGCTTCAGGTTGGAGGAAGCTTTGTCCACACGTGAAGGTGAAGCTCGTCCGTCCTTTGGCCTCGCGGCCTCGCGGGAGGATAAGAGATAAACCAGAGAACGAATCTTTACTCTAGAAAAACCCAAATGACATCGTCTGTTCGCTTCGCTTCATCGCCCCGCTCCTACGACGCATCCGCGCAACTCGCAAGCCCGACCGCGACCTCCTGCCGCCCCCTCCCCCACGTCCTTGCCCGGCTCCCGTACGCCCTCCCCCACCCACCACCACGCCCTCCGCTCGGCTCCCGGACGCTACGTTGCTCGCCCAGACGCTGTGCCCGCCGCTCTCCCGGCCGCCCCAAGCACGCCGCCCCGCTCCCGCTGTCTCCCGGCCTCGCCACTCTCTCCCCCGGCCGAACGGGCGCCGGCCCCCTCACCCAGACGCTGCGCCCGCCGATCTCCCGGCCGCCCCCAGGACGCCTCAATCTGGTGACATTTACGCCGACAACTCCTTTCCCTCCCTGTTGCGAACCTCAGTGCCTGCCGCCGGACGACACCGCCGCCTCGACATAACCAGACGTATCACATTCTCAAATCACAGATCTTCTGGGAAAAAAAGAAGAAAACCACCACATTGCCCCTCCTCAAATCACCAAAACGCATCTTTCCCATACTCGTCGTGCCCGCAGCGGCGTAGCCTTCACCCCAATGGCAAAGGTGACACGGTGAAGGGCGAGCTCAAACTTCAGCGAAGGGGCCATGGTTCGGGGCGGAGGAAGGCAAGCGGTTAGGCGGTGAAAGGCCAGAGGCCCGACATCAGCCGTCTGAAGAAGACAGAGCCAAAAAAAAATAAGCTCTGCCTACTTCAACCTCCGTCCTTGCGGCGCCCGTCCCAAAATGCCCCTCCGTGTCGATGGCGGTCGGACGGCAAGGCGGAGGGGAGCCGCGACGAAGAGGCGTAGCGCCGCTGCAAGCCGCGATGACGAGGTGGAACGCGTCCCGGACTCCAGGCGAGCTCGTTTACCGGCCGTTGTGATGAGCACGGCCGGACTCCTCATCAGTGTCCGAGGCCACGGCTCATTGCGTGCTTCCCATCCTCGAAGCCATACTCCATACGAGGCGGGCCCTTGGCGGTGGCACGGGGCTGGCGAGGCTGCTGGCAGCGGCGTGGGGGGCTGAGCGAGGCTGTTGCGAAGGACGCCGGTGATGGAGCCGAGGAGTCTGGCTGGGGACTTCCCTGCTTCCACGCGTGGGAACTAGGAATTGGGGAAGAAAGAGAGCACGTGATGTACGGTGGAGGGTGAGTGATCAGATAAGGTTTGGTGAGGGAATTAAAAGAAAAGAAAAGAGAAGATGAGAAAAAAGAGAAATGAGGGTATTAATTTATAGACAATTTTTTTGGTGAGAACTATAGTGCTTAATTTCATTAGTTTCTAGATATATTAATAACATTTTTGCTCATGTTCTGAAAGTTAAACAAATTCAATGGCAGTTTAAGATACAAGAAAAGAAAGTATGAGACTATTAGTCGAGTCCTGGTTTTCTTTTTTTCTATGATACATTTGCAATATATAAGGAAATATGATTTTGTTACCTGTTTGTAACTCACTGATGAAACCTGTTTTTTTTATAAAAAAAATATCACCGTTCGTGGTTTTCTCACACTATAAAAACATTATGTGGTGCCGTGAATTACGAGAAACGGGTTATGTATGCTGAAGCAAACGAAATTTTTGTTGATGACAATTTTTATGCTTCATATCCTCAGAAAAACATGTATTATAAAACATAAACATGTGTGAGATTAATAAATTTAAAACTATATTAGATTAATAAAATAATAAACTATGTGCAAGATTAGTAAATTAATAAACATAAACCTATTAAATCAATCAGTCGTGAGTGCGTTAATTTTACGAACCTTGTCTTTTAATTAAACTTCACTTTAATATTGATATTTAATTTTATAGTATTGATATATTATCGTGTTTTCGTATATTTTTAAATAAAAATTATCCCGTAGCAACGCACGGGCACAAACCTAGTAGAAGAGAAAAAATAAATAAAAAGGCAATATAAACATTTCAATCTTTTATCTTATATAAAAAAAGTTTGGTATATCAAGACAACTTTAACTTACATGAGCACCTTCAAGAGTTTTCAATAAAACCTTCTAATTTAGGATTTTTATCAAAGATAGAAACAACTTATCTTCATCTCCAAAAATTCCTAATACCACCTCTTAATTTTTTGGCAATAAAAAAAATCATTCAACGCGTGCAAAGATCCACACCTCGGTTTTAGAATATGGGGATGTTTAGGGCTTATTTAATTCGGGAAATTTTGTGAAAAAGTTCTTCTAGCACTTTCGTTGTTATTTGACAAACTTTGTCTAAACATGAACTAACTAGGCTCAAAAGATTCATCTCGACATGTACATATTAAAGTATAATTAGTTATTGTTTACCTACATTTAATGCTCCATGTATGTGCCTCAAGATTCGATATGACGAGAAATCTTGAAAATTTTTAGAAATCTTCAGGGAACTAAAGGTGGCCAGTTTTTACCTCAAAAACTTTTCACCTAACACATCGAATATTTAGACACATACATGAAGTATTAAATATAGACTAAAAAATAACTAATTATACAAATTGTGATAACTTTGCAAGATGATTTTTTAAGTCTAATTAGTCCATGATTTGATAACGTTGTACTACTTTAAACATGTGGTAATGACAAATTAATTAGTCTTAATAAATTCGTCTCACGGTTTCTCAACAAAATATGTAATTTATTTTTATTAGTTTATTTTTAATAAACTAAATTAGTATCACAACATCTGATGGGACACCTAAAAACTTTTCAGCCACCAACTAAACACAGGTGAAAAGACATGAAAAATAATAAAAAGCTGAAAAATATTGTTGATGCAAATATACAAGACCAAAAAATATAAAATAGTTGGAATATTTAGAAATAGTATATGTTTCATAATATAAAATTATCTTTTATATTTTATGAGTGAATTATTAGAAATAGTTAAAAATGGTCTTATTTATTTCTCTTAATTTTTTAAGAATTTTAAAATATCATAGTTTTAGAACAAATTATTAGATACTCTCCAAATCATTCAAAGCTCCTCGTAAAGCTAAAGTAAAAAAAAGCTATCCTACAAGTAAGGTCTTCTTTAGTTCCCAGCGCAAAAATTTTTCACCCATCATATCAAATATTTGGACACATGACATATACTAAAAAAAATTAATTACACAGATTGCGTGTAAATTGCGAGACGATTTTTTAAACCTAATAAGTTTATGTTTTGACAATGTTGTACTATAGTAAACATGTACTAGTGAGAGATTAATTAGTCTTAATAAATTTGTCTAATGATTTTTAGATGAAATTAATTTGTTTTTTATTAGTTTGTTTTTAATAAAACATCCGATGTGATACGAAAAACTTTGTTATGTTCTTTTCTTCTTATCAGCCGACTTATTAACTGTATTTTGGCTTAAGGGGTGTTTGGTTTCCACACCTTATAGTTTAGCCACTAAAGTTTAGTGGAGGTCACTAGAGTTGCAGTGTTAAAAATAACTTTTAGTGGGGTGTTTGGAACTTTAGTGACTATAAAAGTGACTAAATTTTAGTGGTTAAACTTTAGGGGTGGAAACCAAACACCCCCTTATTCTTTTTCACACAATACGATTGAAACAATCAAAATCAGGGGGTGTTCGTTTCTGTGGCAAAAATTTTTTGCCTGTCACATCGGACATTGTGGCACTAGTTTAGTCTATTAAAAATAAATTAATTATAAAACTAATTACAGGGCCATAGGCTAATTACTAAGACGAATCTATTAAGGTAAATTAATCTATCATTAACGAATGTTTACTGTAGCACCACATTGTCAAATCATGAACTAATTAAGTTTAATAGATTCATCTCTTGAAATAGTCTCCGGCTGATAAATTAGTTTTTTAATTACTATATTTTTAATAGGACAAACTAGGGGCCGCAATTTTTTGCCCTGAAACGAACATGCCCTCAGTAAAAACGAAGTCAGCACCGCGCGGTCAGACGTGACCTGTCACGTGCTCCTAGCCCACGCAGTCAAATGGGTATCGGGCCCAGCAGAAGCATCCGTGCCACAGACATCGCGGCCCCACCTTACCGTTGCCGGCCTCTGCCCTTCCCAGCCCGGCAGTCCCCACCGTCCCCGTCCTTCCACTTGTCCCCCTCGCTACCATTTCAAATCGCTCTCTCCACCCAAATAGTACTCGCCGTCGTCAATTCATCATCCATCCCCATCCACCCATCAACTCTCAGATCTCTCTCCCCCTCTCGTTCTCCTCTCTCTCTCTCACTCGCGCGCGCGCTGCGGCGGATGTCGTCGTCGGCGCGCTTCGATCTCCGGGTAAAACCCTAGCCCCCCAGCCGGCCGGCCCCAGATCCGCCGCCCTCCCCTGGCCGCCTCTAACATCCTCCCTCCAATGCAGGCCTCGTCGCAGCAGCTGCAGCCGCCGCCGTCGCACGCCAGCATGAGGTGAGCGCCATCGCGACCTCCCTTCTCTCTCTATCTCCCTTTCTCGGGTTCGAGGTGGTTTGGTTCTGATGGCGGTGGTTTGCGGCGTGGCTGTTCGTGCAGCGACGGGGGCGCGTTCGCAAACGCGGGGAACCTGGAGCACTGCGCCCGGTACCTGAACCAGACGCTCGTCACCTTCGGATTCCCGGCATCTCTCGACCTCTTCGCCACCGATCCGGTACCCTCCTCTTCCCTCTCTCCCCCGGCTCGTCGCTGCTATACGTTTATGCATTCATTTCGGTCGCGGAGGTTTGTTTGCTTATGATTTTCGGGGTTGACGGGATTTATTTTCTCGCCATTTCTTTATAAAAAACAAATTTCCGAAGCCAATTCGTCGACCATTCTGGTTTTTTGCCTCTGTCCGTTTTCCTGGATACCTACTTAATTTTTCCTCTTTGCCTCTTTATTTACATCTTCCATTATCTTTATCTGGGTTACCTTTTGGGTTTTGTCCGTGTCTTCCCAATAATCATTTTGTTCGTTCTCCCGCAGGAACGCTGTTGGAATTGTTACGTTGTTCCCTCATTTTTTTTGTCAGATCTTCTGATACATTATCACTAATATATTATGATTTTTTTTATAGCATTGTGAATTTTGTGGTTCTGCGTGCAGTGGTAGCGTAGGGCAACATCTTTTGGAATTTGGAGATCAAATCCATGATGATGGCTGTTAAGTTTTCTTTCATGTCCTTTTCTCTGTAAACTTACCACACCTCCTTTTGGGTTCTGTTGTGCAGGTCTCGATTGCAAGAACATGTAACTGCATCTATGCACTGCTGCAGCAGCGGCAGAGGGATATTGAGTTCAGGGAGTCCACAAATGACCAGCGGCAGCGGTGAGCCTTGCACCTACCATTTCTTTCCATTCTGTTTCATGTTGTAATTCGGATGTTCTTAGCCAGTATCAACAACCTGTGAAATTCCACCAGATCTGGAGGGGGTAGCAGACTGATTAGTGTACAGTGCATCACTAAACTTAGTACTGGTTGGTAGTGATAGATGATGGTGATGCTCCTCACATGACATTATTGTTCTCATTCATGTTTGTTTTCTTGACCTAGGGCATGATGACGATAGTTGATTGAATCACCTATCTATATTAATTAGCAATAAGAGTATGAGTTAGAGGCCCGTGTTATGAAACCTGAAATATGCCTGGTCCAAAAGATATGCATGTTAAGGAATCTTGCCAAAGTTCAGTGTCATAGGGTATATACATGTAAAGAGGAAAGCCTGAGAATTTGAAGTGATAATTTTTTTGTTATCTGCTTTGCTAAAATGCTGAGTAATAGTACATTTGATTAAATTGTGCCAGTGCAGCTTCATCATTTTTTGTACCTGATGTTCTTATTATTTTCCTACTGATATAACCTGCTATTTTATCTCAGACATAGTGAAATGTGGCTTAACAATATTAATAATTTTGAGTTAATATAACATTATGTTAGTACTTGCTTTAAGTGTTTATTGCTGGTTGAATCTTGATTTTGCTTGCCTGTGAAGTTTAACTTTCACAGTGCAATTCTGCCTTTCAATCAAAACTAGACCAGGCAATTATGGAATACTGTTTTCCTTGACATCACGCTACCATATAGTCTCTTTTCCCTGACAGTACACTTTGTGCCATGAGCCAACCCTGTCACCACCAACAGGCAACATGGCACCCTTTGTCCTTTTTCATCTACCTTCCTTTTTTGCCCTTTCAACATTTGTGTCTCCTCTACATTCCTGTTGGTATTGAAATTTTATCACTTGTGCCTCCTATATGTCTGATATAACCTGCAGACGTGTCAAATATGTCTATCTTGTAATTAGGTGCACCTAACAACTAAATGAGTTGTTCTATTTGTCATCATTAGTTGCACCTGCATGGTACTATTTGTCCAGAGCCCATTCCTTCACGGTGCTGATGTGCGGCAGGGCATTGTTTGCTTGCCATGAGTCAGTATTGGATCAACATACCCATGATTTTGTTGTTGGCTCTTTCCTATGTTCATGCATGTTTGTAGGTTATTCAGTTGATTGCAGCATTTGGACAGTTCTGCCAGAATATTGTTGGGTTTTGGTGTAAATGAACAGAAGTCAGAGTTGTTTGTTTCATTCCATTGTGTGTTCATGCCATTCAATTGGGTGGCCACATTAATGCAATTGATTTCAAGAATTTACCAATGCTGCTTGAGACTGACTAATGGCTACTTGATTAATGTTATGCAATGTTCAGGATGCAATCTGATATCTCACGACTGGAAGCCAAGATTGAGAGAATGGATGCTCAATTAGCAGCAAAAGATCGAGAGCTAGCCACTATTACTCGAACGGTTTGTCCTTGTACCAACTCCACTTTGGTTTCTTGATCATTCTGGGATTCTAAATTCTTTTTGATTACCAGGAGGCCAAACACAGTGCTGCGTTGAAGTCTCAAATTGATAAGCTGCAACAAGAACGTGATGAATTTCAGAAAATGGTTATTGGAAATCAGGTTAGACTGCCTTATTTTATTCCTTTGAAAATCATCCTAACCCTAGCATGTTTATTTTATTATTATTATTATTGCATTGATGATTGGTGATGAGGTAAGTTGAACCTGTCCTGACCTACTTTGGTTCTTCTGCAAGCAAGTACGCACCCAACAAATTCATGAAATGAAGAAGAAAGAGAAGGAATACATAAAGTTGCAGGCAAGTATTTATACCTTTAATTAATATTTAATAGGCGACTCTGTAGCAGAAACAGCTTTGCAATGGCACTGAAAGTACCTATGCCTAATTTGCAGGAGAAGCTAAACCAGGTATTGATGGAGAAGAAAAAGGAATCGTCCCGTTCTGGAATGGAGATAATGAACTTGTTGCAGGTGATATGCCTGTGAATCTTCTTGAATTTTAATTCTTAATGGTATCTTTTTTTTGGATCTTATTTGGTTTCTGAACTTAACAGAAAGAAGGACGGCAACGCGGAACATGGAATGGAAAAAAGAATGACAATGATTATTACAAAATGATTGTAAGCAGTAATGCATTTTTGAAATGCAGATTTGATTGAATTTATTCTGATGTACATTGAGCATGTATTCAGGTTGATGCATATGAAGTGAAGAAACAAGAGCTGATGCAAGAGAATGCAGATTTACGGGCACTGTTACGTTCAATGCAGGTAAAAGAAACATGATGTTTCAAGGTTTACTCCCTCCTTTTGTATGTTATGATGCATGTAACAGAACTGGATTCGTACTCCTTGTATTGGCTGCTTGGAAAACTAGTACTCGCTTTGTTCCAAATTATAGTTCACTTTAGCTTTGTCCTAAGTCAATTTTCTTTAACTTAGACCACGTTTATTGAAAAATGCACCAACATCAAATTAGTTCCATTAAATTATTCATGAAATATGTCTTCACAAAGCATTTATTTCAATTTGTAGATGTTAATGTATATTATTTTTAAAACTTGGTCAAAGTAAGAAAAGTTTGACTTAGGACAAAGCTAAAATTAACTACAATTTGAAATGGAAGGAGTAATTGTTTTGTAGTTTTTGCTTTTGTACAAAACCTGTAGTTACTGTAATTGATAGGCCGAGAAACCACTGTGGTAACATTTTTGAGTATCAGTTTCATATGTAATCATAAAGTGTCAAACAGTGTGTTGATCCAAATGATAATGTTTTACGTCAGATGGACATGCGCGAGTTCCTCAATGCCCCGAATGGGTCATCACAACCTACTGTTACTGCTAATGGAAGACAGGAATCAGGGTCTCCTCAGTCTCCACTTGGTGGCAAGACGGTATGAATGCTGGATCTTTACATGTCACACTGCTTGTTTTCCTCTGTTTTTCTTCCCTTTTGAATTCACATGGTTCTCTGTATAAGTCACACTTTCTCTTTATTTACGTTGGTAACTTCTGTGTAGTTGGAGTCACATAATCATTTTTTGTTTCTTTTTGTTTCCATTTTGGCAGGATGTCTTTGACCTGCCCTTTCATATGGCCAGAGATCAGATAGAAGAGAGTTTGCGCACAAAAATGACTTCAATCAAGGTAGGAGCCACTGGATTGAGACTATCACCATTGTACAATTGCTGTTTCTCCATACACACTCGTTTTCATTACTTCATGGTAATTATTTCTGATGACAACCAGGCACGAATGACACAACTTCAAGATGCTCAGAAAGGTGCAGAAGTGACTTCTGAGGCAACTGACCGGGAGCTTGAGCTGGAAGCTCAACTGGTTGAAGCAAGAAGCATCATCCAAGAGCAGGTTTGTGCATTTTATATTTTGTTTATCATTTCTGAATGAAAGTACTCCCTCCATAAGAAATAGTAGTTTTTTTTAGCTTTCTAGAGTTCCAATTATGTATCTAGACACCGTGTATCAATGTTTTCATATCGGACAACTAATCGCGATTAATCACGATTAGTCGTCCTTATCGTAACTTCGTGCTCGATAAGGGCGTTCGATTAGTTTTGGTCGATTAGAAATCTTTCGTCCGACTAATCGCGACTAGTTACGATTAGTCGTCCGATCAACATTGTTGGACGACTAGTTGGGAAAGAAGATAATCAGTTAAATAGGCAAAATAGCAAAAAAAACAAGACTGTAAAGACTAAAGAAAATGTAAATGTTAGACAGTCATATATAGAAGCATGGTTAATTATATGTTGATTGATATTGTATTAGGCAAGGAGACCCTACGGTGGTCTTGTTTCTATAAACCAGCCCAAGGTCCTCCTTGCCTATATATGTAACCTACCTATTGGCCTAATCAATCTATCAATTCCTAATTGCCTTCATGGTGTCAGCCGCCTAGGTTTTTTTTTTCCGCTGCCCTCTCTGCGCGCCCCTTGCGGCTGCGCACCTCCAGCCGCGACCTCTCCGCGCGCCCTCCTACGGCTGCGCACCTCCACCTCGTGCCTCCCTGCCTGTTCGTCCCCCGCCGCCATGCCTGGCTCGCTGCCTGCCGCTCCCTCTGCTGCCGATCTCACCGCTGCTCAGGCTGCTGCATCTGCGCGCGAGCGCCGCCTCCAGCAGGCTGCTGCTCGAGCCGCCGCTCTCCAGCGCGCCCAGGAGGCAGAACAGGAAGCCGCGGCCGCTTCCCAGGAGCGCGATGCCGCCGCCACCCGCGCCCGCGATGCCCTTGCTCGCGCGGCTCGTGAGCGGGAGAAGGCCGCGGCCGCTGCCGAGTGTGACGACGACGATGTCAGCACCGTTGCTGATGGCGGCCTCGCCCCTTCGCTCCGCAACAACCTCCTGGCACACGAGGCTGCCGCCATCGTCAACCTCCATGCTCAAGCCGTCGGCGTCCAGAACATCCGCGCCCTCGTCTCCGCCGTCCTGGACATGGAGGCCAACAACTACACCCGCTGGCGCCACCAGATGCTTCTGGTCCTTGGGAAATTCTCCCTCCAACGCCATGTTCTCGCTGATGTCGCCGACCGCACATACCCAGACTGGGAACGCATGGACTGCGTTGTCCTGACATGGCTCCTCGGCACCATCTCTCCTGATCTCGAGGAGATTGTTCGGGAGAACCCTGCCACCACCACTGCTCGTGCTGTTTGGCTCGCCCTGGAACAGCAGTTCCTTGGCAACCGCGAGCAGCGCGCTCTCTACCTCGACGCCGCGTTCCGCAACTTCACCCAGGGCGATCTCTCCATCACCGACTACTGCCGCAAGTTCAAGTCCATGGCTGATGCGTTGGGTGACTTGGGTGAGGTCGTCACTGATCGCACCCTTGTCCTCAACATCATTCGTGGCCTCAACGAGCGCTTCTCCTCCATCGGCATGCACCTCCAGCGTGGGCGCCGTTTTCCCACCTTCCTGGAGGCCTGGACGGACCTCCTGCTTGAGGAGCTCAATCTGGCGCACCGTTCCGCGCCCTCTCTGACCGCCCTCGTCGCATCTGGTGCTGGCGGTACTGCTGCTCATCCTCCTCAACAGCACAGCAGGCCCGCTGCTCCACTCCAGCAGCCCTCCAGCGGATCTCCTGGCAACAACAGCAACTCCAGGAACTCCGGCAAGGGCGACAAGCGCGGCAATCGCGCCGGCAAAGGCAAGGGACGGCAATCTGGAGGGCCTGCCCCTGCCTTTGCTCCTGCTGCTCAGCATCAGCAAGCTTCTTCGGGCGGTTCGTGGCCCAGCTTCTACAAGCCCTGGTCTGGCTCAATCAGCATGTGGCCTGGGAATCGCTCTCCCTTGGCTCCACTTCCGGCTGCTCGTCCTCCACAACCAGCTCCTGTGCAGCAGCCGCAGGCCTTCGTCGCCGGTGCCCAGGGCCAGGGACAGTGGCCTGGCGCCCAGGGGCAATGGGCCGCACCTCCAGGCTACTACTTCCCCGCTGGTGCGCCACTCTGGGACGTGTCGGGGCTTCCCTCCTCCTTCAACACCATGTCGTTGACGCCACCACAGCAACACGACTGGATCTTCGACACCGGCGCCACTTCACATATGACCTCGGATGCCGGTACCCTTTCACACACTTCGTCCCCGCGGTATCCTATTCCTCCTTCCATTGTTGTCGGTAACGGCGCCTTATTGCCCGTCACTTCCACTGGCACAACTCATCTTCCTGGTTCTTTATGCCTTAATAACGTCCTTGTTACACCTGGTCTTATTAAGAATCTTCTTTCTGTGCGCCAATTTACTTCCGACAATAACTGTTCCGTTGAATTTGATCCCGCTGGTTGTTCTGTGAAGGATCTGCAGTCCCAGAGAGTGATCACCAGGTGCAATAGTTCCGGCCCGTTGTACCCTCTTCGTCCTTCGGGCGCGTCATCTCTTCCTGCTGCACACCTCGCCACCGCTGCTGCGTCCACCCTATGGCATCGTCGTCTCGGTCATCCTGGATTTGAGACTTTATCCAAACTTGTGTCATGTAATAAAGAAATTAGAACCACTATATGTCATGCTTGTCAGCTCGGGCGTCATGTTCGTCTTCCTTTTCCTGTGTCAGCATCACGTGCGTCATATATTTGAACTCGTTCACTGTGATTTATGGACCTCGCCAATCCCTAGTGTTTCGGGTTTCAAATACTATTTGGTCATTCTCGATGATTGCTCACTATATGTGGACGTTTCCTTTACGCCTTAAATCCGACACCTTTTCAACTTTGTCTAATTTCTTTGCTCGTCTCCACACAGTTTGGCTGCAACATCAAATCTGTCCAGTGCGACAATGGGCGCGAGTTTGACAACTCCAGCGCTCGCACCTTCTTCCTCACCCACGGCACTCACCTCCGAATGTCGTGTCCTTACACCTCAGCTCAGAATGGGAAGGCTGAGCGAGCTATTCGCACTCTCAACAATGTGGTTCGGTCTTTACTCATCCAGGCTTGTCTTCCACCTCGCTATTGGGTCGAGGCTCTCACCACAGCCACCATTCTTCTCAACATCCTACCCACCAAAACGCTGCGCTCGGGTACGCCTCACGAAGCCTTGTTTGGCTCACCGCCTGCGTATGACCATCTGCGCGTTTTTGGTTGTCGCTGCTACCCCAATTTGTCCGCCACCACTGCCCACAAACTTGCTCCCCGCTCTGCTTCATGTGTGTTTCTTGGCTACTCAGCTCATCATAAAGGCTATCGCTGTTTAGACACCACCTCAAACAAGATCATCATATCGCGTCATGTGGTCTTTGATGAGTCTTCCTTTCCATTTGCTGAGCAGCCCACCACACTATCCCCAGCGGACTTCGAGTTTCTGGACACTTTTACTAATCCCGTACCGGTGCCTATAGGCCCGATCCGGTCTCTGTTACCTGCAGGTTCTTCATTGGCACCGCTGCCCGCTCCCCCACATGCGGTCGACACTCCAGCAGCAGCCTCGTCCGCCCTGCCACGTGCAGCAGTGCTTCCTGCTGCTCCTCCAGACTCGACGCCATCAGCAGCTCCGTCCGCACCTGTTGCCTCGACGACGCCCGCACGGCCACGTGCGGCTGCGCTGCCTCCCGCACAGCCACGTGCGGCTGCTCCGTCTCCCGCACAGCCATGTGCGGCTGCCCCGCTACTTCCAGCTCGTGTCATCACTCAAGTCTACAGCCAACGTCCTCGTACGTTGCCCCGGCGCCTCCGGCAACCCCTGCAGCAGCATCTCCGGGCACTGCTGCGCCTGCAGCAGCATCTCCAGCAGCCCCTGCGCGTCTTCCCAAGGGCGCTGTTGCCATTCCCCCAGTGGTCAACCAACATTCCATGACCACCAGGGCGAAACATGGCTTCCGCCTGCCTGCTGTGTTCCAGGCCGTGCCGCTGTCTCCAGTTCCGAAGACTTATCGGGCTGCTCTAGCTGACCCGAACTGGCGCACTGCTATGCTGGACGAACATGCTCCGTCCTCCAGAACAACACTTGGAATCTTGTTCCGCGCCCAACTGGCGCAAATGTGGTGACATGAAAATGGATATTCAAGCACAAGTTTCAAGCCGATGGCTCTCTTGAGCGCTACAAAGCTCGTTGGGTACTCAGAGGCTTCACACAACGCCTAGGTATTGATTTTGCAGAGACATTCAGCCCTGTTGTCAAACCGACCACCGTGCGGACTGTGCTTTCATTGGCTCTCTCGCTGCTGGCCTATTCGACAACCTTGATGGCAACCTTGATGAGACAGTCTTCTGCATTCAGCCCTCTGGATTCGAGGATTCTGCCCATCCAGATTATGTTTGTCGACTGAACCGCTCTCTCTACGGTCTCAAACAGGCACCTAGAGCATGGTACAGCCGATTTGCAGCTTACCTGGTTTCTCTCGGGTTTGTGGAAGCCAAGTCTGACACGTCCCTCTTCGTGTTCCGTCGTGGTGCTGACCTCATCTACCTGTTGTTCTATGTGGATGACATCGTTCTTACTACTTCGTCAACTGCACTCCTCCAGCGCACCATCCATGCTCTCCAACAGGAGTTCTCGATGAAGGACCTGGGTGATCTCCATCACTTTCTTGGGATGCAGGTTTAGCGCCGGTCTGAGGGTCTTTTCTTGTCACAGTCCCAGTATATGCAGGCGATCCTCGACCGTGCAGGCATGGCTACATGCAAGCCTTGCTCCACACCGGTAGACACGTTCTCCAAGACTTCTGCACTAGATGGTGCCCCCGTCAGTGACGCATCTGATTACTGGAGTTTGGTTGGTGCTTTGCAGTACCTCACCTTCACTCGCCCGGACATCTCCTATGTTGTTCAGCAAGTTTGCCTCCACATGCACGATCCTCGGGAACCTCACCTTGCTGCCTTGAAGCGAATTCTGCGGTACATTCGGGGCACTCTTCACCTTGGCCTGCTCATTCGACCTTCAGCACAGTTTGAGATGGTGGTTTACTCCGATGCTGATTGGGCCGGCTGTCCTGACACCCGCAAGTCCACCTCGGGCTATGCTGTGTTTCTAGGCGATAGCCTCGTTTCTTGGTCCTCCAAGCGTCAGAACACTGTCTCCCGGTCCAGCGCCGAAGCCGAGTATCGTGGTGTGGCCAATGCAGTTGCTCAAGCTTCCTGGCTGCGCCAACTTCTCTGTGAGCTCCACTCCCCACCCAGCAAGGCTACCTTAGTGTATTGTGACAATATCAGCGCCGTCTACATGTCCTCCAACCCGGTTCAGCACCAACGCACCAAACACATTGAGATTGATCTCCATTTTGTTCGGGAGCGTGTCGCCATGGGTGCTGTTCGTGTCCTTCATGTGCCGACGTCGTCTCAGTATGCTGACATCTTCACTAAAGGTCTGCCTTCGACGGTCTTCCAGGAGTTCAGGTCCAGTCTGAACGTCTGTGCCCACGCTCCGACTGCGGGGAGGGGGGGGGGGGGTTAGACAGTCATATATAGAAGCATGGTTAATTATAGGTTGATTGATATTGTATTAGGCAAGGAGACCCTACGGTGGTCTTGTTTCTATAAACCAGCCCAAGGTCCTCCTTGCCTATATATGTAACCTGCCTATTGGCCTAATCAATCTATCAATTCTTAATTGCCTTCAATAAAGATTAGGAGAGCAAGGCAAAACAACTTAATCATCTGGCATCAGCAAGCAGCAGCTACAAGTGTCCAGATCAATAGTAAATCACCATGATAATGATTCATTAAGACATGATTATGACCATGTTTACATATATTTACATCATATATATATACTATATACATGGTCGATCAGGTCATCCAGGCACTAGGACGACTAAATGTCCGATTAGCCGACTAGACCGATCAGACCGACTAATCGACCCTGATCGACGACTAATCACGATTAGGGTCGTCTGATTGGTGGTCTTATGACCAGCCTCGATAATACGATCTGAAAACATTGCCGTGTATATCTAAGAGCATAACAAAAGCTGTGTCATAGAAAAGGCGAAACAGGTAATTGCCAACACTGTACTGTATGGAATTCTGTTTATAGTTGTATATGCTTGGACAGGGAATAGTTTGGTCCTGAGGAACCTTACATTTAAGAACTGAATTTGCAGGCTTCCATCATGTCGAAGCACTTCACCAAGTCTGATAAGCCAAGGTGATCCGATATGTTTTGTTTCCCTTTGCATCTATTCAGTTCACTCCAACTAGACCTTTAATTCATGGATTCCCTTTCAGTGGCAGGAGGCATAGTGGTCTGGACGCCGAGCGCGAGGCATCTGCCGAGGTGTAAAAGCATGTCTGTAGCAAGGATATCTGTTCTGCAAGGCCTCCTGTTTTTAGTAAGTACCGAGGTAGTATGTTGCAGGATAACATCGTTCTGTGCTGTTGTAGTTTGTGTATGTTGCAGGATAACATCGTCCTGTGCTGTTGTAGCCCGAGTTTAGGCGCTGTCTATGCAGTATGATGTGCAGGAGCACCTCCTCCCGCACATGGCTAACCCGATCACATCTAATAGTCACATGTAGCGTAAGTGTAATCATATTCATACTGTATGAAGAATGTCTGTAGCAACCTTTACACCCTTGGAAAAATGGGCCTTTCGGACCTTTACATCTTGAAGTTTATTATTACTGTTCGCATCGCATGCTATTCTTTTTTAGTTTATTATGCAATCAGCAGTGACTAGTCTTGACAGCATGTTGTCGCCTGATCCTTTTTGTTCCCTGATGATGAAAGATGGTTGCCATCTCATCTGTCCCCTGGGCACAATCTGGTTTGTGGCTGCAGTTCATACCTTGGGGAAATTGACCGACTTGGTTTCTGCCTGACTGCATGTTCATGGTTGCGGAATCTAGTTTGTTACCCCAGCGTTAGGAGGAAATGTTGACAAGGTGCTTCTCCACGTTAGGAGGAAATGTTGACAAGGTTGAAACCCCAAATAAATAAATAAATTTGACCTGTGGCTATAAACCGAGTTTGTTTTGTGTACTCTCTCAACCGCATTTTTGGCGCACACGCGCGAGTCTAGGGGTCCACCATGCCTTCTGGCGCGCACACGAACCGAGTGGTATGTTGTACAACCTGTAGTAGCAGTGGTGGGTAATTCTTTGTTAACTCCACCAATTTAAGTTTGGTAAAGCATCTCCTAAGTAGATCTACCAAAATGGTAAATCTAGACCATAGATCTATCATTTTGGTGAATCTGAATCTCATGGATCTAGAGTGTTTGATGAATATTTTGATGAATCCAAATCTAGTGAATCTGAATGTCTACCAAACATACCCTTAGTTAGGGGAAAAAATATCTTAAGCTGAAGATCACCATCCTAGTGACTCTGAATCCAAATCTAGTGAATATGAATGTCCATCAACGAATCTGACCAGTGAAAGGCAGGCTAAGAGAAAGGAGTGATCGATGAATCTTGATCAGTCATGTTGATAGGTTGGTTGTTTGGCACTCCAGCACGAGTGATCGATGAATCTTGATCAGTCATGTTGATAAGTTGATTGCCACTCCAGCATGAGTGATGATGAATCTTTATCAGTCATGTTGATAAGTTGATTGCCACTCCAGCACCGGTAGCTTACTAACAAGGGACTAAAACTAACGAATGTGTGCTTATTTAGGCTTTTGCTTTTCAAGACTTCTATTTTGTGTATGTATAAAACTCTATTTTTTTTTCTGAATATTCTTTTTGCGAGACTCAGTTACAGACGTTCACAAACACGAGCGCACATCCATTCCTATGAACGCAAGCACGCACATTCTACCTCTACGAGTAACTTCAAAGAAGTGAGTGATGTTAAATCCTGAAATAAATCCAGTAAAATATGAGTATCCATGTCTAAGTCGGGGACTTAAATCTTGGTGGACAGAATTAGTTGAGCTACGCTCAGTTCGTTGTTTTTTAGAATATGATTCACAAGAAACTATGTTTTTTTTTTCAGAATATGAATCAACAGAAAGGACTTGAACTAATGAAGTGAACGTGGCACGTGAAATTTCAAATCTTCATTTGTTAGGCTGAGAGCAGGAAAAAAAAATATGGACGTCACTGAATATGGTCAAAAAATGATTATCCATATTCGTTGCAAAAATAAGAAAGACAAAATGCTCATCCACATGCTTCAGATCCAATCATGAATCAAGGCCTATCTTTGTATTTTCCTTTTGCAACGATCCTCTTGTACTGGAAGCAACTAAAGTAATACCTTCCTCGCGATGAAAAAGAGAAAGCAAAATATTTGGTGACGTAAGAAAGAAGACCATGCCCAGATTTTTTATTTTAAAAAGCAAATAAGATATTATTAAGATATATTCCCTCTGTTTTTTTATTTGTCACATTTGCTTTATCCTAAATCAGACATTGCAATCTTTGATCAACCAAATAGTGCACCAAAAACAAGTCAAAGCCAAGAAAACATTGCTTCTCCTGTTTTCTTCTTATAAATTTGTTGCAAATTATAATTGAACTAACACTTGAGCCATTTCTACAAAATATTTTTCACTAAAAATAGTTTATTTTGTTTTAAGGACATTTCACTGCTACAGAACAAGGTCATAGGCCGATTCTCAAAATCGTCTTTAGTCTCGGCGTTTTTGCCGCCCGGGACTAATAGACCCTTTAGTCCCGGTCGGTAACACGAACCGGGACTAAAGGGCCTGCCCCAACGGCTACTACGCAGAGCTGCCGGGGCAGGGACCCTTTAGTCCCGGTCCGTGTTACCAGCCGGGACTAAAGGGCACTCTTTAGTCCCGGTTGGTGCCACGGACCGGGACTAAAGAGTTAGCCACGGTTTGTGGCTTGCCCCGGGATAAATGTTTACCTTTTAGCCCCAGTTTTTTATACAAACCGGGACTAAAACTCCCCGGCTTATAACCTGCCAACTTCTTCCTCCCCCGAGCCAGAGACATTCAAATTTCAGTGAGCTTCTTGCTTGTTCTTGCCTGTTGCTATTGCTTTGTTCTTCATTTGTTCTTCATTGTTCTTCGTCTCCAGCGTCAATTGGTGATCTTCTTCGACTCCGTCATCGTCTCTTTGCGTTTAGAGGTAACTATTTCCATCTCCTACCATTTCTTTTGAATATGAGAGGAATTTAATTAAAATATATAGTTTGCAAGAACAAACAGAGAGAGTTGAGTAGTTTAAATTGGTTCATCACAATCACTTGATAGTTTTCTACTGCTAGGAAGTATGCATTCTATATTTCATACTTATGCAAGACGAGTAATATTGAATTTTAGTGTCTTTTTAGTTTATTTTCTTTAAAAAATATGGAATTTATAATAGTTTGCAACAATAAATATAGAGAGTAGACAATGTGGAAATTGGTATTGTTATATCATATTTTTCAATTATCTAAACAAATAGGTAAATTTAGAGTCTTTTTTATTTATAATTGTTTAGGAAATTAGGAATTTGCATGTAATAGTTTAAAAAATGAGCATGGATATAGTAGATGGCAACTGTGACCGGGTCCTCAGCCTCTCATCATCGGGATCCGAGGCGTTTGCGGCCGGATCTTCCTCTCATTGCTTGCGGCGAGTGTAAGCAGAAGATTGTGAAGGAGTACCGAGTGAGAAAAGAGGGAATCAATAAGAGTCGTATATTCTACAAGTGTCCGGACCATGAGGTGGGTTATTATTTACCCGCATTTGATTAATATGGTTCATTCGTATCGGTTTTGCTTGATGATGTTTAAATTTCTTATTCTTTGTTCTAATTGCAGTGGGAGGGCACCGGCGGATGTAAAGGTTGGTACTGGGAGGAAGAGTACGTTCAGCACGTACGAAATTCTGTTGCACAGGAGGTTGCCGCTGAAGGTGATGAGGCAGTGAGTCAGCGGCAGCAGCCCATCCATGCTGATGAAGCGAATGATCTGTCTATTTTAGTTGGGATCGGACGCGATCTAATTATGTTGCTTAAGTGCATTTTATTTTTAGTTTTTTTAGTGCTAGCTGCGATAGTCTTCGTTGTAGTCAAGCTTGTTTGAATTAATCAATCATGTGATGTCATGAGTGTTGTGCAATAACATGAGAAACTACTAAGTGCATGGTTGTAATATTTAATGCAGATGTTGTCACACAATTGGATGTATAATGTCGATCGCCGCTCCAAAGAGTTCATTGTTGGCGTGCACTATTTCTTAGGTGTGGCTGAGGCAAACAAGCAAGATGGTTTCATGTGCTGCCCATGCGCCGTCTGTAAGAATTTGAAGGAATATTCATGCCCAAGGACTCTTCATACGCATTTGTTGAAGTCGGGTTTCGTAACAAACTATATTTGTTGGACGAAACATGGAGAAAAGGGGGTTGTAATGGATGATGGTGAAAAAGGTGAAGAAGAATTGGCCCACGCTGATATTATTGCTCAGTACGGTGCCTTTGATGATGATGCAGTGGGGGGGAGATGGTGAAGAAGATGTGGCAGCGACAGAAGATGTGACAGCTGATGTTGATGCTCTTGGTGATGCCATTCATGATGCACAAAGTGAATGTGAAAGTGACAAGGAGAAGGTCAAGTTTGAGCGCATGCTAGAGGATCATAGGAAATTGTTATATCCCACTGTTGAAGATGGCCAAAAAAAGCTGGGTACTACGCTAGAACTGCTGCAATGGAAGGCAAAGAATGGTACATCCGATAAAGCATTTGGGCAGTTATTGAAGATAATGAAAAAGATGCTTCCGAAATCGAACGAATTGCCCACCACTACGTACGAAGCAAAACAGGTCATCTGCCCTTTTGGGATTAGAAATCCAGCAGATACACGCATGTCCTAATGACTGCATCCTGTACCGTGGGGAGGAATATGAGAATTTGGATGCATGCCCGGTATGTGAAGCATCACGGTATAAGATAAGGCGAGATGATCCTGGCGACGTAGAGGGTGAAGAACGTCCAAGCAGGAAGAAAATCCCTGCCAAGGTTATGTGGTATGCTCCTATAATACCACGCTTGAAACGTTTGTTCAGAAATAAGGACAATGCAAAGATGTTGCGGTGGCATAAAGAAGACCGTAAGGTAGACAATATGCTGAGGCACCCAGCTGATGGATCCCAGTGGAGAGCGATAGATAGAGAATTCCCAGAGTTTGCAGATGAGGCTAGAAACTTGAGGTTCGCTTTAAGTACGGATGGTTTTAATCCTTTTGCGGAGCAAAGCAGTAGTCATAGCACTTGGCCAGTTACTCTATGTATCTACAACCTTCCTCCGTGGTTATGCATGAAGCGGAAGTTCATTATGATGCCGTTGCTCATCCAAGGGCCGAAGCAACCTGGCAACGACATCGATGTCTACCTGAGGCCATTAGTTGAGGAACTTCTACTTCTATGGAGCAAACCAGACATACGCGTGTGGGATGAGTACAAACAGGAACACTTTGACCTGCGAGCCTTATTGTTCGTAACAATCAATGATTGGCCGGCTCTAAGTAATCTTTCAGACCAGACAAACAAGGGATATAATGCATGCACACACTGTTTTGAAGACCTTGATAGTTTATTTTTGAAAAACTGTCGGAAGGTCGTGTATGTTGGGCACCGTCGGTTTCTTCCTGTGGGCCACCCAGTAAGAAAGAAAGGCAAACATTTTAAAGGTAAGGCAGACCACCAAACCAAGCCTCGTAACCGAACCGGAGATGATATACTTGAAATGGTGAAGGATACGAAAGTAGTATTTGGAAAGGGACGGGGCAGCGAACCTGTTCCTAAAGACGCTTCGGGACACACACAGAAATGGCCTCGATCATATTGTATATATTGTATTGTATATATATTTTAATATTCACAGAAATGGCCGACCCAAATGAGAATGTGATGGAGGAGGAAATGATGAATATCATCGCCGACGACGATGACGGGAGTCAATACTTATTGAATTACGAAGACATGACCATGCATGATGAAAATCTCCCTGAACAACAAGTTGAGATGGAAGAAGGCAATACAGGCGAGGTATATATACAATGTGTCATGTTAGGGTTTACATTTACTTTATTACTTGATTAGGTTTTATGTCAACTTGTATTAGGGTTTCATCTTCATGTCTTTACTTATATGTAGCCCTCTGGATCGACGTCTGCGATAGGGCAGAGCAGACCAAAACGAGGACCGAAGAGGCCGTTGAAGGGCCGTCATGTAATCTCCGAATTCGATATGGCTACAGGCCAACCACTAGGACCCAATGCAAAGAAATATGTCTTTCACTGTGGGTTCCTTGTGAGAGATCGGATTCCGATAAGTGCCCGTGAATGGAAACAGAGGCGAAGTGCTCCCGAGATCAGTTATGTCTCCAATCTTGACAAGCAGCTAGTCTGGGATGACGTCCAAGCTCATTTCTCGTTTGACACGGATGATGAGGAGCTGCTGAGGCGAATTTGGGAGTGGACAATGAAGAAGATGGCCACCCTTTTTCAGGACTGGAAGAAGAAATTGTACCACACCTTTGTGCTGAAGAACGAGACGCCAGATTTCAACTCTAAGGCGTATGTCAAGATAAGGGCCGATTGGGATGAATTTGTATAGTACAAAAGATCACAAGAGAGCGAGGCCCGGGTCAGAGTAAACAAACTGAATGCAGCTCAGAAGAAATTCCACCATCATTTAGGATCAGGTGGCTATAAGACTGCCCTTCCAAAGTGGGAGAGACAAGAACAGGAGATGCTTGCCAGGAGGTAGTCCCAGAGACAATAAGAAGAAATTGGAGTGAACGGTCCAGAAATTGGTTCTACGCTCATGGGGGAACCATAAACCCTAATGATGGGGAGCTTGATTGGGGCCCGCAAATTTCAAGAGCAGCACATAGGCTAGTTCAAGCACGAAATGCGGTGTTGGCTGGCGAGTTCAAGCCCAATAGAGAGAAGGATGAACTCACGTACGCACTGGAGAATCCTGAGCACGGTGGGCGTACGAGAGGCTTTGGGGCCGTTTCGTGGCTACATTCCTTCGAAGCGGATCGAGAAAGTTATAGAAGCCGCCAAAGAAAGAAGGACGAGGAGGCAGAGCGACTCTTCAAGTTGGAGGAGTATGTTCTTCAAACACAAGAGCGTGAGAAATCTCGTGAAGAATGGATGCAGGAGGAAATCAAAAGGCAAGTGCAAGCGGCACTTAGTCAAATGACGAGTGGGCAAGGTACATCATCACAACATCCTCAAGCGAACATTAGCCCCCCAGGTCAGATGAAAAGCAGCTGCGCCTCCACGGAAGTACCAACCATTCAAGATGACTCCAAGCTACGCTTTCCCGTGGATGACGTTAAAGAACCTTTTACTACTTGTGAGCTGCACATTCCAGATGGAAATGCCACGAAAAAGGTGGCTGTCGGTGTTGTAAACCCTATCGACCGCACAAGAACACCAAGAATCCATGGTCAACCAGTGCCAGCCAGATACGCTAGCGTTTCGGTGGATAGGGTTGAGACAGGTTGTGGCAGCGTGGCACTGGAAATCGAAGGGGGAGATGGGGAGAAGACTTTAGGTGAAGCAGAGAAGACATTTATTTGCTGGCGCAAGCGCTTCATTATTATTCCTAGAGTGTCACCGCCGCAACCTCCTCCTACTGATCAAGATCCTCACCATAGGTAGTGTGCGCGTGAATGAGAAACAATTTTTATTACACTAACTTCCTATATGTATATATTAGTTGGATGCTCACATCATTCGTTGTTTTGCGTAGCAGGAACTATAGTCCAGTTTGTCATTATTCCCCAGTGCATCATAGTGCTGCGGGCGGTGACGATGTGTTGGAGGACACGGCTTCAACCCCATCTCCTCCACCACGGGCTCCAACACCGCCACCGGCCCCACCATCTCCTCCACCGCGGGCTCCAACGCCGCCACCGGCCCCACCATCTCCTCCACCGCGGGCTCCAACGCCACAACCTCCACCGCGGGCTCCAACACCGCCACCGGCCCCACCGTCTCCTCCACCGCGGGCTCCAACACCCCTGCCTCCACCGCGCGGCCCTAAGAAGCGGTCCGCTGCCACGGAACCGAAGGCCCCACCTCCAAAAAAGAAGGCTCCTGCATCAGGAAAAAAAGCACACGAGAAATTAGCTTATGAAATGACTGATGAGGAGTTACAAATTTCGGTGAAAAAAGATGTGAAAAAATTTTTAGATGAATCAACGGCCGCGGCTAAAGCGAGGAGAAACCCAGAGAAGCCTTACCTCCTGTTAAACCCACAGGAGTTAAGGAAAAGGGTGGACCAGCATGGTATCAAGATGTGTGAAGCCCGAAAGGCTCCGCGAAAATCAGACTACGAACGCTCTCTAATCAAGTCTGCAAAAGAACAACAATCAAGCACGAAGAAAGTGGGAAAGAGTGTTCCACAGCTTGGGGAAACATCAAGACCTCTGTCCCCATTATTTGTGCAAAATCAGTATGGTTCAAATATGGGCAGAGTACAGAGAAAATCTGGAGAGACCACTTTGTCTGAGATGGACTCAATGGAAATTTTTTTCATTGACAGCGGTCTCCCATACGAGACAATTCAAAATATTGCTACTGGGCTGGAGTTTCCAAGAGCGGAAGTAGTTGATGAATGGAGGAGAAATTTTGCACCGGGCAGGAGTCTAATGAACCCCAATCACTTGCATGTACTTGGTACGCAGATGTTTGCAATCAACAAATGGTGCATGGAGGCTTCTAAAGACGGTGATATAAATTGGATTTGTGTCCGAATTCGGAACCATCACTACTTCCGTGGCGATGACCTAATCTTAGTCCAGATGGAGGAATTACACCAGCTATGCCATATGGACGCACTGGACAAATCGCTCCTTAGCTGCTATTGTTTGTAAGTGTTTCTTTTATAGTTTTCATTGAACTCTCTAGTATGTGTATATAGTATGTAGTATTCTTACACACGTACTTGTGGATCGACTCGATATTGCAGGTATCAGATGACTCAGCTCAGAGATAAATATGACAATTCTGTTGGGTTTGTTGATCCATATGTTGTTTTCAAGGCTCCAAACCCTTCAACGACTTGGAGCGATGAGTCGTGTATGAATCTCATGAGGTTCTTCGTGAACCAAAAAGATTGAGAAAAAATACTCTTCCCATACAACTTTAAGTGCGTGAGACATATATAGTTAATAATAAGTATATGCACATTTTATTTTACTTAACCCTGATAATCTATATATATGAATCATGTGTATCAACAGCTTTCACTGGATACTGATGGTCATTGATCTCAAACACAGCAATGTGTTAATCTATGACTCGTTGAGCAAATCGCAAGAAGATTACCAAGATATGATAGACATCCTCCAAAGATAATTTTTTGATCCCTAGCTTCCATGCTTAAAGTAGAGACTAAGCTTGTATATATATACTAATTAATAAATAATGATCCAACTATTAATGTTTCATTGGCCAGATTAGGGTTTGGAAAAATTCATTGCTCGGGAACATATGAGTCAGTGCAAGGCCCCACTTACAATAAAGCCACGACTACCAGTAAGTTTACACCTTCGTCAATGTACGTGTATCTTTATTATATCATGTCATATATCATATCTTTACGAGATAAATCTTTTCATTCTACAGTGGATTTTGAGACAAAAACAGGGTACCAACTTATGTGGATTCTATGTTTGCGAGTACATGATGATAGAATCAAATAGAATTCCTGAAGAAATCATCAAAGTACGTAACATGTTTCTTTTCATTTTTTATAGACTTAATATTGATAATATAGATATAACTAATATCTTCTTTAATTCCAATTGAAGACTGACTGGTTGAAGCAAAAAGTGATGCTACAAGACCAATTGAAAGCAATACAAGAGTCAATAGCAGGATTTCTTCGGGAACAAGTCATAAGTCCAAACGACGAGTTCTACTATAATACCGACGAGCCGTTGATTCCAAACAATGATGATCATTTGTATGCCCTGTAGATATTTAGATGGAGTACAACTTGTAATAGGTTTATAGTACTAACTTTAGAGTACAACTTTTGTAGATAGATATTTGGACAACTTCTACATGTATATATATTGCTTGTAATTTTATATGTACATATTTATATATATATATATATGTAGTTCTATAGTTCAATTATATATGCATGCAATAAGCTTATTGTGTTATGCTGCTAATATATATAAATTATATATATTAGCAGCAAAGAATACATATTAGAAAACCTATTAAATAAATAAACAAAACTAAGAACAGAACTGAAATGAAAATAAAAAAGAAAAAACCAGGGACCCTTTAGTCCCGGTTGGTGATACCAGCCGGGACTAAAGGGTGCTGCTGCGGGGCACCGCTGGCAGCACCCTTTAGTCCCGGCTGGTATTGGGCTTTAGCCCCGGTGGCCGGAGCCGGGACTAAAGGGGGGGCCTTTAGTCCCGGAAGCGTAGTCCCGGCTCGGCAACCGGGGCTAAAGGCCCTTGCCGACCGGGGTTAAAGGCATGTTTCTGTAGTAGTGTTTAGTAACTTTTGTGGTATCTAGGGACTACTAGGGTGTATAGTGTTAGCCTAAATGTTTAAACGGACCAAGCGGTCACCCATCTTTTAGCAATTTATTCGGGCTAAACAGACATTTTAACGGGTTAAATGGCGATTAAACGGTATAAACATCTGATTGAATAGACAAGGCAAGCCACAAAGGTAGGTTTACACGACGTGTAAATGGCCTACACGGCTGTGTACGTGAATAATGAGGGTGTTGCAACACTATATGTGAAAAAGGCATTAAAGGCAACATCCTGTGAAGCAAGTCGGTGTTGACGTAAAGATTGGTCACAGATACAAATACAAGTGCTAGAACACACGGGTCGCAAAATAGACAGTCGACATGATTCTGTAGAAATCAGCCTCACCAATTTTCTTGGGTTTTGCCCGAGAACGTCCTAAGGTATAAGTATGACACTTACACGGTGAAGAACGGCGAGGTTTACCAGCAAACCATCAAGGAATAACCAAACATGCTTCCGTAACGAAGAACAGTTAGTTTCTAAGAAAACTAGCAAGAAAACCATCTAAGATCTCGCTCACGAGGTATATTGTTAGATTGAAGACGTTGTCGGGTTGCCCTTGGTCGGCTAGCAAGACTAAGGTGCCATCCTTGGCCGCCGGATCGAGTGATGAACAAGGACACAATGGATGGAAGAGATTAGGACAAAACAAAATAAAACAAATTGCACTACAAGAAAATCCCCCATATAGATACGTTTTAATTGCCACGTTATTGAAAATGTATCAACCTCCTTAGTGATTAAATTGCTAGATACGATTGTTGACACGTTTTTAAAAAAGCGTATCTATTAAATTGCTAGATACGATTGTTGACACATTTTTAAAAAAGCGTATCTATATCTTGTGTTGTGCCTATGCTAGATACGGTTGTTAACCCCACAAGGCCGATTGGTCACTGCCCAGGAACTCCATCGTGCATTACCTCTAATTGCAAATTGTCCTTGGCCATGGCCGCCTGTTCTCTTCTCCCGATCCCAAACTACCAAACCCTAGCGAACGAGCCGTGACAGACTTAGGCGAGGCGACGACGAGCCAGCGAGGTGGAGATCGCCCGCCATCGACGCTCATCTGCACGTCCTCGGCCCTGGTGTGGTGGCGCCCCAGCCATCTGCCTGCCGCCCCTGGCTATCCTACCCACGACCTGACGCGCAGGTGCTGCAGTCAGCTTCAGGCACCGCCCCAGCCCTGGCCATTGCGGTGTCGTGGTGGCGTTGCCGCCGAACCTTGACCTTTGCCGGCCACCGTTCGCTCGGCGCTGGCACCCAGGCCATCCGTGCAGGGTGGATCCAGCTGAACTGGAGGACCAGCACACAGCCATATCGAGCTCATCCTCGCCATCACCGATTTGATTTCTTCCTTTCAGGTAATCAAATCCTACTTTCTCCTTTTGTCTTTGATACTAGGCACCAGCGCACACCAGTGAGAATTACTTAGATAATTTGCTGATTTTAGTTTTTAAAATAAATTAGAATTACTGTGGTAAATCACCAAAGATTAGAACAGATTATGTTGCATTTGCCTCTAAGGGTGATGATGAAAGGAATTTCTATATATTTAGCATGATAATATATTATGTTAAAAGTTTTAGATCTCCATTGCAGAGAGGTCAGAGATGATTGTTAGTTGGTACATATCATCTATTTAATATAATAAAAGAGATGTGAGTTCACTCCCTCCGCTGTTTTATTTATGGTTGCAGATTGATACCATCTTCCTACCTTATTGGTATGTGTACAACAGTGGCGACAGTGAAGATAAGATTATCATGCCTGCTAATTTTGTTATTGTTTGTGCACATTGAGCAGGCAAGTATCAGTTAGTATAGTTTGTGATTTTACTGGAAATAACAGCCATGGCTATGTTTTTTCCTTGATAAGAGTCTTTAACTATTTTTACCTTCTGTGATAGAACATGATATAATCATGAGCTGCTTAATTGCAAAATAGATTATGTAACCTCCGGCGAACAGAGTTTGATATTTCTCAATAGGTTGATGAAGTTCAAACGCACATGGCGCTAGGACTTTCATAAAATAGGAAAAAAGCAAAGAGTAATGAGGTTCGCAACTATCTCTAATCTTGAACTGTTCTTATGTAATCTTCGTGTCAATTATTTCTCTGTCAGCACTGGATATTCTGACTGCTGTTTTTTCTGCCCCTTTGAATTTTTTAGCTCACGTCCTGGTGTGTTTCCAATCCATACACTGCTGTATCATGTCCAAGGCATGTGAAATCACCTGAACAAAGGCATACTGATTGACATACATTTTGTTCATTTGCAGTTAGTTGATTCTACCTAGTTAAAGAGAGGCGAAAAGGAACTCATTGCTCCTGGTATGTGAATATTCTATGCTGCTGGTTGATGGCCAGAGGATCGGGGCATGGGTGCCAATCAAGATACTAGCGGCGAGGTTGGTGCATGTGGTACCTGTAAGCAAACCGGTAACAGGACGCGATGGTGATGGACGAAAGTTGAGGGCAAGAGAAAGACAATGATGTTGTGCTGTTTGTTACCTAGATCCATTGGAAAATCAGGTGGTAGGCACGCGTGAGTTGCCCAGTAGATAGTCCCTTGTTTGATTTCAACGATTTGTACTTCTATTAATGCAAACTGCGTCCTCGCTACACAATGAAATAAAATATTTCATATGTTGAAGATTGATGCTCATAGTAATTTGTTTTGCTCTAGAATACATGGGCGCAAGCTGAGTAAAATAAAAACGAGAAAAAGACAAATATGAATCAACATTGCTTGACAGAAAATTTAAAATGTTTACAAAGTTTAGATACACAACTTACTGTGTCTAGAAAGCATTACATGTCTTGTAGACACCAATGACACCGTCGCTAGAAAGCATCTTATGTCTAGTAGACACGCTTGACATCATGTCTAGAAAGCATCTCATGTCTGATAGACACGTTTGAAAACATGTATCTATAAGTTTTGACACGGTCCGTGTGGAAACGCTCCAGACACGCTTTAGTCGAGCGTGTCTATACTAAAATAGAGATGAATAAAGCGTATCTAACACAGAAAGTGTATCTAGAGGGGGGTGTTTCTTGTAGTGTTGTTTTATTTATTAGGCACCTCAATCAGTCATGCCCCTTATATTTACATGTGAAGGACCGGAAACGGCGACCAGAGGGGGAGGGGGGGGGGGGGGTTGAATGAGAGTCATAAAATTTCTTTCGAAATATTTAGGCCACTGTCCCAGAAAATCAACCCCAAAAGATACACAACCGTGATGACCATAACCCAAAATATTGGGTGGATGTTCCTTTGAAACACAACGGGTCATCACAAAGCAAGAAAAACAAGCTCCTAGAACAATCGAACCTCCGATAATGGAACACCCCACTCTTATGGAGAAGAAGAAAGTGTCCGACCAAAAATACTTAGGCCAACTAGTAGCAAAAGTACCTTGGAAAGATCCTCATGAAGTTAGGAAACCAACGCAACAGACGGATCTAAAATCGGAGCTCGAACACAAAAGATACGGACGCTAAAAGCGTCGAAACTCTGAAAGCGGAACCCAACTCCTATGGAGAAGAAGGAAGTGTCCAACCAAAAATACTTAGGCCAATGGTGGCAAAAGTACCTTGAAAAGCTCCTTATGAAGTTAGGAAACCAACGCAACAAACGGATATCAAATCGGAGCTCGAACGCAAAAGATACGAACGAAAACAACAAAACTGTGCAGTCGCGGACTGTGTGCTAGTGAACTGCAGACTATCTGGTATAGAACCCCAAACAGTCCGGGAATGAGGCCCGAACAGTCCGCCGTTCAAAAATAAAATCGGCAACAACGCGTACAAGATCTGCCGGTGAATAGCCCTGACGCCCGGATAGTCTGGGGATAAGTGTCGGATAGTCCGGGAATGCCCAGACTGCACAAAAACAGCCCGTATCAAACTCAAATTCGATCGGATCTCGACCAAATCAAAAGGGCTTGCAACCAAACTTCACCCAGGTGATCTTGTACATGTTGGTGAGCTATTCCTAAGAATTCATGGCTCGAACCCATCTAAATCAAGAGATATTTTAGATCACAAGAAAAGGAAAAAGTTTGGAGAACAAAAACGATTTCCGCCCCATCTATGTGTGTTAACACCAGATTTTCGCACACGTAAAGGTATGACAGGTGGGCCCAACTAGCAGAAGGAAAAGATTCAGTAAGCAATCGACAGCTGTTTGGTCGGCTATTTCACAAGGCAGTAGGCTCCATTCGGGAAACGCATGTTGCGAGTAAAGCTGGCTTGCACAAGAAGAAACATGACGATGGAAGGCACCAAATAATGTAGATTTATATCTTTCCGTATTTTATTGTAAGTCATAATCGTCTAGGACTTATGCTTCGTCCAGGGTATAAATATAAGCCCTCGACCATTGTAAAATTGTTCACAACCATACCAATACAACCGGCTCCGTGCCATCTTCGAGTCACTAAGTCGTGTCGTCGAGTTCTTCGAGAGGAATCATCGATCCGTCGACCTCCGTAAGTATCGGCAACCTTGCTATCATGTCTAGTATCATGCGGTGGATTTAGATATAATGCAAGTAGTCTCGTACGTTAAGCTTAGTATCGTGCGGCGGATTTAAGCTTATGACGGGAAGTTTTTGCTTATGCCTTGTATCGTGCGGCGGATTAAGTCATGAGTAAAAATAGTTATCGGCTCTGTTAGCTTTGGCAGATCTAATAGATTCATCAAGTTATCATGTGTTATATGTTTTATTCATTTAATTCGTACAACACCTTTTGCCCAATCTAGATTGATCTTCGTTCGGCCTTGTCGCACGAGTTTGTTTGCCTTTGCTAACTATAAGATCATAATGGTCGAACTGACTTTCAATCTAGATTGTTACATGTTGTGGGTTCATGCATGTCGATCATGTTTAGGCTTTGATAGAGCTGGGTGCCGTGCGGCAGGTGCAGGTTTTAGATTAGTTTAACCATGTTTAGCTTGTATGTTTCTTCTTCATGGACCCCAGTTCGGCTAGTTTGCCGATTCTGGTTAAGCTTACATGAGTAATGAGTACATATAGATCATGTGGTGGATTAATCTAATTATAAGGAGTGGTGTAGATTTATAGCAAGTGGTATCATGCGGTGGATTAGCTTTGCTTGAGTTTGCACCTAACGGGTTTTATGAAGGCTAGACGTGCGGCAGACTAGCTGGATTAGCCTATGCATATGTTATCTGCATAGATTTATATTTACAACTTGCTCTCTTTATCCTTTTGTTACATATGCGTTCGGCATTCAATATGTTTATGAGTTTCATCTTTTACACTTGCCGAATGACATTATAAATCTGTTCCGACAAACAGCTTCTATAGCTGTGTGCCGTCGCGATTGGCTTTCAAAGCCGTACATATGGAACTGTCTGGTCTCACCCAGCATGTTCCAAGGTATTCTCATACTTTTATCCCTTGTTGGTTTTTAGGTCAAACCGACTGGCACGTTTCCGGATTCAGTACGTTCCGGGCACCCGATTGAAGCCAGCCTCGTTCGGCTTGCTGTGTGCCTTGACGCGAGGCGTCACATTTTGCGTCAACACACTTTTTGGCACGCCCGGTGGGACAACTTCATTTCTAGATGCCTAAGATTAACGAAGATCAAGTCTTCGAGGTGACCATGGACGATTTGCCGCTAGAATCAAAAGATCTGGTGCTGCGAGCTTGTGATGAATTCCAGCGCAAGTGCTTGGAGACCTTCTCCAAGAATAAAAGCAGCAAAGTCTATCAGAAGCAGACGTTCCCGAAGGTTGTTCCTCATCACCAACTTGAGCTACCTGACGGTAGCGAAGAAGCGGCTCTCCAGAAGATGGCGGAGGTGATGCATAGGATCGTATCAGGAGCAGTGACCAATCATCAGTCGGCTTTCTTGAACACCTTTCGTGCTATCATGGTCGATACTTTCAGTCCAACCGCAGATAAGTACTTTGAGGAGGCTGCTGGTCTAATACGAGGGCCATTGTTGTTCCAAGTACCTCAACGCCAGAGAGTTGCCGAAAACAGTGGAGCTGGCCCAAGCACGGGTGGAATGGTTTCTCAGGAAACACAACAACTTCCCCAGACCTATGGCCAACTCACGTTCGGCACAACAGGGAACGTCCCACCATCTGCTTCTAGAGTGTCTCCTGTGGCAAACAGGATACAGAAAGATATGTTTGGAGACGGATATCGGGAATTTATGGACTATAACTCGATTAATGCTCTTCCGAATCCAGGCTACGGGAGTTCAGCAGGATTACATACTGGGGGGCAAGCACAAACAGCTCCTGATTCAAATGTTGACCTCATCATGCACAAGTTGGCTGATATGATGCAGAATCAGTTCGGCCTAAAGCCGAAGAATCAGACATACACGTACAAATCTCCTTACCCAGAATGGTACAATCGGGTGGCTCTTCCTCCGAGAATCAAACCTCCCACTGACCTTACCAAGTTCTCGGGCCAAGATGATACCAGTACAAGGGAACATATCAGCCGTTACCTGATGCAGCTTGGCAAGGTATCGGCGGATGAAGCTTGGAGGATTCGATACTTCCCGTTATCATTGACATGACCAGCCTTCTCTTGGTTCGCCTCTCTGTCGGCGAATTCCATCATATACATGGGCAGAGCTGGAGCAGAAGTTCCACTCATATTTCTTTACGGGGACCAGTGAGAAAAAGTTGGTTGATCTCATGAGCTTAAGGATGAAACTTGGCGAAACGCCACAAGAGTATCTGCGCCGATTCAGGGAAACCAAAAATCTTTGCTATTCTTTGAATTTCCGGATGACCAATTGCCAGGAATAGCCATAGCTGGCATGTTGCCGAGTATCAAAGAAAAACTATTCGACATGGAGTTTGATGACCTCGGGCAGTTATCCCAAAGACTGGCAATGATGAGCAATCAAGCTCAGGGATTCAGAAAGAATAATCAATACCAGAAGGGTGATGTGGCTGCCGGGATGTATCAGGCTTTCCTAGACGAAGCAGATGAGTATGATAATGAAGATGAAGTGGCTGCAACCAAGATAACCTGGTCTAAAGAGCCAACTCAGGTCAACCAACGGTGGCTGAGGCAACACAAAGGTACTTATGACTTTGATGTGTCCAAGTCAGATAAATTATTTGAGTACCTACTGAAGGAGGGACGCATCAAGTTGCCGGAAGGTCATCCTATGCTGCTTCCTGAGGGCGTCAAAGACAAGAAGTATTGTGGTTTCCACAATACTAAATCCCACTCCATAAATGATTGCCGAGTGTTCAGGGATCGGATCCAGAAGGCTATTCAGGGTGGACATCTGAGATTTTATGGAAAGTTGAAGATTGATGGTAGCTCTTTTGAGCAGAATACTGTGTCTTTCTCTGTTAACATGATCAATGTTGCCGATCCTAGGGGTAAGGGTAAGATGAAAGTTTTGACCTCTGATAGAGCGAGGGAAGCTGGCACTATTGATCCCGATCGACAGATTACAAAAGGAGAGCTTCAACAGAGGGTTCAGTTCCAAAATAGCCGAATTGAGACGAATAATACCTCCAGACCCAGGGTCACGACGCGTATTTTGTTGAATAAGTGGCATCGGGAACAAGAACAGCACCAGAAGCAGAGGCTTTATGAAGAGCGGAAGTTCCTGGAAGAGCAACGAGGGTACAAAGAAGAGATGTACCGGGAAGAACGAGAAGATACGAGAGAGCAGGAACAATCTCATTGGGAATGCTCGTTCTTCCAGTATTGTTGGAACGAAGGCTTGAAGCTTCCTGTTAAGAACAGCTACCCTGAATGCAGTAATCAGTACTCCGAGTACAGGCAATCTCGAGTCAACCGCCGTTCTGTCCATGAAAGGCTTGGGGCACGAATCCCTGAGGACAGTCGACGCTTAAAAATAAATACTCTAAGAATCGGCAGGGAAGATTTGCCGATCAAAGTTGGACTCATACTGAAGAAGAAGAATACCGTGAGTATGTCTGGCAAAAAGGACAATGGTGTCCACCAGGTTTAAGGAGAAGCCAGAAGAGGAGAGTGCAGCGCTTGAGGAACAGAGAGTTAGAGCAAGCAGGCACCAAAAAGAAACGAATTTGGCGTCCTAAAGAGAAGCCGGATGGAAGTAGTCGTTCGGCTGATACATGCATGGCGTTCTTTCTCCCGTCAGAGTTTGTAGCTCCCGAGAATCAAGATGTCCAGGACGAGACATATTCAGACTTCGATGAAAGTGAATTTCATGACTTATTGGCTCATCTCGTCTTGGCTGAAAAGGCAGTATTTGATAAACCAATCAGGCACCGACACTTGAAGCCATTATATATGAGAGGGTATGTCAATGGCAAGCCATTAACCAAGATGTTCATCGATGGAGGAGCTGCTATCAATATCATGCCATATACCACCTTCAGAAAGCTTGGCATGACAAGTGAAGATCTATTGAAGACCGACATGGTGTTGAGAGACTTTGCAGGCAATTCCTTTGATACACGAGGAGCAGTCCATGTCGAGTTAATGATTGGGTCTAAGACCTTGATCACTACCTTCTTCGTCATTGATGGCAAGGGGGCATACAGTTTGCTGCTGGGAAGAGATTGGATACATGCAAACTGTTGTGTGCCATCGACCATGCACCAGTTCCTCATCCAGTGGATTGGAGATGATATTGAGATCGTCCACGCTGATGATTCAGTAAGTATTGCTAATACAGAGCCCATCTACTGGGAGTATGAAGGTGTCGAGTGTTTCTCTGGAAGAGCTTGGGAAGCAGGTCCTGTGAATGTCTTCAACGAGGACCAACAGCCGATTCAGACAGTCGGCTCTCAGAGTAATTTTTAGAATCCGATTAATAGTAATGGAGAAAAGATTAAGGCCAAAGTTTCATATCGGCTGACAAGGAATAAAGTTTTGATAATGAAGCCGAAGTAGGATCGGTATGCACAAGTCTGGGTCTCAGATATGCTTCGAAGTCTGCAAACCTTTAAGGGGGTTCTGATTATTTCTTCATTACCAGAGCTCATGGAAACTCAGAAAAGATTCATACAAAGTGACGTACAACAGAAGTTTGTGAAGAGATTAGAGTTATATGAAGACACTTCCACGACTTGGCGATTGTTTCGAGTTGTATGTAACAGCCGATAAGCCTTATAATAGGATCGGCCCTTATTTTAAGTTTTAAGGGAGAGATGAGTGGGGGCGAAAATGTTGAACCCAAAAAAGGGTATTCGGCTGTGACAAATTTTTGATTCATGTGTACTGTTTGCCAGTTGAAGCTTTGGTACTATTTGTTAAAAGCCGAACGCATGAAGGTTATGTAACTCGAGGAATATTCTATACAGCCGATGTAAAAGCATCGTCTTTAGCGGAGAAAATATTCCAAAGAATTAAGTTATAGCCGATATTTTTACATATCGCCTTTAGTATAAGTTCATGACCTTGGTGACCCTAGCGTTTTTCAGGTTAGCAGGTTTATTGGGGAAAGAGAAAGGTGAAGAGCAGTAAGTATGATGCCGAGTGACATGACGCATCAGAGATGAGATCTAGTCGACTAAGCTGACGTCACACATTCGGCAAACTTTTCTAAGGAGATATCGCAATCGGAAGGATCATTGAGAAATCGAAATCATGCAAATAGATATTATTCAGAGAAAAACATATTCTATGGGTTACAAGCTTCATTCACAGATCTATCTTAATGCAAGACTACCCCAGGAATAATTTGTTCACAATAGATTGCGGGTCAGTAATCTCGGCAATAGCGGCAGCGTGACCATCATAGACTTCAAGATCTTCAAATTCGTCCGGGTCGCATGCAAATCCAACTGGTAAGGAGGAGTAATCTTCTTTGGTCCAGGAACTCATTGCTGCTGGCCCGAAGGAAACTTCGGCGCGTACACCATGGATGACGGCCTGATCTATGCGACCACTCACGGCATCAAGACGAGCTTCGACTGAATCCCCGCGGACATTTACATGAAGAGCGACTCTGTTTGCTGCTACTTACAAACGGTCATTCTCTGCAGAAAGAGCTAGCAAGAGGAAAGAATATTAGGCAAAAGCAGGCTCAATTAGAAGGAGGAGAAGGACCAAGATTATGCTAACCCGTAATGATGCTACAGAGTTGCTTCCGTTGCTCTGCCCACTCAGCTTCCTCAATGTCATGTTTCTTGGATGCATCTTTCAGTTCCTTTTGAGCTTTATCCCTTTCCTCGCGGTAACGAAGAGCGTCCGAACGGCTCTATTAAAGAGAATCATTTGGCTCAAAATCTGGTGAATTGGGAAGAGTTTTTTAGATCTACCGTTTCTAGAGGAGGAACCCAAGCGTGGCCGGAGGAGGACTCCACCCTGGGAAGAAGATGAACAGCGAATCAAGAGACGAACTATCACAAGGAGGCAGAAAGTTGGTTTCTTACTTGTGGCGCCGGTGAGTTAATGTTAGACTTCCTCCTGCTTCATTTCTGACAGGATACTTGCCGTGGTCGCCATTCCCTGCCATTATTTTCTCTCTAACTTGAGTTGGAAGCTGAGAGGTGGGGATTTTGCAAAAAACGAGTTGTTCGACTGGAGCCACAGCTTGTATACGATCATCTTTATAGGACCATGACGTGCACATTAGAGGACCAAACGTCGGAGTAGGGTTTTGCACAGATTATGGGCCGTTATTGGGCCAGGCTAGATCTTCTGATGATTAGAAGAAGTTGTAGCTTCAGAATCGGAAAGTCAATGGAATTCGGCTAAAAGTTTTTCAGTTTCAACTGGTCGATTGGGGACTCATATTACCAATTAGCACTCAAAAGCGGAGACGAAAGAATTCCTTGAGGCTGTTCTGACGTCATTGGAAATTTGAGGAAAAAGGATTAGAATTTCAAATCTGAAATAACCGGTTGCAATCGTTGTCTGCAGTGCAAAGTTTTCCGGTACGGTTATCGCAGTAACCGATGTGTATGCATCGCCGATTGAAACAGAAAACAGAAATCAGTGATCAATATGCGAAAAAGCAGAATACGCGTTGATCTCGGAGGATCGGTCAAGACAAACAAGGGAACTTCATATTTACAAAAGAAAGAACAAGATTACAGTGAGTTAGTTTGTCCACTCCATCCTACGCCTAATCGGGAGGAAATGATCGAAGGTATCAGCCAGATCTGATTCGGCTACCTTCATGTCTTCTGCGGAGCGTTCTACTCTATTCTCTAGATCTTGTTCACAGACATCAAATCTGTGGTAATCGGCACCGGAATGAATCTTCACGGCGGAAAAAGCGAGTGCGCACCGTATCCCATGCTGGCTCTGGAGATGATGGGGAGGACGCAGTTGACTTCATTTACCCGCTTCAAGGGTGTTGTGCCCATTACATCGGTCGTGACGGCAAGCTTAGTGACGGCAGCCTCGAGAGCATGGAGTTTGGCCGCCAGGGCTGAGAAAGGAAGAAGTCGGTAAAAGCAGAAAAAGAGAACCAGCGGCTCTTTTTCGAGCGATGTCACGCTCTTGGGAAATTCGGGTAATTTCCTGATCCTTCCTTTCCAGATCAAGATGAAGATTTATAATTTTCTGGGTCAAGTCCTCGGTGAGATCGTTGCTAGTCCTCCTGAAGCAAAAGTAATAAAATGAAGCCAGATGCTTTATTTTTAGAAGGAAGAGAAGAAGGAAGTAACCTTCTCCTGGAAGAACTGGAAGCACCGAGCTCGAGACTATGGCGGCTCGCTTGGGAAGACATCTTCTAGCTGATTCAGAGTAGCAAAAGAGAAGAGGGTTTTCTGGTTTTGAGGCTGAAGCAGAGAAGTCTGGAATGCACAGGCCGAAGTGAAGTAAAGGGGAGAGTTTAAAAGACCACAAGTGCATCGGGAGGTGAATCGGCAGGTACGGTAATGATGACATGAGAAGACGGATGCTTCTGGAGGTTCCGTGTCAATGCGAAAAGGAAAAGAATTTTGGAATAAAACATTTATCCCAAAATTAGGGGGCATGTGTTAACACCAGATTTTCGCACACGTAAAGGTATGACAGGTGGGCCCGACTAGCAGAAGGAAAAGATTCGGCAAGCAATCGGCAGCTGTTTGGTCCTCAGAGTTTCGGTAACTGTCTACGCGGTCGGCTATTTCACAAGGCAGTAGGCTCCATTCGGGAAACGCATGTTGCGAGTAAAGCTGGCTTGCACGAGAAGACACGTGACGATGGAAGGCACCAAATAATGTAGATTTATATCTTTCCGTATTTTATTGTAAGTCGTAATCATCTAGGACTTATGCTTCGTCCAGGGTATAAATATAAGCCCTCGACCATTGTAAAATTGTTTACAACCATACCAATACAACCGGCTCCGTGCCATCTTCGAGTCCCTAAGTCGTGTTGTCGAGTTCTTCGAGAGGAATCATCGATCCGTCGACCTCCGTAAGTATCGGCAACCTTGCTATCATGTCTAGTATCATGCGGTGGATTTAGATATAATGCAAGTAGTTTCGTACGTTAAGCTTAGTATCGTGCGGCGGATTTAAGCTTATGACGGGAAGTTTTAGCTTATGCCTTGTATCGTGCGGCGGATTAAGTCATGAGTAAAAATAGTTATCGGCTCTGTTAGATTTGGCAGATCTAATAGATTCATCAAGTTATCATGTGTTATATGTTTTATTCATTTAATTCGTACAACACCTTTTGCCCAATCTAGATTGATCTTCGTTCGGCCTTGTCGCACGAGTTTGTTTGCGCTTTGCTAACTATAAGATCATAATGGTCGAACTGACTTTCAATCTAGATTGTTACATGTTATGGGTTCATGCATGTCTTCTCTCAGATCAGATCGTGGTTTTATCAGATATCTCGAACGCACAACATGTAACAACCAAGATTGACAAAATAGTCGATGAAAGGCTTGAATCGGCTATTTTCTCTGTTGTGAGTGTATAAACCTCAAAACAGCCAAAACAAAGCACCTTTTAGGCTTGAGCCACTTTGTCAATCTTGATTGGGCAAGATGTTGTTTAAAACATAAAGAAACAAATTAAAACATAAAACAACATCGATAACTTAATGAATCTACTAGCTTGCCAAACCAATAGAGCCGATAACTAGCAAAGATCGACTAAAGTAAGAGATTGATCAAAGTCAAGACAATCTTACAAAAGACGAGCTTAAACTGATAACTAGCCATGCCATAGCTTAACAAGAGTTTGGTCGATGCCAAATACAGCCTTATTATACGATGACACAAGCCATTGGTGAAACTTACAAGCAAACCGGAGGTCGGTCGATGCCGATGCAGCCCTGCCTGATTGAAGGTCTCACCGAGATCTACGTTACTCCTACTCCTAGGGTTTTGGCTCTGGCCGATGTATTGATTGATTGGATGCCCCTTACAAAATTCGGGTTTCTAACTATTTATAACCCGGTTGACTCCTGTCCTAACACGACTAGGTTACATAATAGGTAAAAATAAAAGACGACTCGGACTTGAACTCCTTGGTCGAGCCCGACACGTCTTTGAAGCCTGTCGTGCTGGTCCACATGAATCCTTCTGGTCACGCTTGACCCACACAAGCTTTTTATTCTTAAGCTGATCCTTTTCTTTAATAAATCAGCCGTTTATGTTCACAAAATAATAATCTTCTCGATCCAAAATCTGGTGTAAACACATGCCCCCCATTTTTGGGATGAAATTTATTTTATCCCAAAAATGTGATTCTCCTTTCCTTAGGGTCCGATCGACTAACCTTTTCTTTAGTCGACCAGCCGAGTCTTCTTCCCAACCATTATTGTTTTTCCTCAGGACTGTTCTGAAACCCTAACCTCCAAAGAAATCTGCCGCCATTCGATTCAAGCAAAATCTCTTGAGAACTTAAATTTGGTGTTTCCGCAAGTCAAATGGTGACTCAAGATTCTATTCCTGAGGTAAATTTCGGGTCTCCTATCATCACTTCTCCCCGATGATACTTTACTTTCGTATTTTCCCTCACATTTGAATTTTCAGGTGCTTCTTGACCAGGTCCTCATCCCAATTCAAGACAGTCCGAGCGACTTCTTTCTCGGTCTAGTAGGCAATCTTGACCCTACTGAAGTCATTATTGCTGAGACACAGAGAGCCCCTTTCAAGAATTCAGATTTCACTTCAAAGCATTGGGGCAAAACTCCTTTCAGGAACTGGCCATCGATTATTCCGGGCTGGAGATACTGGCTGATCAAGGTAGAAGCCAAGAAGAAGTCAGATTAGGTTCTTCGCAGTCTAGATCAGTGTATCACTCTGTCCTTAGTCGATATGAAGAGGAACGAGCAAATGCTGAAGGCCGCCTGCTACTTCTGGTCGGGTACTTTCAATACTTTCATGTTCAAACAAGGACCCATGACCCCCAATTTAGTCGATGTGCACATGTTGACCGACTTAAACATCGCTGGATCCATCAATCCTTATAGCTTTCAAGTCAAACCTTCTATTAAGCTTGGAAACCTAAAATCTGGTGGGTGGTCCAACTATATTGCTTCCTTCAACACTCCACAGTCCAGTGTTTCAGAACGAGAGCACACCATCTTCTTGAACATGTGGCTGGAGAAATATTTATTCTGTGGGCAGAGCTGTGGTCCAACCTCCAACTTCCTCGCTCTGGTAGAAAAACTGCCTGTGACTTCAGACATACCCCTAGGAAAGTATCTTCTGGGCGCCCTATATAGTATGTTGAATAAAACAGCTCAAAGCTTGATGGAAAATGAATACATCCCATCAATAACAGGTCCCTGGTGGTTGCTTCAACTCTGGCTTAACCTTCACCTTCATAGGTTGATAACCCAGACTTGAGGACCTTGTCCTTCCCAAAACTATACCCAGACAACCAAGAAAAGCTACTGGCCAATGATGCTAAAGTGAGAAGATGCACTTCATTTGGAGAAGCTGCTGCTATGATATTTGTCGATGAATCAGCTAGCTTCTTCTTCAAGATCTTCTACAAGCAATTCCCTGCCACTATCTTCGACTGGTTTCAGTATCCAGATATCACAGATTTTGAGAACCCATACACCTTCAGGTTCCAAAGAGAATGTGATGATGAGGGTCTGGAGATCTTGTGTCAAATTATAAAACCTTGTCTCCTGCCAACTGAAATTAGGCATGGTAGAGAAAAACCTCCCTTGTCCTATGAATTCTATCATCATGTCATGGCAGTGAGACAAATTGGTTTTGGCCAAGTGCCCCCATCCCTTTATTTTGCTGATAAACTCAGGCCAAGGGAAACAATAGACTCTGCCTTAGAGTATAACAGAATACTCCAATTGGAACAATTTGTCTCCCTAAAGATAGTCAAGGAAGGGAACTGCATGCCTTTTTCTTCAGTTTCCTTTCAAGACTGGTGGCAACAGTGGAGTATTCATCTCTTTAGTGAAGCTGTGGCTACTTACTGTCTGAAGTTGGATTCAGACTTTTAGGCAACTGACGAGGTATAACTCAATTTGTCTTCAAATTTTATATCTTTACCATCTGTTTACCTCTGATATCATGTGCTAAATTTTTGCAGGATTTGGTCACCTTGAATCCTCCAAAAATAAATTATAATATATGGTGTCCAAACCCAAGGATTGACTGTGATGCTCCCACCATCAAGACTCTGATGAAGAGGAAAGTTTCTGATGCCTCAGATGATCAGACCCTTAGCACCTTTATAAAAGAAGCTAGCTCCTCCAAGAAACAGAAAACTATCAAACCAACTGCTAAGGTCGTATCCAAGAAGAAGAAGAAAGACACCTCTGACAGCAGCCAATCCTTGATAGAAAATGTCAACACAGATGTAATAAAAATCTGCTCTTTTCTTATTCTTATCACCAAGTCCGTGACTTTTATTTTTCGATTTCCAGGTACAGGCTGGCACTCATAATATTGAGTTACCTCAGGAGCAGGTGGATACCCAAAATATAAAATCTGAAATACTTCCTCTTCCTGATATTGATCAAGAATTTCCCCAACTAGGTATACTTTTTAGCTTATAGCTCCATTTTCCTTGGTGGATGTTCTCGAAAACTAATGAAAATTTTCTTCCAGATGCACTTCCTGAGCCTTCTCCAACCTTCCCTGAGCTTCAAATCAACCCATCTGATCAAGTGCTCCAATCAACACTACTTCTCCTTTCAATAATTTCTTGCCTGTAATTATCTTATTCATCTATCTGTTGTAGGAGCAAGGAGGACTTCTTCCCCAATCATCCCTTTTGACTTAAAAAGAATATATGGGTGTTGAAGAAGAACCTGTACCAGATCATTCCAAGAAACCTTCTGAAGAAACTAAGGCTCGACTGCAACCGTTACTCTCTCTTTTGGAGACTAATATAGCCGACCTAGTACATGATGCAAAAGGAATCAGAGACATCTTCGACTTGATCAAAGATGACATACCAGATGACCTCAACAAAGCTCTGACTCCTGTTGCTCACATAGAGTTTCTTCGGTTAGAATTCATGGAAGCTAAAACCAAACTTTCTGCACGTGAAGCCCAAGTGCACCTGCCAGCACACGAACAATGTTGCATCTCTGATATGGTTGCTACAAATGACACCATAGATCAAATAAATTCAGACTCCACTGTCCTCATCGGCAACCTATCATCTTTAGAAGCCGAGAGGGATCAGCTATTGAACAGGCTTCAAGTTATTGATGATCAGATCAAGCTGAAAAAGAAAGCCTGGAGAACATTCGTGTTGCTCTTCGTGAACAAAAGAAGAAGATAGCACTTCTTCACAGCGAGCTTTAGGATGTTAAAGCTAGGAAGAAGCCAATCCCAGGTTCCATTGAAGAAGATCAGAAGAAGATAGCCGATATAGATGCTCTTCGCTTGAATGCCCTGAACGTACTAAAATCTGTACGAAACATGTAATTTGTAATTCCTGACTCTCAACCCTTTGTAAACATTCTTCATTGGTTGACTAGCGTTATGATACTCTGTTCTTCATTTAACACTTGAAGCTCTATCAGCTATCTTTAGGCGATGTCATCTAGACAATTTATCCTTCAGCCGATTAGTGTCAGAACGGCCTATTTAGTCGATTCACCTTAGGATCTGGATCTGAAGGTGCTCCCGAACCGACGCCTTTTCACGTTCCCAAGTCTTACACATAAACACAAAACGTCGACTTCTTGAACATACCACGCATTCATTGCTTTACTCTTCGGCCTTTGCTCTCCTCCTCCACCGACTGCCTTTCTTCTCCGTTCAGCGATCAAAGCAATGGTGGACAACCGTGGCAAGCGCCCCGCGGAGGCATCAGAGTCCGTAGACGGTCCTCCGGCGACCCGTCGCCGCGTGCTCGGGTAATGGTTTTTCTCTTCAGCGTCTTCTTGTGCTCCGAAACTTTTCGTTTACCCAAGGAAAACCCTAACCTTTCCGCAGTCCTTCTCCTCTGGCGGACGGCCAAGGCCCCAGCCAACCCTTGTCAGGGCATGGGTTGGCATTGGACGATGACGCCTGGGCCTTCATCCGGGGCGTCTCCGACACCCGACGTCTCTTGGAGGAAGAGCGTCGCCGGACCACCCGCCTGGTGGAGGAGCGAGAGGTCCTCCACACCCACCTCAACAGTGTTCTTGAACACTTAGAGGCGTCCGATGCTAGGGTTGCTAGTACATTCTTTTCCAAACCCCCAACTCATCATTTCAATCATCCTTTACATAACCGCTCTAGTCAACCTTTTAGTAACTTTTGTTCAAATATTTAGCCCATTTGTTCCTTGATTCGATTGAATCGGCTATCTTTTCGAAATTTAGTCTCTTTTATCCAATTATAGAACTCCAACAGCAACTCGACTGGCTCCCTGGGCGAGCCACGACGATTGCCGACTTCGTGAATGCACAGGGAGACAATCTGAGGGCGCGCCTGGATGATGTCGGGACGCGCATTAGGGAATTGGCCCTCCACGCCATTTGCCACGGCGCCACCTTCGCCCTTGCCGGAGCTGAACTCACGGTGCTGAGATCTCCGGGGAAGTCTCTCCCTCCTTCGTCGGCGCTAGGACGAGGGAAGACTTCAGGGAGCTGGTGGAGGAATCCCAACCCCTGGGGCTCGCCGTGACGGAGGTGTCGCACCTGGAGGACCTCCTTAACAAGTTGCATCTAGATTAGCTTAGTTTTAATGTCTCTTTTGGTGTATCCGGCCTGGTGGCCGAACAAGCTGAACAACAAGTCTGTTCCTGCATCATCAGGCTTCAAATAATTTTGTTTAAGTATCACTGCCCGATGTTCTCTGCACTATTTTGCTTGCGCTCCCAAAAACTTTTATTGTAACTTATTCTCTTTGATGAATGTTCTAAAGACGATACTTCCTTAGTATCGGCTATCAATTAAAATCAAAAGATGATACATACATATCGGCTATTTTTGTTCTAAAGGCGATACATTAATATCGACTATAAAATCAAGCAAATTGATCTTTCATTCTAACTCCAAAAGAAATAATCTTGACACAACACCGGCTTTAACTTAATTGCGCCGATGTGAATCACCGTTAGCAAGTTAATCTGCCAGAACATTTTTGAAGCCGATTGCTTGGATCGGCTGTTGACTTTTGTCAATTGTCTTGAGAAAGTCTTCTTCAAGAATCTTTCCAAAAAAGCACTCTATGTTATCAAAGTTCCAAACATCAGGGTCTGAATAAGCAACACTGACAATTGAATCTATTTGAAACCATTAGATTTTTAGAGGGAACCATATCAGCCAATTCTATCTTTAGGAGAAGCTCATTAGCTTCTTTAATTGGTTTCTATGTCCCTGCACGGAGCAAATCCACCCATGCATGCTATCTGCGTCTTCATAGATGCTATGTATACTCAGTTGATCAGCAGCTATCCCGTGCGTACACGTTGAATCGGCTTTGACAATCAAACAAGAATTGTTGTCCCACCAGGCGTGCCAAAAAGTGTGTTGACGCAAAAAGTGACACTTGCGCCAAGCACACAGCAAGCCGAACGAGGCTAGCTTCAATCGGGTGCCCGGAGTGTGCTGAATCCGGAGACGTGCCAGTCGGTTTGACCTAAAAGCCAACAAGGGATAAAAACGTGAGAATACCTCTGGAACATGTTGGGCAAAACCAAACAGTTCCATATGTATGGCTTTGAAAGCCAGTTGCGATGGCACACAGCTATAGAAGCTGTCTGTCAGAGCATGTTTATAAAGCCATTCGACAAGTATGAGAATAGAGCATGTGAAGCATATTGACTGCCGAATGCAAAAGAGAGACATGCTTGAACAAATTAAAGATATTATAAGTAGGTAACTTACAAAGATAGATCTATTCAAACAAGACATGCATAGGCTACTCCGACTAATCTGCCGCACGTTTAGTCTTCATAAACCCGTCAAGCATAAACTCAAGCAGAGCTAATCCACTGCATGATACCACTTGCTATGAGTTTATGCCACTCCTTATAATTAGATCAATCCACCGCATGATACAATCTAATTATAACAAGCTAAAAGCATGCATATATTTGAACAGATCTATAAGAGCTCATTACTCGTGTAAGCTTAACCAAAATCGGCAAGCCAGCCGAATTGGAGTCCATGAAGAAGGAACAAACAAGCAAGCATGATCAAACCAATCTAAAACCTGTATCTGCCGCACGACACCTAGTTCTATCAAAGCATAAACATGATTGACATGTATGAACCCACAACATGTAACAACCTAGATTGAAAACTGATCCAGCCATCATGATCTTATGATTAGCAAAGCACAAGCAAACTTGTGAAACAAGGCCGAATAGAGATCAATCTAGATTGGGCAAAAGAGTGTTACAGGAATTAAATAAATAAAACACATAACACATGATAACTTAATGAATCTACTAGATCTGCCAAATCTAATAGAGCCGATAACTATTTTTACTCATGTCTTAATCCGCCGCACGATACAAGGCACAAGCAAAAACTTCCCGTCATAAGCTTAAATCCGCCGCACAATACTAAGCTTAACATACGAGACTACTTGCATCATATCTAAATCCACCGCATGATACTAGACATGATAACATGGTTGCTGGTACTTACGGAGGTCGACGGATCGATGTTTTCTCTCGAAGAACTCGATGACACGACTTAGGGACTCGAAGATGGCACGGGGCCGGTTTGTATTGATGTGGTTGTGAACACTTTTTACAAAAGCCAGGGGTTTATATTTATACCCTGGACGCAATACAAGTCCTAAGAGGACACGACTATGAAATATTAAAGGAAAATACAATATTCTTGGCCTTCAACTCCTTTCGGAATCTTCATTGCCTTAATTGTCGCAATTCTGTTGCCCGATCGGCTCTTGCTTCCGCCGTTTCAATGGAAACTCCTTTTCTCAAAATAGCCGACCGCATGAGCAGTTGCCGAATCCTTGGAAACTAGCCGACCGCATGGGTACTTGCCGAATGCCTCATACGCCCATCTCCGCACACTGGACATGCACGCCGTCTTCTAGCCTTTCCTTCATCGTGAAGCCATTTATGCTAAATATAGAACTGAACGTCGAGATATGCATGCTTTATACATATTTATATTTAAATTGCCTTCTTTGCTTGCTTGCCACATCACAACGCCACCAAATCCAACTCCTGGCCAATGAGATCAGACCCCTCTGATTCCTGAATACTTGTTTAATCTATTATGGTCATGGTCGATTATCCTCGTGATCAACTTCTCTTGCCATATCTATTTCCCGAATGGAGTAACCGACCGCTTGGCCATCTACCGAATGCTCTTCTCACTGCTCATTGGGTCCACCTGTCATCTTCTCAATGTTGACCAAAATCTAGTGTTAACAAAAAGTTTGCTTGCTGAAATGGAAATCATGTGCAAACATTGTGATGAGCTAACTAATAAAGTTGCTAATCTAGAAGCCATCAGAGAAAACCCCACCGAGGTACCTAAAATTGAAAAATGAATCTTTGATATGCCTAAAAAGGATGTCTTTACTTCTTGCATTGATTTACTTGATTTAGACTCACGCATGTGCAAGCAAGCTTGTGTTGAGGATGTGATTGTAGAAACATGTACACAAGAAGTTGCAATGGAGAATGAGCTACTAAGGCAAGAAGTGGCTCGCCTCACCATGGACTTGACTCAAGCAAAAGGCAAGACAAAGCAAACCCGAACTCATCAAGATAGCACCATCAAGGGAGTGAAGAAGCTTGATGAGGAGCAAACCGTGGAGTTTTATGTTTGCCACAAGGAAGGCCACAAGTCCTATGAGTGCAAGGTGAAGCATGGGGGAGAGAAAAAGGAGAAAGAGAAGAAAAAGCAAACAAGCAATCTCTCCAATATCTACACCAACAAGGTGAACAAGAAGGCCTCCACGCCTTACCTTTTGAAGAAGAAGAAGAATGACAAGGTGGTGGCCATCAAGGTGAACAAGCAAGTCAACAATGGGTCCAAACGCATTTGGGTGCCTAAGGACATTATCTCAACCATGAAGAGCACCAAAAAGGTTTGGATCCCGAAAAGGAAGTGAGTAGAAAAATTGGCTACGAGGAATTTGGAGACTTGGCAAAGGTTGGGTGCATATCATGGGATGCATCATGTTGGATCATGTCATTGCCAAGTATGTTAATGGCTACTATGGACCCAAGTTCCCCTTCCCATGTTAGGTAACTAGATTTAAATTCTTGCAATTTCTTTTAGCAACTAGTTCCTTCCATTGCCTAGGTTTGCATTTGCATATTTAAATCCTTTGTTATGCATACACTAGGCTTATCATATGGTAGTTTTGCTCGGTATCACTCTCATCCTTGGAGCAAACCTATATGGTTTAACTTTCTTAGGAGCACGAAACATAGCTTCTCTTAGTTGTATTTAGCTTATATGTTCCAAAGTCCAAATAGTAGATAAACTACCCCGATTACCATCTTCATTTGGTGTCACATTTCTAGTGATGTCAACTTGCAAAATGGTAATTTGACCTTACAAGTCAATGTGCATGTCTCCTACAAGTATTTCAATCTTATATGCACACTTTTAGGAGGAGTTTACTCTACAATTTGGAAGCTTTGAGACTAACACTACTTTCAAGTTTATGATTTGTGTAGTAGTCTCATTGCAAGGAAAATGGAGTCTCCGGAGACAAGCATCGTGTGTGGCGATAATTCAATTGGTATCTACATGTGGTATTCCTAAAAGATATCATTATGTTGATTTCAATTTGATAGTCTTATATGCTTTCTCCATGCATTATATAAATTAAACTCCTTTGTGCATTAATTTGCCGGTTATGCATATGCTTTGCCATACACCATATGTATGCATACACTTAGGGGGAGTTTAGTTTATATAATGTGAGAGTCAAATTTTGTGATCAATTTCACTCCACATAAAAAGGATCACAAAATTTGACCCTCCCTTGTGCCTTCCTTTTCGGTGTTTGATTCCAAAGGGGAAGAATTTGAAGGACCTAAAGCAAACCCAACTCAAAATAAATAACCAAAACCAAATTCAAATTTTTTTGTGGTTATTAATTTGGGCTTGGGATGGTCCTAGAAAGGGAGGAAGTGGATTATGGAGTTAGGGTGAGACTTAAATCCATGATGCCACAAAGGGAAACTGATGAGGGACGACCCGATCTTCCAAGAGGTAGAGATAGGTTTGATTGTTGGAGATCTCGACGTTGGCGATCCAGCTTCAAATCAGACACGATTCAAATCCTGCAACCGTTACACCACTGCTCCGTTGGTTATCAACCAAGCACGACTTGATTGACCTCGCCAAGAAGGCTAATCCTGCAAGCGAGTCGAAGAACACAAGCAAGAAGGTAAAAACACACAATCTGAAATTGCAAATATGAATTATGCGAATATCAATAGAGGGTTCAAGAACTCAGTTCCAAAGGACTAATCGCCACAATGGAGAAGATCAAGAACGGGGGCCCTGGATCACTGTAAAAGGATTCGACACCACAGTTACAATGAAGGATTCAGTTCCTCGATGGAAAACTAAACTCTAAGCAAAACCCAAGACTTAACGACGACGATGGCGACTAATTATAGGGTTTAGGTCGTCGCCCCTGCTGGACGCTCCCTCCTAATGGGCTCTAAGACGATACACGGCCCATCGGACCAAAAACGGTGTCGCAGCACCCTAGCGGATTCTGGATGCTGACTTGTTTCGACGATTCCCGTTGAATCCGAATGTATTTTGACCTGATTCCAAAGCCATTGGTTAGCTTATCAAATTATCTTTCCAAGCATATCTGGTTCATCGAAAACGGAGTCTGTATGCGTCCGGGGCGTTGATTTTACTCGGGACTGCTCCTGAATTCCGAGGGTGATGTGGTAGCTGAGTTGGAGACGGATTGCAACTTGGGGAAGACCATGTCATCGGTGTGTCCAGCGTGGCGATGTCCTCATCAGAAACTATGGCAAGGGCAAGATAAGTCATAAAAGTATTTTCATGTTGGTATCTTTAATATCATATGATCTTGTCTTTGCATTGCATCCTAGCAAGTAGATTGCATTTTAAATTATGTATCTTTTATTTGCAAGCTTTGGTTGTGTTGTCATCAATCACCAAAAAGGGAGAGTGTTGACGCAAAATGTGACACCTCGCGCCAAGCACACAGCAAGCCGAAAAGCTGGCTTTAATCGTGAAGGACCGAGAATGCAATAGCAAGACGACCAGAGGGGGGGGGTGAATGGGAGCACAAAAATTTCTCTCAAAACTTTGGCCAAATGTCCCAAAATCAACCCCGGAAACCTTCAACCAAAACCGTGATGCCCATGACCCTTGGAAGAGGGTGGATGATCCCTAGGATCACAACGAGGCACCACAAAGTGATAGCGAACCAAATGTCAAAAGCGCGGAGACAAGTTCAACCCTCAAAAACCAAGTCCCGAACGTAGATAGACGACTACGACGAGAAACTCCTAAATACCTATGCTAACAAGTAGCAAAGATACTTAGAGAGGTTCCTTGATCAACTCTAGGGCCAAACGGGAAGTCCGGAAACCAAGCGAACAAGTCAGGAGAGCAAACACACTAAACCGGAGGCTTCAGCCAAATCCCGGACTGTCCGGCAGTACGGTCGCGGACTGTCTGCCCAGTGGCGGACTGTCCGGGCTCAGCTGGCGGACTGTCCGCCGGCCAAAAGAGCAAAACCGCAATGCTGCTGAAGTCCCCTGGACAGTTCCCGGACTGTCCGCGAAAACCAACGGCGGACTGTCCGCCGGTCAAACTTCGGCACTGTTCACCGAGACACACAACCACTGCTCGGCTGAGTCCCCGACGCGCGGACTGTCCGCGGCTGGGATGGCAGACTGTCCGCCAACTCCCAATGAGGGCGATTTTGGTCGCCCTTCACCCAAATCTTCTCCAAATCGATTCAAACCAAAATCCCTTGATCCCAAACTTGAAGAGAATGATCACGGAGTAGTTAGAAGACTATCCCCAAGAAATCATCCGCTCAAATCAACTCAAACAATAGGAAATCGAAGGGGAAGGTGTATGAACCAAAAAATGCCACGAAAATGAAATCAACCCGATCTGCTTGTTTGTGAGGAGTTAGATGAATTCCTTCAGTGGAAATGATCTCCTCACTATAAAGAACAAGTTGATTCAAACGGATTTCGCAAAGACGCACTGGAGAGGGAGATCGAGTGACGGGAAAATCATGGAGAAACGAAGAACACGAAGAACACGAACCAAAAGGTGAATCAACACATCGATCTGCAACCGTGTGGCTACCACACGCTACAACAGTGAGGGTACGACCTCACTTCCTCAAAATCTTTAGTACACAGAGGTATGGTTCTCTGTGGATCTCAGCTAGCTACAGCAGAGGATTGGGAGAGCAGGAAACCCTAGAAGCAAAGAGCAAATGACTGAGATAGAATGGGAGGAGGGTCTCTCCCTCTACTTATCCTAATTCTAATTCCTACTCTACCCCTCTCTAATTACAGAGCGAACCAGCTAAACCCTAGGGTTATTCTGGACCAACTCATGGTAGGTGGTGATCAGACGGCCACGCCCGCACAACTGGTAGCGTTGCCTCGACGCAACCTCACCGATCGCCGCCACGTGCCGCCATCGCTCTGCTTGTCCTTTTCCTGGACGTCGCACCCCCGGTTTTGTGGCCCAAACGGGAAACCAGCCTTCACAGCCAACCCCCGGTTTTGAGGCCCAAACCGGGAAACCAGCCGTCCATCGCCTGAGTTTTGTGGCCCAAACTCAGAAACCCGCAGCACCCAGGTTTTGAGGCCCAAACCTGGAAACCGTCCTCAGCTCGAGTTTTGTGGCCCAAACTCGGAAACCATCAGCGCCCAGGTTTTGAGGCCCAAACCTGAAAACCGTCCACTCGGTGGTTTTTCTGTGGCTCAACCACCAAACCGAAGCTGTAGAGGGGATGCACCGCTCGTGCACCCCATCTATCGACACGTGTCCCCAGGTCCACGACCCAGGCAACACTGTGCCCGCAACTCTTCGTTCGTCGCTGTCCCAGGCTGCCAGCCACCACAGCTGATCCTCGGGCCACCGGTCCATCAGTCTAAGCCTCACGTCCGCCCTTCGCCACTCTCGGTCCATCGGCACAACACGTCTCTACTTGACCTTCACCTTGCCTCTGATCACTGTATCCGTGCTCGACACCTGCACAACACAAGCCAAAGAACATGCGCATTATCCCAGTTGACAATCACTCATCACTCAGAGACTCGGCATACACCCATGTATCCGCAAATCGGGTGCCCGGAGTATGTTGATTCCGGAGACGTGCCAGTCGGTTTGACCTGAAAACCAACAAGGGATAAAAACGTGAGAATACCTCTGGAACGTGCCGGGTGAGACCAGACAGTTCCATATGTACGGCTTTGAAAGCCAATCACGACGGCACACAGCTATAGAAGCTGTCTGTCAAAGCATGTTTGTAAAATCATTTGGCAAGTACAAAAACAGAGTACGTAAAGCATATTTAACTGCCAAATGCGTATGTAAAAAGAGACATACTTTGAACGAATTAAAGATGTTATAAACAGGTAACTTGCAAAAAATAGATCTATTCAAATAACACATGCATAGGCTAATCCAACTAATCTGCCACACGTTTAGTCTTCATAATCCCGTCAGCCATAAACTCAAGCGAAGCTAATCCACCGCATGATACCACTTGCTATAAGTCTACACCACTTCTTATAATTAGATTAATCCACCGCATGATACAATTTTTTAGGAATTAAATAAATAAAACATATAACACATGATAACTTAATGAATCTATTAGATCTGCCAAATCTAATAGAGCCGATAACTATTTTTACTCATGACTTAATCCGCCGCACGATACAAGGCATAAGCAAAAACTTCCCGTCATAAGCTTAAATCCGCCGCACGATACTAAGCTAAACATACGAGACTACTTGCATCATATCTAAATCCACCGCATGATACTAGACATGATAGCAAGGTTGCCGGCACTTACGGAGGTCAACGGATCGATGATTCCTCTCGAAGAATTCGATGACACAACTAAGGACTCGAAGACAGCACGGGGCCGGTTTGTATTGATATGGTTGTGAACCCTTTTTACAATGGTCGAGGGTTCATATTTATACCCTGGACGAAACATGAGTCCTAAGCGATTACGACTTATACAACGAATTTTGGAAAGATACAAATACCATTCTTATTCTTCTCAGCGTCCTCCATTGTCACGTATTTTCTTGCGCAAGCCATTTTCATTTCCCGAATGGAGTCACCGTTTCGCAAAACAGCCAATTATACAAGCATTTGCCGAAATCCCAAAAACTAGCCGACCGCCCGGTCGTTTACCGAATGCTCCCCTTACTGTTGACTGGGCCCTCTTGTCATCCTCTCGTGCGTGCGAAAATCTGGTGTTAACACATGCCCGCCCAATTTCGGGATAAAAGTCAATTTTATTTCGAAATTGCCTGCAAGATTCTCTCCTCTCTTAGGTTTTCACTTCTCGGCACTGTAGCCGCCGCCCAAGAAATTCAAGTTTCTGCGCAATCGATTTCACTTCGAACTCTTGAAGGCGACCGAAGACAAGATTCCAGAGGTAAACCTCACATATTCAGTAACCTCTTGCTAGTCTCTTCTTTCGGTTCACTTTCTCCCTCTATTCGTTATTTCTTGAAGGAATATAAGAACCAAATCCTGATTCCTTATGCTGCCAACCCTGATTCCTATCTCCTTGGTCCAATGGGAAATTTTGACCCAACGGAGTTTATCGAGAAGGAAACCCAAAGAATTCCCTTCAAATCTGGAGTTACTTCACCGAATCACTGGCCGAACACCTTCAAGAACTGGCCTTTTCCCCAATTGCTGGATGGCGAAATTGGTATCGGAGGATGCTTGAAAAAAGCAGCAGCCATTGGGAAAATCAAGACATTAGCCACACTTTGGAGTTATCTTTAACAAAAACACCTAGAAATGACCCTCTCCTGATAGCAGCTTCCCATTTCTGGTCTAACGCCATCAATGCTTTCATCTTTGGCCATGGTATGATGACTATTACTTTAGCTGACGTCTTCATGATGACTGGTCTGAATGTAACATTGCCAGTATATCCTTACAAATACAAGAACAAAAGCAATCAGAGAGTTGTCAGTTCTAGATGCGGATGGGCTAAATACATTCAGACTTATATGGAGTCATCCAATGTTGTCTCTAACAAAGAACTGAAAGCCTTTATGAATATGTGGCTATGCAGATTCATCTTCTGTGGAAAATCCAATGAACCCACTCTGAACCATATGGTGATGGCTGAAGATTTATCTGTAGGCACTCAAATCCCTCTAGGCAAATACCTCTTGGGGTCTGTTTATCATATGATGCATCAGATTACTCTCCAGATGCACACGGGCAGAGAAATTTCTTGTGTGAATGGCCCCTGGTGGTTGGTCCAGATGTGGCTCCAATTATATATGCATCAGATAGTTTCTATGAGCCTTCTCAACTTGAGTTTCCCTTCAATTAATTATGCTGAAGGCAAAACAGCAAGAGTTAAAGCCTGTCAGACTTATGGAGAAGCAGCATCATCTATCAGCATTGATATGGACATCGGCCATCTCTTCAAGCTATTCTTCAAAGGCTTTGGCAATGCACTTTGGCTTCCCTACAGAGAGAATGAAAATCTGACTCTCCCTTGCAAGTTTAACTACGAATCTGGCTGTGCAGATAAAACATCTATTGAGATCTTCAACTCTTTCATCAAACTCTGTATCCTGCCAGCCGAATTTCACCATGGAAGATTAGTGCAGTCCACCTACGAGTTCTATTACCCAAACATGGTGGCCAGACAATTAGGATGTGGTCAATTGCCCCCTAGACTCTTCTTCTCAACAGTAATAAGACCCAGAGAAGTAATTATGGAAGGGATAATGGCTAAAAAAGTCTTTGAATTAGGATGGAAGTTGCCAACATACGAACCATCTCCATTTGGAATAGTAGACATTGCTCATCCTTTTTTCACTTCCTGGTGGGAAGAGTGGCGTGCCCACCTCTTCAATGTGCCAGTTCACCCCTTGTGTCAAAACTTGCAACCTGACTTTGCTTCCGACAGTGAGGTAATTTCACTACACTTATTATTTTCCATTCTCGAATCCAATCTTTTCTAACAATCGGCCATATATAGGATCCCGAGCCTACACCTCCTGTCAGAGTGATCCAGTATTACCTGGCTGGACCCAATCCTGCTCTCGGTTTCAACGCTCCAGGCTTGAACACCTTCATGAAGACCCCTGCAACTTCAACTATTGTGCCCCCAGGAGGAGAGAGTAAAAGAAAGGCACCTGAGAATGCCCTTTCGTCCAGGAAACCAAGGACCAAAAGGACTAAACCATCTCCAAAGGTATGAATCTCCCATTTTGCGCTAAGCAACTTTATTTGGCAATAAATCTGATCAAATCTATGTTGCATCACTCGTTGCAGCCACAAATCAAAGCCTTGAAATCAGGCAGTACTTCATCAACCGCCAAACTATCTCCTGAAGCTCCTACCAAAAGGATCCAAGATGAAACTGAAGATCCAAAGACTCCTGAAGGTTCAAAAAATAAAGAGGCCGACGAGACCATAGGTAACGCGTTCGGCTATTCTTCCTTCTGTTGCCACATGCTTATGCCACTACTTGAAACAGATGAAATTTTAAAAGAACTAGAAGTAGAGCCATCTCCTGGTCATACTCCAAGCCCGCCTCCTCCGAATACTCAACAAAGTCCTCGAGCAAGCCAAGGCGCAGCGTCCTCTAATGATCAATCAGCCCAACAGGCAAAGTTTTGTCCCTGAATTACATCGCTTTCACCAAATATACTTAGTCAGCTAACGCTTTTCTCTTTCCTCAGAAAAACACTAAAGAGCCGACCACGAGTTATTCTTTCCCTGCTGAAGATTATATCACTGAAAAAGGTGAAGAAAATACCTCCCAACATACTTTATCAACAGAAAACCAGGCTTGGCTGAGGGAAATAATTACTCTGCTAAACAAGGACGTTGTCAATCTGGTTCAAGATGCAGATCAGATAAGAGATATTCTCGAGCTTATTGATGAAGATATTCCTTCCGCTCTTCTGACCCACTTGGAATCTGCAGCTAGTCTCGACAACTTTTTTTGGAATGGTAAGGAGAGCAACTAAAAACATATCATCCAAGGCCGCCTTGCAGAATGACAGATCTTCAAAGAAGCTAGAACTTAAAGATTTGCATTCCAATATTCAAATCGCAAAAAATTCTCTGGTAACTTTGGAATCTGAACTGAAAGTTATGGAGGAGGACAAGAGCAGGTTAGAAGCTCAGTTAGCCAATCTGAATACTAAAATCCAATCTCACAGGGCTCATATGGTGGATCTGCCGAAGGACATAGAAGCAGCCTCGTTGAAGATAACTTCAGCTCTCAAAGAAGATCAACAAATCAAAGCTAAATTATCCAGAATCCAAAAATCCGAAGATGAAGATCAAAAAGTACTTGATACTGTCAGCCGAATCAGAGCCGAGGCCATAAAGACAATCAATCAGCTTTTGAATGAGTAAATATCGATCTTGTAACAAACCAAGCGTAGCATACTTCGTATTTGTAAAACCATTTTGATACTTTTATGCTTCCACTCGCCTGAGAATGCAATCGGCTTCTCTCCCTTAACTTCCCTGTGAAAAGATATAGCCGATTGTCTTCATTTTCTGATAGCCGAATGAACTTTTTTCAAAGAACTTAAAAAATAATCGGGTGGCGTTCGACTTAGCTGAGCCTGGCCCAGTTAAAACGGCCCAGCCGAAAGGAAAACCCTACTCTGTCGCTTGGCATTCTTACTCCATTACTCCGTAGACTTCGCCATGACTCTTTTCCCGGCTTATGAATAAACCCTCTCTACAACCTCGATTAGCATTTGCAGTTGCGCATTTTTACCCCCGACTCTTCACTTCCTCTTGTCGGCTCAACCCAGAAGAAAACCCTAGTCCTGCAGCAATGGCAAACGGCGATGACCGCGGCAAGTGACCTGCTGAAGGAGAAGCGGACGACAGCCGAGTACCGCAACGCCAGCGCCATGGGTAAGAATCGGTCATCTTGCCCCCTTGCAATCTCTATTTCCCTGTTTATCCATTGTTTCGATTTCTATTCTCTTCTTCTAGGTTAAGATTTATTTCCAGCAGCCAAAGCCATCTTCTCCCCCGACCTGGAACTCCATCATCCAGATCCCCCAGCCCCTCCAACTCCTCGGATTCTTCCTCGGATTCCTCCTACTCCGACCGGTGGAGCCACCGCGATGCCTGCCGTTTTAAGGAGGAAAGGGACAAGGCCCGAGAGGAGCTGAGCAAAATTTCTAAGTAGTACGGCATTGACCAGTTCGACTCGGAGGATCAGCGAAAACAACTCTGCGATGCAGTTTCAGGTCAGTGAAATCTTCGCCCGATTCCCCTTATCGGACTCGTTCGCTTGATATACCTTCTTTTCTGTCCAGCAGTATCTGCAGAGGTCGAGCGCCTAAAGGTCGTGGGAACCAGGGTAGCCAACAAGGTGACGCCCAGGGGGAAACCGTGGAGGCGCGCCTTGATGATGCGGACGGCCGTGTCGATCGAGTTGCCATTCACGGCGTACACCATGTTGTTGCCTTGGGGTTGGCGGCGATGTCCACCCAGACGCGCGAGGACTTCTCCGCCATGCCGACTGGCTTCCATGGTGGGGATCTTCCAGAGGATATTGAAGATCTTCTGGAAAGTTATGAGGATCATGCAACCGTGCTTGCCCAGGCTTCTGATGCTCAATCTGGCTTGAACAGGTTGTTTGATGAGTAGTTTGTACTTAGGGATGCCTGTAAATAAACTGCTCTTCCTTGCAAAACATCTGTTCCTATGAAGTACTTGTCTGCAGTTTCCTGAATTACCGAAAACAAAACCCTCGCACGACATCATCTTTATTCAGTTAGACTAATATTTTTGCTCTAAAGGCGACATATGTCATGTCGGCTGTTCAAACATTTTTTCTGCTAAAGGCGATGCTTCTCATCGGCTAATTCATTGCATATGATTCTTATGTACCGACCTCTATGCTGGGATGAAATTTCTTAAGAAATCTCCCATTAATAGCTCTAGAAAACTCTTCCCCTAGCAAGGTCTTCAAAATATATGTGTTGCCAGGCACATGTCTTACTATCAAAAAAGGACCTTCCCAATTTGGAGACCATTTACCGAATGCTTTATCTTTCGTTCCAATTGGCAATACAACCTTCCAAACTAAATCCCCCTCTTCAAAGCATTTTTCCTTGACCTTTTTATTGTAATACCTGGCAACACGTAATTTGTTCTTCTCTATATTCTCCAATGCCTTGAGACGAATTAGGTGCAGATCTTCTAGTTCGTTCATCATTAAACTCTCATAATCTTCCTTCTTTAATTCATTCTGCAATGTAACTCATCTCGAACTCGATTGTAACTCCCAAGGCAACACAACACAATGTCCATAAACCAACTTGTAAGGAGATACTTGAGTAGACCCATGACACGCCATTCGGTAAGCCCACAATGCTTCACTTAAGACCGAATGCCACTTTTTCGGTTTCTCATCGATCTTCTTCTGGATAATCTTAATCATAATCTTATTGGATGCTTCGGCTTGACCATTGGCTTGCGCATAATAAGGAGAAGAATTACACAGCTTAATCCCTATTTATTCAGCAAAATCACAAAATTCGGATGATGTAAACTGGGTCCCTTGATCCGTAGTTATAGTTTGAGGGATCCCGAATCTGTGAACTATATGGTCCTTGACAAAATTAATCATGTTCTCCGACGTAACATTCTTCAAAGGCACAACTTTGACCCACTTGGTAAAGTAATCTATAGCCAATAGTATGAATCTGTGTCCTTTACTAGAAGGAGGATGAATCTGACCAATCAAATCTATAGCCCATCCTCTAAATGGCCACAGCTTGACAATTGGATTCATAGCCGATGCTGGAACTCTTTGAACATTTCCAAATCTCTGACAATCTTGACACCCTTTATAATATTCAAAACAGTCTTCGAGCATAGTCGGCCAAAAGTAACCGGTCCTTCTCATTATCCACTTCATTCGATAGGCCGATTGTTTTGCGCCACATAACCCTTCATGTACTTCGTACATTAGTTTCCTAACTTCCTCTTGACTTAGGCATTTCAAGAGCACCCCATCTATGGACTTATAGTACAACTGGTCATCAAGAAGTGTAAACTTAATGGCTTTATATCTGAGCTTCCGAGAAACCTTTTGCGATGGATTTCTCAAGTAGTCGGTAAATTCCCTTCTCCAATCATCAACCATATAACCTTCATCCAAAGCAAGAATTTCTTGATCTTCCCGATATCCTGAAGCAACTTGAGCTAATTTATTTGCCTCTTCATTATGTCCCCTAGGGATATGATGCAAAGTTGCTATCTGGAAATATTTCAAAAGCTCCTGACATTCTTCGTAATACTCTCTCAATATGTCATTTTTGCATTCATATTGACCAATCAACTGGTTGATGACTAACTCAGAATCCCCGAAGATCTCGACAGCAATAGCTTTTATTTCCACAAGAAGCCGAAGTCCTCTGAGCAAGGCTTCATATTCTGCTTGGTTGTTGGTAACATAAAACTCAATGGGGATAGCATACTTGAAAGTTAATCCTCGTGGAGAAATCAAGAAAATACCAACACCACCACCTTTGCTGCAAGATGAACCATAAAAAAACAATGTCCATGGTGCAATATTTATCATATTAGCAGACGGATCACGATGATGAGTAACGAAATCGGCAATAACTTGACCTTTTACTGCCTTTGCCGATCTGTATCTCGAATCAAACTCCGACAATGCTAAAATCCACTTGCCGATTCTTTCGTTTAGAATAGGCATTGACAGCATATGTTTTATCACGTCAAATTTAGAAATTACTATGCATTCGGCTTTTACCAAGTAATGCCTAAACTTGGTGCATGAGTAATACACACACAAACAAAGCTTCTCCGTAGCCGAATACCTTGTCTCCGGGTCTAACAATTTTTGGCTAAGGTAGGCTATTATTCTCTCTTTCCCTTCAAATTCTTGCATAAGAGCCGATCCTATTGTCAGTCCATCGGCTGCCATGTACAATTTGAAAGGCTTACCAAACTGAGGAGGTATTGATACTGGTGGCGCTTTCATATACTCTTTAATTTCATCAAAAGCTTTTTGTTGTACGTCACCCCATACGAACTTTTGATCTTTCTCGAGTTTCAGCAACGGAGAAAAAGGCAAAACTCTTTCCGATAAGCCAGATATGAACCTCCTTACAAAATTGATCTTGCCAAGCAGCGATTGTAACTCTGTGAGGTTGGTCGGAGGGACGACTTTGTCTATTGCCTCCATGCTTTTCTTTCCGACTTCAATTCCTCCTCTATGGATCAGAAACCCCAAAAACTCTCCTGCCAAAACTCCAAAAGCACATTTGTTTGGATTCATTCTTAAACCATGCTTCCTTGTGTACTCCAAAGTCCTCCTCAAATCAATTAAATGTCCTTCATGATTTCTGGACTTCACGACTACATCATCCATATAAATTTCTACAATTTTACCGATCAACTCATGGAAGATGTAATTCATAGCCCTTTGATAAGTTGCACCGACATTCTTCAAACCAAACGTCATAACAACCCACTCAAACAGGCCAATATGACCAGGACATCTAAAAGTTGTTTTTGAAATGTCTTCTATTGCCATAAAGATCTGGTTGTATCCAGCGTTACCGTCCATAAAGCTGATGACTTCGTAACCAGCCGCTGCGTCAACAAGCAATTCGGCAATCGGCATCGGGTAACTATCCATTGGAGTAGCTTTATTGAGATCTCTAAAATCAATGCAGACCCTCATCTTTCCATTCTTCTTATACACTGGAACTATATTCGAAATCCAATCTGCATATCTACATGGCCGAATAAAATCTGCTTTCAACAATCTCTCAATTTCCTTTTTCACATCGGCTAGTACTTCTTCCTTAAAAATCTTCCGAGGAGGTTGCTTATCAGGACGATACCCAGGTTTGATTGGTAGTCGATGTTCAACAATGGAGCGATCTAACCCAGGCATCTCTGTGTAATCCCATGCAAAACAATCTTTGAACTCCTTTAAAAGACTTATTAATTTCAATCTATATTCTGGATCCAAATTGGTGCTGACATATATCGGTCTTGCTTCAGCTTCATTACCGATATTTACTTCTTCTAACTTATCAGCCGATATGAAGCCTTGTCCCAATTTCCCCTCGTTTCCATCAATTGGGTTATCCATCCAAGGATTGCTTTGAAATAGAGTGGTCCCACCGAGCGTGCCAAAAAGTGTGTTGACGCAACACGTGACACCTCGCGCCAAGCACACAGCAAGCCAAAAAGCTGGCTTCAATCGGGTGCCCGGAGTATGTTGATTCCGGAGACGTGCCGGTCGGTTTGACCTGAAAACCAACAAGGGATAAAAACGTGAGAATACCTCTGGAACGTGTCGGGTGAGACCAGACAGTTCCATATGTACGGCTTTGAAAGCCAATCACGACGGCACACAGCTATAGAAGCTGTCTGTCAAAGCATGTTTGTAAAATCATTCGGCAAGTACGAAAACAGAGTACGTAAAGCATATTTAACTGCCAAATGCGTATGTAAAAAGAGACATACTTTGAACGAATTAAAGATGTTATAAACAGGTAACATGCAAAAAATAGATCTATTCAAATAACACATGCATAGGCTAATCCAACTAATCTGCCGCACGTTTAGTCTTCATAAACCCGTCAGGCATAAACTCAAGCGAAGCTAATCCACCACATGATACCACTTGCTATAAGTCTACACCACTTCTTATAATTAGATTAATCCACCGCATGATACAATCTAATTATAATAAGCTAAAAGCATGCATGTATTTGAACAGATCTATAAAAGCTCGTTACTCATGTGAGCATAACCAAAATCGGCAAACCAGCCGAATTGGGATCCATGAAGAAGGAACAAACAGGCAAGCATGATCAGACTAATCTAAAACCTGCATCTGCCGCACGATACCTAGTTTTATCAAAGCCTAATCGTAAATAACGTGCATGAACCCGCAACATGTAACAATCTGGATTGAAAGTTGATTCGGCCATCATGATCTTATGATTAAAAGAGAGCACAAGCAAACTTGTGGAACAAGGCCAAACAAAGATCAATCTAGATTGGGCAAAAGAGTGTTACAAGAATTAAATAAATAAAACATATAACACATGATAACTTAATGAATCTATTAGATCTGCCAAATCTAATAGAGCCGATAACTATTTTTACTCATGACTTAATCCGCCGCACGATACAAGGCATAAGCAAAAACTTCCCGTCATAAGCTTAAATCCGCCGCACGATACTAAGCTTAACATACGAGACTACTTGCATCATATCTAAATCCACCGCATGATACTAGACATGATAGCAAGGTTGCCGGCACTTACGGAGGTCAACGGATCGATGATTCCTCTCGAAGAATTCGACGACACGACTAAGGACTCGAAGACGGCACGGGGCCGGTTTGTATTGATATGGTTGTGAACCCTTTTTACAATGGTCGAGGGTTCATATTTATACCCTGGATGAAACATGAGTCCTAAACGATTATGACTTATACAACGAATTTTGGAAAGATACAAATACCATTCCTATTCTTCTCAGCGTCCTCCATTGTCACGTATTTTCTTGCGCAAGCCATTTTCATTTCCCGAATGGAGTCACCATTTCGCAAAACAACCGAAATCCCAAAAACTAGCTGACCGCCCGGTCGTTTACCGAATGCTCCCCTTACTGCTGTCTGGGCCCTCTTGTCATCCTCTTGTGCGTGCAAAAATCTGGTGTTAACAGAGAGATTGTAAGGAAAATGGACCTCGACCCATTTAACTTTTGATTTTGGTGTTTGATGATCAACATAACCAAATTGGGCTAATGTGTTTTCTAGTGTTTGTTTTGTAGTCCAATAGGATGCACATGTGACTTGGACGAAGGCAATATGGTAATCAAATGATCAACACCTCAAGCAAGACCCTATATGATGTATTGAAGGCTTACAAAGATCAAGCAAAGTCCAAGACATAAGAAACAGAGGCCTGGACGCAAACAAGGTTGAGCCGCTCAAGCCGAGACAAGAGCTGATTAAATTGGAACTGTCTCATATTTTAGATTTGCTTAAACTGGCATGACACTAGCATAAAGTTGTAAAGCTTTTCATTAGCTTTCCAAAAAGATCATCGAAATCAGAGTTCGGAGCTAAGAGTTATGCCCAAAATACGAAAGTCTAAGGAGCATAGGACGCGAGTCCGATGCCGAGCATAGGACGCGAGTCCGATGCAGAGTCCGATGCTCACTAAAATCGGCCTAGAATGAACAATGTTATAGTAGAGTCTGATGCCAGACTCCGATGCCTTACTGTAGAGTCTGATGCCCCCGAAAAACAAGTCTAACGACTAGTTTTTGAACGGCTATTCAACATATGAGCATAGGACGGTCCGATGCCGAGCATAGGACGCAAGTCCGATGCTCTACAGAAAGATGTTTTCAGCCCCCAATGGCTCTATTTGATTGGGGGCCTATATATACCACCTCTAACCGGCCAAAAGAGGTGTGGAGGAGTGAGGAAACATACCAAGAGTGTTGCTACACCATATTAGTGCCTCCATATGCATAGTGCTTAGTGATTCACATGATGATTAGTGTAGGTGCTTTGCGAAGTGCTTAGGCTAGTTAGACCACCGCTCATGCGCTTGCTCTAGGTTTAGGCCTAGTGTTTAGTTAGGTTTGCATACCTCTTGCTACTCGGTGCTTGCGCGCACCATTGTTGTACATCGGAGGGGCTTGTAGTCATGCGAGACCACACCAATCACGTTTGTGGTGTGGCCGCCATCGTGTACTGAATGGAACAGGGCCCATGGCGGTTCGGCCGGAATCTTGATAGTGAAGATGGCGGGGAGCGGTCCGGGAGAGGCTTTGCCACGAGTGGCTTAACCGGAGACCCACTTGCGCATGGGGAAGGACCAGAGCTATACACGGAGTTACCCGACCGGAAGCTTGGCCCTTATGAGGGATTCCTTGCGAGGGGCTCCAAGGAGGACTAGGGGGAAGCTTGCGTGCTTCTCGATACCTCGGTAAAAATACCGGAGTCGTCGATGGGAGTTTGCTTCTCTACCTTGCTCTTTAGCTTTCACATTTACCTTGGTACCTTAATTATGTGCTTTACTTTTTCTAGCTTAGTTGATAGGCTAGTTGGTAGGATTGGAACCTAGGTCGCATAACTCTTTTGCGGTAGAGATAGCAACACACCTAGCAAAACCATAGTTGCACAATTAGATAGTTTACTTTCTTGCATAGGTTTTGACTAGGTGGTAATTAGAGGCCATAGTTAGAGTAAATTTTTTAGTTGCCTAATTCACCCCTCCCTCTTAGGCATCATGGTCCTTTCAAACTATAATTTAATAATTATATTGATGACATGCAATGAGATGATATCTAGACAACATTGTTGATCGACAGTTAAACTTGTTGAAACATAGAGGCACAAAGTGTATGATATGGTTTACTTGCTTCTCAAATTGACATTACTTCTACCGATAGCAACTGCGAGTGTTGAAAGGGTATTTACTACATTGGTTATAGTGAAAACAAAGTCAAGGAATAAGCTAGGTGATAGTGTTTTGGATGATTGTCTAGTTACATTCATTGAGCGGGGTACTTTCTTCCAAGTTGATGAAGATGATATAATCGCGATATTCATGTCATTCAGAATGCGACAGATAGATAATTAATATGTTGAGTCGCTTCTATGGCTATTTTTCGAACTATTTGTACTTCATTTGAACAATTTATATCAAGATTTGTCGTCATTTTTTGCTTACTTTTTGATTTTAAGGATGTTATTTAATGTATTTAGTTTTACCAAATTGGAATATGGTTTTACCGAATTGTATATGGTTTATCAAATTGCATAAGAAATTTTTTTAGCGCCATAACCTAGGCTAAAATCCTAGGTCCGCCACTATGTTAAATACAGAGCATATCCTTCGTTGCATACAAGCGGATTTTTCATGCTTTGGATAAAGTGTTGACGTCGGAAGTGATCCGAAACACACACCAGCAGGGCTAGAACGCCCGGAGAGGTTGCAAATCAACCTGAGACAGCAGGGAACCTGGCTAAACCAATGAAAATTGATCTAAAGACCGGATTAGGCCGATTTAGGGTTTTAGATCCCTCTGTTGGTAACTCTAGAACTCCTCCCGGGAAGACCCGTCGGGGAGAAGCACGTAGAGGTTGCCCTAGGACCAGCAAGGCCGCCTAGGACGTCGTCGAGTCTCGCCGGGAGAGGCACCGACCAACAAGGTAGAGGGAAAAAAGGGTAAAAGGGATAGTAGATTGATTTTGATCGATTAGGGTTGGATTCCTCAATCGGCCATTGTTGACGATGCTTAAAGTATCATTTCACCATCAACATTTCACCCAAAACCAAGGTAAAACAACATAAAAAGTAGAAGATTTGGTTTATAACTAACCTATTTCCATATGTGCATAGTTTCTTATCTTAATGCAAAAAATAATGGAATTTGGGCCAAACAAGAGCACCAGGAGCAATGCCAAGCCACTCTGGCCCATTTGGGCCTGAGTAAGGTGGCGGCCGCCACCTATTACTGGCGGCTGCCAGGTCACTCGTGCCAAAAGTGGCCCAAGCCATGTCATCGATCCGTGGGAGTCACCTCAAGCTCAAATCTTGGCCATTGCACATTAAGGCGGTTTGATCCAAGGGCTAAGAAGAGTATCACCTGGATAGTGGGCTTTGGACACGTGTCTGAACCCTAACCGGCCCTCAAACCGACTTAGGAGAGCAAGTGAAGACCGTTGGATGAATGGCGGTTGCAACGGACGGCTGAGAGGTGGCGGGCGCCGGGGTTTGGTGGCGGGCGCCACCCCCTAAACCCTAACCGACCTCCCCCTCACTCTATAAGTACCCCCTAGCTTCCTAGCACTATAAATAGGCCCCCTTGAGCTCTCATTCGGAGAGCCTCACATCATTCCTCACCAGTTTGTTAGAGTAGCACACTTGCTATGATAGAGAGATCACTACTAAATTTTGACCCTATTGCATCACGTCCCCTTGCATCAAACTAAAATCTGATGCAATAGGTGGCTGTTATTGCATCAAATTTTGAAATCTGATGCAATATGTGGTCGTTATTGCATTAAAAGCGAGTTGGATGCGATAGTAATTCATGTCGATGCAATAGGTACGACCTATCGCATCATTTGGAACAAGGGATGCAATAGGTAGAAATTATTGCATCAGACACATTTGGTTGCGTTAGTATTGAATTATTGATGCAATATGTAGCTGGTATTGCACCGGTTTGGAATATGGATGCAATTAGGAAGTACTATTGCAACGGATTTGTGTTTGATGCAACAGTATTTTTTGAAAGAAAATTGACTAATGTGAAATTAGGAAGGGATCGAGTGTCAGTCGTCAAGTCGGAAATTAATGGAAACTGTACCGGGATTCGTGGACGGAGCGCGCAGTGCCGGGTCAGGGACAGAGAGTAGCGCCACCGGGTAGGAGAGAGGTGGTGCTCGTCAGGTCCGCGGGGGTGCGCTCGGAAGACCACCACGGGGTCTGCAGCCTGCAGGGGTGCGCACGGAGGACCGCCGCTTGGGACAGAACGAGAGCAATTGCGGGATCGAGATGGAATAGGAGAGATAATGTTGACGAGAAAAGAAAGAGGGTGGGCATGGAGGCATGGACGCCGGGTTGGCCACTAGAGGCGCCAAGTGCTCAAAACTTTGGGTTTGTTGGCGCGTATTTTGATGCCAAGTACTCAAAACAGGTAGGAGTGCCAAATTTCTTGTGATGTACATGTAAACATATGAACATTTTTTTAAAACTAAAATGAACCGGTTCTGCAACTAGGAGCGCTAGAAGGTGTGGATGAAAAAAAAGGCTTGGAAGCAATTCTTTGGTGGCGGCAGCGATTTGGAAGCGCACCAGCGACGTGATTTAGGAGAACGATCGCATGGGCAGCTATTTTGTTTTCTGAGAAGCACACGATCAGCAAACAATGTGCCAGGAAATTTAATATAGTTGCTTTAAAGTAGTCATGATTCTATATTTACAACCATGTATATTCTCAAAAGAATCTAAGTAGACTATCCTGTATAATTGTTCATATTTACAACCGCCTACTATTCACAGTAGTGATCTACACAAATCAATCTGGCACATCAAGCTGGCATAAACATTTGATCTAAAATTAAAAATGAGTCACACAAGTATTTAGACATGCTAGTAGATGGGAATCTAGAAAATAATTCTTCACAAAAATTCAAACCTGCTAGTTGCTGCTCTCTCTCTCTCACACACACACAAACGCAATTTTTAACATAAGCATGTTGTTGATCAGCTAAGAACATCCAAACGTCATTCAAGAAAAATTGTGAATACTTAAACGAAAAAATCATCATCAGCTTCGTCATCTGTCGCAACGGCAGGTGCGACAACTCCATCGTCAAGATATGCGTCCACATCATCTTCACCCTCATCACTAAAATCTTCATCATTTGGTTCTAGTACAGATTGAGCAATTTCTTTCTGAATAACAGAAGTATCAATTGCTTCCCCTTCCATGTCCGTTCGTCGCCAATTCATCAAGTCCCCCTGATCACTTCTAACAGGCATGTCCTCCACCCCAACAAGCAATGAGTCAACATCAATTTCTGCTTCCTCTTCCGCACTAGCTGATTCCGGCATGGAGAAAAGGTTTCTTGGTTTGATTCGAACAACGCTACACCAATTTGATTTCTTTGTGTGATTGACATAAAACACCTGCTCTGCTTGTGTCGCCAGAATCTAGGGCTCATCTGAATATCTAAGATAGGTAGTATCAATATCTATGATTCCATACTGATCTTTGTTGTACCCTTTACCTTTGTTCTTTGTTGGAGCAGGGACATCGAACCAATCACACTGAAACATCATCACTTCCTTTTCACCAGGGAATTGTAGAGAGATAATTTTATTAATAACTCCGTACCAGTCCATATTACCCGTACTTTCATCACCCTTGACAAGGACACCACTGTTTTGCGTGATCAAGCTCATCTCTGCCGACACCGTCCGAAATAGGAAGCCATTGATGAAACATCTATTGAATACACGAGCAATATCATGTGGTCCTTGAGAAAGGTTATACATCTCCTCACTTGCTTTTCCTTGGTCATATTCTTGTTTGGATTGTACTTCCATTTAACAAAAATTAATAAGAGGCTTTCATTACGTGTGCATCATAATATATGAAAAAAATTATAAGTGACTCACTTTGTCCTCAAACCAACTAGCAAATTGCTGCTTGTGTCTTCTATCAACATTATGCGGATTATATTTCTTTAGTGAAGCCTTATGTACACTGTAGTGGGCAGAACAAAGAAAATGCAAAGAATTAGTAGTATATCCTGTGAAAAAAATAGCATATGAAATGTTAAATTTAACTCACTCAGGCAAAGTAGCATACTCCTTAGTATTTGTGAGTATGTAGTTCCTTATTCTCAGCATCTCAGATTTGTCCAAGACCTCCAAATTATAGCCTTTCCTACTATAGTCAAGGTGAGCAAAAACGCTCAAACCAGATGGTGGTTCAGTTATTGCGGCGCTTTCATGATGCTCTGGGCGAGTTGGCATGTCTTCGAAGAACATAGAACAAAATGTCATGCACTCTTCTGTGATATATCCCTCTGCTATTGAGCCTTCAGGATGTGCCTTGTTCCTCACATAACCTTTTATCGTACGCAGGTATCTCTCCATGGGATACATCCATCTATAGCATACAGGTCCACCAAGTAAAGCCTCTTCAGCTAGATGGACTGGCAAATGTATCATGATGTCAAAAAACGTAGGTGGGAATATCATCTCTAGCCGACATAGAGTCTCCATAATCGAAGCACTCATGTTAGCAAGCTCCTTTTCATCCAGCTCCTTTGAGCAAAGCGAACTGAAGAACCTACTCAAGTCGATCAATGGGACAACAACTTCTTGAGGCAGAATGTTGCGTAGTACTAATGGTAAAAGTTTCTGGAATATAATATGATAATCATGAGTTTTCAGACCAGACAGCTGACACCGATTTTCATCCACACATCTTCGGATATTGGACGCGTACCCATCAGGTAACTTAACTTCATGTAGAAATTTGCATAAAAGTTTCTTGTCATCTTTCTCTAATTTGTACAAAGCAGGCGGTAAGGTGAACTTACCATTCTTATGCTCTGGAGGTTGATCCTTCCTTATCCCAAGATGTTGCATGTCAAGCCGAGCTTCCTCATTATCCTTACTTTTACCTTCTATGTCTAGCAATGTGCCCAATATGCTCTCACATATATTTTTCTCGATATGCATCACATCCAAGTTATGCCTAATAAGCAATTTTTTCCAGTACGGAAGCTGGAAGAAAATACTCTTCTTCCTCCAGTTGTGCCATCTCTTTTCTTCGTCACGCTGCTTCCTTTTTTGATTCGGGGCCGAATTTGACTTGGTCAAAACTGTCATAGTGTTGCAACACCTGTTCTCCCGTCAGTGGTTGTGGAGCCTCCCTATATTCTGTCTTGTTGTTGAAACTGACCTTGTTTCTACGCCACTTGTGGTCCATAGGCAAAAAGCAACGATGCCCCATGTAGCAAAACTTCTTTCCAAGCTTCAACCATAAGTAGTTTGTTTCCGTATGGCAGTATGGACATGCAAACTTGCCTTTCGTACTCCATCCAGAAAGCATCGCATATGGTGGAAAGTCATTGATGGTCCACAGTAGAATTGCATACAAATCAAAAGGCTTCCTCTCCTTTGCATCCCAGGCTTTGACACCCTCTTTCCAGAGAACTGTGAGCTCATCAATTAGAGGCTACAAGTACACATCAATGCTAACACCTGGCGATCTCGCTCCAGGTATCATCATCGACAACATCCAATACGACTGTTTCAAACACAACCACGGAGGAAGATTATAAGGAATTAGAATCACAGGCCAACAACTGTATGACACATTCAACATACCAAACGGATTGAATCCATCAGATGCCAGACCAAGCCTGACATTACGAGGATCCTCTGCAAACCATTTATAGGTTGTATCCACATGTTTCCATGCTTTGGAGTCGGCAGGATGTCGCATTTTTCCATCAACCACCAATTCTTCCTTATGCCAACGCATATATGATGCTCTAGTCTCTGACATGTATATCCTTTGGAGCCGTGGAATCAGTGGGAAGCACCGTAGAATTTTACGCGGAACACGCTTTTTTGAGCCACAACTACTGCCAACATCCTGTACCTCCTTAGACTGCTTCCACCTTGTCTCACCACATTTTGGGCAATTATCCAGGCCCTCATATTCTTTCCCTCTAAATAACACACAATCATTATAGCATGCATCTATCTTTTCATAATTTAGACCAACATCCCTAACAACCTTTTTTATCTTCTCCATACTATCTGGAAGGTAGTGTAGTCCTTTAGGAAGAATAAGCAAGAACAACCCAAGCATGTACTCCATGCAAGCATTACTACAACCAAACATGCACTTCATTTGAAACATTTTGACAATGAAAGACACCTGGGTTGCTTCCGTGCAGCCTGGAAACAACTCCTTCTTCGCCTCTTGTAGCAATGTAAAGAACTTCTTTGCCATCTCATTTGGTTGTTCCTCATTGATTTCTCCACGTATTTCACCCCTGATGATAGAATGAACCATTTCTGTGGTACGAGCCCTATCATCAACTTCTTCATCATCATCAATAGCTAAACCTTCACATATACTTTCCTGCTCCCGGATGAAGCTTTCATCAAAACCTTTCCGAAGCAAATGATTCTGAACATCCGATCGTTTCATAAATGTCGACGAACGACATTTTGAACAAGGACATGCTGTCGTTCCTCCTTTAGAGCTGCCTCCAAAGGTGCTATCAAGATAATCTGTCAGTCCTTGTTGCCACTCTACAGATGCCTTATCCAACCGCATCCAACTTCTACCTTGGTGTGACATTGATTTAAACACCTGACAAACACACACAAAGATAAATAAGAACATGCTACTGATACTTGAAATATAATAATATGTCATAAGGACACGTCTAAGATCCCCAGTAAACAACTAGATGACCAATATGTAGATGCACCATGACGATGAATCAATGGAAACTATTATTTAATTCCAGGAAGAATCAAGCAATATAACAAGTTGTATCTTAATTTAAACTGCTAGCTGTGGTCGAATGTAACACAGGGACTCGATTACTATCCGGCACTCAAGAGATGTAGCACACAGAACCAATGACGAGCCAACTCAGTACGCAGCAATATAGATATATACTCCTATATGATAATTCGAACGGTGGTCAACAGTACGGGAACCAATCAATATTAGGTGATCAATCAAGTTACGCCCAGTAAGGCCTCGTTCGTTTGCTTGGGTTTCATTCCTGACCCGGATATGTTCCAAGCCTGGATACGGTGGTTCCAGGTGTGTCACTCGTTCCAGGTCAGGATACATGACCAGGAATTATTTGTCACGGAGTTGGTGCAATTGCCGTTCGTTTCAGCCAGGAATGAAAACAATAGCAGCTAGGCATAAACACTTGTTTGATACCATATCAAGGTCACTTGTTTGACAGCAACTTGGCAGTATACATCAACAATTTGTTTAACAGTAACTTGACAGTAAACATTTATCTACATGCATAAAAAGCATGAGACTGAAATGATAGAGAAGTAGGAGACAAGTAGTAAAACAAAATAGAGTCTTGATCCAGCTTTCTGTCTTTCAATCTTGATCAAGAAAAAATAGGAATTTTTCATAAAAGTTACAAGCACTCTAGGTTATCTAGTGATGTTGATAAATATATGAAGATCGTAGACCTTAGACCTCCTGCACAAGCCTAGTAGACAAAAAGTTCAACATCAGTTCCACAGGCACAATAATAGTATTTGGATTCATAATCAGGAACAGTGATAAATCTGAAAAATGATACTTTACAAGAAAATAGAAATATGATACTATGCAATGATACTACTAGACAGTAAGGAAACAATAAGAATATCCAGGTTAATATATGTTTTTGCTAGATGCAGAATAATGAGCACTGTACGAAACCAAAAACCAAGCTCTAGAATGCACATGGCCATCTATTGCCATTTGCCAAGAAATTTAAACCCACCCTTTGTGCTAATAAGGCCGACATGGATTAACAATGAACAATTGAACATGACTAGAAGTGGTGCTCATTAGTTAGCACATCCTTTCACCTCTTATATAATCGAGGAGCAAGAATTCTGACTGAGAGGTCTTGCAAAGCATATATAAGTCAAATATTGAACTTCTACTTGCTAAGATATATATATGGCAGAACTTATGAGATAGAAATAACAACACATAGAAATAGTACAGTTTACATGCAATTAATTAGCTAGCTGACCATGTGTCAAAATGAAATGGATGCCAAACAATTGATAAGTAATCGCCAAGAATAAAGTTAAATGATGTTCTGTTACTCTGCTATATGACAAGAACATTAAATTATTATTAGTATATATTGTGCACTTGATGGCTACGCATGCAGTGACAGGACAGTGGCTATATATAGGCATTAATTTTGTTATTTCCTGAGACTCTATCAACTTACACAATCAAGGACCTCATAGTTTCATACTGCAGGTAAAGAAACTCCCATGTACGCATTAGTTTCATACTGCAGGTAAAGAAACTCAAATATTTTGCCTTTTCTATTATTCCTAGTAACCTTGCACTCGAAGTCCCAAAGTCAACCTCATAGCTCTGAGCTATCAGCGGCATAGGATTCTCACAGACACTGAAAGTGCATTGCTGATTGAAACATGGACTTCAAAGTTCGATTAAAGGTACTGAAAGTCCCAAACATGGACTGAAACATTTCATATCCTTAGTTCGATTAAAGAAACACCTAGTTTACCATCGTTGCTTTGCAATGCACTACAAGGTCGTATCTTGGTCGACAAGCACAAACAACTCGGCATGTGCCCATCCATGGCCATGGCAGACACACTCTAGAAAATACTTTTAGCTAGTAGCATCCATCATCTTGAGTTCAGAGTTCAAGTTTGGGTTAGACACTGCAACTTCCCTCACTGCAGACGCAGTGTATATAACTCCTCTCCACTCCTCCATCAAATGTCAACAGCAGAAGCTACAGAGTCAACAGCAATGGCAATGAGTTCCTCCTTCTCCGAGCTGCTAGCCATCGCACCCTCCCTGCTCGTCATGCTCCTCCCTACTTGTCATGCTCCTGGGCCTCTACATCTCCGGATCTGGGGGAGCCGGAGCGGAGGAGCCGAGACGAGACGAGACGAACGGCGGGCAGGAGCGACGGGGACAGCGGGGGTCGAAGACGGCGGCGGTGGCAAATCCGAGATCGACGTCTCGGATTCGAGCCACAGGAAAACAACAAACCCACCAAGAACCCTAGCGTCGGGGAAAGAAGAGGGCGAGGAAGAGGAGGGGATGTGTTACCGGCGAGAAGGCGGCGGGGAGCGCGGACGTTGGATGGGAAGCGGTCGCCGTCGCCGTCGCTGTCGCCTCGTGCCGCGCCGTCGCCTCACGGTGCCCGCGCTGCTGCCTCCCCTCACGATGCGCCCGTCTCCGTTCCGGATATGCCGAGGTCCGTCTCCGTTCCGGACCAAAATGGGCGAGAAAAGGCCCGGATTGACGAGTTTTTATTCCGGGCCGTATCTAACCGAACGGCCATTCTCGGTCCAATCTGAATTCGATCCGGGCCTCTTTAATCCGGGTGGAACGGGCCATATTCCGGGCCGTTCCAGCAGAAACTAACTAGGCCTAACAATGATATTGATATAATATTGATGGCTAACACGCACGGCAAGCAGCAGTACTAGATAGATGATTACTCGTCTTACAATTAGGAGCATATGTATATATAATCAGAGACTCTGAGTTCCAGACCTTCTCCAACCCGTGCTCGCCGCTCGCCGGCTCGATGCTGCTACGGATCGGCGAAGTCCGGTGATCGCCTCGCCAGTCGCCGGCTCGCAGGTCACGAACTTGCCCTCGCCGGCTCGCAGGTCACGATCTTGCCCTCGCTGCCTCGCGATGATAGGATTGGAAAGTGGAACGTCTGGCGGCCGCTGAGGTTTTGAGGAATCACTGGGCCGGCCCAATTAGGATATTATCTGCCGGTTGTCCAACTAAGCATGCATATTAGTCCCACATCGTGAATTCAGCGACGTAGAGAGCTGCTTAAAAGCTCAAGGCTGCAAGCTCTATGGAACTCACTACCTGCATCACTACCATAACCAAGCTGACCTTTGTTGGGCCAGTTCGGCTTTGCTTGGCTTCCCATTGGGGGTCATCAAGTTGAGGTCACAAAACTGTCACGCCAATTTTTTGTGCTTTTCTCCTACAATTTTTGTTTAACTTTTCCAAGCAATTTTTGTTTATCTTTTTAAAATTAACATTCCAACAACATTTTATAAAATTTTGAAAACATCATAATTGTCATATGTTTATCATTTTAAATTCAACATCCCAACAACCTAAAAATTCATGGTTACTATCTTTTTAAATTTAACATTCCAACAACATTTTATAAAATTTTGAAAACATCATAATTGTCATATGTTTATCATTTTAAATTCAATATTCCAACAACCTAAAAATTCATGGGAACATTCCAACAATCCAACATAATTGTGAAGCTCGAGGTGCGGCACTAGCGTGTGCACCGGGTGTGCGGGGAGAAGGCGGCGTGGTGTGCGAAAGGAATCGGTTGGTGGAGCTCCGGTGAGGTCGGAACGGCGAGGGGAAGCTTGCGGGCTCTCGGTGTCAAACGGTGGTGAGCAGGGGGTGTTCGGCTCGCGTTCGTGCGTGGGAGAAGAGAGGGAGAGAGCGAGTGGCATGCGAACCGGTAAGGAAGGGGAGAGGAGTGTGGCGCGCGGGGTTTTGGCCCTGGGCTCGGCCGGCCGGGCGGTCGAGGCGGGGGCCACGGCCAGCGAGCGGCGGTTGGCGGGGCAGGGCGCGGCAGCCGATGGCGGCAAGGAGTGACCGTGCGGGATCGCTTGCGTGATCAGACAGAGGAAGATCGAGCGGGGAGTGGGCGAACGGGATTTGGAGCAGGAAAAGGCGGCCAGGTGGCAGCCGGCCGGCGCACGGCGCGACCGCGGTTGGGGCGACCGGCGCGATGCGGGCGGGAGCGGCACGGCGAGCGCGGGGTGCGGGTGCGGGCCTGGGCCGAAAGGCCAGGTGGGCCAAACGGGAAGTGCTGGGAGAAAAGAAATTTCTTTTTCTTTTTCCCAAAATTTAACCATTTTGAAACAGCTTCAAAAACTCACAACTAAAGTTTGACCCAAAAATAAAAGTTGCTCAAAATAATTTTCTCTACAACTTTCATATAGTTTATTGTTCCAATACAAAATAATGTACTATCATTTTATTATTTTTGTAAATATGATGTACTTATCTCAAAATTAATTAATAAATAAATCACACACGTTAGAAAAAGTACAAATAATAAATCACACAAATACAAAAATAAATCATGTAATTAGATTAGTATATTTGTTGATTATTTTTTCAAATCTAAGTATATATGCAAATAAAAAATTTTACACCGTGCACGACATGGCCATATATCTAGTTATATATTATAGTTATTAAAACTATTTTAAAACCTATTTACAATTTTCTATATTTTCTTTTTATAGTCCGCATCACGTCTGGGAACCTGGCGCTCAAAATTTCCCAAAACGGTGAAAATTTCCACGGAGTGCGCCCTCCTCCCGCGAAAAACAACTAGGCCGCTAATTACTCTCCTTAGTACACGGTTAATATTCCTTCTAATCTATATCACGGTAGAAGTGGAGCCGCCGCCCCCATCCTAGCGGTTCTATCGTTCGCATCTTCTCCACTCCGACTCTCCGAGATGCGATGGAGAAGAAAGCACGCGCGCCGTCGTCGGCTACTACCGGTGGGTCGCCGCCCCCTCTGCAAAGGCCCTGTACCAGGAGGTCGCCGTCGCCGTTGCCGCCGCCTCCGCGGAGGCCGTCTACCAGGAGGTCGTCGTCGCCGTTGCCGCCGCCTACGCGGAGGTCGTCTACCAGGAGGTCATCGTCTCCTCCGTCCAAGAGGTTGCCGTCTCCTCCCTCCATGAGATCGCCATCTCCTCCGTCCAGCAGGAGGTTCTCCACGCGGTCCAGCCCTGAACACACTTCATGGTCGACAAGATGGACCTGAAAAGCAAAAAGATGACCAACACAGGTACTCTCCCTACGATGATACAATATGCATTCGTTTGTAGAATTAGTTGTGAGAACTCCAAATGAAACTTATTTTTTCCGTGATGTAATGTAGATAGGTACGTAAGTTGTTTAGAGATTTTCTATTATCCCAATCATTTACGTGCTCTTATGCTATACGTCTCAGAGGACTAAATTGATACTGTAAAAAACTAAGAATTTCTTTGTTTGTGATGTACAATTATTTTAAGTGGTGTTTTTTATAAACGTTTGTGACCCAGTGACCCAACCAAATTCTACTTTATGTTGCATCCGATACATTGACTATGACTATATTTTATTACTGTCATAATTGGCCTAGCACAATTTTGATCATCTATTCACATAAGCATATCAAAATCATCTATTTCGATCTCTCTTGTCAGATTAGTTTTATGTTCTCGTTTCTACAGTTTGAATGAAGTTAAAATATTTTGCAGGAAAACACACGAGAAAACGGGAGATAGATGGAAAGTATTTATTGATTTCTCGGGGGACCCCTAGACCAGAAACGTGCCATATTCGACATTCATCGTGCTAGAATTACCTATTCCAACCTAGTAAAGTACATAGTGAAGTGGGGTTATTCTGCGAGGGACTTCATGTACTATATAAAGAGGTGTGGCAACGATATAGCTTTGCTTCAGCGTATTGATTACGAAGAAGATGCTTTGACAATGATAGAAGATTGTATAGAAGAGAAGACAATTAGGATATTAGTTTCAGTAACTCAGGTAGATCTGGAAGGAGAATATGCAATCACACCGATTAAGCACCGCCGTACTACACATGAGGAAGTGAGTGGAAAAGGAATTCAGGATGAAGACATTGATGCGTACAAGGTGTGGCTCAATAAGCTGCCACAGGATGAAAACAACCCAGGTACTAATGTACTAGAAAAATACATCTCAATGATTTTTAGTTACTGATCCAAAACTGACAATATATATATAACATCTATATATGCATCTCACAGATTTAAGGATGACACTCGGCTAAATACTGTTGCAACGTATAAAGAATGGTTGAGGACAGAAGGGCTTCTTCAAGATATATGTAATCTGATTTTGTTTTATCTTGGCATTAGTGGAAGCAATAATATATATATATATATATATATATATATATATATATATATATATTTGCAACTCCATTGTAACTGTGTACTTCCACTTTTTTGTATGTGCAGATGCATATTTAGATGATGAAACCATTGAAGAAGATGGAAGTGTTGACAATAGCGCAACACCAATGCAGTTTCCAGCTCACGCTAGTAGGCCAAAGGCCTCTCAGAAAGGTATGCAATGGTTCAGAGTGTTCATACATTACTGTACATAAAAATGCTGATTTATAATGTTAACATACATTCCATTTTATAACATCTATTTTACAGTACGGGTTGGGGACAAGAGAAAGATTGGGCGTGGAACCATAAAAGGTTTATCGGTCGAATCTAAGAGATTTAGACTTGGCACTGAGAAACTTAGTATCGATTTCTCATCCACGAAAGGCGGTCCTATAGGAGATAACTATCGCTCATTTGTTGATGAAATAGTTCGGTTTACAAGAAAAAGGACTCCACTTATTGGAGTTAAAAAGTGGGGAGATGTCAAGCAGATTGTTAAAGATAAAATAGCACGAGATATAATTGTACGTTACAGTCTTGCTCCCGCATACGATAAATTAATTCTTTGTAATATCTTATTTGTTCACATTTTGGTTGGTATCTCTTTTCTACAGGTTAGGTGGAATATTGAGAACAATGATAAGGAGAAGGCTAGGATATGGAAGATTGCAAAGTATCGTTACAAAGGATGGCGAGATCAATTGAGTGCCACATACAAGACATACAATAGTTATCATGAAAAGAATGAGACATATGCCAGATGATTTGGACATTGTGGAGTGGCACTACTTGGTGTTGTATTTTGGAACTGACAAATTCCAGGTTCGCCTTTGACATATATGTGTTTATTGTATGTATTTTTGTAGTGCAACTAACATATCTGTGTTTATATTAGCAAATGAGCACCACAAACTCTAGCAATTCGCAGCATCGACGGACAATACATCTTACAGGACCAAAACCTTTTTCACAAGTTAGTTTTGAGCAGGTAATGATATGGAACCTAATCTTCTTTTACTTTTTACCTAAACAGTAACAATGTTCAATTTTCACATCTTAGAGAAATCTGGAGACTGGCGAAGAGCCAGATGGTTTGACATTTTGGAGGAGTACACGCACCAAGGACAACCAATGGTCTTCTGATGCTGCTAAGAAAATATATGTAAGATTTTCTTCTGAATACCAAAGTCCACGATAATTGTCATATCTAGCTTTTGTTAAAATTTGAGGTCATTTGGCCTAGTGGTTTGGTTTGAAAGTTACAGCTGTTTGAAGTTACCTCCCAGTTTTTGGGTGCTCTCTGTTTCAGCAGAGTAGTTTCTGTAATTCTGCTATTTCGAAGTACTTAAGTTCCAAATCATGCTTTGATGTTTGAAGATGAAATCTGGAGAATTTTATAAGCTTTCCAGAATGCCGCCTTTCAAGTCATTTGGACTTGTATATCTCCACATATGATTTTTTTCCTGTACAGCTGTTGCATGCCCAGATTTCTGGGAACTTCCTGGAAAGCAAGTTGCTTATGTTAGATGGTTTATGTAGTTATAAGTTATGTTCTTTAAAGTAATTTGAATATAGCTGGGCTACTCAATAAACGAGTGTCCAGTGATGCATGTTCTCATAACATGTTTTATTCATTTATCTCCAATGTCATACATATATCTGAAATGCTAGCGTTCAAACTGTCTATTGCTTTTTACCTCTCAACATGCTTTGCTAGGAATCATATTTGCATGATTAACATGGACTTGGATTTTTCGATGAAGTAATCAGTACATGAATCTAATTGATACAGTTTGATTTCCAAAGTATCCATTTTACCTAATTCTTATTATACTTGAACTGGAACTGCTTGCTATTTGCTAAAGTTGGAAACACTAATTGTTTTCTTAAATATAGGAAAGCGCCTTCTCCAAAATTGAAAAGAGAATTGAGTTGGAAGCTTCTGTGATTTCAAAAGAACAAGAAAAGAACATTCTTCATGAAACCTACAAGGAAACCACGGGATGCAAGAGTAGAAAAGGTCCTGGGCATGCATACTTGGCAAAGTATCCGACCCGAAGCCAACTTATGAATGAACGAATTGAAGAGCAAGCTCGTGCATCAACATTAGCGGCAGCAGCCCAATAGAAGAATAGTGAGACGCAAGCTGATGTAGAGAAGTTAAAAGAATAGCTTACCGTTCAAGCCGCTGAGAGGGAGAAGGACAAGGAAAAAATTCAGCAGCTGCAACATCAACTAGAGAGTAATTGTAGCAAGATTAGAGAAGAACTAAGGCAAGAGGTTTTTTCACTATTCAAACAACAAAATCAAGCACCGCCTTTGGTAATAATACTACTTCTTAATTATTGCCAACATCATTGATTTTAGTAAAGCTTGATTGCTAATGTTTCTCCTTATAACTCCAATGCAAGAATGTTGCACCAACCACAATAGCCCCTCAGCCTGTAGAAACAACCACTCACCCTTCAGGATTCACAACTAATGCTACTGGTATTGAAAATATGGTTAGTGGAAATGAAGGTGCAGATTTAGCACATGTATTATTTTCTGATAATTACAAACTGAAATGTAATGGACACCTACATTTAGTCTTACATAATGTGTGAATTTTTTTAATATGAAGGCCAGTACAAAATCTGCCCTGTCCGCACATGATGAACCTGCTGTTGTCCCCACTCCCATCCAAGGGTCAGAACATGTGCAACAGGTAATATACTTCAAAATTATGAGTTGAACATTATTAGAATTGCTAAGTGATGATTGCTCATTCAAATCTTCTAGTTTCTACAAACAGTAGCAGACAGTGTATTGTTGAGCAAACAGAAGAGTATCCAACCTACTAGTCACCTCACTCGGAGCAATGTCAACAAAACACTTTTCTCAGGTGAAAAAGATAGTAATGAGACAGTGACATTTATTACAACACAAACACTTAGGAATGCTGCTGCAAATAAAAAGCGACAAATCAGAAAGAGATGAGGAAAGGTATGAGCAATTAGGTGTCATTTTAAGTTGTCCATATTATTAACATGAACTTTGTTCACTTATACATGTATGTTTGTTCACTTAACATGAGCAATCAGGAGTTCATGCCTTATGTGTTTATACTTCGGCGTCAATATCCATTCTATTTGTTAAACCCAAAAATATTGTCTATCATGTGTTGTCTATGTTTGATTCCAACTATGTGATCAACTATATATATTACTAATGCATGTCAGTTTGACCTTTCTAGGAAGATCAACCTTGAGGAGTCTTGCCAAGCTGAAATGAATCAAGTATTGTGCAACGAGGAAGATGTCATGTTGATCTGTGCTAAGAGACATGTATTTTTTTATGATTACCTATTTGTAGCATAAGTTAGTGATTTGTAATGCAGTTCATCTTTGCAATTACCTATTTCGAAATAGGAAGGCATTTGACTTCTTTATATTGTACAAACTATTGAATGCTTACGATCCAAGTTATTAATATCATTGCCTTTTTGTGCCATTGAATTTTGTAATTTTATGAATTTTTGTGCAATGAATTTGATGCAATAATTGGTTGTCCTAAACTCATGTCGATGCAATAGTTTGTATTGCATCCAAGCTCATGTTGATGTTATAGTTTGTATTGCATCCAACCTTGTGTCGATGCAATAGTTTGTATTGCATCCAACCTTGTGTCAATGCAATAGTTTGAATTGCATCGAACATAACGTCGATGCAATAGTTCATATTGCATCGAACCAAATTGGTGATGCAATAGAACCTCTTGCATCGCATCAAACTGGTGATGCAATAGATTATATAGCATCGAACCTAATTTGGATGCAATATAGTCTATTGCATCAAACGATAGCCGTTGCAATAGATGTATTGCATCAACAAGATTTGGATGCAAGAGATAATGGATGGGCGATGCAATAGCTGCTTCTCGCATCAACCACAAGTAACTGATGCAAGAGGCTATTGCATCAAGACCAATTGCATCGGCTGGCATCGAACGGGAAATTGATGCGACACCAAACTATTGCATCTATTTTAGACCTATAACATAAAAAATTGGCCGGTGCAGCAGGGTCAAAATTTAGTAGTGGATTAGAGAGAGTGTGAGTGCCTCACTAGAAGTGGAGCTGGAAAGGAGAAGAGTAGAAGTCTGGAGAGTTCCGGAGTTGTCGGAGACCTCTGCTTCTCTGCTCTGCGCTTCAACTTTGGTAACTTAGTATCTTATTTTATCTTCAAGTATTTATTTTCATTACTTGTGTGTTTGTTTCATTGCTTGATATTAGTTTCAAGTGCTCTAGTTCTAGTACAGGGCTAGTAGTTGTCACACCCAATTTTAAGAACAAAATTGAATGCAATAACTCATGTGTGCCCAGAGATCAATCACACACATAAGCCACAAATTAAGAAGTATCATTACATATGTTTATTACATAACGAATATTATTCAAAGTCTTAACATAGCAGCGGATAAATAAAGTATCTCTCGCGGTAGCTCCATCACAGGGAAGATGACTGGTTGACAGCAAGACTAGAACTCTTCAGGGAAGTCGTCATTACCATAGCAATCTGTTACCCATCCGGGATTTTTATCCAAGTAGAAAGAAAATAAACAAGCATAAGTACATCTCGTACTTAACAAGTGTAACATGGGGTTCATGAGGTTCAAAAAGGCTGACACTGGTTAAACTGCAGTAGCTTTTAGTTGGCACAATTTTAATATTTAAGGTGAACATATATGGATGCTTAAACCCAATCCACATGATCATAATAACTGAAATATAGCATTAAGGAAATCAACATGTGCAACATAAATAAACAACATATAACAACTAATCTGTGAGTTTTCCGGGCCGCTCGTAACCGTGAGCACGGCTGATATATCAGTTTTACACTCTGCAGAGGTTGTACACTTTACCCGATGAGTCGTGATATCCAGATGCCCGGGTTAATTACTCCCATAACACTTCCGAGGTGAGCGGGCAGGATACACGCAAAGCCTTTCAAAGGTTCGTCTAACAAGTTAGGGCCGCTAGTTCTTAAGGCAAGGGGATGTAGAGCCCTCCTTCCAGGTGGCACAATAACACGCAGCCTATACTCACGTGGACAGAAGCCGCACTATACCCGTCTCGGCAAGATCCAACGCGCCTATACAGGTGTCCACTAACAAGCTAGAAAAGGTCCTTATACTGAGCTAAGGTCAGAGCCATATAACCCTCATGGTTGCACTGTATGTCCCAGCTTTTGCTGACAGGAGGTCCTATACCATGTTGCTAAAAAGATCAAATTTTATTCACCATTATTAGATCATGTTTGGTTTAAGTAAAGCTCTAGCAAAACTCTACCCATATGCATAGCATCCCAAGGTTGACAAGGTAACGGGTCAAAAGTCTAGGGTAAACTAGATAGGAGATCAAAATTAGACACATGCATATGAATTTAGATGTTTCATGGTGAATAGGTCAACAAGGAGGATCCCATGCTATACTTGCCTGATTCAGCGAACTCTGGTTGCTCTTGGTTGTCGTAGAAAGGTTCCTGACCACCAGCGTATGTCTCACCGTCTATACTCGATTACCACATCAACACACAATCATCGGGACACAATCATGCAAAGCAAACAAGCTATAATTAGAACATTACACCAACAGCAAGAAAATAATATAAAAAGTTTGAAAACAGAAACTACGATCCAACACGATCACATAAACGCGAAGATCACGAAAAACGGAATTATAACGCGAAAGTTATGAGCTAAACAAGTTACAAAACCTTGGTTAGTAGATTAAACCTAACTCAAATTTTAAGTACTGAAAACAGTATAGATTTTCATACATAAAGATAGATCTTTTCAAAACGAATCTAACGCAACTTGAACGGACTAAATCGGACTAAAAACGTAGAAGTTATAAGCATTTGAAATCAGTGGCAAAACTGTAAATAAACTGAAATTGATTTTGAATTTAAATTGATTTAAATCAAAACTGCAAATCGGTTGGACTGCGCCTCAATTAGGACAAAGCGCAGGGGCTTAGAAAGAAGTTTTTGCAGACACAGAACACAGTGTCGCATGGACCGCGGGTTTAGATCCAAAAAGGTGTAAGGGTTCTTATGCGAAGTTGACGCCGAAGGGGTATCGGCCGATGGATGTCGTTGAATCTAAGATGAACGGCTCAGATTAGATCCGAAGGGAAGGGGCGGCGCTGTGTCGCCGGAGAGGAGGGAGTGCGGCGGCGCCATGGCCGGAAAACGGCGGCGCGGCTCGGGATTGCTCGATAGAGCGGTAGAGACCTCGGGAGTAGGTCAAATCGAAAGAGGAACTCAAGGCGAACTCACCCGAGGCACAGACGAGGTCGGAGACGATCTGATGGCGGCGTATCGCTCGACGAGGCGGACGGCGGCTCTGGAAAGCGACGGCGAGCGATTAAGGCATCAAACGAAGAAGGAAAAAGAAGGGAAAACACTCGGTTAGCTTCGAGAGATCAAGGAGAAGCTCTAGGAACCTCTTGCGAGCGCTAGAACTTGATGAAGCGTCGGGTTGACGGCGGCGGATCTTCGGCAGCCGCGGAGTTCGTCGCCGGAGCGAACTAGGGCACGAGAGCAAGAGCTAGATGCGTGGGGAGAGGCGGCGAGCTCTCGGGAACCTTATGAGAGAGTCGGTTCGGCCGATTAGGCAGGCGAGGGAGCGTGGGGAGGATGGAGTCGATCTCGGGTTCGTATCCTGGCCGGATACGGGAGGGAGAAGGCGAGCGCGGCAACGCTGAGAGACTGACCGGTGGAGCCCAGTCGTCAGCGAGAGAGAGAGAGAGAGCGACGCGCGCGTGCGGGCGGCGAGCGGGGCTGGGCCGTCGGCGCGGGGCTGCGGCGCTGCGCGCGGGTGCCAAGCTGGGCCGGAGCAGCGGCCCACGCGGGCGAAGGAGAGAGGGAAAGGGGAGAAGAGAAAGCGGGCCGGCGTGAGGGGAGGAGCAGGCCGGCCAGGCGGCTCGGGCCAAAAAGGGAGAAAGGAGGGGGAGAGAAGGAAAAATGGTTTTCCAATTTCCAAAACTGATTTTCAAGAATGAATTTGAATTCCCTTTGAATTCAAACAAGTTTTGAGCAAAAACCAATCATCACAAAAATAAGATATGCACCAGCATGTATGCATCAACATGATCTTTGGCCTAGGATTAATTTTAGCTTTTGTAAATAATTTATTAACTAGGTTCTATGCAACACATAAAATGCATAATTAATTCATATTGCCTATTTTCAAATTGATGCAAATTTTGGGATGTTACAATTCTACCCCCCTTAAAGAATCTCGTCCTCGAGATTCCAGCGGTGCTTACTCAAACAACTCTGGGTATGACTTTCTCAAATCCTCTTCTCTTTCCCAAGTTGCCTCTGCTTCTGAATACCGATTCCACTGAACCTTACACATCTTTATTACTCTGCTCCTGGTAACTCTTTCAGCTGTTTCCAAAATCTTTATCGGATACTCATCATAAGTCAAATCTTCCTTAACTGTGAGCTCTTCCAACGGTATCTGCTCTTCGGGTACTCGCAGGCACTTTTTCAACTGAGAAACATGAAACACATTATGCACTCCTGACAAGCTTTTAGACAACTCTAACTGATATGCCACTTCACCACGTCTTTCAAGGATCTTGAATGGTCCAATATACCTGGGTGCTAGCTTTCCTTTCTTATTGAACCTTTTCACACCTCTCATCGGTGACACCTTTAGGTAGACATAATCACCTACTGCAAAAGTTAGATCTCGACGATGGTTGTTTGCATAACTCTTTTGCCGAGACTGAGCGGCTCTCAGGTTATCTCTGATTATCCTGACATGTTCCTCGGCAACGGGTACTTGTTCTTGATGGTAACTTCATTAAGCGATCTATAGTCAACACACATGCGTTGACCACCATCCTTCTTGTCAACAAAGATAACAGGAGCTCCCCAAGGTGATGAACTAGGATGAATAAACCCTTTTTCTTGCAACTCTTTAATTTGTTTCTTAAGTTCATCTAATTCAGGTACTCCCATTCTATATGGTCTTTTAGCTACGGGTGCAGTTCCAGGTAAAAGTTCAATAATAAATTCAATGTCGCGATCGGGTGACATACCTGGCAAATCATCGGGGAACACATCCGGGAACTCATCCACCACTAGATCTTCCGGGAAAACCTCCTCATTCATCTGGTTCACGGTTGCAGTCGGTGTTGGTTGTAGCACTACCTTCACACTGATTCTGTCTCCCTTAGCTGTAGTAACTGTCACAACTTTATCTTGACACTGTATATCTGTCTTGCACCTCTTCATCCAGTCCATACCCAGTATCAAATCAATGCCAGCTGTTCTCAGCACAATTGGGGATACTGAGAAGTCTACCCCCCTAGGGACACATCTATAGGCATACACTGAAGCGTAGCTTGCAATCCTCCACCCGGTGAGGTAACCATTATGGGGGTTTTCATGAGGCTAACAGGTAGGTTATGCATTCTAACAAATGTATGTGATATGAAAGTATGCGATGCACCAGAATCGAAAAGAACTGTAGCAGGGATGGAGCTGATATTGAACGTACCAAGCATAATTTCTGGCGCCTCCTGCACGGTCTCTGCAGACACGTGGTTCACCTTGCCTGAGTTAGGTGATGGATTCGGTCGTCCCCTTTGATTGTTGTTCTGGTTCTGCGGAGTCTGCTGGTTCTGCTTCTTAGGGCAGTTGTAGGAAAGATGACCAGCATCACCACAGACAAAACACTTGTTGGGAGTGTTAGGTGCACTATTCTTCATGGGGGTGCTGACAGGGGTACCTTGGCGTTGAGCTTGATTGTTAGGCTGTTGTTGGGGGCGTTGATTATTACCCTGCTGCTGGTATGAAGGACGTTGCTGTCCCTGGTTGCGGTTCCACTGAGTAGTCGGTCCCTGATACCTCTGCTGATTGCCTGGTGCGAAGTTGGAACGAGGGCGGTTGTTACTACCAGAGGACTGACCTTGGAGCTTCCTTTTTCTAGCCTCCATCTCCTTGCGCTTGTTGTCAACCACTATAGCACGGTTGACTAGAGTCTGGTAACTGGCATACTCATTGGACATTAGTTGCAGTGCCAGTCCGTCATTCAGACCCTTAAGGAAGCGACGCTGCTTGTCGACATCCTGAGCAATATCTGTGGGGGCATAGCGTGACAGTTGAGCAAACTTGTCACGATACTCAGCAACGGTCATGGCTCCTTGGCGCAGAGATCTGAACTCTTCCTGCTTCAATTCAATCAGACCAGCAGGGATATGGTACGCTTTGAAGTTGGTCTTGAATTCCTCAAAGGTAACAGGTGGAGCATCGTTGGCTTGACCGAACTGAAACAATTCCCACCAATCCAGAGCAGCTCCTTGCAACTGACCAGAAGCATAGAGCACCTTCTCCTGGTCATTGCATTGCGCGATGGTAAGCTGGCGTTCAATGGCACGAAGCCAGTCATCCGCCTCCAGGGGATCAGCGGCATGGGAGAACACTGGCGGGTGACCCTTTAAAAACTCACCCCTCTTGTCCCTCACTTGCATCGGTGGTGCTCCTCCAACTGGCTGATTCTGCATATGTTGCATCATGGTTTGCATAAATTGGGCTTGGATGCCCATCAACTGCTGAATGTTAACTGGGGGTGGTGGTGGTGGGTTAACAGGTGCTCCACGACCACGGCCACGTCCACGTCCACCTCCAGCTCCACCTCCTCTGGCGGCCATCTGTGTTTCCAAACAAGAATCAAGGTTAGCGAACTTTTCATGAAAAGATCACTTGTATGAGAGGAAACAGGAGATCTGAAAATTTCTGGGCGAGATCCAGTAACAGCAGTACAGAAAAACAGTCATATACGGAGTTCCAGAAATCCAAACAGGGCGTGTGATACACGGTTGGAAAGATAACGAAATTATCTACAACTTTTATTTAAGTGACTTTCCCATATTCTGTCGTTAAGTTAGTCAAAAACAGAGAACAAACAGATCTGTCCAGAACTCAAAACTGCGCAGAGACTCTAACTTGAAACAGCCATATCTCACAAACCATAACAGCTATTGAAGTGATTCCAGAGGCATTGGTTAGATATAGGAGTCTATTTTCCACCATAAAATTTTCAGCCATGTTGCATGATCAGAACTTGAGATATAACCAAAAGATCACAGGTTGCTCCAGAAAACAACATAGGACAAGATATAACTAACCCTCTTATTATTCATAAACGTTATGTCTAACTATGAGATTTGTAGACAAGCCTACAATATCTCAACACTCATTACAAAGATTCAAATCACACATAAGCATAATGATAATCCAACTCACACATAAAGAAGCACACTAGCACAAAGTTTAACTAGACTCGACAAAACGCTTACTAATATCGTCTAATTACATAGAAGGGTGACCTATGCCTATTTGTAGAGCGGTTCGCGGAGCCTCTTGTACATAGGGGGTTGGTTGAGAAGTTCCAAAAGCCCATCAATGGTGCTATAGCATCTTTTGAGATCTTTTCCCAGGGATATCACCTCCTTTTCCAAGTCCGCGTTAGACCTTTCCCTGTCAAGGAGAAAATCTCGTGTGGCCTTCTCGGTTGGAGTTGCATTGGGGTCTTCTACCATAGCCTCCTTATTCTCACTGTTCCAATAGGGCAGGTAGCGGTATGCATCATCCCTCATGTCATCAATGCGACGACCCCGGAATGCTTTGTAGGCTTCAACTGCCACGGCTTCCAAGGCTGACGCTAGAGTGGACCGACGAGCTCTGTGGCCAATCACCATCTCATGCAGGTATAGGCCACTCTCTGGTTCTCGGACGGCGACAGTCACTCTTGCCTTCCAGTAGGTCCTTTCCATGGGATGACTGTACCTCCAGTGGGTGTACTGTACGATGATGTTCTTGTCGGGGTAGTAGGCATCAAAAAGTCCCATCAGCCTGTGATGTGTGGGACTCTGGGCAGCTGTGGGTGCTCCGACGAAATATCCGGAGTCCACGTCCCAACCCGTTGGAAGCTCTTCATCATCTTCAACCTCCAGCACTTCTGGGGGCACTGGCGCGGGAGGTACTGGAGCTTGTGGAGCTGGTGCTTGTTGAGCTGGAGCTTGTACTGGTGGTGCCGGCGCTTGTGGTTCCACTTCTTGAGGTGCTTGTTCTTGCAGTACTGGCTCTTGCGGCGCTACCTCCTGCTGTTCTGGCTCCTGGGGTGCTTGCGGTGCTTGCGGAACGGGGTTGCCTGCCCTCCTGCGTCCACCGACGGTCCTGCGGGTGGTACGACGAGCCATCTATGGAGTAGGCCAAGAGACAGATATAATAGAATCAATATATTTGTGTAATAGAGCAAGTAAAGAGAAGCATATAGTTTTGATAAATTAACAAGGCTAAGATAAATAGCAAGAATTGAGAAGCAAGGACCACTAAAACGACCATAACTAACTAGGCTTGCGTCCTACAGTCAACATAGCTTTGATACCAATTTGTCACACCCAATTTTAAGAACAAAATTGAATGCAATAACTCATGTGTGCCCAGAGATCAATCACACACATAAGCCACAAATTAAGAAGTATCATTACATATGTTTATTACATAACGAATATTATTCAAAGTCTTAACATAGCAGCGGATAAATAAAGTATCTCTCGCGGTAGCTCCATCACAGGGAAGATGACTGGTTGACAGCAAGACTAGAACTCTTCAGGGAAGTCGTCGTTACCATAGCAATCTGTTACCCATCCGGGATTTTTATCCAAGTAGAAAGAAAATAAACAAGCATAAGTACATCTCGTACTTAACAAGTGTAACATGGGGTTCATGAGGTTCAAAAAGGCTGACACTGGTTAAACTGCAGTAGCTTTTAGTTGGCACAATTTTAATATTTAAGGTGAACATATATGGATGCTTAAACCCAATCCACATGATCATAATAACTGAAATATAGCATTAAGGAAATCAACATGTGCAACATAAATAAACAACATATAACAACTAATCTGTGAGTTTTCCGGGCCGCTCGTAACCGTGAGCACGGCTGATATATCAGTTTTACACTCTGCAGAGGTTGTACACTTTACCCGATGAGTCGTGATATCCAGATGCCCGGGTTAATTACTCCCATAACACTTCCGAGGTGAGCGGGCAGGATACACGCAAAGCCTTTCAAAGGTTCGTCTAACAAGTTAGGGCCGCTAGTTCTTAAGGCAAGGGGATGTAGAGCCCTCCTTCCAGGTGGCACAATAACACGCAGCCTATACTCACGTGGACAGAAGCCGCACTATACCCGTCTCGGCAAGATCCAACGCGCCTATACAGGTGTCCACTAACAAGCTAGAAAAGGTCCTTATACTGAGCTAAGGTCAGAGCCATATAACCCTCATGGTTGCACTGTATGTCCCAGCTTTTGCTGACAGGAGGTCCTATACCATGTTGCTAAAAAGATCAAATTTTATTCACCATTATTAGATCATGTTTGGTTTAAGTAAAGCTCTAGCAAAACTCTACCCATATGCATAGCATCCCAAGGTTGACAAGGTAACGGGTCAAAAGTCTAGGGTAAACTAGATAGGAGATCAAAATTAGACACATGCATATGAATTTAGATGTTTCATGGTGAATAGGTCAACAAGGAGGATCCCATGCTATACTTGCCTGATTCAGCGAACTCTGGTTGCTCTTGGTTGTCGTAGAAAGGTTCCTGACCACCAGCGTATGTCTCACCGTCTATACTCGATTACCACATCAACACACAATCATCGGGACACAATCATGCAAAGCAAACAAGCTATAATTAGAACATTACACCAACAGCAAGAAAATAATATAAAAAGTTTGAAAACAGAAACTACGATCCAACACGATCACATAAACGCGAAGATCACGAAAAACGGAATTATAACGCGAAAGTTATGAGCTAAACAAGTTACAAAACCTTGGTTAGTAGATTAAACCTAACTCAAATTTTAAGTACTGAAAACAGTATAGATTTTCATACATAAAGATAGATCTTTTCAAAACGAATCTAACGCAACTTGAACGGACTAAATCGGACTAAAAACGTAGAAGTTATAAGCATTTGAAATCAGTGGCAAAACTGTAAATAAACTGAAATTGATTTTGAATTTAAATTGATTTAAATCAAAACTGCAAATCGGTTGGACTGCGCCTCAATTAGGACAAAGCGCAGGGGCTTAGAAAGAAGTTTTTGCAGACACAGAACACAGTGTCGCATGGACCGCGGGTTTAGATCCAAAAAGGTGTAAGGGTTCTTATGCGAAGTTGACGCCGAAGGGGTATCGGCCGATGGATGTCGTTGAATCTAAGATGAACGGCTCAGATTAGATCCGAAGGGAAGGGGCGGCGCTGTGTCGCCGGAGAGGAGGGAGTGCGGCGGCGCCATGGCCGGAAAACGGCGGCGCGGCTCGGGATTGCTCGATAGAGCGGTAGAGACCTCGGGAGTAGGTCAAATCGAAAGAGGAACTCAAGGCGAACTCACCCGAGGCACAGACGAGGTCGGAGACGATCTGATGGCGGCGTATCGCTCGACGAGGCGGACGGCGGCTCTGGAAAGCGACGGCGAGCGATTAAGGCATCAAACGAAGAAGGAAAAAGAAGGGAAAACACTCGGTTAGCTTCGAGAGATCAAGGAGAAGCTCTAGGAACCTCTTGCGAGCGCTAGAACTTGATGAAGCGTCGGGTTGACGGCGGCGGATCTTCGGCAGCCGCGGAGTTCGTCGCCGGAGCGAACTAGGGCACGAGAGCAAGAGCTAGATGCGTGGGGAGAGGCGGCGAGCTCTCGGGAACCTTATGAGAGAGTCGGTTCGGCCGATTAGGCAGGCGAGGGAGCGTGGGGAGGATGGAGTCGATCTCGGGTTCGTATCCTGGCCGGATACGGGAGGGAGAAGGCGAGCGCGGCAACGCTGAGAGACTGACCGGTGGAGCCCAGTCGTCAGCGAGAGAGAGAGAGAGAGCGACGCGCGCGTGCGGGCGGCGAGCGGGGCTGGGCCGTCGGCGCGGGGCTGCGGCGCTGCGCGCGGGTGCCAAGCTGGGCCGGAGCAGCGGCCCACGCGGGCGAAGGAGAGAGGGAAAGGGGAGAAGAGAAAGCGGGCCGGCGTGAGGGGAGGAGCAGGCCGGCCAGGCGGCTCGGGCCAAAAAGGGAGAAAGGAGGGGGAGAGAAGGAAAAATGGTTTTCCAATTTCCAAAACTGATTTTCAAGAATGAATTTGAATTCCCTTTGAATTCAAACAAGTTTTGAGCAAAAACCAATCATCACAAAAATAAGATATGCACCAGCATGTATGCATCAACATGATCTTTGGCCTAGGATTAATTTTAGCTTTTGTAAATAATTTATTAACTAGGTTCTATGCAACACATAAAATGCATAATTAATTCATATTGCCTATTTTCAAATTGATGCAAATTTTGGGATGTTACAGTAGTAGTAGTATATAGATTAAGTGTGGTACTTAGGCTATATATTGCCAGTGAATACGGCTAGGCCCCCGGATAGCTGTGGTAGCAAGCAGGTGGTGACAGCCCTGTGCGCCTTGAATTCCACCACGTAGTTGGTCTAGTTTAACAGTAGGGCTCGTTGTGCTAGCGTTCAACCTAAGTCAGTGGTAAAGGCTAGTACGCCCACAATACACTAGTAAAGAACTTAAATCACTAGAAGTCTAATAGAACTAGGATCTACCCAAGTAGATAGTGCCTGTTCCCTTCATCTACCCTAGATATCCTTACCCCCTAGTTTTCTCAAAATCACTTCACGTTCCTCATGGATTTGATACCCCGGAATACTCTGAGGTGAAAAGCTACAATTGACAGCCGTGCGCTTGCGGTTTCTTCTGCGTGCCACCCTAGGTGTCAACAAGCTTTTCTGGCGCCGTTGTTGGGGAATGGTAGCTGTTTTTTGAGACTAGAGTTAGGATCATCTTTACCCTCTCCACATGGAGAATCAATCTATCTTACAATTCGCAGCTCCTAAGAGTTCGCGATTAGAGCCACATTTATCATCACAACCTATATATGCCGATAGTTACGAATTGCGCCCTGACTTTATTAACAAAGTTCAGGAGAGCATGTTTATGGTATCAGAAAATCCCTACATACATCTACGTGAGTTTGAGCAAGTCTGTGCATGCTTGAACATTTCGGGCATTTCACCTGACACTGTCAAGTGGAACCTGTTTCCGTTCACTTTGACGGGAGCAGCTAAAACATGGCGTGCTCGAACCGTGGGAAGTGCCAGAGGAGACTGGGGAACTTTACGGACCAAGTTTATCTTGACGTATTTCCCTGTCCACAGAGTGGTACAACTATGAGTAGAAGTGTTGACCTTTAGACAAAATGATAAGGAGACATTAGGGGAGGCTTGGGACCATTTTATTGGTTTAATCAATTCAGGACCCGATTTAGCCATACCCGATCCAGTGCTCCTTCAGCATTTTTATGTTGGTCTAGAGAAAGAAAGCGCTCTTCACCTTGATCATTCATTAGGTGGAGCGTTTCTTCATCTTTCTCCACGAGGTGGAAAGGAGGTTCTTGATAGAATTCTCGAGAATACTCCTTATACTGGAGTTTCCGATGAAATCCCTGAGGAAGAAGTCGTAGAAACCCAAGTTTTGACCGTAGAACAACAAGAAGAGCCCGAGTCTAGCTCGTTGGACTTAGCGGAGCCTATTCCGTCCATATCTGGAAGAGAAATTCTTTCAGAATTTTTGGGCGAGATAGAGGATGATGTGTTTGAGGATTACGGAAATGCTATGAACTACTCCGTTCAAGCTCTCCCATCCGACAAACCACTTCCTAAGTCTTCTGATGGAATCTATAGTCGAGAGCGTCTTTTGGAACTTTCAGCTGTCATGAGTCATGAATGGACAACGGAAGCCGAAGTATCAGAAAACATCCCTCGCATAGATAAGGTACCTAGCGTAATAGATTGTCGAATTAGGGGAGAAAGAGCCTTTGCCATTTACGACCCTGTCGTGGGAATTAATGTTCTTGCTAGTAATTACGTATCCAGAACATTCCCCAACCTTCAACGACATCCAACTAAACGGTGTTTAAGAGACCCAAATGGTGACATCTTGGAAAGTGAAGGAATCCTAAAGATGGTCCCCATCCAAGTAGATGGAGCGGACATGGTCTTAGATTTCTACATTTTTGATGTAGTCCTTTTAGACGTCTTCTTGGGACAACCTTGGTCCATACTTGCCTTGCAAGGACCATGTCAAGAGCACTTTAATGCTCAAATCGGTGGAAAAGAGTACTCAGTACCTTTCGTTCGTGCATTAAATTCTATTGCCGAACAACCACCAGAACCAGATCTTCTCGATCAAGCTAGAACCTCTACTCTTTATGAGTTGGCTCAGCCTGATTTTGAAGAAGATTCTGAGTTCTTTGTCAAAGAAGAAGCCGAGACAGATGAACCGTTTCGCTTAAACGAATCGGAAAAGCCATCTCGACCTTCCATAGAGCTAAAACCTCTGCCTGAAGGCCTGAGATACATCTTTCTAAACAAAGACCCCGAGACTCCCGTAATCATTAGCAGTAAGCTATCTGAAGAGGACTTCCGTAGGTTAACCCTTGTCTTAGAAAAACACCAATCTGTCTTTGGCTATTCACTTCAAGATTTGAAGGGAATTAGTCCAAATCTCTGCACCCATCGTATCCCTCTCGATCCTGAGATACCCTCTTCAAGAGAGCCCCATAGACGACTTAATAACGCTATGCGTGAAGTCGTGAAAAAGGATGTTCTGAAACTCTTGCACGCGGGAATTATTTATCCAGTTCCTTATAGTGAATGGGTAAGTCGCGTGCAAGTAGTTCCCAAGAAAGGAGGTATGACAGTCGTTAAAAATGAGAAAAATGAGTTAATCCCTCAACGTACTGTCACTGGATGGAGGATGTGTATAGACTATAGGAAGCTGAATAAAGCCACAAAGAAAGATCATTTCCCACTTCCTTTTATAGATGAGATGCTAGAGAGATTGGCAAACCATTCCTTCTTTTGCTTCCTGGATGGATATTCTGGTTATCACCAAATCCCAATCCATCCAGATGACCAAAGTAAGACCACTTTCACATGCCCGTATGGAACTTATGCCTATAGACGCATGTCCTTTGGACTTTGCAATGCGCCGACATCTTTCTAACGGTGTATGATGTCCATCTTTTCCGACATGATTGAACAAATCATGGAGGTATTCATGGACGACTTTTCGGTCTATGGGAAAACCTTTGACGATTGCCTAGCTAATTTAGACAAAGTCCTCCAACGCTGTGAAGAGAAGGACCTAGTTCTTAACTGGGAAAAGTGTCACTTCATGGTGCGGGAAGGAATTGTCCTAGGCCATCGAATTTCAGAACGTGGGATAGAAGTGGATAAAGCCAAAATCAATATAATTGAACAATTGCCACCACCCACTAATGTGAGAGAGATCCGAAGCTTCTTGGGCCATGCCGGCTTTTATAGAAGGTTTATTAAGGATTTCTCACAGGTCGCTAGACCCTTAATGAGCCTGTTAGCAAAAGACATCCCGTTCAAATTTGACGAGGATTGTCTACAAGCTTTCAATATTTTGAAAAAGGCTCTAACTTCGGCACCAATCATCCAACCCCCAGATTGGAATTTGCCGTTTGAAATCATGTGTGATGCTAGTGATTATGCTGTGGGGGCCGTCCTTGGTCAAACTAAAGAAAAAAAGCATTATGCTATTTCTTATGCTAGTAAGACCATGACTGGCCCCCAGCTAAACTATGCAACCACATAAAAGGAACTTTTGGCTGTAGTCTTTGCCATAGACAAGTTTAGATCTTACTTAGTGGGAGCTAAGGTAATTGTTTATACCGATCACTCTGCTCTGAAATATCTCTTCACTAAGAAAGATGCTAAGCGAAGGTTGATCCGCTGGATCCTACTCCTTCAAGAATTTGACCTAGAAATAAGAGACAAGAAAGGAGTGGAGAATTCAATAGTTGATCACTTGTCTAGACTACAAGTCAATAATTCGGACAATCTCCCAATAAATGACTTCCTTCGTGATGATACCCTTCTAAAAGTCACATATACCAACCCTTGGTATGCAAACATCGTGAATTTTATAGTCGCCGGCTTTGTCCCGCCGGGGGAGAATAAAAAGAAACTGCTATATCAAAGCAGAACGCACCTATGGGATGAACCATATCTCTATAAGGTCTGTGCAGATGGACTCTTGAGAAAATGTGTCCCCATAGAAGAAGCAACGAAAATCATAGATAGATGTCACTCCGCCGAATATGGAGGACACTATGGAGCTTTTCGGACACATACTAAAATATGGCAAAGTGGTTTTTATCGGCCATCAATGTACGAGGACACAAAGAATTATGTGAGACATTGTCCTCGTTGCCAAAAGCATGGTAACATTAATGCCCGAGATGCTATGCCACTCGTGAACAATCTCCAAGTTGAGTTGTTCGATGTTTGGGGTATAGATTTCATGGGCCCCTTTCCTAAATCCTATGACGCCGAGTACATTCTTGTGGCTGTGGATTATGTCTCGAAATGGGTAGAAGCCATACCCTGTCGAGCGGCAGATGCTAAACATTCGAAGAAAATGTTCAAAGAAAACATCTTTCCTCGTTTTGGAGTTCCTAGACTAGTCATTAGTGACGGAGGCCCTCATTTCATAGATAAGAGCTTCCGACATTTCTTAGCTAGTCAAGGAGTCCAACATAATGTAGCCACTGCATACCACCCCCAAACAAGTGGACAGGCCAAAACGTCCAATAAACAAATAAAGAATATCTTGCAAAAGACGGTAGAAGAAATGGGAAGGGGATGGAAACATAAGTTACCCGAAGCTCTGTGGGCCTATCGGACCGCCTATAAGACCCCGATTGGAATGTCCCCATACCAACTAGTTTATGGAAAAACTTGTCATCTTCCTGTTGAGCTTGAGTTCAAAGCTCATTGGGCCATTAAGAAATGGAACATGGACCTTGACCAAGCTGGCCAAAATAGGAAGATGCAAATTTCTGAACTAGAAGAATGGCGAGAGAAAGCCTATCATAGCGCCAAGCTCTATAAAGAGAAGACTAAGAGATGGCACGATAAACGGATCAAAAAGAAAGAGTTCGAAGTAGGAGATAAAGTTTTACTCTTTAACTCCCGTGTTCGACTTTTCGGACATGGTAATCTTCGAAGCAAATGGGAAGGACATTTCAAGGTTGTTGCAACCTCTTCCCATGGAGCCGTCACATTAGAAAGTGACGATGGGCAAATCTTCAAAGTCAATGGACAAAGATTAAAAATATTCTATGACTTTGATAAAAATGAGCTAAACAAAATTGATATAATTAACTTTGAAGTAGCTCAAGCCCATGACAATTAATGGATGGACCCAATTTACCCCTTGTCCATTTTATGCACCTAGTCCATCCAAAACCTCGAGAAAGGCCTCTTTAGGCCCAATCAAGCCATTTCGACCTCGGAACTTTGAAATTTAGGAGGCTTACCTTCTCCCGCTCGATGCCCGGCGAAGGAGGAGTGGCGGCCGCCACCAAACCCTGGCGCCCGCCGCTCTAGGTGGTGGTTTAGAGCCCCTCTCCACGTGGCAGCTAATCCCGAGCTCGGGAGAGTGAAAAAAGGAGGAGATGAGGACGTGTTAGTTCATCTAAGGCTTATCCCTCCACTTCTCCCCCTTCTTAAAAGAAGAACTCTTTCTTCTCCCTCCATCTATTCACGAAGCCTAGCCAAGCCTCCTCCAAAACCATGTCGTCTCCATAGAAATCCGAGTCCTATAACCCTCAAGGATCCATCTCGTCCTCCACCCAAGCCATCATTCGATCTTTGATCGACGACGACATGGAGATACTTGACGCGCCTCCTTTAGCAATGGTGCTGCCAGACGACACTTATGTCAAGGGGACACCACCGGAGGGTGCAGGGAAGGCACCAGCCACCACTCCAGTGGCAGGCGCCACCCAGGCGGCCGCCAGGGGTGAAACGCCCCCTGGCCTCGTCTCCGATCCGTCTTCATCCTCCTCCAGTGGCGCCACCCGAGAAGAAATTGAGGACACCCACCAGGCCGACCACGGGGGAGATCACCCCTAGGAAGTCTCCGGCCGTCAAGGCCAGGGGTGATGAAACGCCCACTCCATCAAGGGCGAAATCTCGGGTCAGCTTTGGCTCGGATAGCCGCACCCGGAGCTACAGCCCCAATCCTAAGAGGGCTAAGCTAGAGGTGTATGGCGTGAGGATGCCTGATGGGCATTATGAGAAGAGGCTGCGCGAGCATGAGGCGAGCACTCATGACTCCAATGGGTCACTCTCTGAGCCATCCGTGCGCCGCCGTCTCAACCCATCGCCGGTAGGAGTCCCCGGCGAGATGGAGCACAGCGGTGGTGAGGAGGGATTAACCCTCGAAAAACTTGCCACCGAGGTGAAGAAGCTGCGCAAGGAGAAGAGCGCCTTGGAGGATCAAGTCGCAGAGATAGCCCTCTGGCGAATGGATATGGAGGATCGGTTTACCATCCTTCGCAAGGGCTGCACCTTGAAGATCAAGCGTCTCTTCAAAGAGACGGGCTTCGAGGATCTCTATGAGGCTCCTTCACTAGATTAGATTAGATTTAGGGTGTCTAGTTAGATTTTTAGTTTGATTTAGTTTAAGTTTAGTTTTGCTTGATTTAAAATTTCAGATTGTTTAATTTTCAAATTAGAACTTTTGTTTAGGAAATCTTTATATAATGAATAAAAAGACACCCTTACTTTTTCCTTCATCAAGTTTGTTCATTTTAAAAATAAAAAGTACCAAAACTTCTAGTGTGGGGGAAATCCCCTCTCTAAACACCTCTGTAAAACGTGCTGAAATGTTCAAAACAGTAACATGTTCTTAGCAAGGTAACTACCACGCTGTTTGCAAGCCGCATGGGCCAAGGCCCATGGCGGCCGCCACTTATTACTGGCGGCCGCCAGGCCGCTCTGCACCGAAACACCCCCGGTGAACCCCTAAACCTATGTTTTAAATTCTGTACAATTTGGATCACTGGATGTCTCGGTTTGAACTAAAAATGCAGCTTGGAAATAAAAATGCTGAAACAATTTCTTTTGAATTGAGTGTTTACACGACATGTTATTCTACCTTTTATTCATGTGTAGTAGCCTACTCATTTTGATAGGGAAGTCAACCTTGGTTGTTGTTTGATAATATATAGAAGTAGTAATTGAAATTGCATTAGTACTCTGCTACAACCTTGGGAGTTTTTATTTTGAAAACCAAAATTACCATGGTTCATGATCTTTCTTTCCTATCCACCTACCAGAGCCAAAATATTAGAGTATATGAGAACAGCCCATAAAGCCTTCTAAATCAATCTTTGAGCTTTGTCCAGAATAGTTGATCTAGGTAGAAGAGTTTAGTCATGCTCTAAAAGCCAAGGCAAACCATGCCTTTTTGAGAGAACTCTCACACTGAGAGTATACTCATGTAGTTCTCCTCCAAAATTTTGTTCTAAAAGAATTGTATAAATTTCCTCATTCCTTCAAAGGACATGGCTACATAGTATCTAAAAAAAGAGAGCAAATGCTCTAAAAAGAACAAGTGTCCAAGTATTCAAAAAAAGAGAGCAAATGCTCTAAAAAAAGGACAAGTGTCCAAGTATTCAAAAAAGAGAGAGAGAGAGAGATGCATTTAGCCATGATCCTTGGTAAGAGAAGTGTTTCAAAAAGAACAAAGGAGTTGAGTTAGTCCACCTTCTACCTTGGCTAGTGCATGACTATACTCTCCCATGATCCTAAACTTGACTTAGCAATAAAAGAGAGATAGAAGTGCCCTACATTCCTTCCTTTCCCTATAAACTCCACATAAACCATAGGATAGACTCTGGCATTTTCTTTTGCCATAAAGTGAGGATATACACCATGAGTGCCTTGAGATTTAAAGAGAGATTCAATGAACCATGTTTTTCATTTTGAAAATATCCTGAAACCCCAAGGTATGTAAAAGAGGAAAGTGTGTTTCTCTTGCTTGCAAGCTATTCTATCTTTCAACCGCCATAGGTGTGACTTATTAGCCACTTGGAAAGGTTACTAACATGAGTATAGGTAGTTGAACATCTTGTGTGAATGCTTAGTTCAATAAAATTGTTTCATTTCTTAAAGTCCATGCTTGCTCGGGACGAGCAAGAGGTTAGTGTGGGGGAGCTTGTTGACGGTGCTTAAAGTATCATTTCACCATCAACATTTCACCCAAAACCAAGGTAAAACAACATAAAAAGTAGAAGATTTGGTTTATAACTAACCTATTTCCACATGTGCATAGTTTCTTATATTAATGCAGGAAATAATGGAATTTGGGCCAAACAAGAGCACCAGGAGCAATGCCAAGCCACTCTGGCCCATTTGGCCCAAAGTAAGGTGGCGACCACCACCTATTACTGGCAGCTGCCAGGTCACTCGTGCCAAAAGTGGCCCAAGCCATGTCATCGATCCGTGGGAGTCACCTCAAGCTCAAATCTTGGCCATTGCACATTAAGGCGGTTTGATCCAAGGGCTAAGAAGAGTATCACCTGGATAGTTGTAACACCCCGTGTTTTTAAATAAATAAAATAAATTAGAATTTAATAAGAAAATGGCCAAAACCCTAGATGGAGGAAAAATCCTAACCAGATGGCTGTTGCATTCATGCCGTTGCATATTTTATTGGATGAAAAATAATTTATTAAACCCGTATAGGGCGAATCGGATTTATTCTATTTAGAAAACAAAAAAAAAAATATTTATGAAAAACTTTATAAAATCAAATCCCAAGTTTTATTTCAAAACTCTGCAAAACTTATTTGATTTCAAACTGGTTTTGAATTTGAATTTAAAAGGCTTTAGAAAAGTTTAGAAAATCAAAAGAGAAAGAGAAAAGAATTGGCATTGGGCCTCACCTCTCCCTCAACTCTCCCTCTTTCCAGCCCAACTCGGCCACCCCTCTCCCTTCCTTCGGCTTCGGCCTGGCCGGCTGGCCCGACCGGTCCTCTCCCCCTCCCTCATTTCGCGCCGGCCTGCACTCTCCTCGCCCGGCCCAGTTTCTTCGCGCGCGGGCCCTTTCCGTTAGCACCCGCACCGGCCCAAGGAGCCAAGCAAAGCCGCGCGACCGGCCCACGCGCAACGCCGCCGCTCCTCTCTCCACCGCTGACGCGCGGGCCCCACTCGTCAGCTATTTCCCCAACCTCCGCCCGATTCATCCGCGCGGTCGGCGAGCTCTATGGCCGTTCGCTCCCCTGCCTCTCCCTTGCCCTAGGGTTTCCCTTTCCTTCATAAAACGAATCTCGGGGCACCGCCTCGCAAGCCGCACCCACCCGTCCCATCCTCGCGGCCCCTCTCCCTCTCTAACACCACCCTGGAGAGCCGCCGCCATGGCCGACCTCGAGCCCGAGTCCCGATCCCCGCACCCAGATCACCTCCGGCGCCCCTGTTTGCTTCCTCGGCACCGCAGGAGCATGGCGAGTCCACCCCACTGGTTGTCGCCTCCGATCCGAGCCGATTCGTCGCCGTCGACCTCGCCGGAGTTCGCTGCACCACCACCACCGATCCCCCTTGACTTCCCTCTGCACAGCCTCCTCGTTGCCGAGAGTCTCGTGGACGGCTGCGCCGAGACCCCCTACACCTCCTCTGCCGCTCGCCGGAGCGTCCGGGCCGCCGGAACCCGATCCCGGCTGGGAGCCGGCGGAGCGCCGCCGCGGGCTCTCTTGTCCCGGCGCGCAGGAGCAGAGAAGGGGGGAGGCGATCCTCAGCCGTCGAATACAGGATGGGTGGCCCAGATCCCATCTTGACCGAAGTCAACCCCTGGTCAAAAGTTCGCCACATCATCACGATCCAGCGAATCCAAGGGCGCCACGTGTACGGTCTTCGCCACATCATCAGGTCAAAGCTCGGTCAGCTCTTTTTCCGATCTAACCCCTGCCTTTACCTGTAATCCACCTACTGTTCTCTGAGTCTATGCAGACTTCTGATCTAGCCCCTGATATCTATAGTTAATTCCGTACGGAACCCTGTCAGAGAGGGAGATGGTTTTTAATGTTTCAAAATGTGTTTAAGTGATGTTTTAATACCAAAGATGGTTAATGATGATACTAAATTAATTAATAGTGTTATTAATCTGTTTCGGTTCACAACATAAAATAGTTTTATTTTGTTTATTTAAAATGATTAATGCCTTTATAAACTCTTTTTATAATGCTTTAAAATGTGTTTTGCTCATAGAAATAAAATTTAAAATGTCACCTTTGCAAATAAAACTTTTCAGATCCAATAAAATGATTTTGTGGCCCAAATGATTTTCTTTTAGTCACTGATTTTGAAAAGTAATTAAAAGCGAATCTTGTTTATTTACCAAATTGCCATCCAACTTCAAATGCTTATAACTTTTGCGTTTTAACTCCGATTTGACCTGTTCAACTTGCGTTAGATTCGTTTCGTCGAGCTCTACGCAGTAGATCTATTTATATTCTGTTTTCATAATGTTGATGTACTGTTATTTATTTGTATTGTTTGGGCCATGTTTGATGTTTGATCCAGCGAGCGCGATCTACGCGGAACCCCAGAATCCAGCCTTCGCCTCCGTTGATTCGACCCAGTCCGAAGGCAAGTGTCCTTGCTCATATTGCTCCCGTATTTATTTTATTTTGAGTTAGAGTAGTTAGATCCAGTAGTTGCATGCAGTGTCTTAATACTGAATCCCATGTTAAGGTTTACTAGAACTTGCTTATATTATCCTTGTCGCCTGTTTTGGGATGGTTTGGGTAGAAGTCATGCTTAGCCCCGCTGTCTTGGGATGGGATGGTGGTTTAATAATAATCTTGATTAATGATCTATGGAACATATGGGCTGGTAATGTTGTAGTATGGTGAGTAGGTAAATCCGGCAGGATGGACCGTACTGGTGGTTTTTGTGCCGTGCGACTCGGCAGCTGTATTTGGTTTTTGGTTCTGGGCTCGTGCTAGATATATCCTGCCTGGATCCCTAGGACCCGGTTCTCAGAGCATGTAACCCGGCTTGACAGCGCAACCATGAGATCTGGATGGGCTGGACCTGGCTAATTAATTAGTATCCTCTAAGTTATGCTACACGGGGTTTGTTTAGTGGCTCAAGAGGGGTCCCTTGGGGTCGTTGACTTATGGACAGGGGAGAAACCTTAGAGTACGTGTAACACAGACTTGGAGGGACTTTGTAAAGGCCTTGCAGTGCAACCTGCTATGCACCTTGGCAGTGTTTAGCGTGACGGGACCTGCACGACTCATGGGTAACGATGTGCAACCTCTGCAGAGTGTAAAACTGATATATCAGCCGTGCTCACGGTCACGAGCGGGCTTGGACTTCTTTGAGATTAGTTGGTTACCAGTTACTGTTTCGGGTCATCTGATGGACTTCAGGTGCGGTTGCCTGATGGACTTCAGGTGTGGGTACTTGGTGCGACTCCAAGTGCGGTTGCTTGGTGTGACTCCAAGTGTTGGTTACTCGGTGTGACTCCGAGTGTGGTCTTGCTCGGTGCGACTCCGAGTGTTGTTACTTTACTACCAGAGTCTGTCTATAACCTAGTAAATAGGTGCATAGGAATAATAGGATTATTAGGATGTGTCGCTTTAGGCGCTTGAGTCAAACAAAGTCAGCCTACCTTTGTTTATAGCCTCATAAGCATATATTTCCTACACTTGCGTAGTACATTTCGATGTACTCACCCTTCCTCTTTGAACCCCCTGCTACCCCACCCAGACGCTGGAGACTACACGTACGAGGAGCAGGAGTATCCAGAAGACGGAGGCTACGACCCAGACGACTTGCACTAGGATGGCGCAGCCCCCGGTCGACCTTCCTGTGGAGATGGCGTCCAGTTTCCGCGAGTCTACATTAGAGTTAGACTGAGAGTCTGTACTTTTCTTTTGGACCCGAGGGTCATTTTTGTAATAATGTACGATATATTAATAAAGCATTGTTTTGATATTTACTATGATGTGGATATATGTATGAAAATTGATCCTGGCATACATATATTGTGCTCCAATTTTGTTCTTAAAATTGGGGTGTCACAGAGTGGTATCGGAGCCGTGTTGACCGTAGGACGCTACCCTAGTCAGTCGTCGAGTTTACAAAACTATTTTTAAAAGCCCCATCTCTTTTCCCACTTCTGTAGTCTTTCTCTGCTGAAAATTCAAACTCTGTTTCAAAGTAGGTCCTCCAAAACGTAAGAAGTCCACCATAATTGTTTGATACCGTAGCACGTTGCTTGATATGTACTTGTGCACATGTTTTGATTTGGGTTCTTCGTAATGATTGTTGGTGTGTTGCGATTGTCAAGTTGCAATGACATCATTTGTCAAAAGTTTTATTAATAAAAATTAATTAACTTGGGGTCTTTCACTCTCCCATCTCAACCCTCTATTCACCCATACCAGTTGATGGATCTACGACAATGGGAAGACTGCAACTTGAGCGACGAGGCTTATAGACTCTTTCAGATAACACCTTACCGAGGCAAGAAGGACAAGTATCGAAAGTATGTTGCAAACTCTTCCCGTTTTAGAGCTACACCTCAAGCACAAGTCCAGAAGTCTCCAGAAGTCCCACCTACAAGCTCAAGTCAAGCGCCTCCTCAGCTTCACCAAACAGAAGCACCTCCTCAAGTTCCACAAGAAGACAATCAAGTGATATCCACCCGAAGAGATGTCAAGGCAAAAGGACTATGTTTCTACTGCAAGCAAGCTGGACACTTCATCAGCAAATGTCCGAAGAAGCGTGAGGATCACCGAGGTCGAGCCAAGAGGAAAGCTCTACGACAACACCCTGAAGCCAAAGATGCAAGTCAAATGATGAACAAGAAACATGCCAAGTGTTCAAAACTCCTTGGTATGTCCCACGAGATCCCTACCCACCTTTCTTCTAGCCTGAATCTCGGGACGAGATTCCAGTTAAGGGGGGTAGTTTGTAACACCCCGTGTTTTTAAATAAATAAAATAAATTAGAATTTAATAAGAAAATGGCCAAAACCCTAGATGGAGGAAAAATCCTAACCAGATGGCTGTTGCATTCATGCCGTTGCATATTTTATTGGATGAAAAATAATTTATTAAACCCGTATAGGGCAAATCGGATTTATTCTATTTAGAAAACAAAAAACAAAATATTTATGAAAAACTTTATAAAATCAAATCCCAAGTTTTATTTCAAAACTCTGCAAAACTTATTTGATTTCAAACTGGTTTTGAATTTGAATTTAAAAGGCTTTAGAAAAGTTTAGAAAATCAAAAGAGAAAGAGAAAAGAATTGGCATTGGGCCTCACCTCTCCCTCAACTCTCCCTCTTTCCAGCCCAACTCGGCCACCCCTCTCCCTTCCTTCGGCTTCGGCCTGGCCGGCTGGCCCGACCGGTCCTCTCCCCCTCCCTCATTTCGCGCCGGCCTGCACTCTCCTCGCCCGGCCCAGTTTCTTCGCGCGCGGGCCCTTTCCGTTAGCACCCGCACCGGCCCAAGGAGCCAAGCAAAGCCGCGCGACCGGCCCACGCGCAACGCCGCCGCTCCTCTCTCCACCGCTGACGCGCGGGCCCCACTCGTCAGCTATTTCCCCAACCTCCGCCCGATTCATCCGCGCGGTCGGCGAGCTCTATGGCCGTTCGCTCCCCTGCCTCTCCCTTGCCCTAGGGTTTCCCTTTCCTTCATAAAACGAATCTCGGGGCACCGCCTCGCAAGCCGCACCCACCCGTCCCATCCTCGCGGCCCCTCTCCCTCTCTAACACCACCCTGGAGAGCCGCCGCCATGGCCGACCTCGAGCCCGAGTCCCGATCCCCGCACCCAGATCACCTCCGGCGCCCCTGTTTGCTTCCTCGGCACCGCAGGAGCATGGCGAGTCCACCCCACTGGTTGTCGCCTCCGATCCGAGCCGATTCGTCGCCGTCGACCTCGCCGGAGTTCGCTGCACCACCACCACCGATCCCCCTTGACTTCCCTCTGCACAGCCTCCTCGTTGCCGAGAGTCTCGTGGACGGCTGCGCCGAGACCCCCTACACCTCCTCTGCCGCTCGCCGGAGCGTCCGGGCCGCCGGAACCCGATCCCGGCTGGGAGCCGGCGGAGCGCCGCCGCGGGCTCTCTTGTCCCGGCGCGCAGGAGCAGAGAAGGGGGGAGGCGATCCTCAGCCGTCGAATACAGGATGGGTGGCCCAGATCCCATCTTGACCGAAGTCAACCCCTGGTCAAAAGTTCGCCACATCATCACGATCCAGCGAATCCAAGGGCGCCACGTGTACGGTCTTCGCCACATCATCAGGTCAAAGCTCGGTCAGCTCTTTTTCCGATCTAACCCCTGCCTTTACCTGTAATCCACCTACTGTTCTCTGAGTCTATGCAGACTTCTGATCTAGCCCCTGATATCTATAGTTAATTCCGTACGGAACCCTGTCAGAGAGGGAGATGGTTTTTAATGTTTCAAAATGTGTTTAAGTGATGTTTTAATACCAAAGATGGTTAATGATGATACTAAATTAATTAATAGTGTTATTAATCTGTTTCGGTTCACAACATAAAATAGTTTTATTTTGTTTATTTAAAATGATTAATGCCTTTATAAACTCTTTTTATAATGCTTTAAAATGTGTTTTGCTCATAGAAATAAAATTTAAAATGTCACCTTTGCAAATAAAACTTTTCAGATCCAATAAAATGATTTTGTGGCCCAAATGATTTTCTTTTAGTCACTGATTTTGAAAAGTAATTAAAAGCGAATCTTGTTTATTTACCAAATTGCCATCCAACTTCAAATGCTTATAACTTTTGCGTTTTAACTCCGATTTGACCTGTTCAACTTGCGTTAGATTCGTTTCGTCGAGCTCTACGCAGTAGATCTATTTATATTCTGTTTTCATAATGTTGATGTACTGTTATTTATTTGTATTGTTTGGGCCATGTTTGATGTTTGATCCAGCGAGCGCGATCTACGCGGAACCCCAGAATCCAGCCTTCGCCTCCGTTGATTCGACCCAGTCCGAAGGCAAGTGTCCTTGCTCATATTGCTCCCGTATTTATTTTATTTTGAGTTAGAGTAGTTAGATCCAGTAGTTGCATGCAGTGTCTTAATACTGAATCCCATGTTAAGGTTTACTAGAACTTGCTTATATTATCCTTGTCGCCTGTTTTGGGATGGTTTGGGTAGAAGTCATGCTTAGCCCCGCTGTCTTGGGATGGGATGGTGGTTTAATAATAATCTTGATTAATGATCTATGGAACATATGGGCTGGTAATGTTGTAGTATGGTGAGTAGGTAAATCCGGCAGGATGGACCGTACTGGTGGTTTCTGTGCCGTGCGACTCGGCAGCTGTATTTGGTTTTTGGTTCTGGGCTCGTGCTAGATATATCCTGCCTGGATCCCTAGGACCCGGTTCTCAGAGCATGTAACCCGGCTTGACAGCGCAACCATGAGATCTGGATGGGCTGGACCTGGCTAATTAATTAGTATCCTCTAAGTTATGCTACACGGGGTTTGTTTAGTGGCTCAAGAGGGGTCCCTTGGGGTCGTTGACTTATGGACAGGGGAGAAACCTTAGAGTACGTGTAACACAGACTTGGAGGGACTTTGTAAAGGCCTTGCAGTGCAACCTGCTATGCACCTTGGCAGTGTTTAGCGTGACGGGACCTGCACGACTCATGGGTAACGATGTGCAACCTCTGCAGAGTGTAAAACTGATATATCAGCCGTGCTCACGGTCACGAGCGGGCTTGGACTTCTTTGAGATTAGTTGGTTACCAGTTACTGTTTCGGGTCATCTGATGGACTTCAGGTGCGGTTGCCTGATGGACTTCAGGTGTGGGTACTTGGTGCGACTCCAAGTGCGGTTGCTTGGTGTGACTCCAAGTGTTGGTTACTCGGTGTGACTCCGAGTGTGGTCTTGCTCGGTGCGACTCCGAGTGTTGTTACTTTACTACCAGAGTCTGTCTATAACCTAGTAAATAGGTGCATAGGAATAATAGGATTATTAGGATGTGTCGCTTTAGGCGCTTGAGTCAAACAAAGTCAGCCTACCTTTGTTTATAGCCTCATAAGCATATATTTCCTACACTTGCGTAGTACATTTCGATGTACTCACCCTTCCTCTTTGAACCCCCTGCTACCCCACCCAGACGCTGGAGACTACACGTACGAGGAGCAGGAGTATCCAGAAGACGGAGGCTACGACCCAGACGACTTGCACTAGGATGGCGCAGCCCCCGGTCGACCTTCCTGTGGAGATGGCGTCCAGTTTCCGCGAGTCTACATTAGAGTTAGACTGAGAGTCTGTACTTTTCTTTTGGACCCGAGGGTCATTTTTGTAATAATGTACGATATATTAATAAAGCATTGTTTTGATATTTACTATGATGTGGATATATGTATGAAAATTGATCCTGGCATACATATATTGTGCTCCAATTTTGTTCTTAAAATTGGGGTGTCACAATAGTGGGCTTTGGACACGTGTCTGAACCCTAACCGGCCCTCAAACCGACATAGGAGAGCAAGTGAAGACTGTTGGATGAATGGCGGTTGCAACGGACTGCTGAGAGGTGGCGGGCGCCAGGGTTTGGTGGCGGGCGCCACCCCCTAAACCCTAACCGACCTCCCCCTCACTCTATAAGTACCCCCTAGCTTCCTAGCACTATAAATAGGCCCCCTTGAGCTCTCATTCGGAGAGCCTCACATCATTCCTCACCAGTTGTGCGGATACATGGGTGTATGCCGAGTCTCTGAGTGATGAGTGATTGTCAACTGGGATGATGCGTGTGGCGGAACCGTCCTGATTATAAGATCTCAAGTACCGTCTTAGTCAAATCCGTCTGACTTCGACTCATACTTGAACCCATATAACCCCGATAGTCCGGAAATCTCGAAGGATTTCTATCACCGTACAACATACAAGATCGCATTGTTCAAGAATTACATTCGCAAAGATACGTCACAGAGAACGAAACCGGATTTAAAACATCGGAGTACGAATTTAAGACGGAGTTATTACAATACTGAATTTAAAAGTGTGGAAGCTGAAATAGTTTGAAACTCGACCACCACACATGTGGTCCAAATAAAACATCGTTTGACAAATCCAACTCAACACAACTCACTCTTCCCTTTTTAGATAATGTGCCACTAGGAGTCTCAGACCAGCAAAAGAAAAAGGGAAGCTTCTGGATGACCCTGCCCTGGGCCTACTCCTCATCACCTTCCACCGGGTAGAGGCAGTGCTTACAATAGCCAAAGTAGACCTGGCCATCTGCAACAAACGGGATAAACCCTGAGTACGGGAATGTACTCAGCTAGACTTACCCGTCCAACTGAAAATAAAGACACCAAGGGTATGCAAGGCCTTTTTGGGTGGATCTGGGATCTTTAGTTGCGAAAAGCTCAAATTAAGATAAGTGACGATTTAATGATATTGCTGAGCTGTCATTTTTAGACCTATTTCTTTACTCTAGGTTTGCACCTGAACTATTGCACACACTTGAGTCTAACAAACAATAATATAACCATATCCAGTTGACTTATCCACATTTTTAGTTGAACCTTTTACACATCACATGGAGTTGTATCGTGGTGAAGCTCGCCATAGTTTCCCACTAACCGGGGGAGACGGCGACTCGAATCAAATTCCAAACCAGCTGGTGAAAGACCTTTAATACCAGCCCACACTTTCCCCGTCGGGTCCATGCATTGGGCAACCGCTCGATGCTTGTTCGTGGTGGTAATCGTCGCGGTTCAAGCACGGACCGCCCAATTGGAACCTGGTGATGGCCTCTCGGGGCAGATCACATTTCCATACTAGAGGGCGCGACACGAGTCGAAACCGGCCCGAACAGCTTCTAACCGGCTTTGGGGTCGATGATTACGGCACCGACGTATCCCTAAGTAAAAGGGCGCGTTAAAAAATGAACGAGGGCCAACATCGATACAAACCTACACGATCCAACGGACGGACTGCCCCCAAGTTCCAACTTGGTGCCCTGCCTTCCAGTTGACCGTATTTCATTACTACTCAGGTTCTTTTCCACGATAGCAAATATAGCCAACCGTGATCCGGTAACTACCCATCAGGGTATTACGGAAATATTCTTAACTACTACTTTTATTAAGCAAGCTAAGCAATTCTACATGGTAACTAAATAACAGGATAACAAAGTAGATATTAATCAATAACCACGGAATGGTAATGCAGCAAGTAGGATTCATTCCAACTCCTAAACCTAATGCATCACAATATAAAAGGACTCAAGTAATTTTAATTGCAAAACATAGGAGGCTTAATATGCTCCGGGGCTTGCCTTGAGACAAGACTGAGGCCTCGTGGGAGGGGCACTCAGGCAGGTTAGTGTCGGCCGCGGGGTTGGCTTCCTCGGTTTGATGCAGTTCCGGGATCTCCTGCTCGACGTTTGTCTCCTGCTCCTGGTCTTGATCCTGAACTGTCGATCCTATTGCAATGCGGTTGAAAATGATAAATAAATAATACGTGGTGCGAGATGCGGTTGTAAGAAAAGTAACATTTCTTGCAAACCAACAAAACCAACTTGTTGAACCACTTTTGACATTGAGGTAAACACTTAATTATCTCATAAAACAATTTCATTAATCCACCTATTTCTTATTTAATAATTCAAAAGAAATTTGAGTTTAAACTGCAAGTGCATTTTTCTGGACTCAGGAAAATCCACAAAAATTCCAAAAGGCAAATGGCATCTGCTAGACTTCACCGAACAATTTTCAGCTAGAAATAAAATAGAGAACTGCAGATATAAAAATAACAAATAAACTGCTCAAAAGGTGCTTTGAACTAACTTTTCACAATAAAGGTGTTCAACAGCAGATTTCATAATTTTCCTAGCTTCAACTACTCATAAACATTCTACTGTAGAAAATTTATTGTTAGAACATAAATATACAAGCCTACACAAAATAAACAAATCTATTCCAAATTAAACCCATTGAACTACATCCCTACTGGAAAAGGGTGCTAAACTCAATTTCATATTTTTTCCAGATTCTACTCCATATTCCATACTTATCAAGAAAGATTCACGAACAGAAACATTATATTATTTCTTACATGAATTTCCAAAGGAAAACACAAAAAAGTACATTTGTAAAGCAACTTCAGATTCTTCCATACAACAGCTCATGCTTAACATTTTTCTTAGCCTGAACATGTCATACACAGACCACACAATTTTTCCCACATTTTATTTTGACATATAAAATACCTTAACACTTATTCTAAGAAATCAGTCAAAAAGTACTTTAAATCATAACAAAAACTTTTTCCACATAAACAGTGCCTCATATATTTTTCACAGGTGCAAAACATGATAATAAACTTACACAAAATTTTTCAGGAATTATCTCCACCATAAAACAGATATAACCATTTATCTCAACAAAAGCATATAAACTAAAATAAATAGAAACAGTAAAATAAACTTTTACCAGAAATACTTTCATATTTTTCCATGATAGATCTACTCATAAGCAAGCTAACAAAACTGAAAGTACTTCATTTGGACTTTTAAAACTTGCTACACAAAAATAAGAAGCATTTCTGGAAAATAAAAAAAAAGGAAAACATATTTGAATCTTCCCGGCTCAAACTGCGTGAACTCGGTCCATGGACCGGGTGAGGCTGACGCGCGGGGTCCGTTGGTCAACGGGACCCACCCGTCAGAGAGGGCAAAGCAGGGGAAGGTGTTGACCGGCGAAAGCTCGTCGACGGTGAGGTCGCCGGCGGTGAGGCTAGGCTCGATAGACTCGTCTCGACGAGGCGCATCCAGCGGTGGGGTCGGTTTGGCCAGAGGGTGATCGAAGCGTGCCGGCGGCGAGCGGTGGCAGACGGCGGTGGCGGCGACACACGGCTACGCCGTTTCCGGCGGTCGCCGGTGAAATTGGGGAAGGCGAAGGCTCACACGAACCCTAGGGAGGCTATCGGCGGGCTCGGATTGGCTCGGGAAGCTCCGAGGAAGCTTGGCCACGCGAGCGGCCATGGCGGGGCTCGGCTAGGCCGTGTTCAGCGGTCGCCGGCCAAATTGGCGCGTGCGCAGTGCTTTGTGAACCCTAGGGAGCTAAGTGAGTGGGTTGGTTTGGCTCGGATGGCTCCAGGGGAGCTTGGCCTCGTGCATGGCCGCGGCGGCGCCCATGGCGTTCGGCCGGAGAGATGGAGTGAGATAGGGAGCGGTAGCGTTGAGATGGATAGGTGTTCTCACCTTGCCTTGGCTCGGTGAAGCTCGAGGACGAAGGAAGGAGGCGGTGGAGCTCGAGTTGGGGACGAACGGCTCCGGGCTCCGAGCGACGCTGATGGCGTCCACGACGGCGCTCTTCGGACTCCGGCGTCGGTGGAGCTCGGCGGGTGGCGCGGAGGTGCGCACCGTGTGTCCGAGGTGAAGGCGTGATGGTGTGTGGAAGGAATTGGACGGCGAGGCTCCGGTGTGGCCGGAACGGCGAAGAGGGTTTGCGGTGGCGAAGAGCGGCGAGCGGGGGAGCGCTCGGCTCGCGTTCGTGCACAGGTGAGAGGGGAGAGCTGGAGCGCGGTTGTGCGAAAGGCGAGTGAGAGGGAGGAGAGTGCGGAGTGTGGGGTTTTGGTCGACTTGGCCAGCCGGTGGTCGTGGCGTGCGGCGGGCGACGGCGCGGCGAGCGAGGGTGGCGCGGCAGGCGAGGCGAGCGCGGAGTGGGCGAAGCCGATCGCTTGCGTGATCGTGCGGAGGGGAATCGGATGAGGAGTGGCCGGCGAAGATCCTCGGCAGGACGCGGCGGCCACGTGGCGAGCGGAGCTGGCGTACGGCGCGGCCGTCAGGCCTGACCGGCGCGTCGCGCGGCGCGCGCGGCGCGCGGGAGCGGGCGCGAGCAGAGCTGGGAGCCGGCGTACGGCGCGGCCGTCAGGCCTGACCGGCGCGTCGCGCGGCGCGCGCGGCGCGCGGGAGCGGGCGCGAGCAGAGCTGGGCCAGCGCGGCGCTGGTGGCCCGCAAGGCCGACTGGGCCGAAAAGGTGGGCGCGGGAAAATTCTTTTCCTTTTTCTTTTTCCAAGGATTTTCCAAAGTTTGATCATTCAAAAACAGTTTAAAAAACTCCAAACCAGGCTTTGACCCAAATATGAAAGTTGCTCAAAATAATTTTCTCTACAACTTTCATATAAGACACTTTTTCTGAAAACCATTTTTACAATCTTCTTATAATTAAAGCCAATTTTGAAACATAAAACATTTTGCTTAATTCATTTTTATTTAACAAACTATTTTGAACTAGGTCAAAATGCCAACATGAAAAGCACTCTACCCAATATTCTCTATTTTATAAAGCTATTTGCCAAAACAGAAATCCACTTTAACCATCAAGACCAATAGAAATCCAAAATCCAGATAAATAAACGGAAGGCAAAAAGCACTCATATGCACATGAAATGATGCAATGCATTACTTATGCTCTTTAGTAGCTAATGTGGTTTCTAATGCAGTGCTTGAAACTAGGGTGTCACAGCTCTTCCCCCCTTAAAGAAATCTCGTCCCGAGATTTTGAGTTACGTACCAATCTTTATAAAAAGCGGGATAGTTCACTCGCAAGTACTCCTCGGTTTCCCAAGTCGCATCGTTGGGTCCGTGGTTGCTCTAGAGAATCTTGTAAGTCTTCACTGTGCAGTTGCGAGTTTCTCGGGTCTTGGTGTCCATTATCTCCCGAGGTTGTTCATAGTATTCCAGATCTGATCTGATAGTAACATCTGGAATCCGAACTTCTTCCCGTTCTGGAACTCGAAGAAACTTTTCAACTGGGACACATGGAACACTGGGAAGACTGCGCTCATCTCTGGGGGTAACTGCACTTCATATGCCACTTCTCTCTTTTTAGCTATGATCTGTTACGGTCCCACATATCGAGGTGCTAGCTTTTTCTTAATTCCAAAACGTTGGACCTTTCTCATGGGTGAGACCTTAAGATAAACAAAGTCTCCTACTTGAAATTCCAAGGGCCTCCTTCGTGTGTCAGCATAGCTCTTTTGTCAGGATTGTGCTGCCTTGATGTGTTGTTGTATCTTTTGCACAATCTCTTCAGCATCCTTTACATAATCTGACCCATAAAATCCTCGATCTCCTGATTCAACCCAATTTACCGGGGTTCTGCATCTTTGTCCGTATAATACTTCAAAAGGTGCCATCTTTATACTTTCTTGGTAGCTGTTGTTATACGAAAACTCGGCAAGAGGTAACCATTTCTCCCATGATTCTCCTGAAGATAAAACACAAGCTCTGAGGATATCTTCCAAAATCTGATTCACTCTCTCTGTTTGTCCTGTGGTTTGGGGGTGATAAGCGGAACTTCTTACCAACTTGGTTCCTAGCTCCTTGTGCAACTGTTCCCAAAAACGTGCTATGAACTGGGGTCCTCTATCAGAGACAATCCTTTTTTGAACTCCGTGTAACCTCAAGATGTTCTGAATGTACAAGTCTGCATACTGATGAGGTCAGTGTGTAGTCTTAACCGGGATGAAGTGAGCCACTTTAGATAACCGATCCACGATAACCCAGATAGAATCATTTCCCTTTTGAGTGGTGGGAAGACCTGTGATGAAATCCATACTAATCTCTTCCCACTTCCATTCTGGAATAGACAATGGTTGCAACAATCCGGCAGGTCTTAGGTGTATAGCTTTTATCCTGCAGCAAGTATCACACCTTGCAACATAAGCTGCAACTTCCTTCTTCATCCTAGACCACCAGTACCTTGTTCTCAGATCTTGGTACATCTTACTGCTTCCTATTCTTTCTTCCGGTACACGTAGACACTTCTTTAACTGTGAAACATGAAAAACTAGAAAGATCGAACTCATAGCTTCGGGTAACTGGAGTTGATAAGATATTTCTCCCTTTCTTTTCAAGATACGATATGGTCCAACATATCTCGGAGCTAACTTCCTTTTAATGCCGAACCTTTGTACTCCCCTCATCGGAGTTACTTTTAGGTAAACATGATCTCCCTTCTTAAACTCCAACGACCTTCTTCTTTTATCGGCATAACTTTTCTGTCGGGATTGTGCTGCTTGTAAGTGTTGATGGATGATCTGGACCTTTTTCTCGGCTTCTGCCATGAAGTCTATTCCAAAATATCTCCTTTCCCCTGGTTCTATCCAGTTTAATGGAGTCACACACTTACGTCCATATAAAGCTTCAAATGGTGCCATCTTGATACTCTCTTGATAGCTATTATTGTACGAGAACTCTGCTAACGGTAGCCATGATTCCCATGATCCTTTGGAGGATAACACACAAGCTCTGAGCATATCTTCAAGCACTTGATTCACTCTTTCGGTTTGACCTGCGGTCTGAGGATGATAAGCTGTACTGTGAATCAACTTCGTTCCCAAACCTTTATGTAACTGCTGCCAAAAGTGCGCGGTGAACTGAGATCCACGATCTGAAACAATTGTCTTTGGTATTCCATGCAAACGCACAATCTCTTTGATGTAGATATCTGCATACCGAGGCGGTCGATATCCGGTTTTGACTGGAATAAAGTGAGCAGATTTGGTCAAACGATCTACTATTACCCAAACAGAATTATTTCCTTTTTCTGAGGTGGGTAATCCGGTTATGAAATCCATACTGATGTCTTCCCATTTCCAAACAGGCACAGATAACGGTTGTAACAACCCTACAGGTTTCATATGCACTGCCTTAACTCTGCAACAAGTATCACACCTTGCAACATAGGCTGCTATCTCTTTCTTCATCTTGGTCCACCAAAAACGAGATTGTAGGTCATGATACATCTTACTGCTTCCTGGGTGAAGAGATAACTTAGATAAGTGGGCCTCATCTAAGATTTTATCCTTGAGATCTTTGTTCTTTGGCACGACAAGACGATCCCTGAACCATAACACTCCTTGTTCATCCAACTTAAAAGAAGTTAAAGGATCTTTTAACATCTTTCGCTTGATATGAGCAACTCCTTTATCTGACTTCTGAGCTTCCATGATCTGACTCTCTAGCGAGCAACCTAACTGAATGTTGAACAGAACTTCTGGATGAATCAGGTTAAACTTTTCTTCAAACAACGGTTGCACCTCAACATAGTGTGATTTCCGACTTAAAGCATCTGCAACCACATTGGCCTTTCCTGGGTGATAGTGGACTTGCAAGTTATAGTCCTTTATCAGCTCCAGCCATCTTCGCTGTCTCATGTTCAACTCAGGTTGAGTGAAGATATACTTCAGACTTTTGTGATCGGTATAGATGTTGCACACATTTCCCAACAAGTAGTGTCTCCATATCTTTAGAGCATGTACTACTGCCGCTAATTCCAAATCATGTGTAGGGTAGTTAACCTCATGTTTCCTCAACTGTCTTGAAGCATACGCTATCACGCGTCCATCTTGCATTAGCACACAGCCCAAACCTATCTTGGATGCGTCACAAAACACATCAAAAGGTTTCTCTATATCCGGTTAAGCCAAAACAGGGGCAGTGGTCAGTAGTTCTCTTAAAATTCGGAAAGCTGCTTCACACTCCTCTGTCCAGACAAACTTCATATCTTTTTGCAACAACGAGGTCATCGGTTTTGCAATCTTGGAGAAATCCGGAATGAAACGACGATAGTAACCAGCCAAACCTAGAAAACTTCTGACTTCCGTGACGGTGGTTGGTGCCTTCCAATCCATAACCTCTTGTACCTTTCCAGGATCCACTGAGATTCCATCTTCCGATAACACATGACCAAGAAAATGAACTTTCTTCAACCAGAACTCACACTTACTGAACTTAGCATATAACTTATGCTCTCGAAGCCTTGTTAGAACTACCCTCAAGTGTTCCGCATGATCTCCTTCGTTCTCCGAATATATCAAGATATCATCCAAAAAGACTATCACAAACCGATCCAACTCAGGCATAAACACAGAATTCATTAGGTACATAAAGTATGCAGGAGCATTTGTCAAGCCAAACGACATGACAAGATACTCATACAACCCGTACCTAGTGGAAAAAGCCGTTTTAGGTATATCCTTAGGTCTAATCTTAATCTGATGGTACCCTGATCTTAAGTCTATCTTGGAAAACACTCTAGCTCTCGTCAACTGATCAAAGAGGATATCAATCCGAGGTAAAGGATACTTATTCTTGACTGTTACTGCATTCAAAGGCCTGTAATCCACACACATACGCAGACTTTTATCCTTCTTTTTCACGAAGAGCGCAGGACATCCCCACTCGGATGAACTTGGTTGAATCAAACCCTTATCCAGCAACTCTTTCAACTGAACCTTCAACTCCGCTAACTCATTAGGAGGCATACGATATGGTCTTCTGGATATAGGTGCTGTTCCAGGTATCAACTCTATTGCAAACTCCACATCCCTATCCGGAGGTAAACCAGGTAACTCATCTGGAAACACATCTGGAAACTCACATACTACAGGGATTTCCTGAAGATCTGCCACTTGCACTGCACAACTCATAGCACTGAGATTAAGACGGTCAGGAAGAAACACTTGGAATCTTTTGTTTTCCTCAGGGTCCTTCAAAGAGATTATCCTTCTTCCGGTATCTAAGACCACTTCCCATTTTTTCATCCAGTCCATTCCGAGGATAACATCCAAGGATAGACCTGGCATGACTACTAGGCTTACTCGATACCGCTTACCTTCCAAACTAAGAGTAGCTCCACATACCACTTGATTAGACAACACACTTGCACTAGCTGAATTTATTCGAAACCCAAAATCCATTGTTACCATTTCCTGATTATGCTTAAGTGCAAATGCTTGACTTACAAAAGAATGGGATGAACCAGAATCAAACAAAACAACTGCAGAGATATTGTTGATAGAGAACATACCAGCTGTTACAGGCTCACCCTCTGAGATGCCTTCCAAAGAGGTATGATGCACACGAGCTTGCACTGGATTGGTCTTCTTTCTTGGGCTAGGACATGTCCTGGACAGATGCCCTTCTTTGCCACAGTTGTAACATGGCCCCTTGACGTAGCTGCCTGCGAAGTTCTCATTTCCCTGTCCTGCTTTGTACTGCGATGTCTGACCTTTTGCCACTTTCTGGACCTTAGCTTGCTGCTGATTTCCCTGAAAACGACGCTGAGGAGGCTTGAACCGTGCTCCCCGTGCTGCTACATGAAACTGAGGACGATTCGCCACTTGATTTCTGTTCTGCTGTGCTCCTGTATCAAAAGCTCTCTTGCGGGCTTTAGATGCACTATAGAGATTGTTGTGGTTTTCTTGAGTCAAACAGTCACTGACGAAGTCATTGAACTGGGTTCTGGAAGAGTTTCCCATCGACTTTAGGAGCTTTGGACTTAGGCCCCTCTTCATACAAGCAATCTTCTTTGCATCGGTGTTGACATACTCAGGCGCATAACGAGCAAGATTGTTGAAAGCATGAAGATATTCAGCCATTGTTTTGGTACCCTGAGTCAAACTCAAAAACTCTGTTACCTTCGTAGCCATTAAACCGGGAGGAATATAATGGCCCTGAAAAGCTGCTGTAAACTGTTCCAAAACTATAGGTTGAATTGCCGGAAAAGCGGTACGGTGATGTGTCCACCATATACCGGCTGGTCCCTGCAACTGATGAGCCGCGTATTCCACCTTCAGAGATTCTGTCAGACGGAGCAACCTGAACTTATGTTCGACAGTGTTGATCCATTCGTCTGCTTCCAAGGGTTCCACTGCTTCCTTAAAGATCGGAGGTCTAGTGTCCAAGAAGTCCTTAAACGTGCTGTACTGATTAACATCTTGACCACCCAGACCTGCAGCCCTGCGGGTATTCTCAGCGATGTTTCGGAGATTTGCTTCCATGTTGCGTTGCATAGCTTCCATGCTACGCTGACTTCCCAAAAATTGAGCAAAGAACTGCTCTGCCGTATAAGGAGGAGGAGGAGGATTGGCTTCCTCGCCCTGTCCACTCCCATCTGCACCACTGGCACTGCCGGCTCCACGACGAGTGTTCACCATCTGCATAGCCAATCAATAATCGATGAGTGATGCCATATATATAGATCAAAATGCGTAATGACTGCAGTACTGTATTCGAACATAGTTCATACAATAAGGCACATTCACAAGTTGTTCCACACAAATAACATCACAAACAGATTATACAAAAAGCGCTTAGAACTCGCATGGACACGAACGGATAAGCACAACGATAGCCGGATACTTAAAACGGTTCAAAGGTAGCAACGAGGTTCTTAAGCTTACAACACATCAAAGTTTCCACAGATCCAACATAACCGATACACAAGACCACGACGATAAACATCGAGACCTAACTCTAATCGCTCTCAGCATCTGACACATGACCCTCGACATCATCGGCTCCATCATCTTCCTCTTCTTCTTCGTCTTCTTCTTCCTGATTAGCGAAGAGCATTCCTCCATCTTCATCACCGCCATCAGCAAGAACAACTCCCAACTCCCCATCCATCTCGGCTGCACCTGGAGGATGGTATGGATGAAGCTGGTTGTGAAGACGATGCACTTCCTCATGGAGGTTGTTGTTGTAGGCTTCAGATGTCGCTAACTGCTGCTCCAAGGCCACGATACGAACTCTCATATCCACCTCTTCTTCCCATGCTTGATTTCGCTGCTGAAGAAGCCTTACCATCTGATTCTCCGCGCTCCGATTAGCATGCTTTTCACGCCCTAGCTGCTCTTGCAGCCTGATGATCTCTTGAGCTGCGACTACATTCCTACGAACCACCTGATCCTTCTCTATGGTCATCTGCTTCAGCTCTTCCTGCATCTTTTCCACTTCTTCATCGCACTCACGCTGAGCTTGCCTTTTCTCATTCCTGACATGGTGATAGAACTCAGTCATACTGCACAAGCTGTGTTGCATGACCGCGTACCCCATCATTACCGCATACATGGCACTTGCTGCTGGGCCATCACATGCCTGAAGCTCACTAGGACTACCCTCAATTGCTTCCTGCTTGGTCTGCACCCAAACATCCATGAACGGGTCAGCCCTCGGAAACACTCCTGCTAGAGCTCGACTGAGGTCTTCTGGGAACCGCTCCATGATGTCCTGGAGAATGAGGAACGCTGCTGACTGCGCACCTTCCCAAGGATCCCTTCCCTTGCTCTCATACATCATCTTGTCATGACCTACAATCTCGTTTTTGGTGGACCAAGATGAAGAAAGAGATAGCAGCCTATGTTGCAAGGTGTGATACTTGTTGCAGAGTTAAGGCAGTGCATATGAAACCTGCAGGGTTGTTACAACCGTTATCTGTGCCTGTTTGGAAATGGGAAGACATCAGTATGGATTTCATAACCGGATTACCCACCTCAGAAAAAGGAAATAATTCTGTTTGGGTAATAGTAGATCGTTTGACCAAATCTGCTCACTTTATTCCAGTCAAAACCGGATATCGACCGCCTCGGTATGCAGATATCTACATCAAAGAGATTGTGCGTTTGCATGGAATACCAAAGACAATTGTTTCAGATCGTGGATCTCAGTTCACCGCGCACTTTTGGCAGCAGTTACATAAAGGTTTGGGAACGAAGTTGATTCACAGTACAGCTTATCATCCTCAGACCGCAGGTCAAACCGAAAGAGTGAATCAAGTGCTTGAAGATATGCTCAGAGCTTGTGTGTTATCCTCCAAAGGATCATGGGAATCATGGCTACCGTTAGCAGAGTTCTCGTACAATAATAGCTATCAAGAGAGTATCAAGATGGCACCATTTGAAGCTTTATATGGACGTAAGTGTGTGACTCCGTTAAACTGGATAGAACCAGGGGAAAGGAGATATTTTGGAATAGACTTCGTGGCAGAAGCCGAGAAAAAGGTCCAGATCATCCATCAACACTTACAAGCAGCACAATCCCGACAGAAAAGTTATGCCGATAAAAGAAGAAGGCCGTTGGAGTTTAAGGAGGGAGATCATGTTTACCTAAAAGTAACTCCGATGAGGGGAGTACAAAGGTTCGGCATTAAAAGGAAGTTAGCTCCGAGATATGTTGGACCATATCATATCTTGAAAAGAAAGGGAGAAGTATCTTATCAACTCCAGTTACCCGAAGCTATGAGTTCGATCTTTCCAGTTTTTCATGTTTCACAGTTAAAGAAGTGTCTACGTGTACCGGAAGAAAGAATAGAATCTCAAGAGTTGAAGCTAGCATCAGACCTCACATATCAGGAGCAACCCGTGCGAGTTTTGGACAGCAAAGAAAGAGTAACTCGCAATCGCTTAGTAAAGGTGTATAAAGTTCTATGGAGTCATCATGATGACGGAGATGCAACCTGGGAAACGGAAGACTATCTCCAGAAAGTTTATCCATCGTTCCATAAGCAATGGTCAGTAAATCTCGGGACGAGATTTCTTTAAGGGGGGAAGGGCTGTAACACCTCTGGTGTTAAGCTAGCATGACATCATTTCTCATCATGCATAATCATCTCATGATCATGAAGCATTCATATGTTATTCTTTTTCTCACATAAAATGTCATTTCATGTGCTTGCTTGCTTATAAGTTTGCTTTGATGAAGTGTTGCTTGTCTTGCTTTGGAGTGGTTAAGTCTTTTTAACCATCTAACCTTGTTGAGAGGTCAAAATGAAGGCATGTTTATGCTGGTCATTTGGCCTAATCAAGTAGTTAAACCCTAGTCAACCCTATAGAGCCTCTAAAGTCCTTTTGTTTGACTAACAAAGACCTCCTCGATAGAAGCTTTGCATGGCTGTGGGCCCTTGAGCAAAAGTGTGTAGAATTTAGTATAGAACAAAAGTTGTTTAAGGACCAACTCATGAAAATGGGTTTAGCATGGTGTTTTAGGGTCCACAAGACAGAATTGGAAGGGTTTTAGACTTGGAAATTTTCCTAAGTCCTAACTCTGAAAACCAGTTCGGTCAGGCCATGTTTGGCATCGATCTGAGCCCAACCCAAGCCGAACCAGTGATCGATCTTGTAATCGAAGTTGTAGTCGGTGTGTAGCTCTAACCGATGGTGCAGTTGGTTTAGCGTTTGATGGAGTGGTTAGTGAGTTAATCGCGTTTGAAAATAGGCCGTCAGTCGGCCCAGGGCTTAACTGAATCGCCCGATTCAGTTCAAACCCAGCCAGCGCGTCGTGGCCGACCGCGCGCAGGGGAGGAGCGCCGCGTGGCGTCCGATTCCCGGCCGGCCCGGCCAGCGTGCGCGGCGTGGCGCGCTCAAAGCGCCCGTGCACGCACTCCTCCGCCAGAGCGCTCTCTCTCTCTCTCTGCCTCGCTCCAAGCTCTCGCCGGCGACCGCGCGGGCGAAAAGGGGGAAGTCCGCCGTCCGCCGTCGTTTCGCCGTGCATTCGCCCGCAAACCGCACCGCCAACCTCGCCTTCGCCTCCTGCTTCCCGTGCCGTAGCCAGCTCTCGCTAGAAGTGCCTAGGTAAGCCGCGGGACGAGCTTCCGCCATGGCCGCCATTACCGCCGAGCTCGGTCCGCCGTGGTCGACTCCCTTCCCGTGGGTTCCAAGATGTTTTAGCTAGCGTTCGTCAGTCAGTGTGCGTCCAGGAAGAAGGTAGTGAAGTCCGTTTAGCCGATTAGGGTTTGGTTGCCTCGGTCCGCCATCGCCGCCGTCCGCCTTTGTTGCCGGAGACTGGCATGGCGTGGTCCCGAGCTTTCAGAGTGAAATCCGTAGCGTCCGAGCGTTGCGCTAGATCCGTGGGAGTTCGGGGAGTAAGAATCGCAGTTTGGTTAGCCTCGGCATGGCCGGAGTTGCCCCGCGTGGAGAGTCCGCGCCGCCGTGGCCGTCATTTGCGACGGCGAGCTCGATCCACCGCAATGCTGGGCTAGTGAGCGGTATCAGTGAGTGCGGAAGGATGAGAGGAGTCGAGTGGTGGTGATGGTTTCGCCGGAAAGTTCGCCGTCGGCAAGCTTCGCCACGGTCAACTTCTCCTCTGTTTTGTGTGTGTGACAGGTGGGGTCTCTTTGACCACGGGCCCCGGTTGTCAGCCGCTTGGGTACAGTTGTGTCGGGTGCATGTAGCAGTTAGGGTTTAGTGTTTTTGAATATATGTTTTTCAGAAATGCTGGTAATGCTTGTTTAAATCATAACTTGTGTTCTGTTAATCCAATAAATGTGAAACCAATTTTGTTAAGTTTGTTTTGATGAGATCTGTACATGAAAAATATAATATACTCTGTTATGATAATTTTTATGTGCAGTAGTATTTAATTTATGTTTAGGCTGATATCTTGTTTAATGTATAATAAATCATGTTTTGCTCAGAAAAATATGAGATTTGTTTTGATGAACTGTGTAAGTGATGTAGAGTCACAGAAAAATAATAACTACTGTTTGGTTGTGAAATAATTTGAAGTTAACCTTTAAATTAATTAAATGTTGTTTTCTTGTATAGTTTGTAGTAATTAAAATATATGGAATTTGAGTCTCATAATTTTTATAGACTGCTCTTATGCTAAAAAGCTCTAAACAAAAAAATGAAATTTGTTGTTTGACACTTTTTAAGATAGGGTGTAGTTCAAAGTACCTTTTCACCCTGATATTTGTCTTTTTCATACAGAATTATGTAGATATGCAATTGTCTTGAAATTTGTACCATATGCTTTACTTTCTGTTAGGAACCTACAGTAATTTTTGTAGATTTTTCTGAAGCTGTTAGCTGTAAGGTGCAGTTATAAGCTTGTTTTAGTAGAATAATTAGTTTATTTAAATTAAGCTTTTGTGTCTCTTTTATGTGGAAACCAGTAGAGGAAAAATAGTCTTTTCAGTGTATGCATGTTGACTGTATTTTGCATGAGTGGTGTAGCTTCTCTCTAAATAGAATGTTGTACTCTACCGGAGAGGAAATATGCGCCTATTCGGTCAATTCAATTGCAATGCATTTTCTATGCCCATGTATCATCCATTCATTCTCGCATATGCATCATAACAGATCCGGTAGAAGAGACAGTGATAGCAGAGGAACACGAGGAGCAGCCTCAGGAGCAGGAACCAGGAGCTATCGGGGAAGAGTTTGAAGAAGAACTTCCGGAGTGCCCGAATCACCAACCGAGCACCATCGAGAAAGGCAAGCCCCTGAGCATTTCTAACTACCTACAGTTTTAATTAACTTAATCTGTTATGTTTGTTGCATTAAGTATAGGAGTTGTTTGATACCGTTGATGCATCACTATTCATACCTTTTTATCTTGAAATATTATCCTTGATACCTATATAGAATCAGGTCCGAGTTATGCTTAGAATTGCTTAGACCGGTAGAAGTCGGGCAACCTTCATGTTACCCGCGAGTAATAGGTGGTTACTTGACCGATTAACCGGATATTTCCATTAAGTGGGATAACTGAGTGTTGTGGAAAATGGAGATCGACAGATTCCTGTAGTGTATGCTACAGTATTTCTAGCCGTGTTTTATGGGAATCAGTATCTTGTAAGATAGACTTCTTGTCATGTTGAACGCATGTCCCACATTTAGCTGGAAGGATAACTCGTTCCGACCGCGAAGCCGCTCATTGTTCCAGGCCGGCTCTCAGGTCCTACGCATCAGCCGAAGCCACGGTGGAGAGTTAGTGGGACGCGGGGGCGCGAATAGTAAGACCCGGGTGATGGTGGTTAAGTCCAACTCCTTGGCAGTCGGGCTTGCCTCCGGGTGTGATGGTGGCGGTTCAAACCGCGACTCCTGGAACAATGTTGTGGTCATCTATAGCTCACCGATTGGTGGGTGTGGTTTGTGTGGGAAATAAATCACCAGCTGGTTAGGAATCGATTATAATCGCCATCGCTCCTGGATAGTGAGCACTTGACTCGAACGCTGATCGACCTTGATACTGAAAAATGTGGAACATGAGACAACTATCATGATACTTTTGGAAATGGTTACCCGGTCTGTTTGTTACATTTTTGGTGATCGTTGGATCACTACCATGTTTGTTATAGTGCAGTTTGCTAATCTAGTAAATAGGATAATTACCATTTAAATTGACAGCTAAAGGGCAGGAGAAATACTTAATTAACAAATGGCTTTTATGCAAAAATGTGGTCTATTACCAGCCTCCACTATATACTAGCCTTGCATACTCCTTGAGGTCAACTTATTTCTGGTTTAAGGCGGGTAAGTCTAGCTGAGTACCTTCTCGTACTCAGGGTTCTACCCTTTGTTGTTGCAGATGGCCAGGTCTTCCATGGTTATTGCATCAATTGTCTCTTTCCAGCCTCGGGTGATATCTAGGTCCCGGGCAAGGACCTCTTCTGTGCGTATCTTTTGCTATGTTAAGGATGACTACTAAATGGCACTGTAATCACTAAGTGTGTGTGTGTGAATTTCGGAACAACGTTTCAAGTTAAGCTTCCGCTACTGTTTCAAACCTGGTTTGTAATAACTAAGTTGCTACTCCGAACTATTTATGTAATCTCTGTCGTGTGACGGTCGATGCTGAATATTACGATCCTATGTTGTTGATGTTGGAAAGTTTGAAATCCTTCGTGATTTCACGGACTACCGGGTTTATAGCGGCTCAAGTGCCACAAATTTACTGCCTCGGCGGAGAATTTCGTACTTGTGCTCTTATCGTTTTCCTCTGCTATCACTGTCTCTTCTACTGAACCTGTTATGATGCATATGCGAGAATGAATGGATGATACATGGCCATAGAAAATGCATTGCAATTGAATTGACCGAATAGGCGCATATTTCCTCTCCGGTAGAGTACAACATTCTATTTAGAGAGAAGCTACACCACTCATGCAAAATACAGTAAACATGCATACACTGAAAAGACTATTTTTCCTCTATTGGTTTCCACATAAAAGAGACACAAAAGCTTAATTTAAATAAATTAATTATTCTACTAAAACAAGCTTATAACTGCACCTTACAGCTAACAGCTTCAGAAAAATCTACAAAAATTACTGTAGGTTCCTAACAGAAAGTAAAGCATATGGTACAAATTTCACGACAATTGCATATCTACATAATTCTGTATGAAAAAGACAAATATCAGGGTGAAAAGGTACTTTGAACTACACCCTATCTTTAAAAGTGTCAAACAACAAATTTCATATTTTTGTTTAGAGCTTTTTAGCATAAGAGCAGTCTATAAAAATTATGAGACTCAAATTCCATATATTTTAATTACTACAAACTATACAAGAAAACAACATTTAATTAATTTAAAGGTTAACTTCAAATTATTTCACAACCAAACAGTAGTTATTATTTTTCTGTGACTCTACATCACTTACACAGTTCATCAAAACAAATCTCATATTTTTCTGAGCAAAACATGATTTATTATACATTAAACAAGATATCAGCCTAAACATAAATTAATTACTACTGCACATAAAAATTATCATAACAGAGCATATTATATTTTTCATGTACAGATCTCATCAAAACAAACTTAACAAAATTGGTTTCACATTTATTGGATTAACAGAACACAAGTTATGATTTAAACAAGCATTATCAGCATTTCTGAAAAACATATATTCAAAAACACTAAACCCTAACTGCTACATGCACCCGACACAACTGTACCCAAGCGGCTGACAACCGGGGCCCGAATCACCAACCGAGCACCTTCGAGAAAGGCAAGCCCCGGAGCATTTCTAACTACCTACAGTTTTAATTAACTTAATCTGTTATGTTTGTTGCATTAAGTATAGGAGTTGTTTGATACCGTTGATGCATCACTATTCATACCTTGTTATCTTGAAATATTATCCTTGATACCTATATAGAATCAGGTCCGAGTTATGCTTAGAATTGCTTAGACCGGTAGAAGTCGGGCAACCTTCATGTTACCCGCGAGTAATAGGTGGTTACTTGACCGATTAACCGGATATTTCCATTAAGTGGGATAACTGAGTGTTGTGGAAAATGAAGATCGGCAAATTCCTGTAGTGTATGCTACAGTATTTCTAGCCGTGTTTTATGGGAATCAGTATCTTGTAAGATAGACTTCTTGTCATGTTGAACGCATGTCCCACATTTAGCTGGAAGGATAACTCGTTCCGACCGCGAAGCCGCTCATTGTTCCAGGCCGGCTCTCAGGTCCTACGCATCAGCCGAAGCCACGATGGAGAGTTAGTGGGACGCGGGGGCGCGAATAGTAAGACCCGGGTGATGGTGGTTAAGTCCAACTCCTTGGCAGTCGGGCTTGCCTCCGGGTGTGATGGTGGCGGTTGAAACCGCGACTCCTGGAACAATGTTGTGGTCATCTCTAGCTCACCGACGGGTGGGTGTGGTTTGTGTGGGAAATAAATCACCAGCTGGTTACGAATCGATTATAATCGCCATCGCTCCTGGATAGTGAGCACTTGACTCGAACGCTGATCGACCTTGATACTGAAAAATGTGGAACACGAGACAACTATCATGATACTTTTGGAAATGGTTACCCGGTCTGTTTGTTACATTTTTTGGTGATCGTTGGATCACTACCATGTTTGTTATAGTGCAGTTTGCTAATCTAGTAAATAGGATAATTACCATTTAAATTGACAGCTAAAGGGCAGGAGAACTACTTAATTAACAAATGGCTTTTATGCAAAAATATGGTCTATTACCAGCCTCCACTATATACTAGCCTTGCATACTCCTTGAGGTCAACTTATTTCTGGTTTAAGGCGGGTAAGTCTAGCTGAGTACCTTCTCGTACTCAGGGTTCTACCCTTTGTTGTTGCAGATGGCCAGGTCTTCCATGGTTATTGCATCAATTGTCTCTTTTCAGCCTCGGGTGATATCTAGGTCCCGGGCAAGGACCTCTTCTGTGCGTATCTTTTGCTATGTTAAGGATGACTACTAAATGGCACTGTAATCACTAAGTGTGTGTGTGAATTTCGGAACAACGTTTCAAGTTAAGCTTCCGCTACTGTTTCAAACCTGGTTTGTAATAACTAAGTTGCTACTCTGAACTATTTATGTAATCTCTGTCGTGTGACGGTCGATGCTGAATATTACGATCCTATGTTGTTGATGTTGGAAAGTTTAAAATCCTTCGTGATTTCACGGACTACCGGGTTTATAGGGGCTCAAGTGCCACAAATTTACTGCCTCGGCGGAGAATTTCGTACTTGTGCTCTTATAAATTGGTCGGTTCTGTTACAGCTGGGGAGGGATGTAACACCCCAGGTGTTCGTCGTCAGTTGAGCAGTCAGTTGAGTATATATATGATATATCAAATGACAATAAATAAGTAAATTCAAGTGTGGTCAGTGATGACAGAAGTTTTTGGGGATCAATCTCAGAGATGGAATGTCAGTTTGAATTATCCATGATTGTCAATTTATGAAAATTCAAGATTAATGTTAAACATGATTTTTCATGTGACCCACCTCAGTTCCTGTCTATAGTGACTGGTGAAAAAGTTTCACGGAGTTTGGAATCAAAAAGTCACATGAAATGATGAGTCACAGCTTTGCCTATAATGGTTGATTAATTGAAGAAAATTATTTGGGCTTAACCAAGTACTGCAATTATGCCCAATCAACTGTATATGGACTCACGACCAAAAGTTATGAAAGTTTCGTGTTGAGCAGATGGCCAAAAAATATTCCGACGGACGAGGAACCCTAAATCAGATACTACCGGGTGACTACTTTGACCAGCTTTGAACGGTATTTTCGGACGTTTGCATGTCAGTGCGCCCTAAATGAAAGTTGTAGTACAGATCGAGAGGAACAAATTTCGTTTTATGGCCGAGACCTGGATCGGTGCCGAAAATAGCGAAAAAGAGCTCGCAAGATGAAGTACACTGCGGATTTCAGGTTCCGAAAATTGGTCAAGTCAGTACCGCGAAATTGGAATTTCGGTCACCGCGAAGCTGCCGTCGACGACTGTTACCGGACAAACGATTAGGAATTTGACCAAGTGCCTTTAACGAAAGTCGGAGCACTCGGCGAGACGACGACAACAAAATTTGTTTCATCAAAATCGGAGTCCGTTTGAGCAGTGTTTGCAATTTTGGAGTTCAGCCAAAAGTTTCCGGGAACATGCCATTTTGGGAAAGAAAATTCTAAAAAAAAAAAATTGTCGACCTCCTTCACGTGACCGTGCCTGATAAAAGGCCGGCCCTCCCTTCGGTCTATTCTCCCCCTCTCCACTCACAAAAAAAAAAGACGAGAGACCGTACCTTCTCCTTCCCTCCGGTCTCTCTCCCTCTCGTCGTCCATGGCAGAAGCAGCCATCAGGCAGCAGACAGCAGTTCCTCCTCCTCTCAATGCCTGCCTCTCCCCTTCCCTGCTCCTCCGGCTCCACCTCCCTAGCCCCTCTCTGCTTTTCCTTCGGGCGCCCTGCAGAACCGCGCAGGAAGCCGCGACCCCGCAGGTCGCGCCCTTCTCTCTTGGTCGCGGCACCCTGCAGGAAGGCAGCAGCAGCGCCATGGCGCCCTGCAGCAGCTCCAGCCACCTCCAACCGGCCAGCACCCCAGTAACCCTAGCCGGCCTCCTCCCTACACGAGCCCGGCTTTCCCCCTCGGTTCCCCTCCAGTTCTCCCGTGAAATCCATGGTGAGGATCATCTAGCGAAGCTGAAGCTTTTCGTTGGGTTTTTGTGTTAAGTGGCATGACTCATTAGTTTTACTAACAAGTCCTTAATTGTTTTGTGCAGATCTGAGGGTCCCTGATGCAAAAGGGTTTTCTGTTTTCGTTTTTAATTAAATAGCAAATGTGGCTGAAACTTTGAAATTACATAATAAATTGTGTGTTTGTCCAAAAATTGCAAGTGAGCACTTTTTGGAATCCTTGTGAGTAGATCTGTTCAGTGGATACATAATATGTTAGGTGTTGGTGGATGTTTTGTGCTGTGATGATTTATTTATGTTAATAGGCTTAAATAGGGAGAAAAAGATATCTGCTGTTATGTTGCTTGAAATGATGTGAAATTTTTATGGTAGGCTCCTCTGGTCATGTGTGTGCGGTGATAAAAATTTCAGATTTATTGGTGCATGTATGATTTAGTTATGAATTTATCTTGCTTTCAGCTTGTTAAATGAATTAAAATGAGTTTGTGGTAAATGTTTGCATGTAAAAATAGAAAAGGTGGTTCTACTGCCTTTTAATAGTATTGTTATAGCTTAGATAATTTTATTATGGTCATGTGTTTGCTGAAAATATGATTTGTGGATTTATCTTGCTCTCACATGCTTTTTCGTGAATTAATCTTGCCATGTTTGTAATAAATAATCTATATGACCTGAGAGTGTAATCTTTTTATAATATCTATATTTTGATGTCATCTATCACCTGTAAAAATATGAGCTCCAAATGAGGTGTTTACAACATCACTTAAAGTAATGCCCGTATTTGCTAGTTATTTAATTAATGGAAGCTTAGTGATAAGATGAACATATATATGTTTATGTGCTTGTCTTGTTGCATGTTGATCTGAGATAAAGGATGTGTGATCATGTTCATGAATGTTAGAAGTGTTTGTATAGGTCATATATGTGCTCTCATGTTAATAAAATAACTAGTAAAGCAAGTTTGTTAATTTGCTGAAATATGGCTGCATGTGTAGTTTCTGTTGTGGCGATTACTTCGTGATAAAAATGGTGTTTTCTGTAGATGTGGTCTATACAAAAGTTGTAGATAACTTCCTTATCTTGCTTGTCCTGAAATTTCATGATTTTAGGCCAAGTGGTTTAGGAGTTATAGATTTTAGAAGTTTGCTGTCAGGTTTTACATGTTTTCTGTGCAGAGCTGAAAGAGTGAACTGTTTGGCTAATTTAAATTATGAATCATGTCTTTCAGTTAATATAAGAGTTGTAGTGCTTTTTATAAGCTTTCTAAAAAGTCTTATATCACTATTTTTGGTGATCTAGATCTTCAGATACACATGTTTTAAGTTGAGGTTCAGAATCTGTCCAAGTCTGGACAGATTTCCTTGTTTGTATTGTTTGACCTTGATAACTGCTTAATCAACTTGAGATGATAATAAATAAGTTGTAGACAACTTAATAAGATTTCCAACAAGTCTTATATCAAGTCCTTTGGCGCTATAAAGCTCTGGTTATGGCTGTTCGAAGATAGAAGTCATATTCTGTCCAAAGTTTGGACAGAACTGTCTTGCATGTAATGTTTGCCCTTTTTAAGAGCTGAATCATGTTTAGTGAATAATAACAAAGTTGTAGATAGTTTCATTAGCTTTCCAGAAAGTCTTAGTTTGCCTTGTTTGGATGTGTGTAGCTCCAGTTATGATTAAATTGATTGCTCGCTGTGTGCTGTCCAAACTGTGCAAATAAACTGAGTTGCTTGTTATAAGTCTGAGATTGTTTATGTGACTTTTGATGCTACATCATGCCTTGATAATAATTAGTTCATGCATTCCGTGTTTCTAAATTAATGAACCCAATATATTGTGTTAATATGTTTACCATGTTGGTTAACATGTTTAATTAAAATAGAAGCTTTTATGTGCATGCATGTGTCAAGTGGGTGATGTGTGTAATATAATCTTGATTGATTGTTATAGTTAACCTGTCTACATGCCTAATGACCCTTGTGTAACACCTTAATATAACCATGACCTGCTGAAGTGAGTGTTCTATGTGTGTGCTAAACTAATAATTAAGTTATGTCTTCTCTTATATAGTTATCTTGATTGCTTATGTGAAATAGTTGGTAATGCTTGTGTTGTGGCCTTGTGTTTGTGTTTGTTTTGTGAGTGTTTGCCTTGCATTCATACGCTTGCATTGTGCATCCCATTTAGGTGCGGTAGATACGCCGTGAAGGACGAGATGGTGAAGCTAAACCCGAAGATGGTGTTTGGTGGACGGTCCCGAAGATACAGAGCTAAGCAAGTGTCAGAAGTGGAGATGCTTGCCAAGCAAGTGTCACTTAACACTAACCTAGTGTTGGTTCCTAGACAAGCCCCGGAGCATTTTAAGTCTCCTACTCACTCTTTTATAAATGCAATTGAGTTAATATAATGATTGTTGCATTAAGTTATAGGAGTTGTGTGAAACCGTTGTTGCATTACTTATCCTTACCTTGATTACTTGGGATATACACCCTTGTTACCCTGCTAGGTCTAGGCTCGACTTATATGCTTAGCCATGCTTAGACCGGTAGAAGTCGGCAACCTTCATGTTACCCGCGAGTAATAGGTGGTTACTCGACCTTTTAACGGATATTGCCAGTAAGTGAGATAACTGAGTGTTGTGGAAAATAGAGATCGGCAGATTCCTGTAGCGTTGCGCTACAGTATTTCTAGCCGTGTCGAACGGAAAAACAGTATCTTGTTGAGATGGACTTCTTGTCATGTTGAACGCATGCCCCACATTTAGCTGGAAGGATAACTCATTCCGACCGCGAAGCCGCTCATTGTTCCAGGCCGGCTCTCAGGTCCCACGCATCAGCCGAAGCCACGGTGGAGGGTTAGTGGGACGCGGGGGCGCGAAGAATAAGACCCGGGTGATGGTGGTTAAGTCCAACTCCTTGGCAGTCGGGCTTGCCTCCGGGTGTGATGGTGGCGGTTGAAACCGCGGCTTCCTGGAACAATGTTGTGGTTATCTGTAGCTCACCTTAGCGGGTGAGTGTGGTTTGTGTGGGGAATAAATCACCAGCTGGTTAGGAATCGATTATAATCGCCATCGCTCCTGGATAGTGAGCACTTGACTTGAACGCTGATCGATCTTGATACTGGAATTGTGGAACACGTGACAGTTATCGTGGCACTATTGGCAATTGTTAATTGGTCTGTTTGTTATATTATGGTGATCGATCAAATCACTACTATGACTGTTTCTAGAACAGGTGCTAATCTAGTTGAGTAGGTTAATTATTTATCTAAAACTTGCAGCTAGTAAGTAAAAGATAATGCTACTTTATATATATGCCTTTATGCAAAACTGTGGTCATTGCCAGCTCCACTCTTATATCAGCCTTGCATACTCCTTGGTGTCACTTTATTTCTGGTTTACGACGGGTAAGTCTAGCTGAGTACATTCGAGTACTCAGGGTTTATCCCACCTTGTTGCAGGTGAAGGTTAGGCCTGCCGAGAGGTGATGGCCAGTGCCAGTGGGCTCGGCAGTTCCCTACTTCTTCTCTTATGCTATTGTTGGAGGATGTCACTTGAGCTAGCAAAGTATTTCAACTTATGTTATGGTATTCATTTCAAAGCTATGTTGTTCTTCTAAATTAAATGGAACTCAACTTGTATCTTTATTTGTAAACTCTATTGTAATATTATTTCCGCTGCAAAGCTCCGTGGACATGATTGTATTTGCTTGACCATGCGATCTTGGCTGAGATGTTGAAAAAGTTTGAAATCCCTCAGGATTTCACGGACTACCGGGTTTATATGGGCTCAAGTGTGCTAATTTCACTGCTCCGGTAGAGGTTTTCGCACTTGTGCTCTTATAAATTGGACGGTTCTGTTACGTGTTTTTGAATATATGTTTTTCAGAAATGCTGGTAATGCTTGTTTAAATCATAACTTGTGTTCTGTTAATCCAATAAATGTGAAACCAATTTTGTTAAGTTTGTTTTGATGAGATCTGTACATGAAAAATATAATATGCTCTGTTATGATAATTTTTATGTACAGTAGTAATTAATTTATGTTGAGGCTGATATCTTGTTTAATGTATAATAAATCATGTTTTGCTCAGAAAAATATGAAATTTGTTTTGATGAACTGTGTAAGTGATGTAGAGTCACAGAAAAATAATAACTACTGTTTGGTTGTGAAATAATTTGAAGTTAACCTTTAAATTAATTAAATGTTGTTTTCTTGTATAGTTTGTAGTAATTAAAATATATGGAATTTGAGTCTCATAATTTTTATAGACTGCTCTTATGCTAAAAAGCTCTAAACAAAAATATGAAATTTGTTGTTTGACACTTTTTAAGATAGGGTGTAGTTCAAAGTACCTTTTCACCCTGATATTTGTCTTTTTCATACAGAATTATGTATATATGCAATTGTCCTGAAATTTGTACCATATGCTTTACTTTCTGTTAGGAACCTACAGTAATTTTTGTAGATTTTTCTGAAGCTGTTAGCTGTAAGGTGCAGTTATAAGCTTGTTTTAGTAGAATAATTAGTTTATTTAAATTAAGCTTTTGTGTCTCTTTTATGTGGAAACCAGTAGAGGAAAAATAGTCTTTTCAGTGTATGCATGTTGACTGTATTTTGCATGAGTGGTGTAGCTTCTCTCTAAATAGAATGTTGTACTCTACCGGAGAGGAAATATGCGCCTATTCGGTCAATTCAATTGCAATGCATTTTCTATGCCCATGTATCATCCATTCATTCTCGCATATGCATCATAACAGGTTCGGTAGAAGAGACAGTGATAGCAGAGGAAAACGAGGAGCAGCCTCAGGAGCAGGAACCAGGAGCTATCGGGGAAGAGTTTGAAGAAGAACTTCCGGAGTGCCCGAATCACCAACCGAGCACCTTCGAGAAAGGCAAGCCCCGGAGCATTTCTAACTACCTACAGTTTTAATTAACTTAATCTGTTATGTTTGTTGCATTAAGTATAGGAGTTGTTTGATACCGTTGATGCATCACTATTCATACCTTGTTATCTTGAAATATTATCCTTGATACCTATATAGAATCAGGTCCGAGTTATGCTTAGAATTGCTTAGACTGGTAGAAGTCGGGCAACCTTCATGTTACCCGCGAGTAATAGGTGGTTACTTGACCGATTAACCGGATATTTCCATTAAGTGGGATAACTGAGTGTTGTGGAAAATGGAGATCGGCAGATTCCTGTAGTGTATGCTACAGTATTTCTAGCCGTGTTTTATGGGAATCAGTATCTTGTAAGATAGACTTCTTGTCATGTTGAACGCATGTCCCACATTTAGCTGGAAGGATAACTCGTTCCGACCGCGAAGCCGCTCATTGTTCCAGGCCGGCTCTCAGGTCCTACGCATCAGCCGAAGCCACGGTGGAGAGTTAGTGGGACGCGGGGGCGCGAATAGTAAGACCCGGGTGATGGTGGTTAAGTCCAACTCCTTGGCAGTCGGGCTTGCCTCCGGGTGTGATGGTGGCGGTTGAAACCGCGACTCCTGGAACAATGTTGTGGTCATCTGTAGCTCACCGACGGGTGGGTGTGGTTTGTGTGGGAAATAAATCACCAACTGGTTAGGAATCGATTATAATCGCCATCGCTCCTGGATAGTGAGCACTTGACTCGAACGCTGATCGACCTTGATACTGAAAAATGTGGAACACGAGACAGCTATCATTATACTTTTGGAAATGGTTACCCGGTCTGTTTGTTACATTTTTGGTGATCGTTGGATCACTACCATGTTTGTTATAGTGCAGTTTGCTAATCTAGTAAATAGGATAATTACCATTTAAATTGACAGCTAAAGGGCAGGAGAACTACTTAATTAACAAATGGCTTTTATGCAAAAATGTGGTCTATTACCAGCCTCCACTATATACTAGCCTTGCATACTCCTTGAGGTCAACTTATTTCTGGTTTAAGGCGGGTAAGTCTAGCTGAGTACCTTCTCGTCGTGGCCGACCGCGCGCAGGGGAGGAGCGCCGCGTGGCGTCCGATTCCCGGCCGGCCCGGCCAGCGTGCGCGGCGTGGCGCGCTCAAAGCGCCCGTGCACGCACTCCTCCGCCAGAGCGCTCTCTCTCTCTCTCTCTCTGCCTCGCTCCAAGCTCTCGCCGGCGACCGCGCGGGCGAAAAGGGGGAAGTCCGCCGTCCGCCGTCGTTTCGCCGTGCATTCGCCCGCAAACCGCACCGCCAACCTCGCCTTCGCCTCCTGCTTCGCGTGCCGTAGCCAGCTCTCGCTAGAAGTGCCTAGGTAAGCCGCGGGACGAGCTTCCGCCATGGCCGCCATGACCGCCGAGCTCGGTCCGCCGTGGTCGACTCCCTTCCCGTGGGTTCCAAGATGTTTTAGCTAGCGTTCGTCAGTCAGTGTGCGTCCAGGAAGAAGGTAGTGAAGTCGGTTTAGCCGATTAGGGTTTGGTTGCCTCGGTCCGCCATCGCCGCCGTCCGCCTTTGTTGCCGGAGACTGGCATGGCGTGGTCCCGAGCTTTCAGAGTGAAATCCGTAGCGTCCGAGCCTTGCGCTAGATCCGTGGGAGTTCGGGGAGTAAGAATCGCAGTTTGGTTAGCCTCGGCATGGCCGGAGTTGCCCGGCGTGGAGAGTCCGCGCCGCCGTGGCCGCCATTTGCGACGGCGAGCTCGATCCACCGCAATGCTGGGCCGGTGAGCGGTACCAGTGAGTGCGGAAGGATGAGAGGAGTCGAGTGGTGGTGATGGTTTCGCCGGAAAGTTCGCCGTCGGCAAGCTTCGCCGCGGTCAACTTCTCCTCTGTTTTGTGTGTGTGACAGGTGGGGTCTCTTTGACCACGGGCCCCGGTTGTCAGCCGCTTGGGTACAGTTGTGTCGGGTGCATGTAGCAGTTAGAGTCCTATCACCATGTCAGAAATGAGAAAAGGCAAGCTCAGCGTGAGTTTGATGAAGAAGTGGAAAAGATGCTGGAAGAGCTGAAGCGGATGACCATAGAGAAGGATCAGGTGGTTCGCAGGAATGTAGTCGCAGCTCAAGAGATCATCAGGCTGCAAGAGCAGCTAGGGCGTGAAAAGCATGCTAATCGGAGCGCGGAGAATCAGATGGTAAGGCTTCTTCAGCAGCGAAATCAAGCATGGGAAGAAGAGGTGGATATGAGAGTTCGTATCGTGGCCTTGGAGCAGCAGTTAGCGACATCTGAAGCCTACAACAACAACCTCCATGAGGAAGTGCATCGTCTTCACAACCAGCTTCATCCATACCATCCTCCAGGTGCAGCCGAGATGGATGGGGAGTTGGGAGTTGTTCTTGCTGATGGCGGTGATGAAGATGGAGGAATGCTCTTCGCTAATCAGGAAGAAGAAGACGAAGAAGAAGAGGAAGATGATGGAGCCGATGATGTCGAGGGTCATGTGTCAGATGCTGAGAGCGATTAGAGTTAGGTCTCGATGTTTATCGTCGTGGTCTTGTGTATCGGTTATGTTGGATCTGTGGAAACTTTGATGTGTTGTAAGCTTAAGAACCTCGTTGCTACCTTTGAACCGTTTTAAGTATCCGGCTATCGTTGTGCTTATCCGTTCGTGTCCATGCGAGTTCTAAGCGCTTTTCGTATAATCTGTTTGTGATGTTATTTGTGTGGAACAACTTGTGAATGTGCCTTATTGTATGAACTATGTTCGAATACAGTACTGCAATCATTACGCATTTTGATCTATATATATGGCATCACTCATCGATTATTGATTGGCTATGCAGATGGTGAACACTCGTCGTGGAGCCAGCAGTGCCAGTGGTGCAGATGGGAGTGGACAGGGCGAGGAAGCCAATCCTCCTCCTCCTCCTTATACGGCAGAGCAGTTCTTTGCTCAGTTTTTGGGAAGTCAGCGTAGCATGGAAGCTATGCAACGCAACATGGAAGCAAATCTCTGAAACATCGCTGAGAATACCCGCAGGGCTGCAGGTCTGGGTGGTCAAGATGTTAATCAGTACAACACGTTTAAGGACTTCTTGGACACTAGACCTTCGATCTTTAAGGAAGCAGTGGAACCCTTGGAAGCAGACGAATGGATCAACACTGTCGAACAGAAGTTCAGGTTGCTCCGTCTGACGGAATCTCTGAAGGTGGAATACGCGGCTCATCAGTTGCAGGGACCAGCCGGTATATGGTGGACACATCACCGTACCGCTTTTCCGGCAATTCAACCTATAGTTTGGGAACAGTTTACAGCTGGCATCGGAGCATAATTCAGCGGGTACTGTTCATAGGACTAAAAATTTGGTAATAAAAATAATTTGGAGTCCAAAAATTATTTTCAAACATTCACAAAGTCGGTGTAGAAGGAAAAATTTTAAAATTTATATATAAGTGTGCCAGTGGTCATATCCTTTATGCCCATAGGATCTCAGGTGGCTTATTTAAGTACTAACTTGGAGGGGTCTTGCATCAATTGTCTCTTTCCAGCCTCGGGTGATATCTAGGTCCCGGGCAAGGACCTCTTCTGTGCGTATCTTTTGCTATGTTAAGGATGACTACTAAATGGCACTGTAATCACTAAGTGTGTGTGTGTGAATTTCGGAACAACGTTTCAAGTTAAGCTTCCGCTACTGTTTCAAACCTGGTTTGTAATAACTAAGTTGCTACTCCGAACTATTTATGTAATCTCTGTCGTGTGACGGTCGATGCTGAATATTACGATCCTATGTTGTTGATGTTGGAAAGTTTGAAATCCTTCGTGATTTCATGGACTACTGGGTTTATAGGGGCTCAAGTGCCACAAATTTACTGCCTCGGCGGAGAATTTCGTACTTGTGCTCTTATAAATTGGTCGGTTCTGAAATATATGGAATTTGAGTCTCATAATTTTTATAGACTGCTCTTATGCTAAAAAGCTCTAAACAAAAATATGAAATTTGTTGTTTGACACTTTTTAAGATAGGGTGTAGTTCAAAGTACCTTTTCACCCTGATATTTGTCTTTTTCATACAGAATTATGTAGATATGCAATTGTCCTGAAATTTGTACCATATGCTTTATTTTATGTTAGGAATCGATTATAATCGTCATCGCTCCTGGATAGTGAGCACTTGACTCGAACGCTGATCGACCTTGATACTGAAAAATGTGGAACACGAGACAGCTATCATGATACTTTTGGAAATGGTTACCCGGTCTGTTTGTTACATTTTTGGTGATCGTTGGATCACTACCATGTTTGTTATAGTGCAGTTTGCTAATCTAGTAAATAGGATAATTACCATTTAAATTGACAGCTAAAGGGCAGGAGAACTACTTAATTAACAAATAGCTTTTATGCAAAAATGTGGTCTATTACCAGCCTCCACTATATACTAGCCTTGCATACTCCTTGAGGTCAACTTATTTCTGGTTTAAGGCGGGTAAGTCTAGCTGAGTACCTTCTCGTACTCAGGGTTCTACCCTTTGTTGTTGCAGATGGCCAGGTCTTCCATGGTTATTGCATCAATTGTCTCTTTCCAGCCTCGAGTGATATCTAGGTCCCGGGCAAGGACCTCTTCTGTGTGTATCTTTAGCTATGTTAAGGATGACTACTAAATGGCACTGTAATCACTATGTTGTTGATGTTGGAAAGTTTGAAATCCTTCGTGATTTCACGGACTTCCGGGTTTATAGGGGCTCAAGTGCCACAAATTTACTGCCTCGGCGGAGAATTTCGTACTTGTGCTCTTATAAATTGGTCGGTTCTGTTACAACAGAACGAAATTCTCCGCCGAGGCAGTAAATTTGTGGCACTTGAGCCCCTATAAACCCGGTAGTCCGTGAAATCACGAAGGATTTCAAACTTTCCAACATCAACAACATAGGATCGTAATATTCAGCATCGACCGTCACACGACAGAGATTACATAAATAGTTCGGAGTAGCAACTTAGTTATTACAAACCAGGTTTGAAAACAGTAGCGGAAGCTTAACTTAAAACGTTGTTCCAAAATTCACACACACACACTTAGTGATTACAGTGCCATTTAGTAGTCATCCTTAACATAGCAAAAGATACGCACAGAAGAGGTCCTTGCCCGGGACCTAGATATCACCCGAGGCTGGAAAGAGACAATTGATGCAATAACCATGGAAGACCTGGCCATCTGCAACAACAAAGGGTAGAACCTTGAGTACGAGAAGATACTCAGCTAGACTTACCCGCCTTAAACCAGAAATAAGTTGACCTCAAGGAGTATGCAAGGCTAGTATATAGTGGAGGCCGGTAATAGACCACATTTTTGCATAAAAGCCATTTGTTAATTAAGTAGTTCTCCTGCCCTTTAGCTGTCAATTTAAATGGTAATTATCCTATGTACTAGATTAGCAAACTGCACTATAACAAACATGGTAGTGATCCAACGATCACTAAAAATGTAACAAACAGACCGGGTAACCATTTCCAAAAGTATCATGATAGCTGTCTCGTGTTCCACATTTTTCAGTATCAAGGTCGATCAGCGTTCGAGTCAAGTGCTCACTATCCAGGAGCGATGGCGATTATAATCGATTCCTAACCAGCTGGTGATTTATTTCCCACACAAACCACACCCACCCGTCGGTGAGCTACAGATGACCACAACATTGTTCCAGGAGTCGTGGTTTCAACCGCCACCATCACACCCGGAGGCAAGCCCGACTACCAAGGAGTTGGACTTAACCACCATCACCCGGGTCTTACTATTCGCGCCCCCGCGTCCCACTAACTCTCCACCGTGGCTTCGGCTGATGCGTAGGACCTGAGAGCCGGCCTGGAACAATGAGCGGCTTCGCGGTCGGAACGAGTTATCCTTCCAGCTAAATGTGGGACATGCATTCAACATGACAAGAAGTCTATCTTACAAGATACTGATTCCCATAAAACACGGCTAGAAATACTGTAGCATACACTACAGGAATCTGCCGATCTCCATTTTCCACAACACTCAGTTATCCCACTTAATGGAAATATCCGGTTAATCGGTCAAGTAACCACCTATTACTCGCGGGTAACATGAAGGTTGCCCGACTTCTACCGGTCTAAGCAATTCTAAGCATAACTCGGACCTGATTCTATATAGGTATCAAGGATAATATTTCAAGATAACAAGGTATGAATAGTGATGCATCAACGGTATCAAACAACTCCTATACTTAATGCAACAAACATAACAGATTAAGTTAATTAAAACTGTAGGTAGTTAGAAATGCTCCGGGGCTTGCCTTTCTCGAAGGTGCTCGGTTGGTGATTCGGGCACTCCGGAAGTTCTTCTTCAAACTCTTCCCCGATAGCTCCTGGTTCCTGCTCCTGAGGCTGCTCCTCGTTTTCCTCTGCTATCACTGTCTCTTCTACCAAACCTGTTATGATGCATATGCGAGAATGAATGGATGATACATGGGCATAGAAAATGCATTGCAATTGAATTGACCGAATAGGCGCATATTTCCTCTCCGGTAGAGTACAACATTCTATTTAGAGAGAAGCTACACCACTCATGCAAAATACAGTCAACATGCATACACTGAAAAGATTATTTTTCCTCTACTGGTTTCCACATCAAAGAGACACAAAAGCTTAATTTAAATAAACTAATTATTCTACTAAAACAAGCTTATAACTGCACCTTACAGCTAACAGCTTTAAAAAAATCTACAAAAATTACTGTAGGTTCCTAACAGAAAATAAAGCATATGGTACAAATTTCAGGACAATTGCATATCTACAAAATTCTGTATGAAAAAGACAAATATCAGGGTGAAAAGGTACTTTGAACTACACCCTATCTTAAAAAGTGTCAAACAACAAATTTCATATTTTTGTTTAGAGCTTTTTAGCATAAGAGCAGTCTATAAAAATTATGAGACTCAAATTCCATATATTTTAATTACTACAAACTATACAAGAAAACAACATTTAATTAATTTAAAGGTTAACTTCAAATTATTTCACAACCAAATAGTAGTTATTATTTTTCTGTGACTCTACATCACTTACACAGTTCATCAAAACAAATCTCATATTTTTCTGAGCAAAACATGATTTATTATACATTAAACAAGATATCAGCCTAAACATAAATTAATTACTACTGCACATAAAAATTATCATAACAGAGCATATTATATTTTTCATGTACAGATCTCATCAAAACAAACTTAACAAAATTGGTCTCACATTTATTGGATTAACAGAACACAAGTTATGATTTAAACAAGCATTATCAGCATTTCTGAAAAACATATATTCAAAAACACTAAACCCTAACTGCTACATGCACCCGACACAACTGTACCCAAGCGGCTGACAACCGGGGCCCGTGGTCAAAGAGACCCCACCTGTCACACACACAAAACAGAGGAGAAGTTGACCGCGGCGAAGCTTGCCGACGACGAACTTTCCGGCGAAACCATCACCACCACTCGACTCCTCTCATCCTTCCGCACTCACTGGTACCGCTCACCGGCCCAGCATTGCGGTGGATCGAGCTCGCCGTCGCAAATGGCGGCCACGGCGGCGCGGACTCTCCACGCCGGGCAACTCCGGCCATGCCGAGGCTAACCAAACTGCGATTCTTACTCCCCGAACTCCCACGGATCTAGCGCAAGGCTCGGACGCTACGGATTTCACTCTGAAAGCTCGGGACCACGCCATGCCAGTCTCCGGCAACAAAGGCGGACGGCGGCGATGGCGGACTTCCCCCTTTTCGCCCGCGCGGTCGCCGGCGAGAGCTTGGAGCGAGGCAGAGAGAGAGAGAGAGAGCGCTCTGGCGGAGGAGTGCGTGCACGGGCGCTTTGAGCGCGCCACGCCGCGCACGCTGGCCGGGCCGGCCGGGAATCGGACGCCACGCGGCGCTCCTCCCCTGCGCGCGGTCGGCCACGACGCGCTGGCTGGGTTTGAACTGAATCGGGCGATTCAGTTAAGCCCTGGGCCGACTGACGGCCTATTTTCAAACGCGATTAACTCACTAACCACTCCATCAAACGCTAAACCAACTGCACCATCGGTTAGAGCTACACACCGACTACAACTTCGATTACAAGATCGATCACTGGTTCGGCTTGGGTTGGGCTCAGATCGATGCCAAACATGGCCTGACCGAACTGGTTTTCAGAGTTAGGACTTAGGAAAATTTCCAAGTCTAAAACCCTTCCAATTCTGTCTTGTGGACCCTAAAACACCATGCTAAACCCATTTTCATGAGTTGGTCCTTAAACAACTTTTGTTCTATACTAAATTCTACACACTTTTGCTTAAGGGCCCACAGCCATGCAAAGCTTCTATCGAGGAGGTCTTTGTTAGTCAAACAAAAGGACTTTAGAGGCTCTATAGGGTTGACTAGGGTTTAACTACTTGATTAGGCAAAATGTCCAGCATAACCATGCCTTCATTTTGACTCCTCAACAAAGTTAGATGGTTAGAAAGACTTACCCACTCCAAAGCAAGACAAGCAACACCTCACCAAAGCAAACTTATAAGCAAGCAAGCACATGAAATGACATTTTATGTGAGAAAAAGAATAACATATGAATGCTTCATGATCATGAGATGATTATGCATGATGAGAAATGATGTCATGCTAGCTTAACACCAGAGGTGTTACAGCCCTTCCCCCCTTAAAGAAATCTCGTCCCGAGATTTACTGACCATTGCTTATGGAACGATGGATAAACTTTCTGGAGATAGTCTTCCGTTTCCCAGGTTGCATCTCCGTCATCATGATGACTCCATAGAACTTTATACACCTTTACTAAGCGATTGCGAGTTACTCTTTCTTTGTTGTCCAAAACTCACACGGGTTGCTCCTGATATGTGAGGTCTGATGCTAGCTTCAACTCTTGAGATTCTATTCTTTCTTCCGGTACATGTAGACACTTCTTTAACTGTGAAACATGAAAAACTGGAAAGATCGAACTCATAGCTTCGGGTAACTGGGGTTGATAAGATACTTCTCCCTTTCTTTTCAAGATACGATATGGTCCAACATATCTCGGAGCTAACTTCCTTTTAATGCCGAACCTTTGTACTCCCCTCATCGGAGTTACTTTTAGGTAAACATGATCTCCCTTCTTAAACTCCAACGGCCTTCTTCTTTTATCGACAGAACTTTTCTGTCGGGATTGTGCTGCTTGTAAGTGTTGATGGATGATCTGGACCTTTTTCTCGGCTTCTGCCACGAAGTCTATTCCAAAATATCTCCTTTCCCCTGGTTCTATCCAGTTTAACGGAGTCACACACTTACGTCCATATAAAGCTTCAAATGGTGCCATCTTGATACTCTCTTGATAGCTATTATTGTACGAGAACTCTGCTAACGGTAGCCATGATTCCCATGATCCTTTGGAGGATAACACACAAGCTCTGAGCATATCTTCAAGCACTTGATTCACTCTTTCGGTTTGACCTGCGGTCTGAGGATGATAAGTTGTACTGTGAATCAACTTCGTTCCCAAACCTTTATGTAACTGCTGCCAAAAGTGCGCGGTGAACTGAGATCCACGATCTGAAACAATTGTCTTTGGTATTCCATGCAAACGCACAATCTCTTTGATGTAGATATCTGCATACCGAGGCGGTCGATATCCGGTTTTGACTGGAATAAAGTGAGCAGATTTGGTCAAACGATCTACTATTACCCAAACAGAATTATTTCCTTTTTCTGAGGTGGGTAATCCGGTTATGAAATCCATAATGATGTCTTCCCATTTCCAAACAGGCACAGATAACGGTTGTAACAACCCTGCAGGTTTCATATGCACTGCCTTAACTCTGCAACAAGTATCACACCTTGCAACATAGGCTGCTATCTCTTTCTTCATCTTGGTCCACCAAAAATGAGATTGTAGGTCATGATACATCTTACTGCTTCCTGGGTGAAGAGATAACTTAGATAAGTGGGCCTCATCTAAGATTTTATCCTTGAGATCTTTGTTCTTTGGCACGACAAGACGATCCCTGAACCATAACACTCCTTGTTCATCTAACTTAAAAGAAGTTAAAGGATCTTTTAACATCTTTCGCTTGATATGAGCAACTCCTTTATCTGACTTCTGAGCTTCCATGATCTGACTCTCTAGCGAGCAACCTAACTGAATGTTGAACAGAACTTCTGGATGAATCAGGTTAAACTTTTCTTCAAACAACGGTTGCACCTCAACACAGTGCGATTTCCGACTTAAAGCATCTGCAACCACATTGGCCTTTCCTGGGTGATAGTGGACTTGCAAGTTATAGTCCTTTATCAGCTCCAGCCATCTTCGCTGTCTCATGTTCAACTCAGGTTGAGTGAAGATATACTTCAGACTTTTGTGATCGGTATAGATGTTGCACACATTTCCCAACAAGTAGTGTCTCCATATCTTTAGAGCATGTACTACTGCCGCTAATTCCAAATCATGTGTAGGGTAGTTAACCTCATGTTTCCTCAACTGTCTTGAAGCATACGCTATCACGCGTCCATCTTGCATTAGCACACAGCCCAAACCTATCTTGGATGCGTCACAAAACACATCAAAAGGTTTCTCTATATCCGGTTGAGCCAAAACAGGGGCAGTGGTCAGCAGTTCTCTTAAAATTCGGAAAGCTGCTTCACACTCCTCTGTCCAGACAAACTTCATATCTTTTTGCAACAACGAGGTCATTGGTTTTGCAATCTTGGAGAAATCCGGAATGAAACGACGATAGTAACCAGCCAAACCTAGAAAACTTCTGACTTCCGTGACGGTGGTTGGTGCCTTCCAATCCATAACCTCTTGTACCTTTCCAGGATCCACTGAGATTCCATCTTCCGATAACACATGACCAAGAAAATGAACTTTCTTCAACCAGAACTCACACTTACTGAACTTAGCATATAACTTATGCTCTCGAAGCCTTGTTAGAACTACCCTCAAGTGTTCCGCATGATCTCCTTCGTTCTCCGAATATATCAAGATATCATCCAAAAAGACTATCACAAACCGATCCAACTCAGGCATAAACACAGAATTCATTAGGTACATAAAGTATGCAGGAGCATTTGTCAAGCCAAACGACATGACAAGATACTCAGGCATGTGATGGCCCAGCAGCAAGTGCCATGTATGCGGTAATGAAGGGGTACGCGGTCATGCAACACAGCTTGTGCAGTATGACTGAGTCCTATCACCATGTCAGGAATGAGAAAAGGCAAGCTCAGCGTGAGTTCGATGAAGAAGTGGAATAGATGCAGGAAGAGCTGAAGCAGATGACCATAGAGAAGGATCAGGTGGTTCGCAGGAATGTAGTCGCAGCTCAAGAGATCATCAGGCTGCAAGAGCAGCTAGGGCGTGAAAAGCATGCTAATCGGAGCGCGGAGAATCAGATGGTAAGGCTTCTTCAGCAGCGAAATCAAGCATGGGAAGAAGAGGTGGATATGAGAGTTCGTATCGTGGCCTTGGAGCAGCAGTTAGCGACATCTGAAGCCTACAACAACAACCTCCATGAGGAAGTGCATCGTCTTCACAACCAGCTTCATCCATACCATCCTCCAGGTGCAGCCGAGATGGATGGGGAGTTGGGAGTTGTTCTTGCTGATGGCGGTGATGAAGATGGAGGAATGCTCTTCGCTAATCAGGAAGAAGAAGACGAAGAAGAAGAGGAAGATGATGGAGCCGATGATGTCGAGGGTCATGTGTCAGATGCTGAGAGCGATTAGAGTTAGGTCTCGATGTTTATCGTCGTGGTCTTGTGTAACAGTCAAGAATAAGTATCCTTTACCTCGGATTGATATCCTCTTTGATCAGTTGACGAGAGCTAGAGTGTTTTCCAAGATAGACTTAAGATCAGGGTACCATCAGATCAAGATCAGACCTAAGGATATACCTAAAACGGCTTTTTCCACTAGGTACGGGTTGTATGAGTATCTTGTCATGTCGTTTGGCTTGACAAATGCTCCTGCATACTTTATGTACCTAATGAATTCTGTGTTTATGCCTGAGTTGGATCGGTTTGTGATAGTCTTTTTGGATGATATCTTGATATATTCGGAGAACGAAGGAGATCATGCGGAACACTTGAGGGTAGTTCTAACAAGGCTTCGAGAGCATAAGTTATATGCTAAGTTCAGTAAGTGTGAGTTCTGGTTGAAGAAAGTTCATTTTCTTGGTCATGTGTTATCGGAAGATGGAATCTCAGTGGATCCTGGAAAGGTACAAGAGGTTATGGATTGGAAGGCACCAACCACCGTCACGGAAGTCAGAAGTTTTCTAGGTTTGGCTGGTTACTATCGTCGTTTCATTCCGGATTTCTCCAAGATTGCAAAACCGATGACCTCGTTGTTGCAAAAAGATATGAAGTTTGTCTGGACAGAGGAGTGTGAAGCAGCTTTCCAAATTTTAAGAGAACTGCTGACCACTGCACCTGTTTTGGCTCAACCGGATATAGAGAAACCTTTTGATGTGTTTTGTGACGCATCCAAGATAGGTTTGGGCTGTGTGCTAATGCAAGATGGACGCGTGATAGCGTATGCTTCAAGACAGTTGAGGAAACATGAGGTTAACTACCCTACACATGATTTGGAATTAGCGGCAGTAGTACATGCTCTAAAGATATGGAGACACTACTTGTTGGGAAATGTGTGCAACATCTATACCGATCACAAAAGTCTGAAGTATATCTTCACTCAACCTGAGTTGAACATGAGACAGCGAAGATGGCTGGAGCTGATAAAGGACTATAACTTGCAAGTCCACTATCACCCAGGAAAGGCCAATGTGGTTGCAGATGCTTTAAGTCGGAAATCGCACTGTGTTGAGGTGCAACCGTTGTTTGAAGAAAAGTTTAACCTGATTCATTCAGAAGTTTTGTTCAACATTCAGTTAGGTTGCTCGCTAGAGAGTCAGATCATGGAAGCTCAGAAGTCAGATAAAGGAGTTGCTCATATCAATCGAAAGATGTTAAAAGATCCTTTAACTTCTTTTAAGTTGGATGAACAAGGAGTGTTATGGTTCAGGGATCGTCTTGTCGTGCCAAAGAACAAAGATCTCAAGGATAAAATCTTAGATGAGGCCCACTTATCTAAGTTATCTCTTCACCCAGGAAGCAGTAAGATGTATCATGACCTACAATCTCGTTTTTGGTGGACCAAGATGAAGAAAGAGATAGCAGCCTATGTTGCAAGGTGTGATACTTGTTGCAGAGTTAAGGCAGTGCATATGAAACCTGCAGGGTTGTTACAACCGTTATCTGTGCCTGTTTGGAAATGGGAAGACATCAGTATGGATTTCATAACCGGATTACCCACCTCAGAAAAAGGAAATAATTCTGTTTGGGTAATAGTAGATCGTTTGACCAAATCTGCTCACTTTATTCCAGTCAAAACCGGATATCGACCGCCTCGGTATGCAGATATCTACATCAAGGAGATTGTGCGTTTGCATGGAATACCAAAGACAATTGTTTCAGATCGTGGATCTCAGTTCACCGCGCACTTTTGGCAGCAGTTACATAAAGGTTTGGGAACGAAGTTGATTCACAGTACAGCTTATCATCCTCAGACCGCAGGTCAAACCGAAAGAGTGAATCAAGTGCTTGTAGATATGCTCAGAGCTTGTGTGTTATCCTCCAAAGGATCATGGGAATCATGGCTACCGTTAGCAGAGTTCTCGTACAATAATAGCTATCAAGAGAGTATCAAGATGGCACCATTTGAAGCTTTATATGGACGTAAGTGTGTGACTCCGTTAAACTGGATAGAACCAGGGGAAAGGAGATATTTTGAATAGACTTCGTGGCAGAAGCCGAGAAAAAGGTCCAGATCATCCATCAACACTTACAAGCAGCACAATCCCGACAGAAAAGTTATGCCGATAAAAGAAGAAGGCCGTTGGAGTTTAAGGAGGGAGATCATGTTTACCTAAAAGTAACTCCGATGAGGGGAGTACAAAGGTTCGGCATTAAAAGGAAGTTAGCTCCGAGATATGTTGGACCATATCGTATCTTGAAAAGAAAGGGAGAAGTATCTTATCAACTCCAGTTACCCGAAGCTATGAGTTCTATCTTTCCAGTTTTTCATGTTTCACAGTTAAAGAAGTGTCTACGTGTACCGGAAGAAAGAATAGAATCTCAAGAGTTGAAGCTAGCATCAGACCTCACATATCAGGAGCAACCCGTGCGAGTTTTGGACAGCAAAGAAAGAGTAACTCGCAATCGCTTAGTAAAGGTGTATAAAGTTCTATGGAGTCATCATGATGACAGAGATGCAACCTGGGAAACGGAAGACTATCTCCAGAAAGTTTATCCATCGTTCCATAAGCAATGGTCAGTAAATCTCGGGACGAGATTTCTTTAAGGGGGGAAGGGCTGTAACACCTCTGGTGTTAAGCTAGCATGACATCATTTCTCATCATGCATAATCATCTCATGATCATGAAGCATTCATATGTTATTCTTTTTCTCACATAAAATGTCATTTCATGTGCTTGCTTGCTTATAAGTTTGCTTTGATGAAGTGTTGGTTGTCTTGCTTTGGAGTGGTTAAGTCTTTTTAACCATCTAACCTTGTTGAGAGGTCAAAATGAAGGCATGTTTATGCTGGTCATTTTGCCTAATCAAGTAGTTAAACCCTAGTCAACCCTATGGAGCCTCTAAAGTCCTTTTGTTTGACTAACAAAGACCTCCTTGATAGAAGATTTGCATGGCTGTGGGCCCTTGAGCAAAAGTGTGTAGAATTTAGTATAGAACAAAAGTTGTTTAAGGACCAACTCATGAAAATGGGTTGAGCATGGTGTTTTAGGGTCCACAAGACAGAATTGGAAGGGTTTTAGACTTGGAAAATTTCCTAAGTCCTAACTCTGAAAACCAGTTCGGTCAGGCCATGTTTGGCATCGATCTGAGCCCAACCCAAGCCGAACCAGTGATCGATCTTGTAATCGAAGTTGTAGTCGGTGTGTAGCTCTAACCGATGGTGCAGTTGGTTTAGCGTTTGATGGAGTGGTTAGTGAGTTAATCGCGTTTGAAAATAGGCCGTCAGTCGGCCCAGGGCTTAACTGAATCGCCCGATTCAGTTCAAACCCAGCCAGCGCGTCGTGGCCGACCGCGCGCAGGGGAGGAGCGCCGCGTGGCGTCCGATTCCCGGCCGGCCCGGCCAGCGTGCGCGGCGTGGCGCGCTCAAAGCGCCCGTGCACGCACTCCTCCGCCAGAGCGCTCTCTCTCTCTCTCTGCCTCGCTCCAAGCTCTCACCGGCGACCGCGTGGGCAAAAAGGGGGAAGTCCGCCGTCCGCCGTCGTTTCGCCATGCATTCGCCCGCAAACCGCACCGCCAACCTCGCCTTCGCCTCCTGCTTCGCGTGCCGTAGCCAGCTCTCGCTAGAAGTGCCTAGGTAAGCCGCGGGACGAGCTTCCGCCATGGCCGCCATGACCGCCGAGCTCGGTCCGCCGTGGTCGACTCCCTTCCCGTGGGTTCCAAGATGTTTTAGCTAGCGTTCGTCAGTCAGTGTGCGTCCAGGAAGAAGGTAGTGAAGTCGGTTTAGCCGATTAGGGTTTGGTTGCCTCGGTCCGCCATCGCCGTCGTCCGCCTTTGTTGCCGGAGACTGGCATGGCGTGGTCCCGAGCTTTCAGAGTGAAATCCGTAGCGTCCGAGCCTTGCGCTAGATCCGTGGGAGTTCGGGGAGTAAGAATCGCAGTTTGGTTAGCCTCGGCATGGCCGGAGTTGCCCGGCGTGGAGAGTCCGCGCCGCCGTGGCCGCCATTTGCGACGGCGAGCTCGATCCACCGTAATGCTAGGCCGGTGAGCGGTACCGGTGAGTGCGGAAGGATGAGAGGAGTCGAGTGGTGGTGATGGTTTCGCCGGAAAGTTCGCCGTCGGCAAGCTTCGCCGCGGTCAACTTCTCCTCTGTTTTGTGTGTGTGACAGGTGGGGTCTCTTTGACCACGGGCCCCGGTTGTCAGCCGCTTGGGTACAGTTGTGTCGGGTGCATGTAGCAGTTAGGGTTTAGTGTTTTTGAATATCTGTTTTTCAGAAATGCTGATAATGCTTGTTTAAATCATAACTTGTGTTCTGTTAATCCAATAAATGTGAAACCAATTTTGTTAAGTTTGTTTTGATGAGATCTGTACATGAAAAATATAATATGCTATGTTATGATAATTTTTATGTGCAGTAGTAATTAATTTATGTTTAGGCTGATATCTTGTTTAATGTATAATAAATCATGTTTTGCTCAGAAAAATATGAGATTTGTTTTGATGAACTGTGTAAGTGATGTAGAGTCACAGAAAAATAATAACTACTGTTTGGTTGTGAAATAATTTGAAGTTAACCTTTAAATTAATTAAATGTTGTTTTCTTGTATAGTTTGTAGTAATTAAAATATATGGAATTTGAGTCTCATAATTTTTATAGACTGCTCTTATGCTAAAAAGCTCTAAACAAAAATATGAAATTTGTTGTTTGACACTTTTTAAGATAGGGTGTAGTTCAAAGTACCTTTTCACCCTGATATTTGTCTTTTTCATACAGAATTATGTAGATATGCAATTGTCCTGAAATTTGTACCATATGCTTTACTTTCTGTTAGGAACCTACAGTAATTTTTGTAGATTTTTCTGAAGCTGTTAGCTGTAAGGTGCAGTTATAAGCTTGTTTTAGTAGAATAATTAGTTTATTTAAATTAAGCTTTTGTGTCTCTTTTATGTGGAAACCAGTAGAGGAAAAATAGTCTTTTCAGTGTATGCATGTTGACTGTATTTTGCATGAGTGGTGTAGCTTCTCTCTAAATAGAATGTTGTACTCTACCGGAGAGGAAATATGCGCCTATTCGGTCAATTCAATTGCAATGCATTTTCTATGCCCATGTATCATCCATTCATTCTCGCATATGCATCATAACAGGTTCGGTAGAAGAGACAGTGATAGCAGAGGAAAACGAGGAGCAGCCTCAGGAGCAGGAACCAGGAGCTATCGGGGAAGAGTTTGAAGAAGAACTTCCGGAGTGCCCGAATCACCAACCGAGCACCTTCGAGAAAGGCAAGCCCCGGAGCATTTCTAACTACCTACAGTTTTAATTAACTTAATCTGTTATGTTTGTTGCATTAAGTATAGGAGTTGTTTGATACCGTTGATGCATCACTATTCATACCTTGTTATCTTGAAATATTATCCTTGATACCTATATAGAATCAGGTCCGAGTTATGCTTAGAATTGCTTAGACCGGTAGAAGTCGGGCAACCTTCATGTTACCCGCGAGTAATAGGTGGTTACTTGACCGATTAACCGGATATTTCCATTAAGTGGGATAACTGAGTGTTGTGGAAAATGGAGATCGGCAGATTCCTGTAGTGTATGCTACAGTATTTCTAGCCGTGTTTTATGGGAATCAGTATCTTGTAAGATAGAATTCTTGTCATGTTGAACGCATGTCCCACATTTAGCTGGAAGGATAACTCGTTCCGACCGCGAAGCCGCTCATTGTTCCAGGCCGACTCTCAGGTCCTACGCATCAGCCGAAGCCACGGTGGAGAGTTAGTGGGACGTGGGGGCGCGAATAGTAAGACCCGGGTGATGGTGGTTAAGTCCAACTCCTTGGCAGTCGGGCTTGCCTCCGGGTGTGATGGTGGCGGTTGAAACCGCGACTCCTGGAACAATGTTGTGGTCATCTGTAGCTCACCGACGGGTGGGTGTGGTTTGTGTGGGAAATAAATCACCAGCTGGTTAGGAATCGATTATAATCGCCATCGCTCCTGGATAGTGAGCACTTGACTCGAACGCTGATCGACCTTGATACTGAAAAATGTGGAACACGAGACAGCTATCATGATACTTTTGGAAATGGTTACCCGGTCTGTTTGTTACATTTTTGGTGATCGTTGGATCACTACCATGTTTGTTATAGTGCAGTTTGCTAATCTAGTAAATAGGATAATTACCATTTAAATTGACAGCTAAAGGGCAGGAGAACTACTTAATTAACAAATGGCTTTTATGCAAAAATGTGGTCTATTACCAGCCTCCACTATATACTAGCCTTGCATACTCCTTGAGGTCAACTTATTTCTGGTTTAAGGCGGGTAAGTCTAGCTGAGTACCTTCTCGTACTCAGGGTTCTACCCTTTGTTGTTGCAGATGGCCAGGTCTTCCATGGTTATTGCATCAATTGTCTCTTTCCATCCTCGGGTGATATCTAGGTCCCGGGCAAGGACCTCTTCTGTGCGTATCTTTTGCTATGTTAAGGATGACTACTAAATGGCACTGTAATCACTAAGTGTGTGTGTGTGAATTTCGGAACAACGTTTCAAGTTAAGCTTCCGCTACTGTTTCAAACCTGGTTTGTAATAACTAAGTTGCTACTCCGAACTATTTATGTAATCTCTGTCGTGTGACGGTCGATGCTGAATATTACGATCCTATGTTGTTGATGTTGGAAAGTTTGAAATCCTTCGTGATTTCATGGACTACCGGGTTTATAGGGGCTCAAGTGCCACAAATTTACTGCCTCGGCGGAGAATTTCGTACTTGTGCTCTGTGTCCTTAGGAACAACCAACCTCTGGTTATACCACAAGATTCCCTGTTCATCAGTCCTGAAGTTCAAGGAACTACTGGTTTCCAACCTCTTCTTGACCTGACAGATCTCTTCATCGGTCCTTTGTCCTTCGATGATGTCACTTTCCAGGGTGCACTGTATGGTGATATTGTTTAACATAACGGGGTGCATAAGGTTGAATCCATCTTCCAATAGTGGTTGTAGGGAGTTGCAAAGAGTCTTGCGACTCAAGGCATCTGCTACCACGTTTGATTTTCCGGGGTGGTAATGCACTTCAAGGTTGTAATCCTTAATCAACTCTAACCATCTTCTCTGCCTCATGTTCAACTCTGGCTAGGTGAAGATATATTTCAGACTTTTATGATCAGTGTACACATGACATAGGTTTCCCATAAGGTAATGCCTCCAGATCTTGAGTGCATGCACGACGGCTGCCAATTCCAAATCATGAGTGGGATAATTCTCCTCATGTGGTCGCAACTGGCGCGAAGCATATGCTATAACTCTCCCATTCTGCATGAGCACACATCCAAGTCCAATCTTGGATGCGTCACAAAACACATCAAAAGGTTCCTCTAAGTTTGGCTGAGCCAAAACAGGCGCGGAAGTCAACAACGTTCGCAGAGTGCGAAAAGTTGTTTCACACTCTGAAGTCCATTCGAACTTCTTGTTTTTCTGCGTTAAACGGGTCATAGGTTTGGCTATTCTGGAAAAATTCGGAATGAACCGACGATAGTATCCAGCCAAACCCAAAAAGCTGCGAACCTCAAAAACACTTGTGGGTGCTTCCCAATCCATAACCTCTTGCACCTTAGAAGGGTCTACAGAGATCCCTTCCTCTGAAAGGACGTGACCGAGGAAAGGTACCTTCTTTAACCAAAACTCACACTTACTGAACATAGCATATAACTTGTGCTCTCGAAGCCGGGTCAAAACAACTCGTAGATGCTCAGCATGATCCTTCTCATTCTCAGAGTATACCAAGATATCATCGATGAACACTACAACGAACTTATCTAACTCTGGCATGAAGACCGAATTCATCAAGTACATGAAATGTGCCGGTGCATTGGTCAATCCAAAGGACATAACGAGATACTCATAGAGTCCATATCTGGTAGAGAAAGCTGTTTTTGGTATATCTTCTCTTCTGATCTTAATATGATGGTATCCTGATCTCAGGTCAATCTTGGAGAACACTTTCGCCTTTGATAATTGATCAAACAAGACATCGATTCGGGGTAAGGGATATTTGTTCTTTATAGTTACTGCATTCAACGGTCTGTAATCCACACACATCCTCAAAGTTTTATCCTTCTTCTTCACAAAGATAGCGGGACATCCCCAAGGTGACGAACTAGGGCGTATCAAACCCTTATCCAAGAGCTCTTGCAACTGAACCTTAAGCTCTGCTAACTCTTTAGTGTGCATCCTATACGGTCTCCGAGATATGGGTGCCATTCTAGGGATTAACTCTATAGCAAACTCCACATCCCTATCCGGCGGTAGTCCAGGCAACTCATCAGGAAAAACATCCGGAAACTCACACACTACTGAGATCTCAGCTATCTGTTTTGCGGTGACGTTGAACAACACTCCGATCTCGTGGGGGTTTCGGGGTAACTTAAACCGAAAGGTAGACCCATTCCGGGGACTAACCATAGAAATTATTCGCTCTGCAACGTCAAGATTGACCTTCCAGAGTTTCATCCAACCCATACCTAAGATCACATCCAAACCCAGACCAGGGATTACGATGGGATCCACTATGGCCGTCTTATCCCCAAAAGTCATTTCCACTCCTTTAGCCATTTTACGCGCGGAGAGAACAGCTCCGGCGGAACTTATCTGATATCCCCGATCTAACTCTACCAACTCAAGATTACTTCTCAAAACGAAGTTCTCACTTATGAAAGAATGCGATGCTCCAGAATCAAACAGCACAACTGTGGGGCATTGATTAACAAGAAACGTACCAGCGGTGACAGGCTCTCCTTCCGGCACTTCCTCCACGGTGGTGTGATGCACATGACCTGCGCGAGGTGGAGGCTGGGTGTATTGCTTCTTTGGACGAGGGCATTGACGTGACAGATGTCCAGTCTGACCACAGTTGTAACATGGCATAATCACATATGGAGTCTTGGGGCCTCCTGCACTTCCTGCCTTATTCTTGTTCTGCATCAGAGGAGCAGTGTAGGGCTTCTGAGAACTGGGACGGGGTCGGTTGGTAGTGATCTTCCTCTGCGGGGGACGGAACCTTGTTCCAGCCACTAGCGGGCGATACGGGGTGCGTGCTCCGAAAGGGGTTCTCTGTTGAGACGAACCTCCTTCGTTCGCACGACGGCGGTTTTCTGTCGCCAGCCTACTGTCATTGGCCTCTTGATTTAGGCAGTCACTGACGAAGTCACTGAAGGTAGTGCGGTGACTGTTGCCCATTTTTGAAAGCATGGCGGCACTCATTCCACGTTTGAAGCTTGCGATCTTCTTGGCCTCAGTGTTGACAAAGTCTGGGGCGTAGCGAGCTAGGTTGTTGAAGCTGTGCAGATACTCAGACATAGATCTGGTTCCCTGAGACAACCTCATGAACTCTGCAATCTTCATTTCCATCAGACCACTAGGGATGTAGTGGTTGCGCATAGCAGTTGAGAACTGATCCCAAGTGACACGTTCATTTGCAGGGAAGGATGCACGGTACTGGGCCCACCACAAACCTGCGGGTCCTTCCAACATGTGCGCGACATACTCTGCCTTGAGCTCTTCCGTCAGCCGAAGCAGACGGAACTTCTGGGTGATGGAGTTGAGCCATTCATCAGCCTCAAGCGGTTCGGTGACTTCCTTGAACACCGGGGGACGGGTGTCCAAGAAGTCACGGTAGGAGCTGTACTGGTTGGGCTCTGGGCCTTGGCGTTGATGATGCTGCTGCGCAGTGTTGTTAGCGATATTGCGGAGGGTGGCCTCCATGTGCCTCTGCATTTCTTCCATGTTCCTTTGGCTTCTCAGAAACTGGCCGAAAAATGCTTCCGGCGTCATTGGCGGCGGTGGGGGAGGTGGCAGATTCTCCTCCTATCCTGCCCCCTGTCCACGCTGGCTGCGAGTGTGTGCCGGCATCTGCATATCCCATTAATAAGCAATCATTAGGTGATGTTACATTGATCATGAATAAATACTGCGTTGTACGTAATTCGAAAATTTAGCACACGACCAAGTATAATTACTCATTTCCATACAACATCATAGAATAATCGCCCGAAATTAGACATGCAACGACGGATTTCCATAAAAGATGCCAGATCGAAGTCTGGACTTGTCCCAAAAGACATACATGCCATCCAACATCTTAAACATAAAACCAACACATATTTTGAGTGTTACATCACTTAGCGAGCGTGCTCAAGCTATACAAAAGAAAACGACTCCTAGCGAAACTAGCGCTCAGGCGTCTCCAGCGGCGGATGCGGCGTCCTCTGCGTCGACGTCGATCATTGGCTCGTTAGCGTGATCCTCCTCCGGTGGGGCGTCGGGACCAAGGACCTCTCCGTCCTAGGGATCCGGGGCCTCGGCTGCGGCTGGGGCGGCGGCCTCCTGTGCGGAGTGATGCATCTGGTGGACTGCCTCGTGGAGCTGGTCGATGTAAGCCTGATGTCCATGGATCTGCTGTATCAAGAGGTGAGCTCCCTCTCTGAGCTGGTCGAGCGCGGTGCGGGCCTCATCCCTCTGAAGGGCGGCAGTCAGGTACATCTGCTCTGCAACGGTCCTAGCAGTGGCCTGTGCTGTTGCTGTAGTACGGGCGTCGTCACGCTCAAGGGTGATCTGCTGAATCCTCTCCTGGAGACGAGCTACCTCGGCATCAAACTCTTCCTGTAGCTTCCTCTTGCTCTGGTAGGTGGCTGTGAGGGTGAAGGACACACTCTCGAGAGTGTGCTCCAAACTCTCACATACACTTAACAAAGCTCCGGTGGCGCTCATCGCAGGCGTCTCGCAGTAGAACCTCTCCTCTAGGCTCCCTGTCAAGACTGACTCCGAAGTCTGCTTCCAGCGCAATGGAAAAAGTGATCCACGTGGAAACACTCCTGCCATCGCACTTGCCAGGTCGGCGGGGAAGCGGGCGATGATGTCCTTCAGCACTAGGTATGCTGCCCTGTTAGCTCCATCCTTGGCACATGTGCCTCTGGTGATCTCCGTCCATCCTGTCCAGTGGGGCTTGGTAGGCAAAGCTTTGACTTTGATTTCCACCATGACCAAGGAATCCTGCCCGTAGATCTCCTTCTGCCATGAGTACCTGGGCTCCTATCCTTCCTCATAGCCCACGGCCTACAGAATCCTCCAAAGGATAGTTGGCAATCCGAAGTAGGACAAGAACGTCTTCCGGGTCAGCTTGGTGGCCAAGCGGTGACGCGGAACTCCTCTACCTCCGGTGGCCTTGCGAGCGGTCAGCTTAGTCCGGGCCATCTGTAGAAACAAAAGGGTTTCAAACTCTCATGAGACGGATATTAAGTTGGCAAATTTTTATATAAAAGAGACAACTTTTAATTAAGGGGAGGTAATGCAAATGCAAGAATATAAACATGATGCATGATCGTACTTACGTTCTCACTCACTAATCATGACTCGTAAGTCCTAACGTTCTAGTCGGTGGCAAGAACGATCTCTCATGCGTTATCTACACGTTCTACTCGATCACACAGTTAGCGTACCTGCAGAAGATTCATTTCAGCCCAAAGCAATCCCAATGATAAAACAATTGAGCATTGGCTAATATGCGCAAAATACATAGAAGCCAACACTAAACACCATGCACCAACATAGAAAACACCCTCAAAAACATTGATACTCTCATATGTGTCTGCGTGGAGCTTGCACATACTTGGTATAAGAACTCTCACCTAGACCGACGGTTGGACGGTCATGCTCTCATATCTCACAAAATCATTTTATGCATGTTTTCGCGATCGACGCATTCTCTTTTCCCGAGAATGGACCAGCAATTAAAGATCCAGCATGAAGCAAAACCCTGAACCCTGTTAGCAGTTAAACCACCTGAATCCTAGTATAGGGCTTAAGGACGAGACTGGGCACACTTAGTAATTGAAAATAGTTTTGAAACACCCATTTTAGTTAAAAAATAGCTCTTTACGGAGGTAATCACTTGAACCATGCTCCGATACCAGCTGTGGCGGAACCGTCCTGATTATAAGAGATCAAGTACCGTCTTAGTCAAATCCGTCTGACTTCGACTCATACTTGAACCCATATAACCCCGGTAGTCCGGAAATCTCGAAGGATTTCTGTCACCGTACAACATACAGGATCGCATTGTTCAAGAATTACATTCGCAAAGATACATCACAGAGAACGAAACCGGATTTAAAACATCGGAGTACGAATTTAAGACGGAGTTATTACAATACTGAATTTAAAAGTGTGGAAGCTGAAATAGTTTGAAACTCGACCACCACACATGTTGTCCAAATAAAACATCGTTTGACAAATCCAACTCAACACAACTCACTCTTCCCTTTTTAGATAATGTGCCACTAGGAGTCTCAGACCAGCAAAAGAAAAAGGGAAGCTTCTGGACGACCCTGCCCTGGGCCTACTCCTCATCACCTTCCACCGGGTAGAGGCAGAGCTTACAATAGCCAAAGTAGACCTGGCCATCTGCAACAAACGGGATAAACCCTGAGTACGGGAATGTACTCAGCTAGACTTACCCGTCCAACTGAAAATAAAGACACCAAGGGTATGCAAGGCCTTTTTGGGTGGATCTGGGATCTTTAGTTGCGAAAAGCTCAAATTAAGATAAGTGAGGATTTAATGATATTGCTGAGCTGTCATTTTTAGACCTATTTCTTTACTCTAGGTTTGCACCTGAACTATTGCACACACTTGAGTCTAACAAACAATAATATAACCATATCCAGTTGACTTATCCACATTTTTAGTTGAACCTTTTACACATCACATGGAGTTGTATCGTGGTGAAGCTCACCATAGTTTCCCACTAACCGGGGGAGACGGCGACTCGACTCAAATTCCAAACCAGCTAGTGAAAGACCTTTAATACCAGCCCACACTTTCCCCGTCGGGTCCATGCATTGGGCAACCGCTCGATGCTTGTTCGTGGTGGTAATCGTCGGGGTTCAAGCACGGACCGCCCAATTGGAACCTGGTGATGGCCTCTCGCGGCAGATCACATTTCCATACTAGAGGGCGCGACACGGGTCAAAACCGGCCCGAACAGCTTCTAACCGGCTTTGGGGTCGATGATTACGGCACCGACGTATCCCTAAGTAAAAGGGCGCGTTCAAAAATGAAAGAGGGCCAACATCGATACAAACCTACACGATCCAACGGACGGACTGCCCCCAAGTTCCAACTTGGTGCCCTGCCTTCCAGTTGACCATATTTCATTACTACTCAGGTTCTTTTCCACGATAGCAAATATAGCCAACCGTGATCCGGTAACTACCCATCAGGGTATTACGGAAACATTCTTAACTACTACTTTTATTAAGCAAGCTAAGCAATTCTACATGGTAACTAAATAACAGGATAACAAGGTAGATATTAATCAATAACCAAGGAATGGTAATGCAGCAAGTAGGATTCATCCCAACTCCTAAACCTAATGCATCACAATATAAAAGGACTCAAGTAATTTCAATTGCAAAACATAGGAGGCTTAATATGCTCCGGGGCTTGCCTTGAGAGAAGACTGAGGCCTCGTGGGAGGGGCACTCAGGCAGGTTAGTGTTGGTCGCGGGGTCGGCTTCCTCAGCTTGATGCAGTTCCGGGATCTCCTGCTCGGCGCTTGTCTCCTGCTCTAGGTCTTGCTCCTGAACTGTCGATCCTATTGCAATGCGGTTGAAAATAATAAATAAATAATGCGTAGTGTGAGATGTGGTGGTATGAGTGTAAATATTTCTTGCAAACCAACAAAACCAACTTGTTGAACCATTTTTGACATTGAGGTAAACACTTAATTATCTCATAAAACAATTTCATTAATCCACCTATTTCTTATTTAATAATTCAAAAGAAATTTGAGTTTGAACTGCAAGTGCATTTTTCTGGACACAGAAAAATCCACAAAAATTCCAGAAGGCAAATGGCATCTGCTGGACTTCACTGAACAATTTTCCGCCAGAAATAAAATAGAGAACTGTAGATATAAAAATAACAAATAAACTGCTCAAAAGGTGCTTTGAACTAACTTTTCACACAAAAGGTGTTCAACAGCAGATTTCACAATTTTTCTAGCTTCATCTACTCATACACATTCTACTATAGAAAACTTGTTGTCAGAGCATAAACATACAAGCCTACACAAAATAAACAAATCTATTCCAAATTAAACCCATTGAACTACATCCCTACTGGAAAAGGGTGCTAAACTCAATTTCATATTTTTCCCAGATTCCTCTCCATATTCCATACTTATCAAGAAAGTTCCACGAACAGAAACATTATATTATTACTTACATGAATTTCCAAAGGAAAACACAGAAAAGTACATTTGTAAAGCAACTTCAGATTCTTCCATACAATAGCTTAAGCTTAACATTTTTCTTAGCCTGAACATGTTATACAGAGACCACACAATTTTTCCCACATTTTATTTTGACATATAAAATACTTTAACACTTATTCTAAGAAATCAGTCAAAAAGGACTTTAAATCATAACAGAAACTTTTTCCACATAAATAGTGCCTCATATATTTTTCACAGGTGCAAAATTTGATAATAAACTTACACAAAATTTTTCAGGAATTATCTCTACAAGAAAACAGATATAACCATTTATCTCAACAAAAGCATATAAACTAAAATAAATAGAAACAGTAAAATAAACTTTTACCAGAAATACTTTCATATTTTTCCATGATAGATATACTCATAAGCAAGCTAACAAAACTAAAAGTACTTCATTTGGACTTTTAAAACGAGCTACACAAAAATAACAAGCATTTCTAGAAAATAAAACAAAAAGGAAAACATATTTGAATCTTCGCGGCTCAAACTGCGTGAACTCGGTCCATGGACCGGGTAAGGCTGACGCATGGGGTCCGTTGGTCAACGGGACCCACCCGTCAGAGAGGGCGAAGCAGGGGAAGGTGTTGACCGGCGAAAGCTCGCCGACGGTGAGGTCGCCGACGGTGAGGCTAGGCTCGATAGACTCGTCTCGACGAGGCGCATCCAGCGGTGGGGTCGGTTTGGCCAGAGGGTGACCGAAGCGTGCCGGCGGCGAGCGGTGGCGGACGGCGGCGGCGACACATGGCTACGCCGTTTCCGGCGGTCGCCGGTGAAATTGGGGAAGGCGAAGGCTCACACGAACCCTAGGGAGGCTATCGGCGGAATCAGATTGGCTCGGGAAGCTCCGAGGAAGCTTGGCCACGCGAGCGGCCGTGGCGGACGGTGGCGGGGCTCGGCTAGGCCGTGTCCGGCGGTCGCCGGCCAAATTGGCGCGTGCACAGTGCTTTGTGAACCCTAGGGAGCTAAGTGAGTGGGTTGGTTTGGCTCGGATGGCTCCCGGGGAGCTTGGCCTCGTGCATGGCCGCGGCGGCACCCATGGCGTTCGGCCGGAGAGATGGAGTGAGATAGGGAGCGGTAGCGTTGAGATGGATAGGTGTTCTCACCTTGCCTTGGCTCGGTGAAGCTCGAGGACGAAAGAAGGAGGCGGTGGAGCTCGAGTTGGGGACGAACGGCTCCGGGCTCCGAGCGGCGCTGATGGCGTCCGCGGCGGCACTCTTCGGACTCCGGCGTCGGTGGAGCTCGGTGGGTGGCGCGGAGGTGCGCACCGTGTGTCCGAGGTGAAGGCGTGATGGTGCGTGGAAGGAATTGGACGGCGAGGCTCCGGTGTGGCCGGAACGGCGAAGAGGGTTTGCGGTGGCGAACAGCGGCGAGCGGGGGAGCGCTCGGCTCGCGTTCGTGCGCAGGTGTGAGGGGAGAGCTGGGGCGCGGCTGTGCCAAAGGCGAGTGAGAGGGAGGAGAGTGCGGTGCGCGGGGTTTTGGTCGGCTTGGTCGGCCGATGGTCGTGGCGGGGGCCACGGCGTGGCGTGCGGCGGGCGACGGCGCGGCGAGCGAGGGTGGCGCGGCAGGCGAGGCGAGCGCGGAGTGGGCGAAGCCGATCGCTTGCGTGATCGCGCGGAGGGGAATCGGACGAGGAGTGGCCGGCGAAGATCCTCGGCAGGACGCGGCGGCCACGTGGCGAGCGGAGCCGGCGTACGGCGCGGCCGTCAGGCCTGACCGGCGCGTCGCGCGGCGCGCGGGGCGCGCGGGAGCGGGCGCGGGCGGAGCTGGGCCAGCGCGGCGCTGGTGGGCCGAAAGGCCGACTGGGCCGAAAAGGTGGGCGCGGAAAAATTCTTTTCCTTTTTCTTTTTACAGAGATTTTCCCAAAGTTTGACCATTCAAAAACAGTTTTAAAAACTCCAAATCAGGCTTTGACCCAAATATGAAAGTTGCTCAAAATAATTTTCTCTACAACTTTCATATAAGACACTTTTTCTGAAAACCATTTTTACAACCTTCTTATAATTAAAGCCAATTTTGAAACATAAAACATTTTGCTTAATTCATTTTTATTTAACAAACTATTTTGAACTAGGTCAAAATGCCAACATGAAAAGCACTCTACTCAATATTGTTTATTTTATTAACTCGTTTGCCAAGATAGAAATCCAATTTAACCATCAAGACCAATAGAAATCCAAAATCCAGATAAATAAACGGAAGGCAAAAAGCACTCATATGCACATGAAATGATGCAATGCATTACTTATGCTCTTTAGTAGCTAATGTGGTTCGTAATGCAGTGCTTGACACTAGGGTGTCATAATGCGCATGTTCTTTGGCTTGTGTTGTGCAGGTGTCGAGCACGGATAGAGTGATCAGAGGCAAGGTGAAGGTCAAGTAGAGACGTGCCGTGTCGATGGACCGAGAGTGGCGAAGGGCGGACGTGAGGCTTGGACTGAGGGACCGGTGGCCCGAGGATCAGCTGTGGTGGCTGGCAGCCTGGGACAGCGACGAGCGAAGACTTGCGGTCACGTGTTGCCTAAGTCGTGGACTTGGGGACACGTGTCGGTGGATGGGGTGCACGGGCGGTGCATCCCTTCTACGACGTCGGTTTGGTGGTAGAGCCAGAGAAAAACCATCGGGTGGACGGTTTCCAGGTTTGGGCCTCAAAACCTGGGCACGGATGGTTTCTGAGTTTGGCCACAAAACTCGGGCTGAGGACGGTTGCCAGGTTTGGGCCTCAAAACCTGGGCGCTGCGGGTTTGCTGAGTTTGGGCTTCAAAACTCAGACGCTGGTGGGCTGGTTTCCCGGTTTGGGCCTTAAAACCGGGGGTTGGTCGTGAAGGCTGGTTTCCCGATTTGGGCCACAAAACCGGGGGTGCGACGTCCAGGAAAAGGACACGGAGCGGTGGCGGCACGTGGCGCCAATCGGGAGGTTGCGTCGAGGCAACGCTACGAGTTGTGCGGGCGTGGCCGTCGGATCCACCTACCACCGAGTTGGTCCAGAATAACCTTAGGGTTTAGCTGGTTCGCTCTGTAAGTAGTTAGGGGTAGAGTGGGAATTAGGAATAGTTAGAATTAGGATAAGTAGGGGGAGACACCCACCTCCCCATCCATCTCAGCCATTTGCTATTTTTCCTTCTAGGTTTTCTGCTCTCCCTCTCCCCTGCTGTAGCGAACCTGAGATCCACAGAGAAGAGAACAATACCTCTGTGTTCATGAGATTTTGAGAAAGTGAGGACTTAACCTCACTGTTGTAGCGTGTGGTAGCCATACGGTTGCAATTTCGTGGTTGTGATTCGCGTTTCGTTCGTGTTCTTCACGGAATCCTTTTCTTCACATTTTTCTCATCGCTTGATCTCTTTGCTGGGTTCATCTTTTGCAAATCTGTTTGAACCAAGTTGTTCTAGATCGTGAGGCACTTCTTTCCACCGAAGGAATTCACCTCTAACCTCACGGTCTAGGAGATCGATCGATTTTCGTTCCAGGTTAAGTTTTTCTTCCTTCCCCCGAAATTCTTTGGTTCATCGATTTGGAGATAGGTTCGAGCCATGATCTCTTAGAGATAGCTCACTATCCTCCTTGTGACTCTGCTCACCAAGTTTGATCCCTAGAGGATTTGTTTTGGGTGAGATAGAGTTGAATCGGTGGACGAACTGTGAAATCGCGGGGTGCCCGGACGCTGGCTGTTCATGGACCGGACGCTCCCTGTGAGTCCGGTCGTTGAATGTTCTTCGCGTTTCTTCTCTGCGTGATGACCGGACTCACCCCTGAGTACTGACCGGACGCGCAGCTCCCACTGTTCATCAGGTGTTTTTGTCAGTTGACCGGACGCACAGGTTGTGACCGGACGCTCTGCACCACAGAGTCCGGTCCAACACAGTAAGGGTCCAAAACCGAGTTGGCCTGACCGGACGCGTCCGGTGCTCACAGACCGGATGCAGGTTAGAGTCCGGTCGGTGTTGTTTTGTGCTGTTTCGTCCGCAGTTCATTCGCTTGTTGTCGGATTTGGTTTCCGTCTTTTGCGTTGTCTTTCTAGAATTGTGTAGTGTCCCGCTGTGCTTCTTGGAAGCATCCACCCTACATCTAGGGTTGTGGACATTAGCAAGCTCTAGGGTTTGTCGTTCGGGGTGATTCTTGGGACAGTGGCTACTAGTTTCTGAAAGGAAATTTTGAAGCTCCCATTCACCCCCCCTCTGGTCGCTTTCTGGTTGCTTCTCGGTCCTTCAATTGGTATCGGAGCAGGTTAAGGATCTTCCACCTTAGCCGGTTCCAGATCCACAGAAGGCGACATGGATCGCGGCGTGGGCAAACCGCCGTTTTTCGATGGGATGAACTATGCGTATTGGAAGATACGCCTGTCGGCCTATCTGCAGAGTTTGGGTTCTTCCATCTAGGATATTTGCAACTCTACCGATTACGTGGTCTTGGCTGCTCGTGTCTCTCAGCTTCAGATCGATGAGCATGATGCCAATAGCCAAGCCCGTAATGCTTTTTTCTCATGCTTGAGCATGAGTGAGTTTGATCGCGTTTCTCACCTCGCTACGGCTCGGGAGATTTGGGCCACCCTCATGCGTTTCCATGAGGGAATCTCTCAAGTCAAAACCTGACTCTACGAGTCGTTCAAGCGAGAGTATGAGAACTTTCGACATATGCCTGGCGAGAGCATAGAAAGTTTATTCGCTCGCTTTCAGGTGATTGTCAACAGGATGAGTGCTAACAAGGAGCTGTTGCCTTTCGACGATCATGAGAGAGCTTTGAAGCTACTCCATACTCTTGATCGATCGGTGTGGGATTCCAAAGTTCAGGCGATCATTGAATCACCTAACTATGATACCCTCACATGCGACGAGCTCTTCAGTAAGCTCAAGTCCAGTGAGATCAATGCCATGGCGAGGGCTTCTTATGAAAATCCTTCTGGCCCGTCGATGGCTTTGCTTTCTGGCTCTTCTGCTAACCCCTCTGGAGGTTTTGCACTCTCTTCTCTCTTTTCTATCACAGAGGAGCAGCTGGAGTCCTTGGGGGATGACGAGTTGTCTATGCTCGCCAACCGGTTCTCGCGGTTCCACAACAACCGCATGAACCATCGCCGCGGAGGAGGACGCTCCGGATGCTATGAGTGCGGCGACCCCAACCACTTCATCGCCAATTGCCCGAAGAAGAACAAGCAGACCTTCGGCAAGGCGGACCATGGGCACAAGTACGACTCCGGCAAGCGCAAGGAGAAGTACGTCCCCGCGAAGCACAAGCGGAAGGGCGGCTTCAACAAGGAGTACATCAAGACCAAGTACTTGAAGAAGGCCCAGGCTGAGCAGCGTGCGTTCTTCGCCACGCTCAGCGACGTCGACGACTCGGATGATGACTCCGCTTCCTCAAGCGACGATGAGTCCGAGAAGAAGAAGAAGATCGAGGACAAGCTGAACGGTCTCTGCTTCTTTGCCGACGACGACAGCTTCTGCACCATGGCCCTCGATGGTGAGCTGGAGACTCCTCAGAACGACGACGACGATGACACCTCCCAGGTATCTCTGACCCACGACGAGCTTTCCGCTGAAGTCGAGAAACTTACTGCTGCGCTTCTTAGCCAAGATAAGCTGCTTAGGCGTGCCGCTAGAGAGCGCAAGGAGTTTAGGCAGAAGTGGGAGGATACGGTGAAGGAGCTTGATTCTGTCAAGTCCACCGTGGTCGTTACTGATGAGGAGGAGTGTGAGATGTGCACCACGCACATGACTGACCTTCTCACTTTGAGAAGCAAGTATGTTGCGTTGGTAGGAGAGGTGGATGAGCTGAAGGCTAGACCCTCGCTGTTGGGTGCGTGCAAGACTTGTCCTGTCTTGCAATCCGAGTTGGCAGAGAAGAATGCCAAGATTGTGTCTCTTGAGGAGGCCAGCTCGGGTAGCACTTGTGTGACTAGGTGCGCTTTGTGTGAGGGTTTGGAGATGGAGATTGCTAATGTGAAGCATGACAAGATGCAGACCGAGGAAGAAAACACATACCTTCGGACCATCTTGTCATGGGTATCTTGTGGTGAGCCACAGCTCGGGCTGATGATCTCCCAATTCAAGCGAGCTGCTGGAAGTCCTGGTGTAGGTTTTGCTCCGGGTGTTGATCTTTCTGCTTTTGGGAAGATTGGAGAGTCGAGTGGTTTGAACCCGAGTGAGAAGCCCAACTCCACCACTACTCCCAAACTTACCAAGCTTCCACCCAAAGAGCCTCTCAAGCCTAACACCAAGGATGGAGTGTTTGAAGAACCTCCGAGAGCTCCACCCAAGAACCAAGTGTGGCATCCCAAACCCAATCACTTGTAGAACAAGCTTGATATGATGCCACCTATCCAGGAGGAGTGTTTGCCACAGAAGGGCAAGGTGATCCACACCCACAACCATGTGTACCAACAACCCCCTTTGAGAGTGGTGAGGTACCATTGTGAGCACTGTGGGAGAGATGGACACTTGAGTGAGTTCTGTTTTCGGCGCAAGAGAGAGGCGCGCCGTGCTAGGGAGATGAACAACCCGGACATGTACCATCCTTTCCATGATGTACATGTACCTAATGTTCAGAGGAGAGCTCCAAGGAGAGCTGCTAGGCCCAGAGGTCCAGAACCTCAAGTCCCCAGGCCTAGGCAGAGGAGAGCTCCGAGGTGAGATGCTAGGCCTAGAGGTGTAGTGCCTCAAGTTCCTAGGCCTATGCCTCGTAGAGAGCGTGCCCGGCGGGAGCCTGCATTTGTGGGCTATGTACCCCGTGGCAGTGGCGTTGTAGTTGAGTGTTTTCCCCCACCGCGTTTTGAGTATCGCGGTGAGCGCTCCTTCCCCAGCGGACCACGTCTTTCTAAATGTGGTGATCGCTTCCTCCATAGGTGTGCTAGGAATGGTTTTTCTGCTAACCGTTCTTTTGAGCAGCCGGCCCAACACTGGTATTCTTCTTACTTCACTAACCCCAGTGTTGGCCCGTATGCTCACCCTATGTCTTTTTATTGATGTAGGTAAAACGATTGGAGAACGTCTGGTTGGTGGATTCCGGGTGTTCGAGGCACATGACCGGAAACGCCAAGTGGTTCTCAAGTCTTAGTCCGGTCGCCGGAAAGGAGTATATCACCTTCGGCGACAACAGCAAAGGTAAGGTGCTGTCTCGTGGGTTTGTGCGAGTTAATGAGCACTTTGTGTTGCGCGATGTTGCTCTTGTTTCTAACTTGCATTTTAACCTTCTTTCTGTTTCGCAACTCTTTGACGACGACTATGAGATTCGTTTTAAACCGAATCTCAGTCGTATTTTGGACCCTCAGGGCAATCTTGTTTGTGTGATTTCGCCCTTTGCGAAAGTCTTTTGTGCGGATTTCTCAGAGTCTTTTGGCATTTCTCGTTGTCTTGTGGCTGGACCTTCTTCTTCTGATCTTTGGAAGTGGCATAGGAGACTAGGACATTTGAGCTTCGACTTGCTTGCAAGGCTTAGTTCACTTGGCCTAATCCGAGGATTGCCCAAGTTGCATATGGAGAAGGATCTTGTTTGCCACTCTTGTAGACATGGGAAGATGGTTGCCGCTCCCCACCATCCAGTGACTCAGGTCATGGCCAAGCGCCCTGGAGAGCTTTTGCACATGGACCTTGTTGGTCCTGCTCGGGTGAGCTCGGTTGGGGGGAAGTGGTATGTGCTTGTTGTTGTTGATGACTTTTCGAGATATTTGTGGGTCTTCTTTTTAGCTGAGAAGACCGAGACTTTCTCCTTCGCTCGCAATCTGATTTTGCATCTTCAGAACGAGTTCCCTTTGAACTCGATGCGAGCTATTAGGAGTGATAATGGTTCCGAATTCAAGAATTCGGATTTTGAGAAGTTTTGTAACTCTTTGGGTTTAGAGCATCAGTTTTCTTCCCCCTACACACCCCCTAAGAATGGTGTTGTAGAGAGGAAGAATCGGACCCTTGTAGAGATGGCCAAGACGATGCTCGATAAGCATAGGACTCCTAGGCGATATTGGGCCGAAGCTATGAGCACTGCATGCTACATTTCCAATGAGCATTTTTCTTCGAGCTTTCTTGAAAAAACCTCTTATGAGTTGCGTTTTGGAAAACTCCCCAAAGTGAGTTATTTTAGAGTTTTCGGTTGCCATTGTTTTATACTCAAAAAGGGCAACTTGGACAAGTTTGAGTCTCGCTCTTCTGACGGTGTGTTTTTGGGTTATGGCACTCACACTCGAGCTTATCGTGTACTTAACCTTGACACTAACCGAGTCATGGAGACATCCGATGTCACCTTCGACGAGACCATGGTTTGTCCTTCTTCTCGTTTTGAGCGTGCAGGTGATCATGAGGTTGGCGAGCCTCTTTTTGATGATGAAGAAGAAGGTGCTGAAGGCATGGATGACCCAGCACCTCCTCCTCCACCTGCTGTGCCGCAAAGAGCGGCATCGACGACGACTCACGGCCCCGACACGTATTCTTCCTGGGGGCCATGGGATCCGCCACCTCGAGCGGTACCCTTTGTACCCGAGGAGGCACCAGCTGCTGTTGAGGCGGAAGCCACTTCAGCAAGGGAGGCGCCACGACACATTTAGCGCCAGCACCCGCCTCAACAGATGATCGGCAGCATCAACGAACGCGTCACCCGGTCAAGGCAAATCTCTCACTTTGCTCATTCTGCATTTGTTGCTGATTTTGAACCCCGAGATGTTGGACACGCTTTGACGGATCCAGATTGGGTCAATGCCATGCATGAGGAGCTTGAGAACTTTGAGAGAAATCGGGTTTGGGTTCTAGTGTCTCCACCTTCTGAGTGTCACCCAATTGGGACAAAATGGGTTTTCAAAAACAAACAGGGAGAAGATGGCCATGTTGTGAGAAACAAGGCCAGACTCGTAGCCCAGGGATATAGTCAGAAGGAGGGGATAGACTACGAGGAGACGTTTGCTCCTGTAGCTCGTTTGGAGGCAATTAGGATACTCTTGGCTTTTGCTGCATCCAAAGGTTTCAAACTTTTTCAAATGGATGTCAAGAGTGCCTTCTTAAACGGCTACATAGAAGAGGAGGTGTATGTTAGACAACCCCCCGGTTTCGAAAATCCCAAGTTTCCAAACCATGTCTTTAAACTTCACAAAGCTTTGTATGGTTTGAAACAAGCCCCTAGAGCCTGGTATGATAGGTTGAAAACCTTTTTGCTTGCTAAGGGTTTTAAAATGGGATGTGTAGATAAAACACTCTTTCTCCTCAAGCAAGGCACTGATACTCTCTTGATCCAAATTTACGTGGATGATATCATTTTCAGTGGTTCTTCTCACGCTTTGGTTGCCAAGTTTGCAGACACTATGAGCAGGGAGTTCGAGATGAGCATGATGGGCGAGTTGACGTTTTTCCTCGGGTTGCAAATCAAGCAATCTCGGGAAGGGACGTTCGTGCACCAGGGCAAGTACACCCGGGACATTCTGAAGAAATTCGATATGGGTGAGGCCAAGCCTCTTCCAACACCCATGTCGACCACGATGGCCCTGGATGCGGACAAGGAGGGAGAAGTAGTGGACCAGAAGGAGTACCGGAGTATGATCGGACCGCTGCTCTACATGACGGCGACACGCCCAGACATCCAGTTCGCAGCGCACTTCTCACCGTCAGGCCGTCAAGCGCATAATGAGGTACTTATCCTTCACTCCAAAATTTGGGATTTGGTATTCTGCTTCCTCCAACCTTTCCCTTTGCGGTTATTCCGATGCTGATTTTGCTGGTTGTCGCATTGATCGCAAGTCCACTTCTGGGACTTGCCAGTTTATTGGTTCTTCTCTTGTATCGTGGTCTTCTCGCAAGCAGTCTAGTGTCGCCCAGTCTGCCACGGAGGCTGAGTATGTTGTTGCGGCTAGCTGCTGTTCCCAGTTACTCTGGATGATGGCCACTTTGCGTGATTTTGGTCTGAGTTTTTCTCGCGTTCCTTTGCTTTGTGACAGCACGAGTGCTATTAGCGTTGCTAAGAACCCCATGCTTCACTCGAAGACCAAACACATTGATGTGCGCTTTCATTTTCTGTGAGACCACTATGAGAAGGGTGATATCGACCTTCGCCATGTCGATACTCATCATCAGTTGGCAGATATTTTCACCAAGCCTTTGGACCAATCAACTTTTAATCGGTTGAGAGGTGAGCTTGGTGTGTGTTTCCCCTTTTAGATTGGGGAAACATTTTTGGTTCTTTTATAATAGACTGACTCTTTTTCGTTTGTTTTTGTTTCCTTTTGCTTTTTAGCATACGCATTTACATTCTAAGCTTCATGAATATAGTCTGAAGAATGTAACTATGCTCTGTGTAGTCTTTGCTCCGATGCTTTATGTGGATGCCGTAGCTTATGCTCTTTCTGATCACTGATACATACTGTGAGCTGAGCTATTTTTGAATGGTGAAATTTGATAATGAACTTAAAACTTAAAAATGTTCACCATTGAGATATGCAACTAAGCATGTGTAGGATGTGTCGAAGTCACCTATGCTATTTATGTATGCTAGGTTGCTATGTCTCTAGTGTTGAGTCATTCACTTGCTTGGTATGTCTTATTTTGTTTAAAATCTGAACCAAGTTAAGTGAATTGAAAAGATCGAGATAGGTTTGCTTGTTAACACCTCACAGTTTCAAGACTGTTTCTCATTGCACTTTGAGTTAAACTTGAGTTGTAAAGTGTATGACCGAAACTGTTGCTTTAAGCTTCTGATTGCTTATGCATAGGCTTCGCACAGTTGGAAAGTTAGGCAATAACAAGCATTCAACCTCTTGCAGTCACATGCTGATTTCTGAACTTGTGTAATTTCACCGCTGCAACTCCGATTAAAATTAGAAATCACAAGTATATGCTTCATTTTTCAATTGGTATCAGCATGATGATTGAACTGTGCTAGGGGTAGTTCACCTTGTATACATGTTTAGCACTTGTTTGACTTCCTGTCTATACATGTCTGTGCTATGTTGATGGTGAATACCTTTTTGGCTAAAAACTGCTCTTTGTGCTCTCATTTTAGACTTAGTGATCAGTTTGAGCCTTTGCTAGCATTCTTTGCATTTTCTGAGTCATCGGATCAGAACTCTGTAGAGCATCTTTGCACTCTTTTGAGTATATTCCTGAAGCTGCTAACTTGCATTTTGACTCATATGCTTTTTGGAAGGGGGAGAACTTCTCTTGTTGGTAGGAGAACTTCTCTGGTTGGCACTTTTGGTGGTGCATTTTCTGAGAGGGAGCACTGTTTCTTGATAAGTGCATTTTCAACTAAGGGGGAGAAATTGAAAATAATTACCCTCCGTTTGAACTAAGGGGGAGCTTTCCTGGTTGTTTGCACTATTCCAGGGGGAGTTTTTGCTGCCTCCTATTGGCCGTAAGGTTTTGGTATCGAGCTTTCTTTGCTAGTTGTGTTGAGCCTCTGTGCCTCTATCTTGAGGGACTAGCATTTTGCTTCGATTTCTTAGTTGGTATTTGCTAGCGGTGTTGAGCCTGTTCTACCTCTTCTTGAGGGCTAGCTTTGTTTTGCTTGGTTGCGTCGAGCCGTTGCCCATGTCTTTGGGAACCAAGTTGTTTTGCTCTCTCCACTTGACCTTCTTCGGCTTTGCTATCCTTTTGGGTCATATGGTTGAGTTCTCTCTCTTTCTCCTTCTTCCTTCTTCTGCTTTCATTATGATTTGTGTTGGTAGTTGACAATGCACTCATCAAGGGGGAGATTGCGGATACATAGGTGTATGCCGAGTCTCTGAGTGATGAGTGATTGTCAACTGGGATGATGCGCATGTTCTTTGGCTTGTGTTGTGCAGGTGTTGAGCACGGATACAGTGATCAGAGGCAAGGGGAAGGTCAAGTAGAGACGTGCCGTGCCGATGGACCGAGAGTGGCGAAGGGCGGACGTGAGGCTTGGACTGAGGGACCGGTGGCCCGAGGATCAGCTGTGGTGGCTGGCAGCCTGGGACAGCGACGAGCGAAGACTTGCGGTCATGTGTTGCCTAAGTCATGGACTTGGGGACACGTGTCGGTGGACGGGGTGCACGGGCGGTGCATCCCTTCTACGACGTCGGTTTGGTGGTAGAGCCAGAGAAAAACCATCGGGTGGACGGTTTCCAGGTTTGGGCCTCAAAACCTGGGCGCGGATGGTTTCCGAGTTTGGCCACAAAACTCGGGTGGAGGACGGTTTCTAGGTTTGGGCCTCAAAACCTGGGCGCTGTGGGTTTGCTGAGTTTGGGCCTCAAAACTCAGACGCTGGTGGGCTGGTTTCCCGGTTTGGGCCTCAAAATCGGGGGTTGGTCATGAAGGATGGTTTCCCGGTTTGGGCCACAAAACCGGGGGTGCGACGTCCAGGAAAAGGATGCGGAGCGGAGGCGGCACGTGGCGGCAATCGGGAGGTTGCGTTGAGGCAACGCTACAAGTTGTGCGGGCGTGGCCGTCGGATCCACCTACCACCGAGTTGGTCCAGAATAACCTTAGGGTTTAGCTGGTTCGCTCTGTAAGTACTTAGGGGTAGAGTGGGAATTAGGAATAGTTAGAATTAGGATAAGTAGGGGGAGACACCCACCTCCCCATCCATCTCAGCCATTTGCTATTTTGCCTTCTAGGTTTTCTGCTCTCCCTCTCCCCTGCTGTAGCGAACCTGAGATCCACAGAGAAGAGAACAATACCTCTGTGTTCATGAGATTTTGAGGAAGTGAGGCCTTAACCTCACTGTTGTAGCGTGTGGTAGCCACACGGTTGCAATTTCGTGGTTGTGATTCGCGTTTCGTTCATGTTCTTCGCGGAATCCTTTTCTCCACGTTTTTCCCGTCGCTTGATCTCTTTGCTTGGTTCATCTTTTGCAAATCCGTTTGAACCAAGTTGTTCTAGATCGTGAGACACTTCTTTCCACCGAAGGAATTCACCTCTAACCTCATGGTCTAGGAGATCGATCGATTTTCGTTGCGGGTTAAGTTTTTCTTCCTTCCCCCAAAATTCTTCGGTTCATCGATTTGGAGATAGGTTCGAGCCATGATCTCTTAGAGATAGCTCACTATCCTCCTTGTGACTCTGCTCACCAAGTTTGATCCCTAGAGGATTTGTTTTGGGTGAGATAGAGTTGAATCGATGGACGAACTGTGAAATCGCGGGGTGACCGGACGCTGGCTGTTCATCGACCGGACGCTCCCTGTGAGTCCGGTCGTTGAATGTTCTTCGCGTTTCTTCTCTGCGTGATGACCGGACTCACCCCTGAGTACTGACCAGACGCGCAGCTCCCACTGTTCATCAGGTGTTTTTGTCAGTTGACCGGACGCACAGGTTGTGACCGGACGCTCTGCACCACAGAGTCCGGTCCAACACAGTTAGGGTCCAAAACCGAGTTGGCCTGACCGGACGCGTCCGTTGCTCACAGACCGGACACAAGCCAGAGTCCGGTCGGTGTTGTTTTGTGCTGTTTCGTCCGCAGTTCATTCGCTTGTTGTCGGATTTGGTTTCCGTCTTTTGCGTTGGATTTCTAGAATTGTGTAGTGTCCCGTTGTGCTTCTTGGAAGCATCCACCCTACATCTAGGGTCGTGGACATTAGCAAGCTCTAGGGTTTGTCGTTCGGGGTGATTCTTGGGACAGTGGCTACTAGTTTCCGAAAGGAAATTTTGAAGCTCCCATTCACCCCCCCTCTGGTCGCTTTCTGGTTGCTTCTCGGTCCTTCAAGTTGGTTAGAGTAGCACACTTGCTATGATAGAGAGATTAGAGAGAGTTTGAGTGCCTCACTAGAAGAGGAGCTGGAAAGGAGAAGAGTAGAAGTCTGGAGAGTTCCGGAGTTGTCGGAGACCTCTGCTTCTCTCTGCTCTGCGCTTCAACTTTGGTAACTTAGTATCTTATTTTATCTTCAAGTATTTATTTTCATTACTTGTGTGTTTGTTTCATTGCTTGATATTAGTTTCAAGTGCTCTAGTTCTAGTACAGGGCTAGTAGTAGTAGTATATAGATTAAGTGTGGTACTTAGGCTATATATTGCCAGTGAATACGGCTAGGCCCCCGGATAGCTGTGGTAGCAAGCAGGTGGTGACAGCCCTGTGCGCCTTGAATTCCACCACGTAGTTGGTATAGTTTAACAGTAGGGCTCGTTGTGCTAGCATTCAACCTAAGTCAGTGGTAAAGGCTAGTACGCCCACAATACACTAGTAAAGAACTTAAATCACTAGAAGTCTAATAGAACTAGGATCTACCGAAGTAGATAGTGCCCGTTCCCTTCATCTATCCTAGATATCCTTACCCCCCTAGTTTTCTCAAAATCACTTCACGTTCCTCGTGGATTCGATACCCCAGAATACTCTGAGGTGAAAAGCTACAACTGACAGCCGTGCGCTTGCGGTTTCTTCTGCGTGCCACCCCAGGTGTCAACAGCCATGATCCTCTCATATATATAGAGGGGGTTGGTCTTATCCCAATAGGAAACATCTCTAGATACGATCTCCAAGTTTTCTATCCAGACTCTATCAAAATATAGAATCCAAGAGTTCAATTCAGACTAGACAAAGTAAACCTGATCTTGTAGATTCACAAGTCAATTAAACCGGTCCAATGGGCTTTGTAGACAATAGCCCAAATTGCTCACACCGATTAACAGATCATCCTTTGAATCGGCACGTGAATCTGCATTCATCACCATTGTAAGGCCTCCGACCAGCGTCACCTGGTCGGAAATAGCACAACTGGTCGGAAGACCTCAAATGATCAGGTCCATCTTACTTAGAACATCCGACCTTTCAACTCATGAAGTATTAAAAGATAAATTCAACTTCAAAATATTATGAGCCGAATACCTCTTCTAATCTTATTATTTATCTATGACACTTTTGAGTGTCAACATATGCCCCCTGTTTTTAGGTGATCTTCAGTAGAACCTAAAAACAAACCGAACAACAACGATATCCAACTCATCGGTCATTTAATAATTAAGGGTATATATTTTTTTGATATTTTTTGTTCTAAGGGCGATACATGTATCGGCCATTGCTTGGAAGGCACTCAGGCTTCTTGCCAAACACTTGGAAAATATTTTTTCAAATACCTCCCATTTATTGCTCTTGGGAGACTTTCACCTTGCAATGTTTCCACAATATATGCATTCTCGAATATCACTTTGATCACTTTATAGGGACCCTCCCAGCTCGGCCACCACTTGACAAATTTATTGCTTCTCGATCCAAGTGGTAATATAGTCTTCCATACTAATTCTCCCACTTGGAACGACTTGCTTTTCACCTTTTTGTTGTAGGCTCTGGCAACTCGGGCTTTGTCCTTCTCCATATCCTTAAGAGCCTTCAATCTCTTGTCAGTCACTTCGTCAATGTTGTCCATCATGGCATCATGATACATAACAACAGATAAATCATTTTGTTTGGCAAGTCTATATGCATCTAGATTTACTTCAACAGACAACACTGCTTCTTGACCATACACTAGTTCGAAAGGAGTAACCTTTGTAGCACCATGTCTTGATATACGATGTGCCCACAAAGCTTCAGACAAAACCTCAAGCCACCTCCTCGGATTATCCTCAATGTTCTTCTTGATAAGCTTGATCAAAGTCTTGTTACTGGACTCAGCTTGGCCATTAGCTTGAGCATAATATGGAGATGAATTGAGCATTTTAATTTTATATAATTCGGTAAAATCCCGCACTTCCTTAAAGATAAAAGATGTTCCTTGATCCGTAGTCAATGTTTGAGGGATGCTGAATCTATGTATAATATGCTCAGTAATAAACTCAATTACCTCTTTGTGTGTCATATTCTTCAAAGGCACCGCTTCAGTCCACTTAGTAAAGTAATCTGTAGCGACCAGAACAAAACAATGTCCCTTTGAAGATGGGGGATGAATTTGGCAAATGAAGTATAGCCCCCAACCACGAAAAGGCCACAGTTTGATGATAGGATGAAGCATAGTAGTAGGTGCAAACTGTATATTTTCAAACCGTTGACATTCTTCACATCCTTTGTAGTAACGAAAACAATCGGCCATCATTGTGGGCCAATAAAACCCAGCTCTGCATAATAGCCAACTCATTTTTGGGGCCGGTTGATGCGTACCACAAATACCTTCATGAACTTCTCCCATAGCCACCTTTGCTTGATTAGATCCCAAACACTTAAGTAACAAATCTTCGGCGGTCCTTCGGTAAAGTTCATCATTGTGCATCACATATTTGAACGCACTCGGCCGAACACTTTGATCAACCTTAGCACTTGGATCACTGAGATATTTTAGCAAGGGAGTCCTCCAATCTTCGAAATCGGTTTCACTTCCATTAGAATCTGACTTGGACCAATTTAGAAATTCTTCAGACAAGTCAACTGGACCAACGTTCCAGGATCGACCAAGTCAATCGGACAAATGAGCTGACCTGATTTACAACCAACCTGGTCGGCCGAGGTGTCCATCCAAGCATTTTTAACATTCACCTGGTCGCTAGGGTAGATCGGTTGAACTGGTTGAAAACTAGTCTGGTCGGTTTTACGAACCGACAAAACTTCTGAATACTGATGCACCGGCTTTATATGAAAATTACGCCTACTGATACTATAGCTAGATGCTTGTTGTGCTAACATGTTAGCTTTATGATTTTCATGCCTCAGAGTATGTCGAATTTGGAATTCGGTAAAATGAGTAATGATATCAAGGCACATATCAAGATAAACATTTAACGACCCTTCTAGACATTGAAATTCGCCAGCAACTTGTTGCATGGTCAATAAGGAATCGCCATAAGCCTTAACACTCTTAACTCCCATGGAACACAATATCTCTAAACCGAATAACAGAGCTTCATATTTGGCTTGATTATTAGTACAAAGGTAATCTAATCGGCTTAACATTTCAAACTCAGCACCATTAGGAGACATAATGACCACACCAACACCTTGGCCCTCCCTACAAACCGATCCATCGAAATAAAGTTCCCATGGTGTAAAAGTAAGATAACTGATCTCGTCTTCTAAGCTAATACTATGATCAACAATGAAATCAGCAAGAACTTGACCCCTTAATGTTTTCAATGGTTCATAAGTCAAGTCATACTCAATCAATGCATACGCCCATTTGCCAATCCTTCCTCTAAGGATTGGACGATATAACATGTGCTTAATTACATCGGCCTGGCATGCAACAACACATGTACTAGACAGTAAATAATGTCTCATTTTAGCACAACCATAGTACAAGGATAAGCATAATTTCTCAATATGGGCGTACCTTGTCTCGGGATCAAGAAGACGGTGACCAATATAAGCAATCACATATTCCTTGCCTTTGTCTTCTTGCGTTAAAACAGCTCCAATGACTTTTCCTTCGGCGATAATATATAATCTGAAAGGAACTCCTCTTTTAGGCGCTCGAAGAACTGGTGGAGACTACAAATATCCCTTTATCTTTTCAAATGCTTCTTGTTGTTCTGCTCCCCAAATGAATTCAGATTCATCCTTCAATTTTAGTATGGGGGTAAAAGGAATAATTTTCCCGGACAAGTTTGCAATAAATCTCCTCAAGTAGTTCACTTTCCCCAAGAACTATTGCAAGTCCTTTTTGCATGTAGGTGCTTGAACTTTCTTGATCTTCTCTATCCTCTTAGGATCAATCTCTATGCCCTTGTCATGAATAATAAACCCTAAGAACTTTCCAGCCGATACACCAAAAGCACATTTCAGTGGGTTCATCTTCAAACCATAGCAGCGCATTTGAAAGGACCGTGATGCCTAAGAGGGGGGGGGTGAATTAGGCAACTTAAAACTTCTACTCTAAACTAAGGCCTCTAAATTCCACCTAGTCAAAACCTATGCAATAAAGTAAACTATCTAATGTGCAACTAAGGTTTTGCTATGTGTGTTTGCTATCTCTACCGCAAAAAGGAGTTATGCAACCTAGTTTCCAAACCTATCAACTAGCAAGAAAGCTAGGAAAGGTAAAGCAAATGAACAAGGTAGCAAAAGTAAATGCGGAAGCTAAAGAGTGTGATAGAGATGCAAACTCCCGTCGACGACTCCGGTATTTTTACCGAGGTATCGAGAAGCGCGCAAGCTTCCCCCTAGTTCTCGTTGGAGCCCCTCGCAAGGAATCCCTCATAAGGGCCAAGCTCCCGGTCGGGTAACTCCGTGGATAGCTCCGGTCTTCCCCACACGCAAGTGGGTCTACGGTTAAGCCACTCGTGGCAAAGCCTCTCCCGGATGCTCTCCGCCGTCTTCACTATCAAGCTTCCGGCCGAAACGCTGCGGGCCTTGTTCCCTTCGGTACACGGAGGCGGCCACACCACAAACTCGGTTGGTGTGATCTCGCAAGACTACAAGCCCCGCCGATGTACAACCACGGTGCGCGCAAGCACTGATAGATGAGAGGTTTTCAACGTCACTAAACACTAGGCCTAACACCTAGAGCAAGCGCAAAGCGGTGGTCTAACTAGCCTAAGCACTTCGCAAAGCACCTACACTAATCACCTAGTATATTCACTAAGCACTTTGGTGGCTAGAGCAACTAAATATGTGTCTATGCACTATGATCACTTCCTTGAGCTCCCACCTTATTGTTTTGGCCGGCCATGGGGGTATATATAGAGCCCCAAGCAAATAGAGCCGTTGGACACCAAAGATGGACTTTCCTGCGAGGCATCGGATGCTCCGGACGGGAGCATCGGACGCGCGTCCGATGTCACATAATGGCTAGTTCTGCCGACCTGGCACTGTGTCACATCGGATTCTGACAAGCGTCCAATGCGAGGTCATCGGATGCGTCCGATGCTCACAGAGCCTCTCTGGAACCTCTCTGCATAGGCATCGGACGCAGGGTCCTGTAGCGTCCGATGTAGCATCGGCGCGTCCGATGTAACGCTGTGCACAGCGCACAGTGTTATCGGTGCGTCTGATGTGGTACCATCGGCGCATCCGATGTCTCTGTTGGCGCCAACCCGAGCTAGGGTTTGGCATCGGTGCGTCCGACGCTTTTGAGCCAGCGTCCGATGCAGCGTCCGATGCACCTATTTGCTTTGTTTCTTCACGATTTCTTGCGCCGTCTTGGTTCCATTCTTGTGCCTTGGACTTTGCTTGATCTTTAGGATCTTCTACTGAGCTTCTAATCTCTTGTTTGAGGTGTTGATCTTTTGAAAGCCCAAGTTTGGTTTTGGATAATTGATGAAACCCATTGGACTAACCTTTGTCATTAAGTGCTTGATTAGCAAAAGGTGGTCCATGGCTCAAGTGAAGCATGATGATGGACATGTGATGCAATGATCAAGTGATTGGTCGTAAGATGGTCCATATCTTCACTAGAAGAAAAGAAGAAAGAGGAAAATAAAAGAGCTCAAGGCAAAGGTATAACCAATAGGCTCTTTTGTTTTTGGCACTCAAGACACCATAGAGGGTGTGAGTGTATTTAGGGTAGATAGCCGTACTATCAAGAGGAGAAATTCATAGTATATGGTTATCAAGTTGCCTCTAGTTGCATTTGCATATGTCATATCTAAAATGAGGCGATAAATCCTTTGAAAAATGTTTTGAAAATGCTAACACACATGCACATGATGTTGTACACTTGTTGGTGTTAGCACTTTTGCAAAGGAGAAGTTGTTGGAGTTGTTTTGGATCAACACAGGGAAGAAAATGAAGTTTTCTGTGTGTTGTCGGTGGTACCGACCCTGGGTTGTCGGTGGTACCGCCCAAGGATGCAGCGTGCAGACCTCTCTGTACCGAAGGGTTTTTGGCCTGGCGGTGGTACCGCTATTACCTCGGTACTACCGCCGGCGGTGGTACCGACCGGATGGTCGGTGGTACCGTGGCCATGGGGCGTTTTGCAGTGCTCTCTGTAGGTTTTGAAAATGGCCTAGCGGTAGTACCGCCATTACCTCGGTACTACCGCCCGCGGTGGTACCGATGCAAGGTCGGTAGTAGCTTGTTTTCCGCAGAACTCTCTGGAAGCAGCCAGTTTTGGCCTGGCGGTAGTACCGCCATTATGTCGGTACTACCGCCCTCGGAAGTACCGAGGTCAGGAAGTTGTCTGGGAAATCTCTGTGCAAGTCCCCAGTTTAGCCTGTCGGTGGTACCGCCATAGGGCCGGTACTACCGACCTCGGAGGTACCGACCAAGAGTCGGTGCTTCGCCTTTTTCAGCGGGTTGTGAGTAAACGGCTAGTTTGACTAAGCCGGTAGTACCGCCCAGGAGGTGTCGGTACTACCGACCAAGCGCAGAAAGGTGGGGGTCGAGCTGCCGTCCTCTCCTCTCTATATATAGGCCGTGGCCGGCTAGTGGGGGTGCTCTCTTGACTTTCTAACCTCTTGAACATCCTCTTGAGCAAGATCTAATCCCTCCCTCCGATCTCTTTGATTGTTAGTGCTAATCCAAGTGAGATCGAGTGAAACCAAGAGCTTGCATTGTGTTCTTGCATTCTAGAGGCATCTTGGTGATTGTTGCTGCGGATTTCTTTTTACTCTTGGCACTTGCCGGTGCCTAGACGGCTTGGTGGCAGCAGAGGAGGATCAGCACGAGTTGGTGATTGTTCGTGGCCATCCCAACGACTTTGTGAGGGGCTTGTACCTCCCCGGCGAAGAGCCAAAGGTAACTCCTAGTAAATTGCGCGTGTCATTGAGTTACCATTGCTTGGGGTAGGTTCTTGTGGCGCTCTTGTGGAGAGCTCGGTGTGTGATACCGATAAGCCACCGAACCACGAAGCCTTGGTCGACACAACGAGGACGTAGCGTGCCGGCAAGCACGTGAACCTCGGGGATAAATCTCGTGTTCATATTGTGTCCCTTGGTGACTGGCATTCCATTGTGATATCAATTATCTTCACTTGCCCGGTTCGGTAAAATCACACTACCACTCTTTTGTATTCCTTTGTTCATACTTGTTATAGAGTAACTTGTTTCCCTTGTTAATAATAGTAGTAGCCTTGCTAGTATAGCTAGTTTAGTCTTGCTAGCTCTCTTGTGTAGCTCACTAGTTTAGTAAAGTAGTGACTTAGTCCTTGTGTGCCCTAGAGATCATAATTAACTAGACTTGAAAATAGGTGGCTTGCATTTGACATAGAGCTAGAGCAACCGCATTTATCGCTTTGTTATTATCTAACAAATTGCTCTAGTGCTTTGTAGAATTTTAAATTAGGCTATTCACCCCCCCCCCCTCTAGCCAATTAGGACCTTTCAAGTGGTATCGGAGCCAAACACCGTTTGATTCAAAGGCTTAACAACCTACGGTGCAAATATGGCTCAAATTGTGTTCAACCATGTTGGGGGCAAACCACCGTACTTTGATGGGTCATCTTTTGATTATTGGAAGAGAAAGATGAAGATGTACCTTGGCTCCATCAATGATAGGGTGTGGGAGGTCACACAAGATGGTTATGTTATTGTCAATGAAGAAGACCCCACCCCTAGAGAGCGTGAAAGCAAGCAATGCAACACAATGGCGCTCAACACTATATACAATGGCATTGATCCAAAAGTGTTTGAGCAAATCAAAGATCTTGAGAAGGCAAGTGAAGTATGGGCAAGACTAGAAGAAACATATGAGGGCACTTCAACGGTAAAAAGTGCCAAATTGTACATGCTCAAAGATAAGCTCACAAGCTTCAAGATGAAAGAGGATGAAACAATCCCGGAGATGTTCTATAGACTCCAATGCATCATAAATGATCTCAAGAGTTTGGGAGAGAAAGTGAAGGATGAAGACTTCACCCACCGGTTCTTGAGTTGCTTGCCCAAGCGATTCAAGACATTGAGGACCATCATCATGAGAGGAGGATTGCAAAATGTGACCCCAAATGAAGTCCTTGGTGATGTAATGACCGAAGATCAATACAATGATGGTGGTGATGTTGAGGAGGTGAAGGAAGAGGAGAAGAAGAAGAGCTTGGCATTCAAAGCCACTTCTTCATCCAAGAGCAAGAGCAAGGGCAAGGCAAAGCTAGAATCAAGTGATAGTGAAGATGAAGATTCTAGTGATGATGATGAGGCCATGGCACTTCTAGTAAGGAAGTTTGGAAGATTCATGAAGAAGAAAGGCTATGGTGCAAGAAAGAGAAGGGACAACAACAAGAACAAGGGCTATGTGAGAAGATGCTATAAGTGCAAGAGTGAAGATCACATGATAGCCGATTGTCCTCAAAATAGTGACAATGATGATGAAGCAAAGAAGAAGAAGGACAGGAAGGAAAAGAAGGAGAAGAAGCTCTCTTTCACCAAGAAAAAGAAAGGTGGATCCTATGTTGTGACATGGGATAGTGATGCATCATCCGATAGTGATGATGAAGAGCACAACAAGATGAAGAAGAAGGCACTTGCAAGTATTGCTATCAACAAAAAGCCTTCTACCTTTGACACTCCATCTACATGCTTGATGGCAAGGCCATCCAAGGTACCTTCCTATGATGAGAGTGATGATGATGATAATGAAAATGAATACACTAATGAAGAACTTATGGACATGTTTGAGCAAGCTCATGCTTGCTTTGAGAAGAAGAGGAAGGAGTGCAAGGAATTGCGCATGAAGGTTAGCCTTCTTGAGCAATCTCTTGATGAGCTCAAGCTAACTCATGAGAGGCTAGAGGTAGCCCATGAGAAGCTTGATAAAGCTCACACTAGGCTTGAAGAAGCCCACTCCTCTCTCCTCACTCAAACCAAGATTGAGGACTTTGCTCAAACATGTGACATAGGTATAACATGTGACTTAATCAATGAAACATCTTACACACCTATTGTCATTGCACCTCCCAATGCTTCATCTAGTTCATGCTCCACTGATGCATCTAACTCAAACATAAAAGATGGTTTTACTTGTGATGCATCATTAATAGTGGAAAATGAAACCTTAAAGAAAGAGGTGAATAAGCTCACTTGTGCCTTAGGCAAAGCCTATGGTGGAGATGCCCGCTTGCTTAAGTGCTTGGGTGGTCAAAGATTTTCCCATGAGAAAGAAGGGATTGGCTATACCCCCAAGAAGGGCAAGGCGGCCTTTGCTCCTCACAAGACTAGTTTTGTGAAGGGCAATGGACGCTATTGCATAAATTGCAAGCAATCCGGGCATACCGAGCATAATTGCTATAAAAAGAACCTAAACAAGAACAAACCAACCAACCTTGGTAAATCAATTAAGTTTGATTCTTGTTATGTGCTTTACAAGGGTGTTAATAGTGTAAGAGCTAAGTTTGTTGGTACACCTAAGGAGGGCTCAAAGAAGAAAGCCATTTGGGTACCTAAGAGCTTAGTCACTAACCTTGGAGGACCCAACAAGATTTGGGTACCTAAGCATTGAATCTTCTTGTAGGTCAATTACAAAGCCGGAGGAAGGCATTGGGTGCTTGATAGTGGGTGTACTCAACATATGACCGGGGATTCTAGAATGTTCAACTCAATCAACACAAATGAAGAAGACTTCAAAGTGGATAGCATCACATTTGGGGACAATAGTGAAGGCAAGGTCAAGGGACTTGGTAAGATTGCAATATCCAATGACTTGAGCATCTCAAATGTCTTGCTAGTAGAGAGCTTGAACTTCAACTTGCTATCGGTAGCTCAAATATGTGATCTTGGTTTCAATTGCAACTTTGGTGTTGATAATGTGATGATCACTAGTAATGATGGAACCAACCTAGCATTCAAAGGATTTAGATATGGAAACCTATACTTAGTTGATTTTGATGCAAAGGAAACTCAATTGACAACATGCTTGATCACTAAGTCTAGTATGGGTTGGCTATGGCATAGAAGGCTTGGTCATGTTGGGATGAAGCAACTAAATAGATTGATCAAATATGACTTAGTTAAGGGCTTGAGAGATGTTGTGTTTGAGAAGGATAAACTTTGTAGCTCTTGTCAAGCCGGCAAACAAGTTGGAAATACTCACCCTATGAAAAGTGAAATGAGCACTACTAAAGCATTTGAGCTATTGCATATGGATTTATTTGGGCCAACTACATACACTAGCATTGGTGGCAATAAATATGGTTATGTGATTGTGGATGACTTCACTAGATACACATGGGTATTCTTTCTTGGTGACAAAAGTGAAACATTTGCTACATTCAAATCTTTTGTCAAGAGAAGTCAAAATGAGTTTGAGACAACTATCAAGAAAGTGAGAAGTGACAATGGGAGTGAGTTCAAGAACACAAGAATTGAAGAGCTATGTGATGATTTTGGCATTAGGCATCAATTCTCGGCAAAGTACACTCCTCAATCAAATGGGATAGTTGAAAGAAAGAATAGAACCTTGATTGATATGGCAAGATCCATGCTTAGTGAATACAATGTGAGTCAATCCTTTTGGGCCGAAGCTATCAACACGGCTTGCTACTCTAGCAACCGACTATATTGCCATCCTATGTTGGAAATGACACCATATGAGCTATTGAATGGAAGAAAGCCCAATATTGCATACTTTAGAGTATTTGGTTGCAAGTGCTATATATTGAAGAAGGGCACAAGATTGAGCAAGTTTGACAAGAAATGTGATGAAGGGTTCCTACTTGGATATTCAACTACAAGCAAAGCATATAGAGTATGGAACTTGGCTAGTGGAACACTTGAAGAAGTTCATAATGTAGAATTTGATGAAACCAATGGATCTCAAGATGAAAATGAGAACTTAGATGATGTGAGAGGCACTCATTTGGTGAATGCAATGAAGAACATGGATGTTGGTGATATTAGGCCAAGAGAAGTGATTGATGTTGAAGATGACAAAGAGCAAGTGGTCACCATCCCAAATGAGCAAGATAGTGATTCTCAAGTACAAAATCAACAAGTGGCTAGTTCATCATCTCCCAATGTGCAACAAGCGGATCAACCGAGTACAAGCAATGCGAATCAAGTGCTTCAACCTTCAAGTATAGCAAGAGATCATCCCTTAGATTTGGTTATTGGTGGCATTCAAAGTGGTGTTCAAACAAGATCAAGATTGGCAATGTTTTGTGGGAACTATTCATTTGTGTCAACTATTGAACCAACCAAGATTGAAGAAGCTTTGAAGGATGTTGATTGGGTTAATGCCATGCATGAAGAGCTAAACAACTTCACAAGAAATGAAGTTTGGGAATTGGTTGAGAGGCCTAAGAGCTATAATGTTATTGGTACTAGATGGGTATTCCGCAACAAGCAAGATCAAGATGGCCTAGTGGTGAGAAACAAAGCAAGATTGGTAGCACAAGGTTACACTCAAATTGAAGGGCTTGACTTTGGAGAGACATATGCACCGGTTGCACGATTGGAAGCAATTAGAATCCTATTAGCTTATGCTTGTGCTCATAACATCAAGCTATATCAAATGGATGTAAAGAGTGCATTTCTCAATGGCTACATCAATGAGTTGGTATATGTTGAGCAACCTCCCGGTTTTGAAGATGAAAAGAAGCCCAACCATGTCTACAAGTTGAGAAAAGCATTGTATGGCTTAAAGCAAGCTCCAAGGGCATGGTATGAAAGATTGAGGAATTTCCTTCTATCCAAAGGGTTCAAAATGGGAAAGGTTGACACCACTCTCTTCACCAAGAAGATAGGGAATGACTTGTTTGTGTTGCAAATCTATGTTGATGATATCATATTTGGCTCAACCAACCAAGATTTTTGTGAAGAGTTTGGAAATATGATGGCAAAAGAGTTTGAAATGTCCATGATTGGAGAGCTTAGTTACTTCCTTGGTCTTCAAATCAAGCAAATGAAGAATGGTACTTTCGTGAGTCAAGGCAAGTACATCAAAGATATGCTCAAGAAGTTTGGTCTTAATGATGCAAAAGCTATTAATACACCAATGGGAACAAATGGACACTTGGATGGTGATGCTAGTGGCAACATGGTGGATCAAAAGTTGTATCGGTCTATGATTGGAAGCTTACTCTATGTGACCGCTTCAAGGCCGGATGTCATGTTTAGTGTGTGCATGTGTGCAAGATTCCAAGCTTCTCCAAGAGAGAGTCATTTGAAGGCAACAAAGAGAATCTTGAGGTACTTGAAGGCTACACAAAATGTTGGGTTGTGGTACCCCAAAGGAGCAAACTTTGAATTAATTGGGTACTCCGATTCCGATTATGCGGGTTGCAAGGTTGATAGAAAGAGCACATCGGGCACATGTCAATTATTGGGAAGGTCACTTGTATCTTGGTCTTCAAAGAAACAAAATAGTGTGGCACTCTCTACCGCCGAAGCCGAATACATTAGTGCCGGTAGTTGTTGTGCACAACTCCTATGGATGAGGGCAACCTTGAAGGACTTTGGAATAAAATTCAAACAAGTGCCATTGCTATGTGACAATGAAAGTGCGGTGAAGCTCACAAACAACCCGGTGCAACATTCAAGAACCAAGCACATTGACATTAGGCACCACTTCATTAGAGATCATCAACAAAAGGGAGATATATCTATTGAGAGTGTTGGGACCGATGATCAACTTGCGGATATATTCACTAAGCCACTTGATGAGAAGAGGTTTTGCAAGCTAAGGAATGAGTTGAACATACTAGATTTCTCAAATATGTGTTGATAATGCACCCCACTTATATGACTTGCCTCTCCTCCAAGCCAAAGCAAAGGTATTATTGTTTGACATTTGCATCTCATACCTTGCTAAGGACTTGTTTAGAGCATCTAGGCATATCTAGTAGGTTTTGGACCTCATTCATTGAAAATCAAATGACTTTGATGTTGGTATGGTACCACTATTGCTTCTATGATTGTTATGATCTAGTGGTGGCATATGACATGTTTATGGGCTTGCAATCCTAGTGTTTGACTATAAACATGAGCATTGAAGTATATAACCGACATGAGTAAGATAACCATTGCAAGATGTGTGAAGAAGCTTACTCTAGAGCAAACCGTGCTATATATGGTATGCAATTGTTTATAGTTGAACCCCAATTTGATCAATTTCTACTCACCTTTTGTGGTCATTGATGACAAAGGGGGAGAAAAATGGCATAAAAGATATGCAAAAAGGAAGAAGAAGTTGCACAATGAGAAAGATTTATGAAAAGAAAGGGATAAAATTTGTTAAGCACACAAGTAGGGGGAGCAAGCCTATGAACTTGATTGAATGCATTTGCAATGTGCATCTTACATATGCTTGCTTGCATTGTCTTGCATTAGTTTGTGTTTTCAAGTAGTATCTCTCTTGTGTGTTGCTTGCTAGACTAGAACTTGAATGATGAAATGAAGTACTAGCATGCATAGGGTAGAACTAGACTTTTGAAATTTAACATTTTTGCCAATATATTTGCTTAAAAGTTGGCTTACAAGTTGTATCTAGTTCATTATGGTGCTAAGGATGATCATGAGTTTTGCACTCCGATTGGTATCGCGCTTCAAAGGTCCATTCTTTAAACCTTAGTATCACAAGTTAGTAATTGCTCACCCAAAATTTTATATCCATGCATATGTGCCGAACCTCGAACCAAACTCTATAGCACATATGTAGGGGGAGCAAATACTACCTTGGTGTCTCAAATCTTTATCATAATATCTTGTATGAGGGTTGTCATCAATTACCAAAAAGGGGGAGATTGAAAGCCCAAGTTTGGTTTTGGATAATTGATGAAACCCATTGGACTAACCTTTGTCATTAAGTGCTTGATTAGCAAAAGGTGGTCCATGGCTCAAGTGAAGCATGATGATGGACATGTGATGCAATGATCAAGTGATTGGTCGTAAGATGGTCCATATCTTCACTAGAAGAAAAGAAGAAAGAGGAAAATAAAAGAGCTCAAGGCAAAGGTATAACCAATAGGCTCTTTTGTTTTTGGCACTCAAGACACCATAGAGGGTGTGAGTGTATTTAGGGTAGATAGCCGTACTATCAAGAGGAGAAATTCATAGTATATGGTTATCAAGTTGCCTCTAGTTGCATTTGCATATGTCATATCTAAAATGAGGCGATAAATCCTTTGAAAAATGTTTTGAAAATGCTAACACACATGCACATGATGTTGTACACTTGTTGGTGTTAGCACTTTTGCAAAGGAGAAGTTGTTGGAGTTGTTTTGGATCAACACAGGGAAGAAAATGAAGTTTTCTGTGTGTTGTCGGTGGTACCGACCCTGGGTTGTCGGTGGTACCGCCCAAGGATGCAGCGTGCAGACCTCTCTGTACCGAAGGGTTTTTGGCCTGGCGGTGGTACCGCTATTACCTCGGTACTACCGCCGGCGGTGGTACCGACCGGATGGTCGGTGGTACCGTGGCCATGGGGCGTTTTGCAGTGCTCTCTGTAGGTTTTGAAAATGGCCTAGCGGTAGTACCGCCATTACCTCGGTACTACCGCCCGCGGTGGTACCGATGCAAGGTCGGTAGTAGCTTGTTTTCCGCAGAACTCTCTGGAAGCAGCCAGTTTTGGCCTGGCGGTAGTACCGCCATTATGTCGGTACTACCGCCCTCGGAAGTACCGAGGTCAGGAAGTTGTCTGGGAAATCTCTGTGCAAGTCCCCAGTTTAGCCTGTCGGTGGTACCGCCATAGGGCCGGTACTACCGACCTCGGAGGTACCGACCAAGAGTCGGTGCTTCGCCTTTTTCAGCGGGTTGTGAGTAAACGGCTAGTTTGACTAAGCCGGTAGTACCGCCCAGGAGGTGTCGGTACTACCGACCAAGCGCAGAAAGGTGGGGGTCGAGCTGCCGTCCTCTCCTCTCTATATATAGGCCGTGGCCGGCTAGTGGGGGTGCTCTCTTGACTTTCTAACCTCTTGAACATCCTCTTGAGCAAGATCTAATCCCTCCCTCCGATCTCTTTGATTGTTAGTGCTAATCCAAGTGAGATCGAGTGAAACCAAGAGCTTGCATTGTGTTCTTGCATTCTAGAGGCATCTTGGTGATTGTTGCTGCGGATTTCTTTTTACTCTTGGCACTTGCCGGTGCCTAGACGGCTTGGTGGCAGCAGAGGAGGATCGGCACGAGTTGGTGATTGTTCGTGGCCATCCCAACGACTTTGTGAGGGGCTTGTACCTCCCCGGCGAAGAGCCAAAGGTAACTCCTAGTAAATTGCGCGTGTCATTGAGTTACCATTGCTTGGGGTAGGTTCTTGTGGCGCTCTTGTGGAGAGCTCGGTGTGTGATACCGATAAGCCACCGAACCACGAAGCCTTGGTCGACACAACGAGGACGTAGCGTGCCGGCAAGCACGTGAACCTCGGGGATAAATCTCGTGTTCATATTGTGTCCCTTGGTGACTGGCATTCCATTGTGATATCAATTATCTTCACTTGCCCGGTTCGGTAAAATCACACTACCACTCTTTTGTATTCCTTTGTTCATACTTGTTATAGAGTAACTTGTTTCCCTTGTTAATAATAGTAGTAGCCTTGCTAGTATAGCTAGTTTAGTCTTGCTAGCTCTCTTGTGTAGCTCACTAGTTTAGTAAAGTAGTGACTTAGTCCTTGTGTGCCCTAGAGATCATAATTAACTAGACTTGAAAATAGGTGGCTTGCATTTGACATAGAGCTAGAGCAACCGCATTTATCGCTTTGTTATTATCTAACAAATTGCTCTAGTGCTTTGTAGAATTTTAAATTAGGCTATTCACCCCCCCCCCCCCCTCTAGCCAATTAGGACCTTTCATCTTTGGATCACCACGTAGCCTTTGTCCAAGTCACATTTGCATCCTATTGGACTACAAAACAAACACTTGCAAACGCATTAGTTATGTTGTTCATCAAACACCAAAATCCGAAGTTAAATGGTCCGAGGTCCATTTTCCTTACAATCTCCCCCTTTTTGGTGGTTGATGACAACACGACCAAAACAAGCAAATAATAGATACATAATTTAAAATGCAATCTACTTGCTAGGATGCAATGCAAAGGCAAGATCATATGATGTTTAAAAGATACCAAATTGAAACATATCTAATCTAACATATCTTGCCCTTGCCATTGAGTTCCTTTTGGTGGCTTGATGGATTAGATCTCCCTCTAATCCATGATCCACTTCCTCCCTTTGTTGGACCATTCCCAAAAAGATAACCATAAAATTTTGAAATTTTGATTTTGGTTATTTTGTTTGTTTTAGTTTGGGCTTGATTTTGGTCCCTACATATTCTCCCCCTTTGGAATCAAACACCGAAAAGGAAGGCATTAAAGCTCAAGAGAGGAAACATTATATAAGATGAAACTCCCCCTAAGTATATGCATACATATGATGTAGGGAAAAAGCATATGCATAACCGACAAATTAAAGCACAAAGGAGTTTAGTCTATATAATGCATGGAGAAATCATATAAGAGTATCAAATTGAAATTAACATAATGATATCGGTTAGGAATACCACATGTAGATATCAATTGGATTATCGCCATACTTGATGCTTGTCTCCGAGAACTCCATTTTCCTTGTAATGAGACTACTACACACATGATAATTTTGAAAGTAGTGTTAGTCTCAAAGCTTCCAAATTGTAGAGTAAACTCCCCCTAAAAGTGTGCATACAAGTTTGAAATACTTGTAGGAGACATGCACATTGACTTGTAAGGTCAAACTACCATTTTCGATATAATAGAAGATGATAATTGGGGTAGTTTATCTATAACTTGGACTTTGGCACATATAGGATAAATACAAAGTAAAAGAAGCTATGTGTCGTGCTTCTAACCAATTAAAACCATGTAGAATCGCTCTAAGAATGTGAATGATACCGAGCAAAACTACCATATGATAGGCCTAATTTGCATGACAAAAGATATGAATATACCAATGCAAACATAGACAATGAAAGGAACTAGATGCTAAAAGTAATTGCAAGACATTATACCAAATGAAAGTAATTGCAAGAATTTAAATCTAATTTCCTAACATGGGAGGGGAACTTGGGTCCATAGTACCCACTAACATACTTGGCAATGACATGATCCAATGTGATGCACCCCATGATATGCACCCAAAACTTCGCCAAGTCTCCAAATTCCCCGTAGTCCACTTGACTACTTACTTCCCTTTCGGGACCCAAACCTTTTTGGTGCTCTTCATGGTTGAAATGATGTCCTTAGGCACCCAAATGCGTTTGGCCCCAATGTTGGCTTGCTTGATCACCTTGATGGCCACCACCTTGTCATTCTTCTTCTTCTTCAAGAGGTAAGGTGTGGAGGCCTTCTTGTTCACTTTGTTGGTGTAGGTGTTAGAGAGCTTGCTTGTTTGCTTTTTGTTTTTCTCTTTCTTCTTTTCTCCCCCATGCTTCACCTTGCACTCATAGGACTTGTGGCCTTCCTTGTGGCAAAGGTAACAAACCACGGTTTGCTCCTCATCAAGCTTCTTCACTCCCTTGACGGTGTTATCTTGATGAGTTCGGGTTTGCTTCCCCTTGCTTTTTGCTTGGGTCAAGTCCTTGGTGAGGCGGGCCACTTCTTGCTTTAGTAGCTCATTCTCCATTGCAACTTCTTGTGTACATGTTTCTACAATGACATTCTCAACACAAGCTTGTTTGCACATGGGTGAGTCTAAATCAAGTAAATCAATGCAAGAAGTAGAGGCATCCTTTTTAGGCATATTAAAGATTGATTTTTCAATTTTAGGTGCCTCGATGGGGTTTGCTCCGATGGTTTCAAGATTAGCAACTTTCTTAGTTAGCTCATCACAATGCTTGCACATAATTTCCATTTTAGCAAGCAAACTTTTGTAAGCATCTTGTGTGCTAGCTAACTTTGCTTTTAGTTTTTCATTTTTCTTAGCAAGTTGCTCATCATTACTTGTGCTATCATATGTGCTTATACTAGCCTCAAGTTTCTCAATTTTATTAGATAGCTCAACATTTAAGTTTGAAAAAGTTTCATATTGATCTAGCATAGCATTGTAGGCTTGTTGAGAACTATCTAATTTTTCTTTTAAGATACTAATCTTCTTTTGTTGGCTAGTACAAGCTTTAGCATATTTAAGATTGTCTTGCACAAGTTGATTATAAGAAGGTAGCTCATCATCACTATCACTATCTCTATCACTATCACTAGAGATAGGGCTTGTGTTACCTCGTGCCATAAGGCACATACGTGATGAGCTTGATGATGAGTGGCCACGCCTCTTGTGTTGAGTTTCATCATCACTTGATGAATCATCCCATGTCTTGATGGTGGTGAGAGCTTTGGCCTTGCATCCCTTCTTCTTCTTGTCATTGGGTGTGGGCTTTTGTTTTGGAAAATCTTCCACAAAGTGCCCTTTCTTGCCACATCTATAGCATCCCTTTTTTCTTTGCTCTCTTCTTTGATTGGTGAAGAGGCAATCTTCTATTGTGATGGGCACACCCTTGACATTGAGCTTGCGGATCATCCTCTTCACTCCTTTCATGAGCTTGATTGTTTCTTCTTCATCTAAGGAGGAATCGGATGAGGTGGAGGCTTGATCATCACTTGATTCTTCATCATTATCATCCTCTTCTTCATCTTCACTTGAGGAGCTCGAGCTTGTCTCCACTTGCTTCTTGCCCTTCATCTTTTTGTGCTCATCACATGCGAGAGCAATGCCTTTGCTTGATGAAGTGGCTTCTTCTTGACCCATCTTGCGTGACATCTCAAATGCCACCAATTTGCCAATGACAATGGCCGGGGTCATGGTGCTCAAGTCCTCCATGTTGTGAAGAATGGTGATGATGGTTGCGTACTTGCTCTTTGGAAGCACGGAGATGATCTTCCTCACAATATCCGCATCACCTAGCTTTGTGATTCCTATAGAGTTGAGCTCATTGATAATTAGATTCAAACGTGAATACATATCACGAACAAGCCCATTATCATTCATTTTAAAGGAATCATAACATGATTTAGCTAGATGATGTTTTTGCTCTCTAACATTACTTGTACCATCATGGAGCTCATGGAGTTTTAACCAAATTTCATGAGATGTTTGCAAAGTAAATACTTGGTTAAACACATCCATGCTAAAAGATTCAAACAAGCAATTTTTAGCTCTAGCATTTAGATGAATTTCCTTTTCATCACCTGCGGTAGGCTTCTCGGGATTCTTAAGGGGTTTCATCCCATCACGGGTGACTCTCCAAACACCTAGATCAACGGCTTCTAAAAAGCAAGCCATTCTAGTACTATAGTAAGGGAAGTTTGTGCCGTCAAAGTGCGGAGGCCTAGAGGTATCCATCCCAACCACTCTTAGGGGCGTCGGCTCGAAGGCGGTGAAGCCAAGAGTCCGCAAGTGAGCCAACCTGGCTCCGATACCAATTGAAAGGACCGTGACGCCCAAGAGGGGGGGTGAATTAGGCAACTTAAAATTTCTACTCTAAACTAAGGCCTCTAAATTCCACCTAGTCAAAACCTATGCAAGAAAGTAAACTATCTAATGTGCAACTAAGGTTTTGCTATGTGTGTTTGCTATCTCTACCGCAAAAAGGAGTTATGCAACCTAGTTTCCAAACCTATCAACTAGCAAGAACGCTAGGAAAGGTAAAACATATGAACAAGGTAGCAAAAGTAAATGCGGAAGCTAAAGAGTGTGATAGAGATGCAAACTCCCGTCGACGACTCCGGTATTTTTATCGAGGTATCGAGAAGCGCGCAAGCTTCCCCCTAGATCTCGTTGGAGCCCCTCGCAAGGAATCCCTCACAAGGGCCAAGCTCCCGGTCAGGTAACTCCGTGGATAGCTCCGGTCTTCCCCACACGTAAGTGGGTCTCCGGTTAAGCCACTCGTGGCAAAGCCTCTCCCGGATGCTCTCCGCCGTCTTCACTATCAAGCTTCCGGCCGAAACGCCGCGGGCCTTGTTCCCTTCGGTACACGGAGGCGGCCACACCACAAACTCGGTTGGTGTGATCTCGCAAGACTACAAGCCCCGCCGATGTACAACCACGGTGCGCGCAAGCACCGATAGATGAGAGGTTTTCAACGTCACTAAACACTAGGCCTAACACCTAGAGCAAGCGCAAAGCGGTGGTCTAACTAGCCTAAGCACTTCGCAAAGCACCTACACTAATCACCTAGTATATTCACTAAGCACTTTGGTGGCTAGAGCAACTAAATATGTGTCTATGCACTATGATCACTTCCTTGAGCTCCCACCTTATTGTTTTGGCCGGCCATGGGGGTATATATAGAGCCCCAAGCAAATAGAGCCGTTGGACACCAAAGATGGACTTTCCTGCGAGGCATCGGACGCTCCGGACGGGAGCATCAGACGCGCGTCCGATGTCACATAATGGCTAGTTTTGCCAACCTGGCACTGTGTCACATCGGATTCTGACAAGCGTCCGATGCGAGGTCATCGGATGCGTCCGATGCTCACAGAGCCTCTCTGGAACCTCTCTGCATAGGCATCGGACGCAGGGTCCTGTAGCGTCCGATGTAGCATCGGCGCGTCCGATGTAACGCTGTGCACAGCGCACAGTGTTATCGGTGCGTCTGATGTGGTACCATCGGCGCGTCCGATGTCTCTGTTGGCGCCAACCCGAGCTAGGGTTTGGCATCGGTGCATCCGACGCTTTTGAGCCAGCGTCCGATGCAGCGTCCGATGCACCTATTTGCTTTGTTTCTTCACGATTTCTTGCGCCGTCTTGGTTCCATTCTTGTGCCTTGGACTTTGCTTGATCTTTAGGATCTTCTACTGAGCTTCTAATCTCTTGTTTGAGGTGTTGATCATTGGATCACCACGTAGCCTTTGTCCAAGTCACATTTGCATCCTATTGGACTACAAAACAAACACTTGCAAACGCATTAGTTATGTTGTTCATCAAACACCAAAATCCGAAGTTAAATGGTCTGAGGTCCATTTTCCTTACAGCATTCTCTCAAATGCCAAACGCAAATCGGCTAAATGGGACACATGAGAAGCCGATTTGATCACAATATCATCAATATATACTTCCATGACTATACCAATTAAATCATGAAAGATTAGATTAATATCATGTTGATAGGTAGCGCCCGCGATCTTCAAACCAAATGTCATTACAACCCACTCAAAAAGGCCAACAAACCCAGGACAAATGAAGGCCGTTTTAGACATATCCTCTTCAGCCATGAATATTTGATTGTAACCAGCGTTGCCATCAAGAAAACTGACAATTTGGTGTCCTGAAGCATTGTTGATCAACATATCGGCTATAGGCATAGGATACTCATCTTTGGGAGTGGCTCTGTTTAAATCTCTAAAATCAATGCATACCCTGATCTTTCCAGTGTCTTTCTTCTCAACAGGCACAATATTAGAGACCCACTCCGCATATCTGCATGGCTGGATAAACCCCGCTTGCAATAACCGATTAATTTTTTCTTTAATCTGGTCATATATTGTAGAATTAAAACGGCGAGGATGCTGCTTGAAAGGCCTGAACCCAGGTTTAATAGGAAGTCGGTGTTCAACAAGCTCTCGGCTTAATCCAGGCATCTCTATATAATTCCATGCAAAGCAATCAACATATTTCTTCAAAAGCGTGATTAATTCTAATTTATAATCGGCTTCAAGGTTCTGATTTACAAAGGTCAGTCTAGACACAGAACCATTCCCAATATCAACTTGTTCTAAAGGGTCAGCCGATGTGAAACCCTGGCCCAACTTATTGAGCTCATCAAAGTCATCAATAGCTTCACAAGCATCGGTCTTACAAGTCCGATATTGTTCAACACGATGTTTTAACCAATCAATATTAGCATCCATTAAATTACATAATAATGTTGAACCAATTATTAATCGACTTTAGAGATACTGGTACAAAACCTTCCTTAGTTACACTAACAAATTGAAAATCAGAAAGGTCCCGACCAGATAAGCAAGCAATAGTATCATGCCCCCTGAGCAAAGGAGCATCGACCGCAACTACGTAAGCCGATGAATCTGAGTGCACAATTTCCACATTGTCACCCACCCACTGAATGAGAAACTGATGCAGACTAGAAGGGATGCACCGATTAGCATAAATCCAATCACGTCCGAGTATAAGATTGTAACTACCTTGTATGTTGGCGACGAAGAAGGCAGTAGCCAAAGTCTTGCTCCCGATGGTAAGCTCCATGGACGCAACTCCTTTGGCCGGAATAGGATCTCCTCCACCGACTCCAGTGATAATCATGTTGGTATTGATCAGCTCTTCATCGGTGCCACCAAGCTTCTGATAAAGCGAGTATGACATCAAGTTTACGATCGCCCCGCTATCGACCAACATCTTATGGACCGGTGTACCATTGATATAGCCCTTTACATGTAATGGTTTGAGGTGATTGACAGAATCTTCTGGCTTCTGGAATACAATGGTCTGTGTAGCGAAGTTGAACTCCGCTGCTGCCAAATCATCTCCGACCACGTAGTAATCGGCCGACAAGTAAACTACATTGACCTCCGCCCTTTCTGGGGAAGGTTCATAATCTACCATTTCCTCATCTTGTTCTTCAGGTAATTCTTCACTGGTCGTGGCAATGCCAGTGGAGGAAACAGGATCACTAGGACATGTATCAGATCTCATCGGAGCACCAGGAACCGATTCGGTCTTAGAATCTGGTCAGGCCGGCTCAATTCTTGACTCAGTAGTAGCCGACTTAGCCTGCTCGAGTCCTAAACTAGTCAGCGCCTGATCTGAGGTAGTTGGATTGAGATCCAACCTGATTGGGTCTGAAGCTACCTCAGTAGATTCAACATCTAGACTGGTCGGCTTAGGATCCGACCTGTCCGCTTCAATAATTGCCGAAGTCGGCTTCTTATTAATAAAAGCTGACTCTTCACCTCCTCGCTTACCTTGAGGGAAGATAGGGTGTGTTGAATTAAATGTGTCTTCCCTCATTTTCTCAAGTTGTTCCCACCTTTGTTTGTTGCAGCGAGCTATCTGCAACTTTCTCCGTTGAGTCTTACTCAAACCAGGGGGACACCACCTGGGCTGAGTGTATCTAGGATCGCGCTCGACAGGCTTCTCTTCCTTTAAACCAGCTGAAGCATCTTGGGCCTCTTGAGCCTTTGTTGGAGTGGTTTCCTCAATTATCATCGGCTCGGCTTCATTGGCGATAGGGACCTCCATAGAACCGATGGTAATCGTGGGCACAGGATCAGGTCTAGTCAGGGAGACAGTAGGAGTACTTTGCACCCTTTTAGGCACATAGATCTATCGTACTTGCGCCTTTCCTGTCTCTTGAGCGGCCAAAGTCCTTGACATGATCAGCCAATTTTGACCTACATTACTAGAGCTCGGTCGATCACCCAATCGATCGAACACTGAGATCCTTGTAGGTTGATTAACAGGCATTCCCCACCCTGGCTGATAGTACATAGGCGCTGGCATAGGGTAAGGTACCCAAACCCCTTGAGGACCCCATTGCGGAGGTGGTAAAATGGGAGGAGCCCACTGGGGTCTATGAGGAATGGTCCTCGGTGCTGGAGATGCTGCTTGGGCCACTACAAGCTGCTTAGACCTCTCATCCTCACGCTTCAAAGGAGTAGACTCTTTTTTTTAATGGTCGATTCTTAGAATCGGCCTTTTGCTGCCATGAGCTTATCAAAAGTGCATGGCTCTCTAACAACCTTTCCCTTGCTCTTCTCCACATTAGTCTTCCAAGTGCCAACTTCAGGCTTCTATGGGACAAATGTGCATAAGATATGAACTCCGAAAGGGGTAGAACTGCTATAACTAGCTAAACAGACTGTGGCGGTCGGTTTATCGGTCCCACTTGGACTAGAAGAAGCCAGCCTGACCTGGTCGGCCTTTTGATCTGACTGAATCGGCTGTTCTGAGGACAAACCAGACTGGTCGGCCTGAGAGCCTGACCTGGTCGGTCTTTGTTGTGCTGCCCTGGTCTCGAACCACCTTTGTTTGTTCAGGTGTCGTACCGATCCGGCAGTGATTGTGAGCTTGTTTTTGCCATCATCACCCTTTTCTAGTACCACATTGCGCCCCGAGTCTTTCTCAGTACTCGGTGCAACCCGTGGTTCGCCGATGATAACATTCTTGCCTCTGGTCGTATCGGCTTGCTCTGGACGAATCAAAACAACAGGGTTTCCTGCTTCCACCATATGAACCGGAAAAGGAGCAGTACTGATCTGCATCTCAGTAAGACTCAATCGTCCTTCATTAAGGGCCGATTGGACCTGCCGACGAAAAACATTACAGTCATTAGTGGCATGAGAAAAAGAATTATGATATTTGCAATAAGCCCTTCTTTTCAATTCGTTGGGTGACGACAAAGTGTAATTAATTTTAAGATAACCGAATTTAAGCAATTCATCAAATATTCGGTAACATTTGGAGAAATCAAAAGTAAACTTCACTTCCTCACCCCGATTCTTTTGAATTGGTTTGAGGGAAGGAAAGGTGACTAATTTATTCTGTGCTGGCTATAAAAACTCAGCAGCATAACAATCTTTAGACTCATCGTCCGAACTATCTGAATTCATTTCAACGATATGTACACCCGATCGATGAGTCTTATGAGGATCGTAAGGCTCTTTAAGGCGTGATTCAATTGAAACGGCCTTCTGCAAAAGTTGATTCACATTAAAGAAATCATAATGTTCAAGCTTATCTTTAATTTCCCGACGTAAACCAGCGAGACATAGGTGTGTTAGGTCTCCATCGGAGATCATCAAATGAAAATATCGGTTCTTAATTTCGTTAAAGCGCTTAAAGAAATCAACCACAGGCTCAATACGTCCTTGTCGAACCGACGTGAGATGCGATAACCTAGTTTCTTGGACTCCGTCATAAAAGTGATTATGAAATTTCTCTTCTAATTCGACCCAAGAACCAATGGTACATTCTGGTAGTGACGTAAACCAAGCAAAAGCTGTACCAGTAAGAGATAAAGGAAAATGTCGTACATTCATATAATCTAAAGTACTCGCTTCGCCCATTTGTGCAAGGAACATGATAACATGATCCATGCTTGTTTTACTACCGTCACCACTAAACTTATAAAAATCCAATACCCTCCAACCATCAGGTACTTTCATAAAATCTAACCATGAAGGATACGGTTTAGAATAAGTGGTCCTACTAGGTTTAAATTGGACCCCCAAACTAGTCTTGAGAGACTTGGTTATCTCTTCTTTAAACCAATTTATAGCTCGTCCACAATCGGTTTCGGCAAGATTAGGAGCGCCGCCATGCATGGGATTATGACTTGGAGACTTCGGTGGATTGGGCAATACTCTCCCCTGTCCTCCTAAAGTTCTATTTGTTGCTGCCCCTCGGTCGGTATGCGTGGTCCGACCAGAGCTATGATGGGCATTATTGGCATTCGTCGATATACCGACTTCACCACGTCTGGTCTCAACAGACCCTGATTGCAATTGCCCAAAATTGGTATGCGAAGTCTGGCTTTTGAAGAAATTAAAAGGCATGTCGAACTGTGGTTGTCCGATTGGATGCTCGGGTTTGACGGTTTTACCTTCTAACTTATCCATACAGTCGCTAACTAATTTAAACGAATGATGAATAGTATTGGTAAAAGTCTTTGACGTATCAACTAGCATTGCTGAATAATTGGCATGGGTAGGGTAAGGGTCACCATGTACCTTAGCATTTGCCTTATCAGCAGTGTCTTCAGCAGTCGTGGTTGACGGAGCAGGAATTATTTTGCTGAAGTCCGGTTCTTTGTCTTGAGTGACCCTGCCGCGCCGATCCTTCGAGCAGCTTTCCAGGAAAGCCTTCAAGACGGCGTCGAGCTTGGCCTGTGCTTGTTGCTTTAACTCGTCAGAGAGTTCGTCAATACCCGCAGGACGGATGATGTTATCTTTGTCTGTAACACCATCTTTGCCGCCCATCTAGGTAGTAGATGAAATTTCAATCTTCCCCAGCGGAGTCGCCAAAAAGTGTGTTGACGTCGGAAGTGATCCGAATAACACACCAGTAGGGCTAGAACGTCCAGAGAGGTTGCAGATCAACCTGAGACAATAAGGAACTGACTAAATTGATGAAAACCGATCTAGAGACCGGTTTAGGTCGATTTAGGGTTTTAGATCCCTGTGTTGGTAACTCTAGAACTCCTCCCGGGAAGATCCATCGGGGAGAAGCACGTAGAGGTTGCCCTAGGACCAGCAAGGCCGCCTAGGACGCCATCGAGTCTCGCCGGGAGACGCGCCGAACAACAAGGTAGAGGGGAAAAGAGTAAAAGGGATAGTAGATTGATTTTGATCGATTAGGGTTGGATTCCTCAATCGGCCATGATCCTCTCATATATATATATAGAGGGGGTTGGTCTTATCCCAATAGGAAACATCTCCAGATACGATCTCCAAGTTTCCTATCCGGACTCTATCAAAATATAGAATTCAAAAGTTCAATCCGAACTAGACAAAGTAAACTTGATCTTGCCGATTCACAAGTCGATTAAACCGGTCCAATGGGCTTTTTAGACAATAGCCCAAATTGCTCACACCGATTAACACATCATCCTTTGAATCGGCACTTGAATCAGCATTCATCACCATTGTAAGGCGTCCGACCAGCGTCACCTGGTCGGAAATAGCACAACTGGTCGGAAGACCTCAAATGATCAGGTCCATCTTACTTAGAACATTCGACCTTTCAACTCATGAAGTATTAAAAGATAAATTCGAACTTCAAAATATTATTGGGGGCTGTGGTGGTGGCGACACACCGGCGGCGGCAGCGGCAGCGTTACAGGATAAAAAGACTTGATCAATAATCACAAACCATTGCAACTCATGTCGTTATTTTTATCTGTTATTATCGTATTTTATTTCCCAATAAATAAGTACAACAATAATTTATATAGATACAGTTACACTTTGTGACAGTTAAAAGCTGTATGAGCAAAACGCCGCGCCGTTAGCAAGGCAGTCTAGGACGAACAAACAAACGTACCAAGCGACGGCGAGACGACCCGCCCGCTTGGCACCCGTCACTGAAAATGCGCGACGAGCGAGCGAGATCGAGCAGGAATCTGGTGACGGCCGGCGAGTGGCCATCACCCAACACATTCAGTCATATATATTGATTGATTCAGACGGTGTAGTGCTGCTGGACGCCTTCCATGTCGAGTCCCTTGAGCTTGACGACGGACTCCATCTGTCCCTTGAGCGTGCTGAGCTCCCTGAGCCTGGCCACCTCGGCGCGGCGCTTGGCCTGCTCGGCGATCTCGGAGAGCTCGCGGTAGCCGCTGGTGCGGTCGGCGAGGATGCCGGCGAGCTCGGGCGTCTGGAGGCCGTGCAGGGTGCGCTGCGCGGTGGCCCACTGCGCCTCGCGCTCTTCCCGCCCGTAGTCCTTCTTGGTGGTGAAGGCGATCTTGTGGTCGAAGAGCGTGTCCCACGCCTTGCCGCTCAGCGCGTACCGGATGCCCAGCTTGAACGCGTCCAGCGGCAGGAAGGTGACGGCGCTGTAGAGCCAGATGACGCCCGCCCAGCCCCACCCGACGCCGCGGATGTGCGCGAACCCGACGGTGGGGATCACCGCGACCAGGGTGGCGATCTGCGCATCGTGTTCGGGCATCATGCATGGTCAGCCAGCTGAGCGCATTGCCATGGACACAGCAGGCCGGAGATGCTTTGCTTACGATCTGGGCGACGACGAAGGCGACGCAGAGGAGGAACCCCGGGCGCTCCGTGAAGCAGAGGCCGCGGGAGCGCGTCACGAAGATGAGCGCCTGGCTGATGATGCTCACCTGCAGGTACAGCGCCGACATCATCTCCTCCCGGCTGCCGTGGAGCGACCGCACGCCGAACGTGTTCTGTTGTTATTACGTACGTACTGTCAGGATCAGGAAGAGGATGGATTGAATTTTGATGGCCACAGCCACAGCCACAGCCCACACAGCTCTATTATTTACCGTGAAGAAGTCGGTGCTGCGCATGGCCCAGAAGAAGACGACGGTCATGACGGCGAGGTAGGTGCCGTAGACGACGCCCGTGACGAAGATCTCGTTCAGCTTCCAGCTGTCTGGATGCGGAGACGGCCTCACCCTGTCCTTGGAGATGGTCATGATCGTGCCTGCATTGCATTCATTCAAAAAGCAAGCAACGTTAATGCCGGTGTCATGGAGTATTCAGATGCATGGTTCCGAGCCAGCCTGCTGAGTTTCTCTTCAAATAATTAAATTAAACCCACCGTCGTTGAGGATGGCAATGACCAGGATCATGAACGGCGAGAAATCAAACTTCCAGATGAGCGCGATCAGCATGAACCCGAGCTGCATATATATTATTCCCATCACATCACATCACCAGAGCTAGGTAGCCTGTGGTTCGATCACAGACAAATAACCCACAACAGGGGAGCGAAAAAATCCATCCATATATAGAAACAAATGGTTGGCAAAATTTAAATTCATGACGAGCTTACCACAATACGGATTGTTATCGACACCGCGTAAATCTGGCAAATCAAAAGAAGAAAGTGTCAGTCGAAACTGATTGAACTGCTGAACGCTGTCAGTCAGATGGGCGTGGCACGTGCTGCTTACGGTGTAGTTCTTCATCCTCTGGAAAATGGAGCGGCTGGTGAGCACGGCACTGATGATGACGCTGAGGCCGGGTTCGGTGAGCACGATGTCAGAGGCGCTCCTGGCCGCGTCAGTGGCGTCGGCGACGGCGATCCCGATGTCCGCCTTCTTCAGCGCCGGCGCGTCGTTCACGCCGTCCCCGGTCATCCCGCAGATGTGCTTCCTCTCCTGCAGTTTCTTCACGATCTCGTACTTGTGCTCTGATGCATGGAAAAGATACATGCATGCAAGAAACCTTGAGATTGGATGAATGCCAGCATTCACGCACGGAAGATGAGATCGCAGGGCCGGAGAACTGAATGTTGTGGTCTCAGTCAGTCTCACCAGGGAAGACGCCGGCGAAGCCGTCGGCCTTCTCGATGAGATCATCCACAGGGATGGCGGCGATGGCTTCATCCTTGGACTGCCCGAGCAGCGCCGACGACGGGTACATGTTGGTGCCCATCCCCAGCCTCCTGCCCGTCTCCTTGGCAATGGCGAGCTGATCACCTGCAGTAGCTCACGCAGTTGGAATGGACACGTACTGGAGTCAGGCACACCACACACCCGGCCCTCAACGTACGTACGCTTGTTAACCTTTCAACTGATCGATCTTCTTGCAGTAGTAGAAATATTTTCGCATCAATCAAAAGAAGAAACTAAAGCTGGTACCGGTGATCATCTTAACATTGACACCCAGGTGGAGCGCCTTCTTGATGGTCTCTGCACTGTCATGCCTCGGCGGGTCGAAAAGGGGCAGCAGCGCCACGAACTGCCATGGACCGCCGGGGCTGTCCTTAGACTTCTCCGGCACTTCCTGTAATAACAAATAATAATGCATCGTCGTGACAATTTATTTATATTATACACGAAAGAAAGGACAAGATGATAGATAAGGAATACCGGCCTGTCTGGCGACGGCGAGAGATCTCAGGCCACGCTCGGCATACTTGTCGATGATGGCGTGCACCTTGCTTCTGACATCCTCCTTGCAGCCGCAGAGGGCCATGATCTGCTCAGGAGCGCCCTTGCTGACGCGGTGCCAGCTGCTGTCGGCGAGGCTGACGTAGGTGAGCGCCGTGCGCTTGTCGACGGGGTTGAAGGGGAGGAAGTGCACCTCCTTGATGCCTTCCCTGGCCTCCCTGGGGTCGCCGAGCATGCCGACCATGGCGGCGTCGATGGCGTCCTGGTTCTCGACCCTCGAGGCCCTGGCGGCGAGGAGGATGACCTCGGCGGCGTCGACGGCCCCCTGCTTGTTGTTGGCGAAGATCTCGATGAGGCCCCTGTCGACGCTGAGCCTGTTGACGGTGAGCGTGCCCGTCTTGTCGCTGCACAGCACGGTCATGCCGGCCATCTCCTCGATGGCGGTCATGCGCTTGGTGATGGCGCCCTGCGTGGCCAGGCGGTGCGAGCCGATGGCCATGGTGACGGACAGCACCGTGGGCATGGCGATGGGGATGCCGCCGATCAGGAGCACCAGGAGGTTGTCGATGCCGTCGCGGTACGCGCGGCGCTGGATGGCGTACATGACCACGACCTCGACGACGACGCCGATGGCGATGGCGGCGATGCAGAAGTTGCCGATGGCCCTGAGCACCTTCTGGAAGTGGCCCATCTGGTTGGTGCTGTCCACCAGGTGCGCCGCCTTGCCGAAGAAGGTGTGCACGCCGGTGGCGATCACCACGGCCTCGATCTCCCCCTGCTTGCACGTGGACCCCGAGTAGACGCTGTGGCCGGGGCCCCTGGTCACGGGCAGGGACTCCCCCGTCAGTGCCGACTGGTCGATCTTGAGCGGGTCGCCCTCCAGCAGCCGGGCGTCGGCAGGGACGATGTCGCCCAGCTTGATGCTGATCACGTCCCCCGGGGCCAGCACCGCCGCGTCCTGCTCGCTCCACCGCCCGTCCCGGAGCACCTTGGCCCTGGGCGCCAGGTTCGCCATCAGCGCCTCCGCCGCGCTCCCGGCGTTGCTCTCCTCCCAGTAGGAGATGGACGAGTTGAGCAGCAGCAGGAACACGATCCCCACGAAGTCCTGCCAGTCCGGCGGCTTCCCGCCACCGTTGGCCAGAGCGATGGCCATGATCGCCGCCGCCTCCATCACCCACGACAGCGGGTTCCACATGAAGCCCAGGAACTTGAGCATCTTGCTCTCCTGCATCGCATCGCATGCATGCGCGCCAAGAAAAGATCAATATATAAATGGAAGAAGCAGAACATCAATCAAGTCTCTACTAGAAACCAAAGCATGTACGTACCTTCTTCTCCTCGAGCTTGTTGGGGCCGAAGACGGCGAGGCGCGCCTCGGCCTCCTCGGTGGAGAGGCCCTGCCTGCTGCATTTCAGACTCTGGAAGACCTCCTCGATGGGGATGTTCTCCTGCCATGCATAGCAAACGCAGAGTATACGACAGCACAAATCAAAACTAGTTCTGGGAATGGAAACAGCGACGTCGGTGCGTCTGTCTAATCAATGATTATGATAGGCAGTCCATTAATGAGCCCAGCCGAAAAAAGTGCGGTGGTTGCAGATCACAAGGAAAGGAAAAAAAAGATGGAGAAAAGCGAAAAAAATGCATGGAAGCCGCATGAAGCGGCTTGTAACCCGTGAATCAAGCAATGAGCCAGAAATTAAAAGCAGGTAACTTTTCTAGCTTCACATGAGCAAAAGAAGATCATTAAGCTATACTCTTACTCCAGTATGAGCGAGAGCAGGGTGACTGACTGGAGGCCAGGTATATGTTCTTTTTCCCAAAACAAAACATTAAAAAGAATCAAGAGGGGGCTGCTATTTCTCAAATGCATCATTTTTAAGTTTGTTCTCAGGCGATGAACAGTATCTACTAGATCTTAACCATGCAGAAAACCAGCACGCTATACATCTTTTTTTCTCTCTCTTCTTCTCTTGATCTCTCTCAGTTGGACTATAGGAAATGTGGAGAAACAAACAAACACAGGTTAGCCAGCAGGTATCATATACAAGTCATTCGTACTTGTTTGTAACATTTTTTCCTAATAAGAGGAAAAAAATAGTTTTTTAGTGATCTGTCTTCGTCATCCGGTCAGTTATTCATGGAAAGAGCTTGTACGACGATCTTCGTTCTAAAACAAAGTAAGACATTCCTGCATGTTTTGAAGAAGCAGGTAGAGACAAAAGAGCAGAAATGCGTTCGTTTTTGAATCGATCGAGTGCAGGAAAGACATGCATGGCAAACCAAAAGAGCTGGAAGATGGAAGCATGCATCATATGCTTGCTCGTACCAGATCGATTGCCTCATTCTTGATCTCCTCAAGCCCCGCCATGCCGGCCGCTAGCAGCCGGCACAACTGCAGACGCAGCCGCCGGAGGGAGAGGGACGAGGAAAGGCGGGCGCAGCTACAGCGCGGCCGGTGACTCGGTGAGGAGTGGTGGGAACGAAGCGAGGCCACCCCAGGCAGCTCTAATATACCGGGCGCGCTGGGGGGGCAAGCCTCTCAACAGCATCATCTTTTCATTTTTATATTATTTATTTTATATTATATATACTCCCTCTTTTCCTAGATAACTATCTTTAAAAATTTATGTTTTCTCACAGACACGCTTTGTAGACGGTGCCTTGTGTATACAATCGCGACGATACAAACATACGCATATAGACGGCCATTATGGCTTCGCACGCGTGTGGGCATCTCTGCCGGTTTCGCATGCCTATCGGTTGCTAAAGGCAATTTTTTTGTTCTGCCACACTGTGTTACGAGTCTTTCCTTTCCCATGTGCCATTTGCCATTATAAAAGATTGAAATTACATATCTGTTATTAAAAAAATATTTTTTTTAGTTTTAAAGCCTCCCCTGTCACCCTGGTGACAGAAGAGCATCCAACACTTTACACTTTGAATCTTATATCTTATTCTTATATAAAGTAGAATCAGATGCACCGGCGGATTTCCTGTTCTTTGCCAAGTCCTAAATACACTCGGCAAAGAGCATTCGGCAAAAAAGTGACGACAAAGAGTTCTTTGCCGAGTGTCAACATTGTACTCGAGAAAATAAAAAACGAAAAAACTCAGAAATAAATAGGCGGCAAAAAAGGTGATGGTAAAGAGTTCTTTGTTGCCAAGTGCCAAAATTACACTCGGTAAAGAAAAGCACTCAAAACTCAGAAATAAATAGAAAAAAATTATTTAATCGGGGAACTGGGCAGTGCCCGTTTCCGTACAAAATTCATGTTTGCGCGGCCGGTGGAATTCGAACCCGAAGCCTCTCCCTCGCGCCAGGCCTCCTCAACCACTGCACTACACACTCATATGTGTTCCTACTCCGTTTCGGTCGTCATATATTATACTAAACCGAGTGTAATTTGCCTATTTCAGGTTCTAAATGAATTCAAATAAAAAAGTTGTCAACTACAAAGTTTTCTAATGGTTTGAGATTTACAACTTTTATTTTGGTAGTTTTTTCATCTAAGGTCGTTTATAAAAAAATGAATTTCAAATTTGAGAATTTAAAACGTAGTTTTTATTGACAAGATGATTTGAAATTAAAAAGTTGTCAACTATAAAGTTTCATAACTTTTCGAGATCTATAACTTTCATTTTGGTCGTTTCTCCATCTTAGATATTTCCAAAAATTCAAATTTCAAAATTTTTAAATTCAAATACATTTTTACAAGACATGATGATTTCAAATCAAAAAATTGTCAACTACAAAGTTTCATAACTTTTTGAGATATACAACTTTCATTTTGGTCTTTTCTCCATCCAAGGTCTATTGAAAAATTCGAATTTTAAATTTTTCAAATTTGGACGTAGTTTTAAATAAATAGATGACTTCAAATTAAAAAGTTGTCAACTGCAAACTTTCATAACTTGTCAAGATCTACAAAGTTTAGTTTGGTTGTATGAACATTTGTGCATCTGATATTGTGGTTCTAATATTATTCATAAATCTTATATATCACTCTTGTAGTTTCATAAACTACCGGAGAGATACGTAAGATTTGTGAACAAATTTATTTAGGTTTGTCAAATGAAGAAATCACCAAAGCAAAAATTATTCATCATAATTGATAAGTTAAACAACTTTGTAGTTGATTTTTTTATTTGAATTAATTTACTGCTCCAAATGATTTGAAAATTGTCTTTGTCGAGTGTAAAAAAACACTAGGCAAAGAGCTCTTTACTAAGTGCTAGAAAAAACACTCGACAAAGAAGTTTTTTGCCGAGTGCCAAAAAACACTCGGCAAAAAAATTCTTTGCCGATCGAGTGTTTTTCTTTGCCGAGTGTTTTTTATGTGGCACTCAACAAAGAGCTTCTTTGCCGAGTGCCCGAAAAAACACTCGGCAAAAAGCGAGGCACTCAACAAAGTTGGGTTTTACGATAGTGATGTCACAAGGCCACTTAACACCTAAGATCTAATACCACAGGATATATATCTAATTAATGGACCAAATAAAAACAAAAGATACATATACAAATAAAGATAAACAAAAAATTATAGATAAATTACAAAAATATAATAGAAAAGACAAATTCAAATAAATTAAAAATGAAAACAAATTAAAAAACAAATTGCTTAAATAGTCAAAATGTCAAATGTCAAATTAGTTCTACAAAAGCCAAATTGGAACAAATTCAAATTGATGATAAATAATACAAACAAAATATAGAATACAGATAAACAACAATAAAAAAACCAAATTTACACCAGTAATACATAAATTTTATACCAACATAATGACTGTAAATAATAAAAATACATGCTATAAATTGAACATAACACTAGAAATGAACAAGAAAAAGATGTACGTTGGACCGTTGTGTTGTCTGACATGGCATCAGACGCTGGACCATTGCGTCCGATGGGTGCTCCGATGACATGCGATTGTCGTTGAACGGGAAGGATACGTGGTATCCATCCCGGCACCGGACGCGTCCGATGCACGCGCAGTCAGCCCTTTGAAGGTGACAACAACTCTCTTGTTTTAGGGGGCTCTATGTAAAGTGATTGGCCGGCTTGGGCTTGGGATCATGATCTGTTGGACATTTTGATTGTCTAAACTTCATTGTGAGCCTAGCCATCTCTCTCCTACTCAATTTGATTGATTGTTCATCATTTAGTGAAAGATTGGGAGATTCAAGTGCATTGCATGAGTGTGTTCATCTAGAGGCACTTGATGATTGTGTTTCGTTGTGGATTTCGCTTGTTACCCTTGGTGTTTGCTGACACCTAGATGCTTGGAGCAGCGAGGATCATTGAGCAGAAGTTGGTGATTGTTTTCGACTCCGATCGGTGGACTGTGAGGGGTTTCTTGTACCATCCCCGTGGGAGATTACGAAAGGTAACTCTAGTAGATTGCTTATAGCTTGTGGATCCCCATTTTGTGGTGTGGTTGTGTGTCACCCTATTGAGGGTTTGGCGTGTGATGCCAATTAGCTCATGAACCTCCTAGTGGGTGAATCACTACAACGAGGATGTAGCTTGCCGACAAGCAAGTGAACTTTGGGATAAATCATTGTGCCAATCTTGTCCAAGGATTTTATTTGGTATTCTTTATGCTCATCACTTGCCACAACGGTATATCCACTCTATCACTTGTTGTTACTTCATTTGCATTCATACAAGTGGTAGTTGTATCTTTATTCTTGTCTTGTTGCAATTATTTTTGTTCATTTGCTCTCCTAAGCTAGTCAATAACAACGACATTGTGTGACATAGAGATTATAATTACCTAGAATTGTGGATAGGTGGCTTGCATTTTTGTAGAGCTACGGATACATGGGTGTATGCCGAGTCTCTGAGTGATGAGTGATTGTCAACTGGAATGATGCGCATGTTCTTTGGCTTGTGTTGTGCAGGTGTCGAGCACGGATACAGTGATCAGAGGCAAGGTGAAGGTCATGTAGAGACGTGCCGTGCCGATGGACCGAGAGTGGCGAAGGGCGGACGTGAGGCTTGGACTGAGGGACCGGTGGCCCGAGGATCAGCTGTGGTGGCTGACAGCCTGGGACAGCGACGAGCGAAGACTTGCGGTCATGTGTTGCTCGGGTCGTGAACCTGGGGACACGTGTCGGTGGACGGGGTGCACAGGCGGTGCATCCCCTCTACAGCGTCGGTTTGGTGGTAGAGCCAGAGAAAAACCATCGGGTGGACGGTTTCCAGGTTTGGGCCTCAAAACCTGGGCGCAAATGGTTTCCGAGTTTGGCCTCAAAACTCGGGCTGAGGACGGTTTCCAGGATTGAGCCTCAAAACCTGGGCGCTGCAGGTTTGCTGAGTTTGGGCCTCAAAACTCAGATGCTGGTGGGCTGGTTTCCCGGTTTGGGCCTCAAAACCGGGGGTTGGCTGTGAAGGCTGGTTTCCCGGTTTGGGCCACAAAACCGGGGGTGCGATGTCCGGGAAAGGACGGCAGAGCGGTGGCGGCACGTGGCGGCAATCAGGAGGTTGCGTCGAGGCAACGCTACGAGTTGTGCGGGCGTGGCCGTCGGATCCACCTACCATCGAGTTGGTCCAGAATAACCTTAGGGTTTAGCTGGTTCGCTCTGTAAGTAGTTAGGGGTAGAGTGGGAATTAGGAATAGTTAGAATTAGGATAAGTAGGGGGAGACACCCACCTCCCCATCTATCTCAGTCATTTGCTCTTTGCTTCTAGGGTTTCCTGCTCTCCCAATCCCCTGCTGTAGCTAGCTGAGATCCGCAGAGAACCATACCTCTGTGTACTGGAGATTTTGAGGAAGTGAGGCCATAACCTCACAGTTGTAGCGTGTGGTAGCCACACGGTTGCAGATCGATGTGTTGATTCACGTTTTGGTTTGTGTTCTTCGCGTTCTTCGTTTCTCCGCGATTTTCCCGTCACTCGATCTCCCTCTCTCGTGCGTCTTTGCGAAATCCGTTTGAATCAACTTGTTCATATTTGAAAGGAGATCATTTCCACCGAAGGAATTTATCTAACTTCTCACGAACAAGTAGATCGGGTTGATTTCGTTTTCGTGGCGCTTTTTGGTTCATCCTCCTCCCCTTTTGATTTCCCGGTGTTTGACTCAATTTGAGCGGATGATTTCTTGGGGATAGTCTCCTAACTACTCCGTGATCATCCTCTCCAAGTTTTGGAACGTGGGATTTTGGTTTGAATCGATTTGGAGAAGATTTGGGTGAAAGGCGACCGAAATCGCCCTCACTAGGTGTTGGCGGACAGTCCGCCACCCCAGGCGCGGACAGTCCGCGCGTCGGGGACTTGGCCAGAGCAGCGGCCGCGAGTCTCTGTGATTTGGGTCTCGGTTGACCGGTGGACAGTCCGCCGGTGTAAACCGCGGACAGTCCGGGACTGTCCAGGGAGTTTGCAGCAACTCTGCTGTTTTGCGTTTTCTGCCGGCGGACAGTCCGCCAGTGAACCGCGGACAGTCCGGCCTTGGGCGGACAGTCCGGGACTCCAGGTCCGGACAGTCCGGGATTTGCCTGAAGGTTGCGTTTTGGTGCGTTTGCTCTCCCGGCTCTCTCGCTTGGTTTTCGGACCTCTCGTTTAGCCTCGTAGTTGACCAAGAAACCTCTCTAGGTATCTTTGCTACTTGTTAGCATCGGTATTTGGGGATTTCTCAACGTAGCCGTCTATCTACGTTCGGGACTTGGTTTTCGAGGGACGAACTTGTGCCGGTTCTTTTGCCGTTCCGTTTGCTATCGCTTTGTGGTGCCTCGCTGTGATCCTAGGGATCATCCACCCTCTTCCAAGGGTCATGGGCATCACGTTCTCGGTCGTAGCTTTTGGGGGTTGATTTTGGGACAATCGGCCAAAGTTTCGAATGAAATTTTTCAGCTCCCATTCACCCCCCTCTGGTCGCCTTGCTAGTGCTTTCTCGGTCCTTCAATTGGTATCGGAGCGGGTTAAGGATCTTCCACCTTAGCCGGTTCCAGATCCACAGAAGGCGACATGGATCGCGGCGTGGGCAAACCGCCGTTTTTCGATGGGACGAACTATGCGTATTGGAAGATACGCATGTCGGCCTATCTGCAGAGTTTGGGTGCTTCCATTTGGGATATTTGCAACTCTGCCGATTACGTGGTCTTGGCTGCTCGTGTCTCTCAGCTTCAGATCGATGAGCACGATGCCAATAGCCGAGCACGTAATGCTCTTTTCTCATGCTTGAGCATGAGTGAGTTTGATCGCGTTTCTCACCTCGCTACGGCTCGGGAGATTTGGGCTACCCTCATGCGTTTCCATGAGGGAACCTCTCAAGTCAAAACCCGTCTCTACGAGTCGTTCAAGCGAGAGTATGAGAACTTTCGACATATGCCTGGTGAGAGCATAGAAAGTTTATTCGCTCACTTTCAGGTGATTGTCAACAGGATGAGGGCTAACAAGGAGTTGTTGCCTTTCGACGATCATGAGAGGGCTTTGAAGCTTTTGCATACTCTTGATCGGTCGGTGTGGGATTCCAAGGTTCAGGCGATCATCGAATCACCTAACTATGAGACCCTCACGTGCGACGAGCTCTTCAGTAAGCTCAAATCTAGTGAGATCGATGCCATGGCGAGGGCTTCTTATGAAAATCCTTCTGGCCCGTCGATGGCTTTGCTTTCTGGCTCTTCTGCTAACCCCTCTGGAGGTTTTGCAATCTCTTCTCTCTTTTCTGTCACAGAGGAGCAGCTGGAGTCTTTGGGGGATGATGAGTTGGCTATGCTCGCCAACCGGTTCTCGCGGTTCCACAACAACCGCATGAACCGTCGCCGCGGAGGAGGACGCTCGGGATGCTACGAGTGCGGCGACCCCGACCACTTCATCACCAACTGTCCCAAGAAGAAGAACACATCTGGGAAGGGCGATCATGGGCACAAGTACGACTCCGGCAAGCGCAAGGAGAAGTACGTCCCCGCAAGGCACAAGCGGAGGGGCGGCTTCGACAAGGAGTACATCAAGAAGAAGTACTTGGAGAAGGCCCATGCTGAGCAGCGTGCATTCTTCGCCACGCTCAGCGACATCGACGGCTCGGATGACGACTCCGCCTGCTCAAGCGACAACGAGTCCAAGAAGAAGAAGAGGATCGAGGACAAGCTGAACAGTCTCTGCTTCTTCGCCGCCGACGACGGCTTCTGCACCTTGGCCCTCGGCAAGGAGGTTGACGGCGAGCTGGTGAACTCCCCTCGGGACGACGACGACGACACCTCCCAGGTATCTCTCACCCACGATGAACTTTCTGCTGAGGTCGAGAAGCTTACTGCCGCCTTGCTTAGTCAGGACAAGCTGCTTAGGTGTGCTCCTAGGGAGCGCAAGGAGTTTAGGCAGAAGTGGGAGGACACGGTGAGAGAGCTTGAGTTTGCTAAGTCCACCGTGGTCGTGTCTGAGGAGGTAGAGTGTGAGATGTGCACCAAGCACATGACTGACCTTCTCACTTTGAGAGGTAAGTATGCTGCGTTGGTAGGAGAGGTGGATGAGCTGAAGGCTAGACCCTCGCTGTTGGGTGCGTGCAAGACTTGTCCTGTCTTACAATCCGAGTTGGCAGAGAAGAATGCCAAGATTGTGTCTCTTGAGAAGGCCAGCTCGGGTAGCACTTGTGTGACTAGGTGTGCTTTGTGCGAGGGTTTGGAGATGGAGATTGCGAACGTGAAGCATGACAAGATGCAAACCGAGGAGAAAAACACATACCTTCGGACCATCTTGTCATGGGTGTCTTGTGGGGAGCCACAGCTCGGGATGATGATCTCCCAATTTAAGCGAGCTGCTGGAGGTCCTGGTGTAGGTTTTGCTCCGGGTGTTGATGTTTCTGCTTTTGGAAAGATTGGAGAGTCGAGTGGTCTGAACCCGAGTGAGAAGCCCAACTCCACCACTACTCCCAAACTTACCAAGCTTCCACCCAAAGAGCTGCTCAAGGCCAATACCATGGACGGAGTGTTTGAAGAACCTCCACGAGCTCCACCCAAGAACCAAGTGTGGCATCCCAAACCCAACCACTTGAAGAACAAGCTTGATACGATGCCACCTATCCAGGAGGAGTGTTTGCCACAGAAGGGCAAAGTGATCCAAACCCACAACCATGTGTACCAACAACCCCCTTTGAGAGAGGTGAGGTACCGTTGTGAGCATTGTGGGCGAGATGGACACTTGAGTGAGTTCTGCTTTCGGCGCAAGAGAGAGGCGCGCCGTGCTAGGGAGATGAACAACCCGGACATGTACCATCCTTTCCATGATGTACATGTGCCGAATGTTCAGAGGAGAGCTCCGAGGAGAGCTGCTAGGCCTAGAGGTGCAGTGCCTCAAGTTCCTAGGCCTAGGCCTCGTAGAGAGCGTGCCCGACGGGAGCTTGCTGTTGTAGGCTATGGACCCCGTGTCAGAGGCTTTGTTGTAGAGCGTTTCCCTCCACCGCGTTTTGAGTATTGCGATGGACGCTCGTCCCTTAGCGGACCACGTTTTCCTCAACGTGGTGATCGCTTCCCCCGTAGGCGTGCTAGGAATGGTTTTTCTGCTAACCGTTCCTTTGAGCAGCCGGCCCAACACTAGTATTCTCCTTACTTCACTAACCCCAGTGTTGGCCCGTATGCTCATCCTATGTCTTTTTATTGATGTAGGTAAAACGATTGGAGAACGTGTGGTTGGTGGATTCCGGATGTTCGAGGCACATGACCGGAAATGCCAAGTGGTTCTCCAGTCTTAGTCCGGTCGCCGGAAAGGAGTTTATCACCTTCGGCGACAATAGCAAAGGTAAAGTGTTGTCTCGTGGGTCTGTGCGAGTTAATGAGCACTTTGTGTTGCGCGATGTTGCTCTTGTTTCTAACTTGCATTTTAACCTTCTTTCTGTTTCGCAACTTTTCGATGATGACTATGAGATTCGTTTTAAACCGAATCTCAGTCGTATTTTGGACCCTCAGGGCAATCTTGTTTGTGTGATTTTGCCCTTTGGGAAAGTCTTTCGTGCGGATTTCTCGGAGTCGTTTGGCATTTCTCGATGTCTTGTGGCTGGACCTTCTTCTTCTGATCTTTGGAAGTGGCATAGGAGACTAGGACATTTGAGCTTCGACTTGCTTGCAAGACTTAATTCACTTGGCCTAATCCGAGGATTGCCCAAGTTATCCATGGAGAAGGATCTTGTGTGCCATTCTTGTAGACATGGGAAGATGGTTGCCGCTCCCCACCATCCAGTGACTCAGGTCATGACTAAGCGCCCTGGAGAGCTTTTGCACATGGACCTTGTTGGTCCAGCTCGGGTGAGCTCGGTTGGGGGGAAGTGGTATGTGCTTGTTGTTGTTGATGACTTTTCGAGATATTCGTGGGTCTTCTTTTTAGCTGAGAAGACCGAGACTTTCTCCCTTGCTCGCAATCTGATTTTGCGTCTTCAGAACGAGTTCCCTTTGAACTCGATGCGAGCTATTAGGAGTGATAATGGTTCCGAATTCAAGAATTCGGATTTTGAGAAGTTTTGTAACTCTTTGGGCTTGGAGCATCAGTTTTCTTCTCCGTACACACCGCCACAAAATGGTGTTGTAGAGAGGAAGAATCGGACCCTTGTAGAGATGGCCAGGACGATGCTCGATGAGCATAGGACTCCTAGGCGATATTGGGCCGAAGCTATGAGCACTGCATGCTATATTTCCAATCGCATTTTTCTTCGAGCTTTCTTGAAAAAGACCTCTTATGAGTTGCGTTTTGGAAAACTTCCCAAGGTGAGTTATTTTAGAGTTTTTGGTTGCCATTGTTTTATACTCAAAAAGGGCAACCTGGACAAGTTTGAGTCTCGTTCTTCTGACGGTGTGTTTTTGGGTTATGGCACTCACACTCGAGTTTATCGTGTACTTAACCTTGACACTAACCGAGTCATGGAGACATCCGATGTCACCTTCGACGAGACCATGGTTTGTCCTTCTTCTCGTTTTGAGCGTGCAGGTGATCATGAGGTTGGTGAGCCTCTTTTTGATGACGAGGACGAGGGTGCTAAAGGTATGGATGATCCAGCACCTCCTCCACCTGCTGTGCCGCAAGGAGCGGCTTCTACGATGACTCACGGCCCCGACACGTCTTCTTCCTCGGGGCCGTGGGATCCGCCACCCCGAGCGGTACCTTTTGTACCCGGGGAGGCACCAGCTGCTGTTGAGGGGGAGGCCACTTCGTCAAGGGAGGCGCCACGACACATTCAGCGCCAACACCCCCCTCAGCAGATGATCGACAACATTGACGAACGGGTCACTCGGTCCAGGTCTCAAATCTCTCACTTTGCTCATTCTGCTTTTGTTGCTGATTTTGAGCACCGAGATGTTGGACACGCTTTGACGGATCCGGATTGGGTCAATGCCATGCATGAGGAGCTTGAGAACTTTGAGAGAAATCAGGTTTGGGTTCTAGTGTCTCCACCTTCTGAGTGTCATCCAATTGGGACAAAATGGGTTTTCAAAAACAAACATGGAGAAGATGGCCATGTTGTGAGAAACAAGGCCAGACTCGTAGCGCAGGGTTATAGTCAGAAGGAGGGGATAGACTATGAGGATACGCTTGCTCCTGTAGCTCGTTTGGAGGCAATTAGAATACTCTTGGCTTTTGCTGCATCCAAAGGTTTCAAACTTTTTCAAATGGATGTCAAGAGTGCCTTCTTAAACGACTACAAAGAAGAGGAGGTGTATGTTAGACAACCCCCCGGTTTTGAAAATCCCAAGTTTCCAAACCATGTTTTTAAACTTCACAAAGCTATGTATGGTTTGAAACAAGCCCCTAGAGCCTGGTATGATAGGTTGAAAACCTTTTTGCTTGCTAAGGGTTTTAAAATGGGATGTGTAGATAAAATGCTCTTTCTCCTCAAGCAAGGCACTGATACACTCTTGGTCCAGATTTACGTGGATGATATCATTTTCGGTGGTTCTTCTCACGCTTTGGTTGCCAAGTTTGCAGATACTATGAGCAGGGAGTTCGAGATGAGCATGATGGGCGAGCTGACTTTCTTTCTTGGATTGCAAATTAAGCAATCCCGAGAAGGGACGTTTGTGCACCAGGGCAAGTATACCAAGGACTTGCTGAAGAGGATCGATATGGGTGAGGCCAAGCCTCTTCCAACACCCATGTCGACCACGACGGGCCTGGATGCGGACAAGGATGGAGAAGCTGTGGACCAGAAGGAGTACCGAAGCATGATCGGGTCGCTGCTCTACCTGACGGCGACACGCCCGGACATCCAGTTCGCGGTGTGTCTGTGCGCGCGCTTTCAGGCGTCGCCGCGCACTTCTCACCGTCAGGTGGTGAAGCGCATTTTCAGGTACCTTCGTTTCTCACCTGAGTTCGGGATTTGGTATTCAGCTTCCTCCACCCTCTCCCTTTGCGGTTATTCCGATGCCGATTTTGCTGGTTGCCATGTCTAGCACAAGTCCACTTCTGGGACTTGCCAGTTTATTGGATCTTCTCTTGTATCGTGGTCTTGTCGCAAGCAGTCTAGTATCGCTCAGTCTACCACAGAGGCTGAATACGTTGCTGCGGCTAGCTGCTGTTCTCAATTGCTTTGGATGATGGCCACTTTGCGTGATTTTGGTCTGAGCTTTTCTCGTGTTCCTTTGCTTTGTGACAGCACGAGTGCGATTAGCGTTGCTAAGAACCCCGTGCTGCACTCGAAGACCAAACACATTGATGTGCGCTTTCATTTTCTGCGAGGCCACTATGAGAAGGGTGATATCGACCTTCGCCATGTCGATACTCATCATCAGTTGGCTGATATTTTCACCAAGCCTTTAGACGAATCAACCTTTAATCGGTTGAGGGGTGAGCTTGGTGTGTGTTTCCCCTTTTAGATGGGGGAAACATTTTGACTCTTGTATAATACACTGACTTTGTGTTTTTCAGTTGTTTTTGCTTCCTTTTGGTTTCTTCATGCATCTTTGCATATTCAGCATACGCTTTTACATTCTGAGCTTCATGAATATATTCTGAAGAATGTAACTATGCTCTGTGTAGTCTTTGCTCCGATGCTTTATGTTGATGCTGTAGCTTATGCTCTTTCTGATCACTGATACATACTGTGAGCTGAGCTATTTTTGAATGGTGAATCTGATTAATAAACTTAAAATTTGCAAATGTTCACCATTGAGATATGCAACTAGCATGTGTAGAATGTGTAGAAGTCACTTATGCTATTTATGTATGCTAGGTTGCTATGTCTCTAGTGTTGAGTTATTCACTTGCTTGGTATGTCATATTCTGTTTAAAATCTGAACCAAGTTAAGTGAATTGAAAAGATCGAGATGGGTTTGCTTGTTAGCACCTCACAGTTTCGAGACTGTTTCTCATTGCACTTTGAGTTAAACTTGAGCTGTGTAGTGTATGACCGAAACTGTTGCTTTAAGCTTCTGATTGCTTATGCATAGGCTTCGCACAGTTGGAAAGTTAGGCAATAACAAGCATTCAACCTCTCGCAGTCACATGCTGATTTCTGAACTTGTGTAGTTTCACCGCTGCAACTCCGATTAAAATTCGAAATCACAAGTATATGCTTCTTTTTTCAATTGGTATCAGCATGATGATTGAACTGCGCTAGGGGTAGTTCACCTTGTATACATTTTTAGCACTTGTTTGACTTCCTGTCTATACATGTCTTGTGCTATTTTGATGGTGAATACTTTTTGGGCTAAAAACTGCTCTTTTTGCTCTCATTTCAGACTTAGTGATCAGTTTGAGCCTTTGCTAGCATTCTGTGCATTTTCTGAGTCATCGGATCAGAACTCTGTAGAGCATCTTTACACTCTTTTGAGTATCCTCCTAAAGCTCCTAACTTGCATTTTTGACTCATATGCATTTTGGAAGGGGAGAAATCTGCGTGTTGGCACTTTTTGATGGTGTATTTTCTGAGGGGGAGCATTGTTTCTTGATAAGTGCATTTTCAACTAAGGGGGAGAAATTGCAAATCATTACCCTCCGTTTGAACTAAGGGGGAGCTTTCTTGGTTGGTTGCACTATTCGAGGGGGAGTTTTTGCTGCTTCCTGTTGGCCGTAAGGTTTTGGTATCGAGCTTTCTTTGCTAGTTGTGTTGAGCCTCTGTGCCTCTGTCTTGAGGGACTAGCATTTGCTTCGATTTCTCGTTTGGTATCTGCAAGCGGTGTTGAGCTTGTTCTACCTCTTCTTGAGGGCTAGCTTTGCTTTGCTTGGTTGCGTCGAGCCGTTGCCCATGTCTTTGGGAACCAAGTTGTTTTGCTCTTTCCACTTGACCTTCTTCGGCTTTGCTATGCTTTTGGGTCATTTGGTTGAGTTTTCTCTTCTCTTTCTTCCTCCTTCTATTTCTATTATGATTTGTGTTGGTAGTTGACAATGCACTCATCAAAGGGGAGATTGCGGATACATGGGTGTATGCCGAGTCTCTGAGTGATGTGTGATTGTCAACTGGAATGATGCGCATGTTCTTTGGCTTGTGTTGTGCAGGTGTCGAGCACAGATACAGTGATCAGAGGCAAGGTGAAGGTCAAGTAGAGACGTGCCATGCCGATGGACCGAGAGTGGCGAAGGGCGGACGTGAGGCTTGGACTGAGGGATCGGTGGCCCGAGGATCAGCTGTGGTGGCTGACAGCCTGGGACAGCGACGAGCGAAGACTTGCGGTCATGTGTTGCTCGGGTCGTGGACCTGGGGACACGTGTCGGTGGACGGGGTGCACGGGCGGTGCATCCCCTCTACAACGTCGGTTTGGTGGTAGAGCCAGAGAAAAACCATCGGGTGGACGGTTTCCAGGTTTGGGCCTCAAAACCTGGGCGCGGATGGTTTCCGAGTTTGGCCTCAAAACTCGGGCTGAGGACGGTTTCCAGGTTTGGGCCTCAAAACCTGGGCGCTGCGGGTTTGCTGAGTTTGGGCCTCAAAACTCAGATGTTGGTGGGCTGGTTTCCCGGTTTGGGCCTCAAAACCGGGGGTTGGCTGTGAAGGCTGGTTTCCCGGTTTGGGCCACAAAACCGGGGGTGCGATGTCCGGGAAAGGACGGCAGAGCGGTGGCGGCACGTGGCGGCAATCGGGAGGTTGCGTCGAGGCAACGCTACGAGTTGTGCGGGCGTGGCCGTCGGATCCACCTAACATCGAGTTGGTCCAGAATAACCTTAGGGTTTAGCTTGTTCGCTCTGTAAGTAGTTAGGGGTAGAGTGGGAATTAGGAATAGTTAGAATTAGGATAAGTAGGGGGAGACACCCACCTCCCCATCTATCTCAGTCATTTGCTCTTTGCTTCTAGGGTTTCCTGCTCTCCCAATCCCCTGCTGTAGCTAGCTGAGATCCGCAGAGAACCATACCTCTGTGTACTGGAGATTTTGTGGAAGTGAGGCCGTAACCTCATGGTTGTAGCGTGTGGTAGCCACACGGTTGCAGATCGATGTGTTGATTCGCGTTTTGGTTTGTGTTCTTCGCGTTCTTCGTTTCTCCACGATTTTCCCGTCACATGATCTCCCTCTCTCGTGCGTCTTTGCGAAATCCGTTTGAATCAACTTGTTCTTATTTGAAAGGAGATCATTTCCACCGAAGGAATTTATCTAACTTCTCACGAACAAGTAGATCGGGTTGATTTCGTTTTCGTGGCGCTTTTTGGTTCATCCTCCTCCCCTTTTGATTTCCCGGTGTTTGACTCAATTTGAGCGGATGATTTCTTGGGGATAGTCTCCTAACTACTCCGTGATCATCCTCTCCAAGTTTGGGAACGTGGGATTTTGGTTTGAATCGATTTGGAGAAGATTTGGGTGAAAGGCGACTGAAATCGCCCTCACTGGGTGTTGGCGGACAGTCCGCCACCCCAGGCGCGGACAGTCCGCGCGTCGGGGACTTGGCCAGAGCAGCGGCCGCGAGTCTCTGTGATTTGGGTCTCGGTTGACCGGCGGACAGTCCGCCGGTGTAAACCGCGGACAGTCCGGGACTGTCCAGGGAGTTTGCAGCAACTCTGCTGTTTTGCATTTTCTGCCGGCGGACAGTCTGCCAGTGAACCGCGGACAGTCCGGCCTTGGGCGGACAGTCCGGGACTCCAGGTCCGGATAGTCCGGGATTTGCCTGAAGGTTGCGTTTTGGTGCGTTTGCTCTCCCGGCTCTCTCGCTTGGTTTCCGGACCTCTCGTTTGGCCTCGTAGTTGACCAAGAAACCTCTCTAGGTATCTTTGCTACTTGTTAGCATCGGTATTTGGGGATTTCTCAACGTAGCCGTCTATCTACGTTCGGGACTTGGTTTTCGAGGGACGAACTTGTGCCGGTTCTTTTGTCGTTCCGTTTGCTATCGCTTTGTGGTGCCTCGCTGTGATCCTAGGGATCATCCACCCTCTTCCAAGGGTCGTGGGCATCACG